>CALNHX010000026.1:0-723245 GCA_940337035.1 Agriotes lineatus
ATAGCAATCGCTGATGCTTTATGTAAATCTGGAAAGCCTGGACTAACACGAAAAAGAGGAAGACCTAGTACCAACCTTGAACATGCGTATGCTCAAAAAAAGAAACGTGGCGCAGCTGCTGATATTCCTCAAATTGAAGTAAGGAAGGATGGAGTGGATCATTTACCAGAATGGAAGGAAAATGAAAGAAATCGTTTCAAATTTCCAGATTGCAAATCACAATCGTATATTTATTGTACAAAATGCCAAGTGTCACTCTGTTTAAACAAAGACAGAAATTGTTTTACTCGATTCCATACGAAGTGACGAATTTTCATATTGTATTTATTGCATGCTGTGTCATATTTGATACATACCAGTTTTTTTGTAAAATTTTAATTAGTATTCGAATAAAAATTTGTTTAACATTTTTCCACTGATTTGTGCGTATTTATGTACTTTGTATTTTTTTCTTTTAAAAATAAAAAATCATGCAATAATGGTTAAAGGAACCAAGAGATACTGGAACAACTTTTCAACAGAAATGCAACATGATTCATATGAAGGATAGAACAATAGGTATCGGAAAATGGTTAGATTCGAAACAAATCAATGTATCATAAAGAACTGATAGATAAAGGGAAAGAGGATAAAAAAGATTGGTTTAAAAAAAATCTCGCAAGTTATATAAAAGAAAGAAATGCGAGAATAGAGCGCACCTATTTACAGAAAAACATGAACGTAGAAGGTGCACAACGACCAATTTGTGTTCGGACTAGTTTATTATAAGTATCAATGGGCGGTAACTTCCATTGTTCATAGGCATATAATCAGTTTACTCTAATGGAATTTTCCTACTGCTAAAGCCGGCCCTACAAGCTTTATTTCGCAATCGAATCTAAGCCCCATAAAATTTACATTGCTCTGTCTTAGTATATTCAATTAGATTTGAAAATTCGGTTAAAAATAAATTTTCTTTTAGAAAAAATTTAACGCGCGGTATAAAAGCAATATCAAAGAGGGGAGTAGACTGGCATCAGGCGAAGGTGCTAACCCAAGATAGGACCCAATGGAGAAAATTTTGCAAATCAAGCCCGACACCGCAAGGTACAAGGGTTCCGGATTAAGTAAGTAAGTAAGATAAACAGTGCGTATTTCGTTTGACTGTACACAATTTCTTACAATAAATAGCTTATCTTATTTTGGAAACAATTGATTTTTTCGATTCTATTGCGTATATGCATAATATTCTTCATCAATAAAGCTAGCTTTGAAAATTAGAAAAAACTGCGTTAATAAAAAAACTTATTCAAAAAATCAGCAGTTATGCAGCACACTGCAGTATTGCTGTGCAAAAATTTTCTTCTCTACCCACAGCTGAGTTAACACTATAAAGAACAAGTCATATAAATAACAACAAAAGATGAAATAAATCTCTTTTATCTACGACAGTGTGTAAAATTGCCTTTTAGTTGGCAGTTTTAAGTTTGTAAAACGACTGTTTAATAACACGTTTTCATTAGTTGACGTCGTCAGTAGTAAAGCGGGGCTTAAAAAGCTCGCTCACTCTCGTTTTAACTCTACCCCGCTCGTGTCTAAAGAGTAGCTTTACGCACTTGTATCGTAAATTACTATTAAAAACAATTTTTTAAATAATTGTAAAGCTATAAATCAGCAATAATACAGTTGCCAAAACAAAGAGATAAAAATGGCTTTACCTACTAGAAGAGCAACCTGGAATGCCTAATAACCCAGAGATTACTATCTAAGAATATGAGGATATAAGATAATACTACAGAATTCACTTTAACAGCAGAGCAGGAAGTGAATTGTTTAAAGACAATTTTTGAAATTTTGTATTTCGCGCAAAATTCCAGTTTATTTACAGACTCACGGAATTGATAAAACCCGTTTTTCATCACGCACAACTCGATCTTTTTTCAACTAGAAGACCTAACATCTTCAGACATTACAAATTGGCGATGTACTATTTTGTTGTTTTCCATATGTAGTACGTTCTATTTTATTGAATACATCTAGATCTTTTACTAAACGTTTATTTTAAACCTTACTGTTTATAGATTTTAGTCAGTTTCATTATTATATAAATGCCAATTCTATCTTGCACTATCACGAGGTGGTCAACTACAAATACGAGCAGTACTACTTTTATGGGTTTGCAAATTGCTTCATTTTACTACTGTGTTCATATACTAATATGGTTTATTTTACTTGATTTGGTTATAATAATTTAAAATAATAGCTATTTATATAACCAGGCAGCAAAGGTATTCATTTCCTCCCGCGTGTGAATTTAATGCCCGAAGCGTTGGCGAACTCTATAATTTGAGAAAGTGACAAATATGGCAATTTCAAGATGAGTAAGCTGGTTAAATCTGCAACGATATTTATTTAAGGCCCAGTACAGCTTCAGATCATTCGCGAACATCATTTAAATATTAAATTAGAACTAACAGTAATATTAGGCTCTTTTGGATCCTAACTGAGAACGCCGAGTGAAAATATCTACTTTGCGATTTTGTCAAGCAGCATCAACTGTATCATTTGTTTTACTACATTAACTATCGCCTGGGCCTACTGAAGGTTAGCGGACACACAAATATCTTTTTTTGAAGCTGAATGAGCTGGTCAAATTTGAGGTGGTAATTGTTGATGGCGTAGTACGGCTTATAGTAATTAACGTATTAAGAGGGGTAACCCAGTCTTAACATTCGAGCATATTTTTACCACTCGAGCGAGCGCAGCGAAGCAAGAGTGGTAATTTATGTGAGAAATGTTAAGACGGTTTTCCCTCGAAATGCGTTCATTAGTTTATTGTTCATTGAGGCAATAATTTTGAATCATTAATAATTACTAAAAACTGCTAAATCGTAATCGGACTACCATGAATATGTGTGATGTTGCTATAGTGAATGCATGTTAAATGAGTGGATGCATGTTAAATGTACCTTAACATTCGAGGAGGCGAGTGGATGCATGTTAAATGAGTGGATGCATGTTAAATGTACCTTAACATTCGAGAACGCGATCATGTTAAACACTGTTTAAAGGAGGAACTAAGAAATATGAAAATCAAGGACTGGAAGGAAAAAATGGATAATAGAAAAATATGGAGGAAGATATTAGAAACAGGGAAAACACACGATGAACAAAAAGTGAACAAAAAAGGAAGTGGCCTCAATGTGAAAAGAGTTCTAAAACTAATTTAAATGTTTGTAGTAAAAAACAAATACAACAATTTTAAATCTCATACCAAGTCCAAAGGTTAAAATCTCACAAACTATTTGAAACATACAGCACCGAACCAGTGAGCTGAAATCTTAAATGAATTTTAAATAACGAGCATTCGGAATTAGACACATTTATATGCATACTATATGGCAGAGTAAAACAGTATAATCATGCGTGCACTTTCGAAGTGCAAACATATGTGATCGGCATACGATTTGGTTCGAGATGTGTTTTGTTTTCAATTCTTTATCAGCACACCGGCAGGTTGAGGTACATTTCCCAAGCGCTGGTAAGATCAGGAGACCTAGAGGAGCCCGTATGAGACGACACAGTTTGCATGAAGCTCGAGTGGAGGTAGTAATTATCCAGAAGCAGTAAAATTAATTACAGCATACCAGAGCTAGTCGCCCGCGTAGCTGAACTTTTATGAAAACACAATAAATACGTTGTAAACCAGAAATTAGAAGACCAAGTTATAACTACCTGACTAGCCACATCTGGGTCAATTTTCGACGGATGTGGGTCACTGGACCATGCTTTAAGTGTTTGGTTTTATTTACGGGAATGAAATTAAATATTTAACTTGAACTTACTTGAATAACAACTGTATAAAATCTTCCTAATGAGCCCAGAGCACGTAGATTCCACAGATTTTCAACAAAAACACCAGCGCGACATCACCTGTTGCATATTTGGGGCAACCAAATTCCGGAAGCTGAGGGAGCATCATCTTGGCGTCGACGCACTACGTTCCAGACAAACACTGAAGCGTTCAATCCCGGGCGTTAGGCTTTTCCTTTATTACTCTGCCTTTGTATGCCGTTGCAAAGATGATTTAAAACCTAAATTCCATCAAGTAACTAAGAAAAGCAATTATCCTTTGCCTTCTCAACACTTAGAAATCCGCGTTTTAAAAAGTAAATTGTTGTCTAGGTTACGCAAGCCGGACAGTTTGATTAAATGCCTCTGACCCCAAAAAAGAAAGAATCAATTTCAACTTTTGAGTCACATGCAAGTTTAATAGAAAACAGTATAAGCATTGTACTTTAAAATATAAGCTAATTAATCACAGGTAAATCAAGTGTAGCCCTGGGTGGTAGCAACGGTTTGGTCCAGTGAGTTATTTTTTTGTTATAAGTACGGTGTAAAAGTAAGGTTGCTCAGCTAAGCATTTTTTATACGTAATTAATAATAAATAATTAGCTAAAGGGAATATAATGACAATACATGGTATATTTGTTTGTCATTTTTGATAATTCTAGCTAGACTTGATAATGATCCTTGTGTCGTACCTAAATAATCTAATATAGGTAATTTTGTATGATTCTTTAACTTGATAAATGTTGTACTCGACGGCTCAGTAGTTCAACATTCTGACTACTCATCTAAAAGGCACGAGTTCGATTCTCGATCCCGGTGAAGTTTTTAGCAACACAAAAATGCAGATGAAATCTCTACAGATGTAAAACCATGGGTTCCATGCTACTACGATATGCAAAATTCTAAAGCAGTAGGTGTCTAAGGTGTCTTATACTTTCGTACGCCCAGCCCTTGTCCATAATGGGATCTCGGTGGGCTAATGGCGTCTGCCGCTGCAGTCGAGGCCATAACGAAATATAAAGCGTTCGGGCGATATTTCTACTCCCAAGCCGGATATTTCGGTTTCGCTTAGTTAAGTTTAGTCTAAGTGATACCCGGGCCACCTGAAGTAATGCGTAGGCGGTTCTAGGGGGCAACTGTAGAAGTTAAGCACAAAAACGGGACTTCATGCATAACAAACAAAAACAACTACTTGGAAATGATATTTCATCTTCAGTAACAGTGACAGACAATGTTAAGTAAATTTATCAATCTGCTATTTTTATACAAATATATCAAAACATTTACTGAAGATGCGGTAGATTTTAGATAGGTCGGTACAATTTTTATTTCGTTCAGTAAATCAAAATTGCAAACAAATTACTTGTAAAAATATTACAATGCTTTCAATATCTACGTTTTCTTCACAAGTCGATTGCATTTCTAAGTTCTCGAACACTGTTGTAACGCTACAAGAGTTTTAATCCAGTTTTATTAGCACTTTTTAATATTTTTTTTTTGTAGCTCTAATAGGCCAGGTTGGATTCAAATATTCACTTTGACTGATTTAAAGAATACAGTTTAACTCAAATAACATTTATTAACAACTATGTACAGTTCAGATTCTAAAATAAATAAGTATGTAATTAAGAAGTAATTATGTAGGAAGAATAAACAAAATATAAATGTATTCAAGGCGCGGTTTGGTGTGTGGACAACTCTTGTCGCACGCGTGTTCGACTGGTCCGGACTGTTTGATGGTTACTGGAACTTGGCAGAGAGTTTAATCATTATTTAGCTGCGGCATGCGGATATGTGATAGCAGTGGAATGCGGATCTGTGATAGCAACGGCGGAATCTCGGGCCGAGGTCACGTTGATAACACGTTGCGTGTCGAGGTTATAGAACCCTGGAGCTGTTCCGGCAAATTCCAAAGTTAATTAAGGTATGTGGATGTTACCAGAAAAAAACGCCTGTGGCGGTCGACGACCTGTAGTTGTGAATTTTTACGACGATCTCAAGGAAAACAAACTTGCGGAGATTTTTCCTGCAACAGAAAGCGGTATTCGCACACCAATTTGATGCCGGTCTCGGAATATCAAATTAATCTAGTCAGGGGATAGTTTCGGGTATTATCCCACGGTGTAAAACCGTATAATCAGCTTATCCCGGAATTCCGGGTGAGCAGGCTCAGAAAAATACAAGGGTTCGGTTCTATTTAGAAAACAGCGTTACGCCGTATTTTGGTTTATCCCGATATTACAGGTGAACACCAACCGGCTCAGAAAATTACAAGGGTTCGCTTCTATTTGTTAAACAGCTTTCACTGGCGAAATAATTTATACTGGTCGACGGGGCGATCTAGAGAAGTCGCTGTCGGAAATATCTGTCTAGCTTCGCTGGAAGAAGATCAATCTCGGTGGCCCAACCAGGCCTAGAGCGAAGCTCCACCAGATGGGAACCGCGGGTTGGGTCGTGAATCAAAGTTCGCTCTGCTATTAATCCAATGTACTTTTCTTTTATAGCTGGCTGTTACCCCCTCACTGTTACAAACTTAGGGTGGAGGTACGCGGCGAACGTATCGTCGTTGCGGTCGCGTACAGCGGTGGCGTTGCAGCCTCGGGAGCCCTAAGGCGCTTGTAACGTAAAACGGCGAAGTTTAAGCGAACTTCAAGTCATATCCTGATTACTTAGCGCTCTTAAACAGAAGCGAGACGTTACAATTTGTAACATCACATGTCAACTGATATTGATACTTGACGTATTTGTATAACGCCATTATTGTTTACCTCTGCCTTTGCCATACTTCGCCGCCTAGTGAAATATGTATGAATTAAGACAAAAAATTTCCAGTTCTGAAAGTGGAGTCGATTTACCTGCACGTTACGCCGTGGTTCAGCCTAAACCGCAGCTACTTAGTTGTTGGGGTTTTAAACGCTTCGCTTGAGGTCACACAGTCACGTTTTTTCATTGGTTACAACGCTTTATATCCGAAAATAGGTTAAAGAAAAATTTTGAATTAAAAAAGATTAGTTATATGACCAAAGCTTATCTGTCGCCGCCCGACTACCGTGCACTTCTTGCGTCCACGCTTAAGACGCCCTTGTACCCCAATATACTGAAAGAAGAATGGCAAAACTTTGCTAAGACCATTCGTTATGTGCCCTGTTCCGCTTTGCTGTAACACGTCCTAAACAAACATCGTAAAACTGTAAATATTGCAAAATAAGATTCTATGAATCATATTTAACGCCCTACGATCCATCACTAACAAACCCGAGAGTCTGTAATGGCGGAAACTATTACAATCTGTACGTACGCAATTTCCACACTAGATTGAATCAGAAACTACCACAAGCCCTAGTAATCTCCGGTAAGGACGGAAAATGAAATTAATTATAATTATTGTTGGCTAGTGGATACAGTAGGAATATCACATTTAAGATTCAAGTCTGTGGCGTTTATTCTTGTGCAAATTATATTTGAACGTAGACAATAATATGTCGCCTTCGCCGCGCATTGAGTCATGTTGAAGCCAAACGAGGTGAATGTGTGCATAACACAGCTCCAAATATCTTCCTCCGAGAAGAAGACAATCTTAGTAGAAGAAGGCACTTATGGACATGTAAGGACAATAATCGGCCCATCCAAAAAAGCTTGATTCGAGGGCTTATCCTAAGAGACTCCAGAAATTTTGAAAACTGTACCAGATGTATTGTCGATCCGATTTTCGGTGACAACAACTCCCCTGAACCTGTTTGCCACTTCAGGAGACAGGAAAACGTAACTTAAAATTCAACTTCATCATCATCATTATCTTCAAGGTTTAAGCTTTTTGGGCCTGTTCCGTTCTTATGTGAACTGATCAGTATATCTGCTTCTTGAATTATCAATGTTTATTTTTCGGATTGGTATATATTTCGGAATGGGGTGATCTATTCTAAGAACGTGGTCCAACAAATTCTGCCTGCATTCGTCAATTATTTCTAAAACAGTTCTTATTAAATGCCTCTTAAATATATCTTCATTTTGTTTAAAAACTTTGCAGGTGTATACTGTCTTAACATTTTATTTTGGTTGCTTGTATCGTTTACCTTTTACTCCGTCAGCGTCGAGCATTCACTTTCATAAACCTGAGTTGGTCGGGCCATTATCGTGTAAACTCAACTCACGTGGTAAAAAGATCTCCAAGTGGATATACCAGACAAGTTTAGCATAACACCCACACACATATTCCCGTAAAACCAATATGTTAAGCTTCTAGCCACCATATTTGTATTTACATATAATCAGATTTAGCTTTGAAAATAACACAAGAATGCCACACACTGGTAATTTTTAATTATAAATGCTGTATTGCTACTTTATACATAATTAACTAATTTATAAATACAATATGATTACATAAACCATACCTAAGTATGGTACGACATAGGCAAAAAATAAAGACCTGCAAAAAATGTGGTCTCTTGATTAGTGTATTGCCAACTCTCAATCTCATAAACATATTTAAACATCTTAAAATATCTTATAGATTTCATACGCGTTAGATGGCAGTTTCAAGCAACATTATGGGCTGTCTAAAACCTCTCTCATTACAGAAGTTTCAGGAATCACTGTCCAACATGAGAATATATTTAAGAACTCCATCAAGTATGGCCTGCACATCTTCCGCGTTTGAAATAATGGCCCTGTCTATGGTAAGTGATAGCTTCCAGAGGTTGTTGTATGTAAAGCTGGTAAGTGTAATTCCTGAAAATTTTAAAAATACCGATAGTAACAATTGCAAAAAGTTATGTGAACGTTCATTCTTTCGGGTTCAAAAGCATATGAAGGCCGAATATGAAAAAATGAATTAAACGCCCGACGAATGATAAAAGAATACTTAAGAAAAACATTGTAAAAAACATATACAGACAGTTATAGAGAAGAACAAAAACATAAAATGTACCAAAATAAGAGAAACATAAAGAGAGATTATAGCGCTTAAATATGGGATTGAAAGGAAGACCAGAAATGGAAAAGAAATACTGAAGGTGACGGAGGAATATTGAGAATATATTTCTAAATAATCGAATCTACCCTAGATTTACTTACATACAGTGTACGATACAACTCGAAAATGACGATATTCCGTATGTGCAAGCACAAAACGACAAGTAATAGAAGACAATGAAAAACAAAGTCAGATATGATAAAGGCTATATGATGTTTGCTAATGTTTCCTAGAGCCACTTGCATAGTTGAAAAGACGAAAGCATTACTAACTTACCCGCATATTTTCTATTAGCAGCAAAAGCAATAATATCTTTGACTGGGCATTTACCACATACGGTAAAGTTTGGTGGCCCAATTAAATTTGTAATTCCTAGTGCAGTGTATTGAATTTCCCTAGCTGACATCTCAATGACTGGACAAGGAATTGTTTCAATTATTGTCTGCGATAACCAGTCGAGTACCTGTAGAAATCACTGCTGTTATTTTCCACTAAATTACAGTTTGAAAGCGCTATACTTACATCCCGCTCATGAGATTCCTGCAGAAGGACTCTTTCTCTTTTAAGAAACTCTAAAGCATTCACTACGTTTTGTCTGTTTCCTCCACGAGCAATGCCGGTGGGAATTTTTCGGATATATCCAGATACGTCATTCGCACAACTGATTTCCAGTTCCCTCGTCTTGCGTAAACCTTGTACAATTACAGCTGCTTTGGGTACAGATGGAATTTCAGCTACTAGGTACTCAGGTATTGGTTGGGATTGCTAGAACATAAGACAAGTTGAATGAAATGACCAAAAACTGATTGGTAAACAAAAACAAAAGTATTTATAACGAAAAAATGAGAGCACCAAAACAACAATTAAAATTCTTACAAAAATAATATTTTATAATATTAATTCCAATATGGGATTGCAGATGCAATTAACGCGTCAATGGACAAGCGGTCCCGCCGCTCGCAGTCGAGGTCACAGTGAAAACTCGAGCCCTCGGTAGAGAGTTCGACTCCCGGTCAGGGCGCTTCGGTTCTCACTTAGTTTAAGCAAAGAATATAGATAGGGGAAGAAGGACAGCCTATGGGTTATTAGCGTATTATTTAAAAGCTCCTCAGTTCTTGCCTGGCCCTCAAGCAGCCGCCGCCAGTACTAATGAACTTGTTCACGGCTGCGGTCAGACACGCATTTACAGATTCCTGTCGCATTTTTCCCAAGAACGCGTCTCAGCGTTGCCAAATTGCAAGGAAGTTACAGAGTTATGATTTTAACAGCTATTTGTATAAGAGCGAAATTGGCAATTTGATTTTGCGCTCAAAATATACACAAGATTTTATACAGAGTGGGGTCATTTTCGAAGTGCCACCATTGGCATCTCGGAAACGGTAAGAGATATAACTTCGGTCAAATGGGGAAAAAGGTGCACATTTATGAGGCCAATTTATTGACGCTTCTGTTTTTCCGAAAAAAACGCATAGCCTACTTGTTATAATCGAAAAACTGAAACTGGTCGATTTTTTCAACCATGCATTTTTCCGAAAAGCAGTTTATGAATTCAAGAAAAAATAGGCTGAGTCATAATGCTGTTCCCTTAAATTACAAAACTGCCATGCAGCCTGACCCCGCAACATCGCCAGTGTCGCCCAAAGAACTCGCATTGAAAAAAGAGATCATGCCAAGGGTCTATGGTAAAGCGACGTCTTATTCGGGCTCTTTTCATTTGGATGAAGATCATATTGCTTCGCCTAAGCAATTAGATGCAGATACCATACCGGATTCGTCTATGATACAGGTTAGTTCCTTTAAAAATGCCCGTTCTGTATACAGTGTGGTGATAACGTCCCGCACAATATTCATTATTTTCTTATTTAATGTTTTTTTGGAAAACCCCGAAACACGTCATTTTATTTTTTAAAAAGACTCAATTTTCCCTCTTATTTTGATAGATCTCCTCACCAGTTAAATGATGATGTAAAAAAATTAGTGCCCCTCGTAGGTAACAATTGTTTTGAGAAAAATACACATGAAGTTCAAACAATTCAGAATTTATTTTTAATGAAAATAAGAGCTATGACAAAAACTACCTAATTTTGATTTTAAAACATTTACCACTGTTTCACAAATGTGTCAAAATCAACAATTTAACGTTTCTAAGGAAACAGATGTGGTGCGTTATTTTAATTTAAAAAAATTCTGAATTTTTTGAACTTCATGTGTATTTTTCTCAAAAAATTGTTATGTGGGGTACTAATTTTTTATACGACCATTTAACTGACGAGATCTATCAACATAAGGGGGGAAAATGGGATTTTCATTTGAAAAAATTAATAATGACGTCATAGCGCAGAAACAAAAGCCTCCCTCCCCTTCTATTTTTGAAAAATTAATTGTTTATTCTAATTGTCGTTACTATTTTGCTTCAAAGAATCAGAAAATAAAAAAATCGAATTTTTATGCCATACAAAATACGATTTTCAGGGACTTTTTACCTAACCATGTTAGGAGGCGGGATTTTACGATAGCGCTCAAGCAGCCGTTTTAGGAAAATAACCATACTGTTAAATGCAAAAGAAAATATGAACAATTTCCAGTATGGGAAAGTCTAGGGACGGTGCCATGTCCACTTTTTAAAGAATAAAATTGAGGTGTCAGGGTTTTCCCAAAAAACATTAAATAACAAAATTATTAATTTTGGTGGAACTTTATCACCACACTGTATAATAAAATTTTTAAATTTTCCATCGATAGTAGGTTAACACGATGTCCGATTATAGGAGCTTAAATCTTATAGTTTCCCCAAATTTGTTGCTCGATCTTCGTGTAGGTACTAATTAAATAAGGTGTAATTAGTTAAAATTTCTTTTAAAGTTTTATTAATTAAATCAAAACTAAATCCCAAGCAGTAAGTATACAGGGTGATCAATTTTCACTTCTTTAGGCGTTTTTATTCAATAACACAAAATGAACAAAGGTTGGCAGTTTCATAAAATACAGAAAAATTATTGACGTTTTGAATTCTCTGATAAATTGTGTAGAAATATGTAGGCAAAACAATGAGCTTGTAAAGCATTTTAATGGAGCCTACAGCATGAAAATCTTTTCTGTTATTAGTATGTTTTATTTTTGAAAACCATATTTCAACAGGCCATGTTAGAAATGCCAACACCTACCAAAACAAGAAAGCGCCGTAGTTCTATTGTGCTACGTCAAAAAATTGCAAAACTGCGAAGACAAGTGGCGGCAAAAAATTTACAAATTTACCGTATGAAGAAGCAATGTGCACGAAAGGGGGCTAATTTAGATGTATTGGGCTTGAAACCAAAAACCGTTCGCGTCTTTGTAAATATGCAACTTTCTCACAAATCTAAACAACCTTGGACAGAAGCTGAAAAAGAATTGACCTTAAATATGTACCACAAATCTCCAGCCCTCTACTTTTTTATGAGAGAAAAATTAAAATTTACTATGCCCTCCAAAACTACAATAGTTTCATGGTTAAGGTTAAACCAACTTAATACAGGCACCAGTACGGAACTAATGAAAAACTGGCTGTTAAAGTTAACAGCATGACCGATGATGAAAAACAGTGTGTCGTATTACTTGACGAAATGCATTTAAAGAAAGGTCTAGAATATAATCCACGCCAAGATATGATTGAAGGTTTCGAAGATTTAGGACATCTTGGACGGAAAAGCAAAATCGGTAGTCATGCACTAGTGTTTATGGCAAGAAGACTTATTCACAAATGGAAGATTCCTGTCAGCTTTTATGTTTCTTCAGGTACCATTAAACATGGAGAGCTATCTTCCCTCATTATTAAAAACATCGAAGAGTTACAAAGAATAGGACTTAAAGTGCGTGCTGTTACTAGTGACCAAGCTGCTACAAATAGAGCTGCATTTTTAAATCTAGGAGTTACTGCAGAACAGCCGTATTTTTTTGTCTGCGACGCAAAAATTTTTGCAATATATGACGTACCGCACTTGATAAAAAGCGTACGGAATAATCTCCTATCAAAGGATTTTTACGTGGAGGGCAAGCACTACAGTTTAACATGCTGGTTAAATTGCAGCATCCTACAGAGAGCTCCAACTGCGAAGTTGATGAAGATGCTGTTGTCAATATGGCGAATGTTGAAGTGCCAGAAAAAGATGTCATGGGATATGTTGAGGACATACCATATACAGTTGCTGAACAAACTGAATTAGCAGAAGATGGTGACCTCAGTTTACTCAGTGAGGTAATAGAAGTTTCAACACAACCAAATCAAGAAGCCACATTAGAATCTTGTGCGACGGTATATGTAGCTGGTTATGTCATTCATAAAACGCTTTTACGTTTTAATTGTGATCAGTGTCAAAATATGTGCAGCCGTGACTCTGTAGTGCATCATAATGAACTGCTTTTACAGCAAAAAGACTATGGTGCGGGCGACTGTGTTATTTACCTAAAAAAACCTTCAAGTATTTTAATAAAAATAGTTACGATGTTACTTGAACATTTTGAATATTATTTTAAAAATAGTAAGTCGTGTGTAAGTTTTAAGAAAACATTATTAGCATATAGTGTAAATAATATTAATAATAATAATAATATTGTCTTTATTTCTGCCACTTGTAAACGTACAAATTATCATGTAGATACGTAAATACATAGAACATAAATGTGCCTAAATAGACATTTTTTAATGCATCAAGTAAATGAGATATTCAAGGCGTACTGTTTTAGTAGCCGTACTCTATACGTATCAACTTCACAAGATACAATATTATTTTTGTTTTTATTTGCTTTTTAAAATATATCACTGTAAACTATATTAATCGTCAACATTACTTGAACAATAATTTCCTCTCGTATTAAAATGTTTAAATAAAATCCGTATATTGTTTATTAATGTTTTTTTTTTCTATTATTTGTACATAGCTAATTCTATATTTATTATAGAATTTTGTGAGAATAAAGTGGGGACAATCCGTATTCCGTATAATCTTATGCTCATCGGTGAACTTTTTGTTGAAATTATATTAGAAACCTCTTATGTAATTTTTATAGGTACCTAGCTACCTATTAAATGTTTAAAAGTGTTGCATGTGAAACTTATAAAAACTTTATTTTATTGGTACGAGTTCATCCGATTGACAATAAATGTTTTAAATAATAACAAAAGAATATACACCTATATTTAATATTCTTTGTAACAAACTTAACTTAGATGTAAGCAGAATCAAACTACTTAAATATTCTTTGGCAGAATACAAGTTTATTTCGGGTAGGTACAGCCATTGTAAAACTATTGGAATTGTAGAGAGAAAGTTCTTGCAACACTGTTATAGCTCAAGAATGCTAATGACGCATTTACCTGAGGAATGCCACTGATAAGGTAATCGCTTTGACGCTATGAGCTTCCAGCGGCATTTTCGAACAAAATATGATATATTTAACCAAGTAAATAGTTATGCAACCCAAATCACAGCATATACTCTTTAGCCCATAAGGCTGTCTTTCTTCCCCTATCTATATTCTTTGGTTTAAGGCATGATAGGTTAAGTGACGCCCGCAAAAGGGGAACGGTAGAAGAGCTTAGGGAAGAAAAAAGATACAAGTAGCGTAACATACAGAAGAACCCAAAAATTAATAAACCCGAAACGGGGCGTGGATCCCTCGCCTGTAATGTTTGTTTTCACATTTAAAGATATAAGCCAAATTGCATTTTTTATATATTTTTTCTTGTGTATTAGATTAAAGCTATGTAATCTAAAATTACAGGAGTTCATAGAGCCGTCCGTGGCGTTCACTCGAGAAGTCTGCAATCGCTGGGTGCTGGGTAATTAAATGCAATAGTTGTGCCAAGTCGATGTAAAGCGAGTTAAATAAAGCGGGAAGAAATCTGAAGCAAATAATTGCTGCATACAAGTAAAAAGTGCAGCAAACCAGTGTTTACTAGTCCAGTGAAAGCAATTGATGTTGTTTACAACCAAGTAATTGTGCCATATTTAAATGTGCATTCGAAGCGCCCATGGGCTTCCAATTCAGCAGTCCCCACTGTAATTTTTCATGCAACACGTCATCTACGGTTTGAATGACGCAATATAGAATGTCTTCGAGTTTCAGCAGGTAATCTGATATCTACAAGAAGTGTTTGCGGTTAGCACTGCAAGGATGTGCACGGCTGTTGTCTTTTAGAATTCCATGTATGTACTGCTCTAGCACGGTAAAGACAAAGGGCAAATAATAATTATTCAAATATTAAGAAGTACGAGACGGCCTCCTTAGATTTAAATTACCCCGTGGGCGGGGTAAACCTCAAGTACTGCTAGCTATGGTGCGCAACTAAGAGATTGAATGGTAGTATTGTTACAAAACTTTTACTAAGATGCAGTGTACAGCTGCATATGAATTATAAGATGCTAACAAAGTACGACAAGACCAGCAAGTTTAGTACTAACAAATAAAAATGAGAAAATGGAGATATTAAAACCATCTCTTATATTAAAAAATAGGAAGAAAAATTGAAGAATGGTTACTAAAAAAGCACGTTGTAATATACAGGAAAAAGCATACAATAATAATAATAAATAAACGAAAGATACCTAGCAAAAATGTTGCAAAAGCTGCAGAAGAAGAAGCAAGTAAGTCAACGAAAAAGACAGTCGAAAATAAAAAATCAAAAAGGATATAAGAAATCGAAGTAACCAAACTGTAAATGTAAGAGCTGATGCATCAAATAAAAAGAGAAAATTAACAATAAACCAAAACTAGTAGAAAGTATAAAGCTTACAAGCTCCAAATCACGTAGAAAACCAGAAATATAAAGGAAAATAGTCGACGTAGATCCAGTTACACAAATCAGAATAAGAAAGACTTAAATAAACAAATATAGCAATTAGGACAAGTACATCAGAGCATAGAAGCATCGAATATACTTACATCCATATGCAGAAAAATAGCTGCAAAAGCTGTTAACATTAAAACAAAAACAAAAATATAAAAAATATATACAAAAAGTATGAAATGATAACACAAACAGTAAAAGCAAAAACAAAAACAATATTGAAATTGTTAGGATAATCTGTTAATTTAGGTGCCGCATAAATATTATTTGCTCTGTTCAGCCCATGGTGTTTTCAGTGCATGGGGCGACAGCTCTTCAATCTTGTACTTGTTCCCAAGCAGGAAGGTTGCTTATAAAAAGATCATTTTACGCTCGGCTCGCTCTCGCTAGCTTGAGCCCAAGTTGGTTAATTCCCTTTAAAAGGTTGAGAGATATAAACTAAACTGTACGTACCGTTTGCAGCTGATGCGGCTTACGGGTTGTCAATGTATTGATGACGTAGAAGGAAAAAATAACATTACTGGTGTTACGGATAATCAAAACCCTTATAATGTTTAAACCCTTGGAGTTTCGCTTTTGCTATTTGAATTACCGTCAGACTCCAGGGATTGATATTCAGCGAACCAGAATCACGCATCGTCTCGAATTTTTTTCGTTCTTTTTGGTTTCTTCTCAGCACTGGATAAATTCCAACACATGGCCAAACTTCTTAAACATTACATTTGTTGGAAAACTTTATGGGTCTTCCCGTTAACCTGTCCAAGCTATCTTTTTATTGAGGTTTGCCTAACGAACACAACTTTTGAGTTTTTGGCTTTTGGGAAGATTAAACGCCATGTGGACACGTCGCCTGTCCTGCGAGAAGTCTAGCAAAACTGCTTTCCTTTAATATGTAGAAACGTAATATCACATTTAAAAAATTTCCTAACCTGCCCAAAAAAGCTGAGTAATGTTATAAGTTACGTCGCGCTTACTTTCTTTGTAAAGCAAATATTCAGTCGCATTTACAGGCCGTATAAGCACTAAGCAAATTAAGATAGGGTAAATTCGTCTAGCAAATAAGACTGCAAATTTTCACTACACCTTGGAACGATTTCTTCTGAATTAGAAGCGTCAGTTCCTCACATTAAAGTAAATAACTCCGTGGCGCCTAACAAAGTGTCTTCTACATCTCCAGAAAATTTAGCCTTATACCAAATCATCTGGGCTATTATATTAGGGCCGAGCCCATTTTCCACTGTTGCAACACGCGAGCATCCCTTATTTTGTTAGATGTCGTAAATGTATTGCCAAAGGGTAAAAAATAGAAATGCAAGATATTATATTTCGCTTTACAAGAAGTAAAACAGGCAGGTTAATGAAAGCTCAAGTATAAAGACTACTAAATTATAGTAGAGCAGCGAATAGGGAAGCATAAGCACAGGGTTAATGCTACTAACAAAAATATGAGAGAATAAATTTAGTCGCTTTAAAGAATAAGTGAAGTGAAGAATAACAACAAATTAAGAACAGCACCAGAATTACTGACGGGAGCAAATAAATAAGAAATACAGAATAAGGAGGCGTTTAAAATAAAAAAAATATAAAAGACCAGAATGAGCTAAAAGACCAAGAACGGTGTAGAAAAACTAGTAAACCTTTCAATAACAAAAAATTATATATATCGTTACTAATTGAAGATCATGTGTAAAGATAACAGCAGAGTTTAGAAAAGAATGGGTGTACAAGATCAATATGTAAGGAATATTAAGTTCTACATTAATTTCACAAAAAAATTACATACCTTTTTACAGTAGTCACCTAAGCTAGCACTTAATGCAGCTGTAAAGATATCTTCAAATGAAGATCCTGGAAATGTTCGTCTAATTCTCTTCATTGCTTGCATGTACTGTTGATCTTCGTCAAGAAAAGCACACATACTCTTCTTATTTGTCAATCGAGGTCCATGCAACAAATTCGGCTCTGTTTTCAGTAGCATAGTATGTGCAATAACTACTCCAGGAACCAGTAGCACATAACGCAGTTTCATTATGTATTGCCAAACCTTGTTTGTCCATACACTAATGCCCATATAACATGTTGGCATATCTTGAAACTTTAGATTGGCTACATTTTCGTCTTCCTCGTCATCAGCAAACGTTGCAATGATGCTTCTATAGACATGCATTGCATCCCCCAAAGCGTGGTGCCCTTTCAGAACCACCGGGTAAGATTTCCTGGGGCTACCTTGGACTGCCTTTTCATGGTTGATGGGCTGTGTGCCAATCAATACCTCCCATAAGGCTTTGTTGCCTACTGGCATAGGACAATCGCTGTAGTCACTCAATAATTTTGTTAAGTCCTCTAAACTTATATTCCCTGTAGGGGACGGTGCAATTGGTAGCGTTTTAAAACAATCTTCAAAAGTCATTTCATCTTTCAGCAAATACAAATATCCCCAGAACTTTTCAACAATTCCAAAGATTTTGGGACACTTTGTAAATCTAGTTAGTAAAGTCTTACGCAGTGACTTTTTTGCAAACTCGTAAAAAGATTCTGAGTTACTTGCATCATACTCAACTAAAAACACCAAGTGATATATAGCTCCCTCGGATGTAGCAAACACTAGATCTTGGCCTTTAAGTAATCCACCGAACTTTCTTCCGTGCTTTAATGACAGAATTAGACTTACTAACTGGTGGTATAGTATTAGCAATGGTATAATTATGAGACAAAGTGGTGCAAATGGAAAAAACACTATTTGCATCACTGTAAACTTATAGCGGATGGTTTTGGCTATTACAATTTTCTGAAATATTGGAATAATTACTTGAGCTTGCTCGTTAGTAAATAATTTCAGAACATACCTGATATTCCTTGTAACTCATCACACATATAAGCCCAACTAGAAGTCCCAATGTCCAATTGGTATAACTTTCCCAGACCGACTCCATATTGTAAGCTGTATTCTAAAAATATTTCCATATAAAGATTTCATTTAATAAACATAAGAAACATATATTATTATAGCCCCATAAACTCATAAAATCTTCAGAAACTATTTGCCAAACAATGATAAAGCAGACAGTTGACTGGGTCATATTTAATTGCAGCAATAAGCTTATTTGACGACTACAACGTTTTGCCTTAAATGTTTCTAATGAGTTCTTATATGGTATCATTGGTAGGTAATACATTTACGAGATACATTTTACTGCAAGTTGTTATTTAAATTATTTTGAAGAGTATTTATTTGAATTACTTAGACGCTATTCCTCTAAATTGACGAAATAATTCACGATTTTAATACAACTGCAAAGAATAATAAACTACCTTTTAAAAATTGCCTTCGACGAGGTTAATAGGAACTATGGTAACTAAACGGAAAAGATGGAAAAATATATGAAATAAGTTGAAACTTCTTGAAATAACAAGGAAATTATTAGGTTACTTTCAAAATTCACGCCGCCACTGGTTTCCTAATGCACGCAGCAAAGGAATGAGGAGACTGTGAAACTTATTTCGCTCTAAGCTAGCGTGAGGGGTTGATCTTTAGTTCGACTTCAAGCTGAGAGGCTGTGAGTAGGTGATGTTTATCGTTCCGTAAATTGTTGGGGAAAGCTGAACCGGACATTTTTTAAAGAAACAATTACAACCTTTGTCTTAATTATCAGTTTTGAGATTTACGTCGCAGCCTTAGAAACAATCTTGTATAGTTCTAGAAGGTCTCCCGTCATATCGCTTGTAAAACGACAAGCCTAAAGCTGTCTGTTTTGGTTTCTCAAGCGCACGTTACATTTTCGAGCCCAGCTTCTAGCTGTCATCGGGCTTGGCCGCCGGCCACGATTTTTGCTCAGCCAGATGAACGTCACTTTCGTTGATTTTCGCATCTTGCTGTCGCGTCGATTGAATTACTACACAAGCTAAATCGAAGCTGTTTATATTGCATGCGTTATTTACTGCAAATTTTAAATACAGATGGTGTTTTGAGACGTATCCCTGTTCGAATTGCAGTAACGCCTTCTGTGTTTTGCTTCAGTTTATTAATACTGCGTTCCCCTTGTAACGTTAGCCCCCACCTCAAATTTACCTAAGGCACCAACAGTGTGCTAGAAATTTGGACGGCGCTAATTCCCGTTACAATCTTTGGGTGTATCTCCATAGCGTTCAGATATGCAACAAGGCGATCTTAGCCGCTATGCGTGGACGTCGCGTAAACCAATACGCCAAACAGTTGCGTCACCAACCCCGCTAGAAATATCTCAATAATGAGGTGCTCGAAGAGTATAAAAGGAGAATCAGCAGTCATTTCAAATCACTTGAGTCTGGAGACCTGAACCCCATACTGATCACTAGGTCCCCTCCGGTGCCTGGTTCCCTCTTTTCTGATCTGCATCAACTTTCTAGTACCGGTAGGCTTCCGATCTTACTAGAAAGTCCGTTTAAATTCCAGCACCAGCTGTTATCCTCTAGTACCGGTCGGCTCCGATCTTACTAGAAACTCGGTTTAAATTCCAGCAGCAGCCGATTCCTTAGACCATTATTATCACAACTTCTGCATAAATTTAACTTTAAATCCGACGGCGTGAGTCCGAACTGACCGCGACGCTTCCGACGGTTTCCCGGCGATTCCAACTACCAAAGGCGAACCATACGAAAAGGAAATCTACCAATTTATATTACCCCCACAGTAAAGAATTGCTGAAAGCTATATTTGGAATGTAGGCTAGATCGGACTAAGTAAAAATGCCAATGTGCATCGGTGCATTGTCATACAACATAAGGATTCTTTACTGAAGTTCCTCGCTTCTCTTTAACTTTTCACTCAATCTAAGCACCACCGAGTCATAATACCTGACGTTTACAGTGGTATTTCTTTTCTTGTTATCCATCATGAAAATTCCGTTAGAATCTCAGAAATCTGTAGCCATATTTTTTTTCAATGAAGACGAGAGCTTTACTTTTTAGGGTTGTTTATGCCGAACATATGCAAAGGGATCCCGTTGAACACGGATACCTTTGACCCAGATTTTCTAGACGTTTTGATTTCCATAGTTGATAGTCCCTCTTTCATCAAATCACACTGTGATATTCAATTCTTGACTGTAAGGCACGTACCGTTATAATTTCAATAATTTTATGTTGGCGAAGTAGTCAAACTAATTCAATATGGGATCGTCCTCGTATCTTAATCGACTTCTTAGATTTACTGTACAATTTTCATTTTCAAGTAACGTTCAGTCATCATCACAAAACGAAAAACCAAATCATGAAATTACAATAGAGATAAACACATCAAACAAGTAGCATCCTATACATATCTAGGGTAAGTGAGATAGGGGAAATTAAAAGAAAACTAAGACTTCGGCGGGAGGTCTAAAGCAAAGTCAAAGATATGGAAATGAAATTACTTATAATAATTATACACCTGAAAGCAAATATATACAGTGAATGTAACCTTTTTGTTGTAATATATGGTGCGGAAACAAGAATGCTCGTTCACTAAGAACATAGTTAACCACAAAGAGCTCTAGAAAAACGAATGTTGAACATCAGTTTCGGAGATCATAAAATCAACGACTGGGTCTGAGAGAACACCAAAATAACCAATATAAGTGAGTCGTGGAACAAAATCATAAATTGGTTCTTTGGGAAGATATGAAAACAGATGTAGAACCATGATAAAATGGCATGACGACATTAAGAAGACGCTAGACTATGTTAGTATAGAGAGACACAAAATAGAAGGACA
The DNA here is from genome assembly GCA_940337035.1 of Agriotes lineatus. Classification (NCBI taxonomy): domain Eukaryota; kingdom Metazoa; phylum Arthropoda; class Insecta; order Coleoptera; family Elateridae; genus Agriotes; species Agriotes lineatus. The sequence continues at coordinate 21,364 of CALNHX010000026.1, forward strand.
CAATTTATTAAAAATCTTACACAAAAATTAATCAGATATTCTATACGATAAAAATCTAGTACGGCGTCCATAACAATAGAACTTGAAAGAAACGGTGTCTGAAATGTATAACTTTTTAACTTGCAGTTATTTAAATTCTGAAGAATTTGCTATTGGCTCAGCCATATGACGTATTTAGTGACGACTGCAGACGATTTCTAGCTACTAAGCAATTGTGTTGACTGAATATTAGAGTGTCATCAACGTACATGCTGTTACAATCAGAGTGCGTCTCTATAACTTTAAAGGCCTCTGTGCGCGCAGTTTATGTCATTTGGCCCGTGGTGCATAATTTTAATTTCTCGCGCGCCCCGCCCACTTGCATTTTGTTTTTACCGGTACATGAAGCGATAATGGTTTGGCTTCGTTTCCGCGTGTTTTCATTTTGTGCTATAAAGGTTAACAGCAAACGTCTTCTGAATTGTGTAAATTTTCTGCGGGCATGAGGTTTCTGTTGGATGGATTTCGTCCTTGCTGAATGCAGCGAAATATCACAGCTTTGAAGTTTATAGAGGAAGCCTCTTCACACCAATTCTCGGCAGATCCTTAGAAGCGCTCAGTTGACCCACTTTGGACACCTGCCACTCTAAAGGCTTCTATGTGCTATTTGGGGTTTTACGATCTGTGCCAGGTACGTGACCATTCGAGTGGGCAGAAGAAGGCTCAACAAAGTTTTGTTTTCCCTTGCATTAAAACCAATTAATTCCGTGGACAGCGATCCAGTGCTTTCAGTAACTTATTCGTTTTGCTACAGTACCTGCTTGAATTTCTTCAGAATGCCGTAGGCTTTATTTTGGACTATCGTTGTCATTTACCGTTCGCTTCACGAACTAAGTACAATAATTCACTTAACGTTTTTCATCCTCGGAACCTACATCTTTTTAAATTGTTGTGTTAGTATTTAATATACTTTACTCGTATATATTTGAAACTGCTGTATTTAGTAACGGGTTTATGTGTTTTGAGGTGCACCTTACGTTACCTTATTTTTGATCACCTTAACTTTGACCTATATTTGATAATCACCTGTACTTTGTACTGGCTTGTATACTATTTTATTATGTGATTATATACTGTGATGTAAGTATTTTGTCTTGCTCTTCGTTACTGCTACTTGGATTCGTGGATATTGTGCTACTTTGAAGTTTAAGAAATCTCTATGGTTCCTGGATAAATTTGTCGTTAGTTAAAAGATTCGATGGTGACGTTTTTGGATTTTTAATTAATCTGCGTACCTAAAGAGCTTCACTTCGTCTCCATTGAGTTAGTCCAGCAGGCAATTGCATCCACGTAGTCATTAATATTTTATTGCTGAGAGATTTCGCCGACGAATCAATTCAACCAAAATAAATCAAATACGTTTATAAATAGAAACGGTTCGAATATTGATCCTTGTGGAACCTCTGATTTGATAGATCTTATTGGAGTTTGTAAGGTGTTTGTTTTTAATTCAAACCGTCCATTTCTGATAAATGATATTAACATATATTATAGTATACACAACACAGTTTTATATTCGTTAACTATTAAAGTAATCTTTTATGGCATACTTTGGCAAACACCTATTCTAAGTCTAGAAAGGTTATCAGAGTAGCACTTTTTCCTTTTAGCTGTTGTGTAATGGGGTTTAATTTTTAAAGCCGAATTTAAAGTCTTGATAGACTGTGTCAACAGAAAATGCAAAACCATGGGTTTAAAATAAACATTAAAACAACCAAAGCCTTGGTCATCCTTAAGAACCCCGTAAACTGCGCCAGGTCAGTTTGAGGATTGACATTGTTACTACTTTTTATACAGAAGAAAGATGGATTGGTCATTTCGTCAAACTTCTCTCAGATTGAACATGTGTTGTTCTCTATTACTTTGTCAACCGTTTAAAGACATAACAGGAATTAGCCAATAGCAGCTGAAAAGAAATGCCTCGACATAAAAGGACTAAATTGTTCAGCGAGTGAATTTACTAAACCTAGAACCTCGAGATAAGAGGCTCTCGTTCCCCAATTCGGCCTTTTTGCGCTGACGTCAGGCCTGAGATCTGAGGCCTTATTTTTCAGTCCGGCATAAAAATAAAATGTAAGTTAGACAATTATAAAAAACGTGAAAATTCAAAACTGGACCACGAACTTCAATGCTCAGAAATATCCAATCGGTCTTTGCATTTTCTTCCGTTAAGTATTACAGACAGCAGCCTGTCATCTAGTCATGTCAAAAAAGTAACTCTTCTGTACACTAGTAGTCTTTACCCGACAAAATCGGTAGTAACGAATATCAACTTGCAAAAGTATTCGTTACATTTTTAAAATAGTTACTGAGGTTTAAACTTGCTTTCTATTTATTGCGATAGTTCGGTGTGTATAAACCCTGAGAAAGAAAAAAGTAAGCAGTAAGTACCCTATCTGAACTGGCTGCTGATATTTGCGTGACGCTCGTAGAGTAAACGAGTACTCGATAACGAATACAAAGTAACGAATACTACAACGAAAAGTAACAAGTAAATACAAGTACTTAAAAGTAACCAAAACTGATATCAATACTATCGTCTAGGGAGCTAAATGTGTTATATTAATTTCTAAAATATGTATCCATGTCTGTATGATATCTACAGCCTACACAATTTAATCAACCGACCTGAAGCTTTGTATCTCCTTTTTTTATTGTAAATGCGAAGATCCTAGTAATTTTTCATTAATATCGGCTAACTGGAAATGGTATTTGTGGAGAACGGCTAATACAGCTGTGTCACATTCTGTTATATAAGTTATATAGTTACCGCTTGCTGTTTAGCATCTGTATTAGTCATATAGGAATGAGTTATTCTTAGTCATAAGTTTAGGTAATAAGATATCACATAAATACTTTCTCGTCAAGTTAGTTAGTTGATCTGTGGGATCGATACAGTGTAGACCGTAGAGGAATAAAGTTGTTTGTGCTTACGTTAGTTGTTTTAGTGCTAACACAATACGCTAGGGTACCACAAATTGGCGACGAGGTAAATATTACACAATTAAATAAGGATAACAGTAGGAAAAAAAACAAATAAAACGTTAATTAATGAATGTGAACTTACATTTGACCTAAGGTAGGGAATAGAGATGATATATATATAAAACGAAATGTGTATATTAGGAGTATTAAAATTAATATATGATGCATGTAATGAGCCAAATAAACGCTCACAATACTAAACTGTGTCAATAATAGTAGCTAAGTTGCACCAAATCTTTATTGGCTTTTTATTGCTCGCTGGCGTCACTATTTTTATGGCTCTTGTATCGATTCTCAAGAAATTTATGAGATCATATTCTGTGTATGTGATGAACACATACTGAACAAAATTGTTTCATTCTAGGAGTGGATTAAATTCTGCTATTGGGGTGGATTAAATTCTGCCGTTGGAGTGGATTAAATTCTGCTATCGGAGTGGATTAAATTCTGCTATTGGAGTGGATTAAATTCTACTATTAGAGTGGATTAAATTCTACTAGGTGCTGAGTGGATTAAATTCTGCTATTGGGGTGGATTAAATTCTGCCGTTGGAGTGGATTAAATTCTACTATTAGAGTGGATTCAATTCTGCTGAGATTACTGGTGTGCCAGTGAGTAAAACAAATAAAAACAAGTAGAGATTTTTACTATTTACTCGTTTATTCCAGGATACACGTTTTTTTGGACTAAAAAAAAAAGAAAACACAACTACTGTGCAATGGAGCAATCGTCTATTAGACATTTCACTTGTGACACCATAGATAAAGCACTACTAGCTGTAGAATGGCGGAAATGGGTACGCTCAGTAAAGCTTTATTTAGATGCTGAAGAAGTCACAGACGTAGTGAAGAGAAAGAATAAGTTGTTACATCTGGGAGGGCCCCAATTACAGGAAATAGCATTCGGAATACCTGGAGCTGTTGTTGATTACGATCCTGAAACCCAAAACGATGTGTTTCAAATACTAGTGGACACGCTGGCTAACCACTTTTCACCTCAACAAAATTCTTGTTTTGAAAGACATACTTTTCGCAGCATGAAACCTGAAGACGGGGAATGTGTTAACAAGTTTTTAATACGGTGTAGAACACAGGCCAACAAGTGTTCTTTTGGAAACAGTGAACAAGAAGCTCGTGAAATAAACATTAAAGACAAATTAATTGACAGATGGGCACCAGTTGATTTAAAGAGAAAACTTTTGGAAAAGGAATTACCTCTAAATGATGTTATAGAACAATGTCAGATATATGAACAAACACGCAACCAGAGTGTAGTCATGCAAAAGACGGATACTCCTCAACCAGGAGGAAACGGATCACAAATTAACCAGATTGAAAACTCTAAGAAGCGCATGCACTGGGAAAATACAAAGATTGTGGAGTGTTTTAGGTGCGGGAACCATCACAACCCCGCAGGAGTTAAGAGTTGCCCAGCCCTCAACATTAAGTGCCATCAATGCGGTCGTATAGGACATTTTGCCAGAAGATGTAGGACTGGGAAACAAAAGCGTTTAATGGTTCAAGATCCTAGACATCATCAATCAGCAAAACCAAGGCGAATCAATTGCATTGATGAATCTAACGATGACAACCCCCCTTCAACCAGTGATATCGGAAATTTTGAGTGCTTTGAAGTAGCAAGTCCAACAAGCCCCAAAGAAACCACAAGAGATGATGTCATTTCGGTCAGAGTCGGTGGGACAGTCATTAAGATGCTAATTGATTCGGGAGCCTCTTGTAATATTATAAATGGAAAAGACTGGGAGAAGCTGACGAAAACTAATGCTGCTATGCTTGATATTCAGCAAGAAGTAAGAAGCACCATAAAATCCTATGCGTCAAATGAACCATTAAACATTACATGTCAATTTAAGGCTCCAATTAGAGTAGGAAATGGTCAAGAACTCATTGAATCTTTTATGGTAGTAGAAAATGGCACTACATCTTTATTGGGGAAACAGACATCAATTTCCCTGGGAGTCCTAAAGTTGGGATTAAAGGCAGAGGTAAACCAACTTGCAAAAATTACTGCTTTTCCAAAACTTCTAAACATCAAGGTGAAACTTACAATTGATCCAAATATAAAACCGGTACAACAACCAGTAAGAAGAATTCCTATCGCTGTGGAAGCTAAAGTAGAGGAGAAATTGACAGAAGCACTTGCTAGAGACATCATTGAAAGTGTAAAAGGTCCCAGCCCCTGGATCTCACCTATGGTTATAGTTTTCAAACCGGACGATGATATTAGAATTTGCATCGACATGAGACGAGCTAACGAAGCTATTCTTAGAGAAAATTTTCCACTACCGACATTTGACAATTTTATGACTAAACTAAGAGGAGCTCGATACTTTTCTCGATTAGACCTGGCCAGTGCTTATCACCAGTTAGAGTTAGAAGAGGAAAGTCGACCCATCACTACATTTATAACACATCAAGGTTTATTCCGGTATAAGCGTCTAATGTTTGGCATTAACTCAGCTCCAGAAATATTCCAACGAATATTTCAGAGTATACTCGCTCCATGCAAGAACTGTCTAAACTACATAGATGACATCATTGTGTATGGTGGGACTGGAACTGAACATGATAAATACTTAGATGATGTCTTAAAAGTATTAAAAACCTACAATGTTCTGTTAAATGAAAAAAAATGCCAGTTTAAGGTAAAGGAATTGGAATTCTTAGGACATGTTTTGACATCGTCAGGAATAATGCCAGACCCAAAGAAAATCAAAGTTATACTCGATTTTCGAGCCCCAACGAACAAAGAAGAAGTAAGAAGTTTCTTAGGGCTCGTCACATATGTCGGAAAATTCATACCTAATCTGGGAGATCTTACAGAACCACTGAGGGTACTGATACGAAACGAAACCAAATTTGATTGGGGACCACGCGAACAGGGAAAATTTGAGAAACTAAAGGAGGAGTTGGGAAAACTGCCCACTTTGGCGTTTTTCGACTTAAAACTATTCACACAATTGATTGCTGACGCTAGTCCTATTGCCTTAGGAGCCGTATTGCTACAATTTGACGAGGAGAATCAACCTCGCGTAATTTCATTCGCAAGTAAGAGTCTCACTGCTGTTGAACGTCGATATTCGCAGACCGAGAAAGAGAGCCTAGCCTTGGTGTGGGCCGTTGAAAGATTTTACTTTTATCTGGCAGGAATAAACTTCGAACTAGTGACGGATCACAAGCCGTTAGAAACTATATTTAAACCCACATCAAAACCACCAGCAAGAATAGAACGATGGTTATTAAGACTTCAAGCCTTCAAGTTTACCGTCAAATACAGATCAGGAAAATCGAACATTGCGGATCCTCTTTCGAGATTATGCAGATTAGAACCAGACGCAACCTTTGACGAACCAAATGAACATCATGTGCAAACGATCATTAAAGAAACCGTGCCAAGAGCACTATCAATTTCGGAAATTATATCTGGAAGTAAAGTCGACACGGAAATCCCAGAGGTTATTAATAAACTTGCGGACAACTCCTGGACAGCAACCGACAACAGTCCATTTTATCCATTTCGCCTAGAACTCACCTCAATGGGGCCGATACTCCTGAGAGGTAATAAAATCGTGGTTCCGACAAACCTTCGAAGTCACGTACTAGCACTAGCGCATGAGGGCCACCCCGGTGAAACTGTAATGAAACGCAGACTGCGTTCCAAAGTTTGGTGGCCACAAATAGACAGAGAAGCTGAGAAACATGTTAAAAGTTGCCGTGACTGTTTATTAGTAACACAACCAAATCAACCATCACCAATGGTACGACAAAAACTTCCATCGGGACCCTGGCAATACCTGGCCATTGACTACATGTCAGGCGAACCACATCAAGAGCATCTGTTAGTAGTAATTGACTATTATTCTCGTTACGTTGAAGCCATATTTACAAAATCCACCACATCTTCAACTGTCATTCGAGCCCTAGAAGAAATTTGTTGCAGGCTGGGTTTGCCAAAAACTATTAAAGTGGATAACGCCACCAATTTTAATAGTGACGAATTTAAAACATTCTGCGACACTAACGGTATTGGGATAGTTAATTCACCACCATATTGGCCACAGGCTAACGGGGAAGTAGAAAACATAAACAAGTCACTTAAAAAGCGGCTGCAAATTAGTTTTTTGAAAAATGAAAGGGACTACAAAAAGGAGATCATGTCCTACATACTGATGTATAATGTTACACCTCATGGTACAACCGGAAAGTCACCTTCGGAGCTACTCTTTAATCGAAGAATTCGAGACAAAATCCCGTGCCTGGAGGACATAGCTACAGAAACGCTAGATGACGAAGTGTACGACAGAGACATAACGAAAAAAGAAATAGGAAAAAGGAAAGAAGACAGTAAACGACGAGCTACGACAACTCAATTAAAACCGGGAGACAGAGTTGTAGTAAAGAACACCATATTTCCACATAAACTGACACCTAACTTTAGCACCACAGAATATGACATACTACATAGAAATGGAAACGAACTAACTCTTTTTGGAGATGGTAAAACAATTAAACGAAATGTCGCACATGTAAAAAAGTTGCCAGAAACCACAGTCACAACAGAAACTACTCCAACCTCGCCGATTCCATATCCTACCCGACCTCCATCACTAGATGAAAGCACTTTGCAACCATCTGACTATGATAATCAGAGCAATGGAGAGGATCCAAAGACATCACCCAAACTACCACCTCTGGTTCTCGTGAAGGAAGGAGGGATGTGGAGAACGGCTAATACAGCTGTGTCACATTCTGTTATATAAGTTATATAGTTACCGCTTGCTGTTTAGCATCTGTATTAGTCATATAGGAATGAGTTATTCTTAGTCATAAGTTTAGGTAATAAGATATCACATAAATACTTTCTCGTCAAGTTAGTTAGTTGATCTGTGGGATCGATACAGTGTAGACCGTAGAGGAATAAAGTTGTTTGTGCTTACGTTAGTTGTTTTAGTGCTAACACAATACGCTAGGGTACCACAGTATTCTTATGTTTTCTTTCATTTTCCGCGAAATTTGCAATTTAGAACAAGATGCAATTATGTACAACTTTTGTTTAAAACGTGTTTAAGAAGTATATTCAGTTTTTGAAAAAATCGGCGTATTAAATTTTTGCAAAAGTTTTTAAAAACCTTTATAATTTTTATTTAGGTTCAGTTCGACAATTTAATTACGTTTAGAAACCTCCGCTCTTTACATTTCTCAATTTAGCGTTTTTCCGAATTGGCTAGGCTCCTTTGGACAACGTTTAGTGCATCCCCGAGTGTCTGTCGAGAATTGTTGCGCTTAGCTTACGACATTACAGTTTCACCATCAAAGTACGTTTTGTTTTGTTATCATACAAAAATTCATAATTTTATCACTTCTTCAGCTACAGTCCCTTTAAATATTTTATTGATTTGCCCAACTAGGCTTTGCTATGCATGTTTCACGATATTCAGTGGCGGACAGGTTAAAACATGTTTCCCAGCCTTTTGACGTACTCGTCGATTTAAACGTGGGTGTATAGTTGACGCAGCGGTTCACATTCTTCCTATTAGGTAAGAGAAAATGTAGCAGATGAATGTAAGAAAAAGATGCGAATGTGACGCTTGGATGAACTTTGATCCATTCTTCCACTTACACTACCGTCTTCAAGCAGACACCGTCGCTATTTTCTACCCTCACAGTAACTTCGGCTAATTGCAGAGCCCCATTTTTCATGCCCATTACTATATGAGTAACCTGTGTGGCTTGTTGCAGTTTAAGGAAAGAAATAAGAAATAAGGTATTAGCGGCCGAAGAATTCCTATCTGAAAGTTTGCGAAGCTTCCATTTCTTAAATCAGAATTCTCAACCGGGCTAGCTTTTCCTGGTAGTAACGTCGTCCGTCATGTTTCTCAAGTTGTACGTCATTTAATTACCCTTTGGGGGAACATAGTCGTTCCAACTCCTGGCAGCATTTAGGCAGAATCTACCATTGATTAGCAATAGGCTATAAATTGCGCTCTCTCATTGGTTGTTGTTAATCGCAGGTAGGGTTTGTCCACGCATTGCTAATCGCAGGTAGATTTTGTCTTCAACATTGTTTTTTGCTAATAAGTGATATGATTTGTCTTGCTTTTGCTAATCAGCGGTGTGTTTTGTCTACACTTAACTTGCCATTTAAACTTGGGTAATAATTAAAATGTGGATTAAAGTAAGTAGGAGATTAGGTAAACAATTGGAGATACAGAAAATTCAACAAAAAAATTTTTTTTTTTTTTTTAGTTTATTTTATGCCAGTTCAACAAAGTACATTGTTATTCATAGCATTGTTAAAGTTACACGTAATTTAGAGAATGGCGTATTATGATGACACTTAACACATCAAATCAAGTTCGAATAGATTCATATATTATTGTTCATGGGGTTAGATGTCTTCTTCGTCGGCGGAGGTGGTAGCGTAAATGTCCTGAGGAAGCTTACGCTGTAGTCTTCTGTGGATATTTTTTTGGCCTAGCCTATAATGAGCAGCCCCTTCGCAGTTGTTTATTGTTTGTAAGAATTTTTTGGTAGTTTTCTTAAGGTAGTCAAGGATTGTTGGCATTTTCAGTTCTTCATGAAGTTGTTCATTTCGTATGAACCAAGGCGAATCTACTGCTATTCGCAGTATTTTGTTTTGTAATCTTTGTATCTTGGTGATGTTTGTTTTCGATGCATTGCTCCAGATGACACAGGCATACATTGCTAAGGGACGAATTAGCGACTTGTAAATTAGTAGTGAGCAGTCAATTTTGATAGTAGATTTTCGGTTGATTATTGGGTATAGTTTTCCCAACCTCGCATTGCATAAGTTCAGCTTCTGGTTTATATGGTACTTCCAAGTTAAGCGCGTATCTAAGTGGACGCCCAAATATTTAACAGCTTTATCGCTCCACTCAATGCGAGTATTGTTAATTATTAGTTGGTCAGGGCTTCTTATACTTTTAAGGGAGAATATTTTGGCTTCACACTTTATATGGTTGAGTGTTATGTTCCATTCTGTTAGCCATCTGCTTATTTCGTTGACAGCCAGTTGTAGATGAGCTATAGCCTCTGTAAGATTAAAGCTTTGCGATATAATCACCGTATCGTCTGCGTACATTGCTAAGGTTTCATTATGTACTACAGAACAAAGGCTTTTTTCGTGAAACATACTTTACAATAACTTACCTAACAATTAGTGTGATTTCGCATTGGGTAAGTTTCTTCTTACATTTAAAGAAAAATTCCTTTTTACTTCCTTTTACGATAAAGGAAGTATTGGATTCACCCCAAAAATTCGAAATTGAGTTTTCAACAGATCTTCACGTTTTAGAGTTACCTGATCCCAAAAAACATTTTTTTTTCATTGGTCTGTCTGTCTGTCTGTGTGTGTGTGTGTCTGTCTGTCTGTCTCCGCTTTGCGTCGTGCTCTTAAACTCGTTGCACGTGCTTTAAAGGCGTACTTATACACTAGTATCATAATATACTATTAACAGTAGACCGTTTGACAGCAGTTGAAGCACAGTGATTTTACAATCACAATGAAGACATTACTATAAAGAAACCTACCTGCATACTATCTTCTTTGATGCAGCCTTGGATCTACGTAATACCCAAGCACTATTAGTTTCGGCAGAAAATTCCGCTATCCACTTAACACATTTTTCACTTGAATCAATGTCAGCCCATAGCACTTTGTTTTCTTTTGATTGATTTACCAGTTCATAACTAAAACTGGTCGGCAATTTTAAATCATTAGTCATATTGCCACGTGGACAGTAGACATTAACATAAAAGATAATTATTAACGGACACTGGCAACACCACGCGACCAACAAAACAGAACTGTGCGGGTGGAGACAAAATCTACCCGCAATTAGCAATGCGTGGACAAACCCTACCTGCAGTTAGCAACAACCAATGAGAGAGCGCTATTTATAGTCTATTGCTAATCAGTGGTAGATTCTGCCTAAATGCCTCCTGGCAAGTGATAGCCATCGCCTTGAAGCATTGTTTTCGCACTCGTCGAATCATCAGCCCATCAATTGTGAAAGGTGCGTTCACCATTTCCAGTTTCAAATGATAATTCATGCATTTTCTCCATTTTTTTTTAAAGTGGTGTTGTTTATTCTATTTAACATCTCTATGTAGATTTACAGGTCGTTGTCCCGAATAATAATATAGTAATGACTCCCCTCCCCCTTCCCACTGAAGTTCAGTGGGCAATCTTTGTTACAGTACCTACATACTAGCATAGTTGGGGCAACTGATCCTTGAGTGTTTCCCAATTTATGCATTTGTACCGTGTACCAAACTATTTAGTGTTTTGATGTTGTGTTTATGTCGTACAATGAAATTTATGCTGTAAAATTCTTCGTTAAAAATAAAATTGCAACTTTTATTTGGTTTTCTTAAGAAATATCTTTTTGAAAAAATCTCAAATTGTGTTTCTTCAAATGAATGATGAAAATAACCTTTTCTTTAAAACCTTGCTGAATACTATGTAATTGTCTATAACGTGTGTTTTTTGTAAAAAGTATAGTTTTTGAAAACATGGCAGAATTAGATTTTGTTTAATTGTTTGTTAAATATAAAATAATTTAGAAGAATACCATATATTATGCAACTATTTAAAAATCTCTTGAAAAGTTTTTCTGTAAGAAATAATAGCTTTTAAAAAAAAGCAAACCTAAATTTTTGCAAACATTTTCTCAAAGTTCAAATATTAATAATGGGGAAAACAGTATTTTAAAACAGTGTTGTATATTATGTTATTGTAAAAGGTGTTAATATCCCACGTTGCCCGGTGGATGATCGGGAAGTAAAGTCGCAAATTGGTTTTATTATTTATTAAGGAATTCCTCAAAAATGTCAATACGAACAGATGTGCTACAAATTAGATAACTCATGTCTAATCTAAATAATAAAACTAATAAATGGCTTTATTTTCTCAGTTATAAAAGAAGACGAAGTTTAGATGTTGCTCTTCCACCTAATCTAACTCTACCTCTATTTATTAACTAGTAAGCAGTTACCACTATTTCCATATAAGGGGACAACCAAATCGCAATCACAGTCGCAACTCATGACGTTAGCAAAAATGACATCAATTAAGAAATTAATTGCAACAGAAAATAATAGTTATTAAGGTACTAAGGGTATTATGAGTAAAATAAGAGCCCAAGATTGTTAGTGTACTAACCGAGGGCTTTAGCCCGAGGTGTGTACAACAATCGCGGGCTCTTAGCTCATAATGCTCGTGGTGCCTTCAAGGTTTTATGTCCTACCAATTTTCTTACCTAATTCATATTCATATTCAATTCATATAATTACTATGATATAGTATTTAAGATTGATCTAGTTAGCTGATCTAAGTTAGATTTGTGACATTAGCTAAGCTGTCATTAATTTTCATTGTGACAGTGATGCATATCCATGGAAACAAATACTGTTAATTTTTCATAATAACCCTAGTGTTCTTATGAAGAAAATAATTGCCCTGGAGCGTTATTTTGTATCTAAGATACCTTAAAATAGAGTCATTCATTTCAATTAATGTACTGGTAGGACATAAACTAATAAATTCTATGAATTTGATGGCTCCATAAACTTATTGAGTTTAAGCAGAAGTATAGTTTTTGAAAAAAAATAAAAATTACATTTTTACGACAATTTCCTCAGTTCAAATACTAAAAATGGATTTTTTTCTAAAACAGTATTATACAGGGTCCGACAACGATGCGGGGATGGAAAATATTTCTACAACTATGAGAGTTACAAAAATGTTGTGTATATAAAAGTTGTAGGTACACAAATGGTGCACATTACTATAATAGTTTTGTATATACAGAGTGACTCAAAAAGGTGTGGCAAATCAAACTTACTTTTATTTTAATGGAATGCCCTATATTTGGGTACCTAACCTAAAAGTTTTGCATTGAAATACTAATCATTTTTATATAAAGTTGTATGGGTATATCGTCAATTGTTTTGAAGATATAAACGATTCTATGTAAAAAAAATGTGAACTTCAGGCGGCTGCTTTAAGCAACGGAAAACAATTGAATGAAGAAGAATGTTACCAAAATATTATGTTTTTCTTGAACGCTCTGCATATCTTTGTATTTTTAAAAAGCCCTTTTAATGAGCTTTCTTTTGATATGGCACTTTATTCCTGTAAATTCAACCTTTTTTGAGCTATGCCTGTTTGAATATAAAAAACAATTTAAGCCCCTTAATATGCTTTATTTTAAGGGATAACAAACGCCGTTAAAATAATAAGTTAAACGCTTGATCTCTCCAAACAAAATATAAGAGCCGCTACTTGAAACTATAAATAACAAATACCGAAAAACGAAAAAAGAAGGAAAAAATTAAATCTGAAAACGATTGAATTCAGGACTAAGAACTGAAATGTCAGCAGAAAGTTCACTGAAAGTACTTTTCAAAAATACAGGTTGTTCCATTTAAGCAAATCGACATAATTATATTTGCAGTTTATGAATTTTCTGTATAGCTTTAATACTCAGAGCAGGGAAGGAAAACTATTTGAAAATTTAGGATTTTGGTGTATTGGATTTGTTGCTAAATCTGATTTTATTTGACATTGGAATTAATTTATTCTTGCATGTATCGCTTTTGGTGTTTATTATTTTTTGTATCAACACTAACTGGGTTTACAAATTCTAAACCTGATTTTGTGTTTTTATTTTTGCAGAAGGCAAGTGTTTAATTCATTATTTTATTTCTTTTATGTTCAAACACGCATATCTCAAAAACAATTGAATGAAGTATGAAGTGACAAAAAAAGCTCATTGAAAAGGCCTTTCAAAAATATAAACATATACAGGGCGCTCCATTTGAAAAAAAACGAAACTATTAAATTTTCAAATGTTGAGCACCCTGTATAGCATTAATACCTAGATCCACCATTTTACATTCGAAAGGTAGTCCGCTAAATTAATTTTTTTGTAACGTTGTCCTCCATTATATTGTTTTTTGTTGCTTACAATAGCTGACTGAAGTTCAACATTTTTTGTATAAATTCGTTAATACATCCGAAACAATTTATGTTAAACTGATACAACTTTATATCAAAATGATTAATATTGCAAGCAATGCCACTCCATTAGGCTACCCAAATATAGGACATTCTATTAAAAAAAAGTTTGATTTGCTACTCGATTTTGAGCCACTCTTTATAATTAAAACTATTTTAGTAATGCGCACCACATTTCTAAAGCTAGGAGAATTACATAAATATCGCTTATACAAAAGTTGTAGGTACTAAAGTGCTGCACATTACTAAAATAATTTTGGTTATACAGGGTGTTTCGAAAAAGTGTGGCAAATCCAACCTACTCTTTTTTAATTGGAATGATCTATATTTGGGTACCTTAAAAGTTTTGCATTGAAATACTAATCATTTTGATATTAAGTCGTATGGATCTAACGTCAATTTTTTTGGAAATATTAACTATCTTAAGCAACAAAAAATGCTAACTTTAGACGGCTACAGTAACAGAAAACAATTGAATGACGGAAAACGTTAGCAAAAAATGTTCTTTTTCTTAAATTACCTTTAGAATCTAAAATAGTGGGTGTTGGTATTAATGCTATACAGGGTGTCTCAAAAAGAATGGGACACCGATTAGCCATAGATTCCCTACGTCATAATAAATCGATTAAACCTAATATACCTTAGTTCAAAGTCCCTTCAGTAAGAAGTTATAGGGCCTTGAAGTTCAATTTTTAATTTTTTATTTTTTTGTTAATTTCCATAAATGTAGAGATATCAATTTGAATTTTGGTATACATACTTACTATTATATACTACGCTAATAGAAAAAATTTCATAAACTAGACTTGACTGTAAAGGGCACTTTAACTAACTTTCAAAACTTTTTTAGCTCTAACTTCGTTATCTGTAACATTTTTTAAAATTTTAGGCTATTATCTGAAAGAAAATTAAAATACACAAAAATAATGTACTCTTACTTCATAGGCGTAGGAGCAACCGTTTGCCTAAAAATACCTATCAAAAGTTTTTGGTTGTCACTAACACATGTAATTATCAAGTAGGCATGATCACAAAAACAATGGTCATCTAGTAAAAAACAATGATAAATCAATTAATGACATTAGTGACATAAGAATTTGTTATCTTATGTTTAAGAAAAAGTTTTGAAAGTTAGGTAAAGTACCCTTTACAGTCAAGTATAGTGTATGAAATTTTTTCTATTAGTGTAGTATATAATAGTAAGTATGTATACCAAAATTCAAATCAATATCTCTACATTTGTGGAAATTAACAAAAAAATAAAAAATAAAAAATTGAACTTCAAGGCCCTATAACTTCTTAATGAAGGGACTTTGTACTAAGGTATATTAGGTTTAATAGATTTATTATGACGTAAGGAATATATGGCTAATCGGTGTCCCATTCTTTTTGAGACACCCTGTATACAGAGTGCTCAACATTTGCAAATTTTATAATTTCGGATTTTTTAAAATGGTACACTGTATATTTTTATATTTTTGAAAAGTCCTTTTACTGAGCTTTCTACATATCCCTAAATTTACAAATATGCGTATTTTAGCATAAAAAAGCAATTCAAGCCAATTCAAGATGCTGTAGTTAAAGGGATGACAAACCAACGCCATTATACTGTGAATTTAAACACTTGAGCCTTCCAAAAAATCATAAAACAATATTTACGATAGAACATTTAATTCCAGCCATTATTGATAAAAAAATAAACACGAAAAAACGAGAAACCAAACAAAACCAGCTTATAAAAAAACAAAAGCGAAAACACTAAAATCATGGTTCTAGGTAAATAGACCGAACTCAATAGACCGAAAGGCAGTTGACCGAACTCAATTGACCGAAAAGCAATAGACCGAAACGTCACTAGACCGAAGCAGCAATAGACCGAAAATCACTTGGTCGAAAATATGTTACGGTTAAAGTACACATTCGGTAAATGTGCACATTAAATATCTCGAAAAATTACATTTATTAACAATAGCATCAATAGAAATATAACGAAGATAAATACGAATTTAGCAGGATTAACCCATTAGCAACTTTCTCCAGTTTGTGCGTAAATACTTGGGTAGGATATATCTGTTAAGTATTGTATGATTTACTAGAATAAAGTTAAAATAGAATCAAAAACAAAAAAACAACTTCTAAACACGGCAGCAGTTTATGCTGCCAGTTCTAAGCCCGAATAAAGCGTGAAGAGAAGTTGATGCTATTAATGTTAATAAATGTAACCGTAATATATTTTCGTTCAAGTGATTTCGGTGTATTGCTGCTTCGGTCTAGTGACGTTTCGGTCTATTGCTATTCGGTCAATTGAGTTCGGTCAACTGCTTTCGGTCTATTGAGTTCGGTCTACTCGCCGTGAGCACTAAAATCATATACGTAATTACTCTAAATGTTCAAATATTTGTTCTTCCATTCTCTGGGAATTAAAGCTATACAGAGAGTTCATAATTCCCAAATTCAATCATTTCAATGTGTTTAAATAGAGCACCTTGTATATATCTATACTTT
Source organism: Agriotes lineatus (assembly GCA_940337035.1). NCBI lineage: Eukaryota > Metazoa > Arthropoda > Insecta > Coleoptera > Elateridae > Agriotes > Agriotes lineatus. The sequence continues at coordinate 37,954 of CALNHX010000026.1, forward strand.
TGAAATGTACTTTTATTTATTTATTATTTATTTCGCACTCAGTCAACAGCCGTTAGGCCAATTATAGGCGTCGCTGTGCATTTATGGGGACTTCCAACCCCACTAACGACTATCATGATGTTGTTATGAGAGCCGGGACCAACTATTTCCGTGACAGCCGTATCACAAGGCTCCGAGATATGCAACCGTGGAACTCCCATCCAAGTTCTGACCAGAAAGAGCGTTGCTAAACTCTACTGATCGAACGTGGACGCTTGTTCAAGCTACACCACCCGGGACCCAATGAGCTTCCTTCTGCTATTTCATTTTCTAGCCCTAAATGCAATCGCTTTCTATAGTTAATTGAATCTTTTTTTTTCGTTTTTTCATGTTTGTTATTTCTAGTTTCAGCAGCGGTTGAATTTTTATTATGCAAACCTGATTTGTTGTTGTTCTCGAAGAGTTACAAGAGTTCAAATTTACAGGATAATGGCGTTGGTTTATCATCCCTTGAAATAAAGCATCTTGAAGGGCTTGAATTGCTTTTTTATGCCAAAATAGGAATATCTGAAAAACAGTTACATTTAGGGGTATAAAGTTACATATCAAAAGAAAACTCGTTAAAACGGCTTTTCAAAGCTATAAAAATATATATTGTTCCATTTTAAAAAATCAGCAATTATTTAATTTGCAAATGTTGAGCACCCTGTATAGCATTAATACCCACACCCACTATTTTAGACTAAAAGGTAATTCACAAAAAAGAGAAATTTTAGTAACGTTTTCCGTCATAGTTTTCTGTTACTTACAGCAGCCGCCTGAAGTTCAGCATTTTTTTGCTTAAAATAGTTAATATATCCAAAACAAGTTAAGTTCGACCCCTACAACTTTATATCAAAATAATTAGAATTTCATTGCAAAACTTTTAAGCTACTCAAATATAGAGCATTCCATTTAAAAAAAGTAAGTTTGATTTGCCACACTTCACGAAACACCTTGTATAATCAAAACTATTTTAGTAATGTGCAAAACCTTCGTACCTACAACTTTTATATAAGCAACATTTATGTAACTCTCCTAGTTTTAGAAACTTCATCAACCCCAGTCTCGTTGCCGTCCAGCTATGAGAGTTTTTTCTAATTTGCAACTTTAGCATTTTACAAGAACGTTGTCCAATTTTTTGCAATTTATTGATAAAATATTTACTTATGGTATAAGTGTGCCGTACAAAATTTTATCCAAAAACTCAATAATTTCTCTGGATGATGTCATTTTTAACAGTGGTCTATTATGAGCTGTTTTATCGGACTTTTTCCACTGTTTGCGGTGTTTGTCACACATCGTTTAGGGAATTTTCTTTTCTCAAATTTTGTATAATTGTTTTAAAAAATTAATTTGCTTCGAAGAAAACCATATTCGTATTATGCTATTACCTACAACTTTTCTTTATACATTTTTTAAGCAACATATTTTTTTTAATCGCAATATTAGGTCTTTGCTAAAATTTACTCAAGGTATAAAAATTAATAATGGTAATAAAGTTGTTTAAAAAAAAATGTTTTCTATTATGAAATTGTCAACAAAAAATTATAATTGATTTAAATTGTTATTTATGTTTGGATAGTTTCTCATTAAATTTTTTTGCCAAAATTGAGATTTCTTAGCACTAATTTCGAATCACGTTTTATCCTGGTTGCTAGGTGAGGGAAACTCAAATCCGACAGTACACCTTTATCGTATCCGTTGATAAGTTAACTTTGAAATATCCCATTTGGTAATACACAGGTTAGTAAGACAAAGTAGAAGAAACCAGTGTTTTTTTTTCAGGGCAGGCAGCTGTAACTTAATATTTGATACCTACTTTCAATTCTAAGCAACTTCTTTAAATAACATTTTTTTCTATTTTAAAAAATAAGGGTGCTTTATTCTTGAACCATATTCATATTTATATGAACTTCCCCCGTATGCGAAAGAAGATATTTAAATTTTTAAAACTGCATTTTTAATTTGAGAAGATGCAGGAACTTTTATCGCGAATAAAATTTTCTGATAAAACGAGTGGTGGCTGACTACGCCACTGCACTTGTACCTAAAAATGCCCTATTATAAAACGAAAAGTCGAAAATCGATTTTTTATTTATCATTCGAAAACATTTTGGTTCCATCATTAAGCTTTTTTCAACAGAATATATTGAGAATGGGGTAGGGGGCATTTTTCCATATATCCTATAGTTATCAAGATACCCGATGAAAACATCGAAATTTGCCCACCCTGTACAAGGGCGCCCCTTTCTATGTCATCATTTTCTGTTTCAAAATAAAATTTTCGGCCTCAGCAAATAAGTTTTGATTACTGTAAATATATGCTAAACTTTAGTTGTCTAAAAAAGGGCTCCGAAGGTTTAATTAATTTTGAAGTTCAAAACTGTGACCTTCAGGTTTATAACTTGCACTGGCGCTAAAGTTATCACAGGAGTATAAAATCTTTAGTGACGCAACTTTGCTCGAATTCAACTCATTTCTTAATATGCATAGAAAAACCAGCACCCTGTATACGGACACATTCAAAACAAACATAACATAAACAAAAATGAACAAGTACAACTTAAAATTCACAAAATATTTAGATGAATTCCTGACTACCTGGTTATTCCCTAAACGTAATTGTGTGACGTAATATTGTGCGTGTTTCTATTGGCTATTTATAGGTGTTTTCCCGAAAAGTTCTCACATTACTATTTTATAGGTAAAATGACAAAATAAACGAATAAAGGTAAACAACTTTCAAGGCTCATATAAAACATAAACATAAGGCGATACAATATCCGACCTTCAATAAAAATTTATACCGGGTGTCCATTCTCAAAGTCGAACATAGGCAATTAACATTAGTGCATTCCCTCGTTCTTCATTGAAGTAATTCATTTTTCTGTAGATAATTTTAACAGACGTTGACAGAAAATAACTGATTTACGCCAAATCATTACCAATTTTTTTGACAAATGCTATCGAACTTGAAAACCAAGGCATGGCATATTTAAAAATTCCCAAGTTTTAAATTAGTATTTTAAAATAAAAATCGCATCTTGAATATTATTAGTGGTATCATTTGATGCGTAATAATTTTATCTTTCCATTGATACCATTACCTTCCCTGTAAGTTGAATTGGCGAGCAGGAATCGGCAAAAACGTTAAATACAATGTTAATCGCCTATGTTCGACTTTGAGAACGGACACCCGGTATAAATATTATAACAATACATTCGGAAAATAGTTATCATATTCCTAAAATTTTTACCTTAATTAAATTTGGAGGCTTAAAACTGACTTCTTGAAAAAGCCATTTGTACACTTACATACCTGCACAATTCATATGCACATTTTTCATAAAAATATTGTTATAGTAGGTACTCTTCCGTCAACAACTATTTTAATTCCATATTTTAGTATAGTAAAGCAAAAGCACTATTAATATTATTCAAAATATGCATTTTGTTAAGCATGCACTGGGAGCAGTGTATATAATGCAAAATAATAATAATAATAATAAGCATCCCAAATTTTTGCACTTCCCGACGAATATTATTAAAATATATAAAAATCGCTTACCGTCAACTCTATAGCACAACTTTCAAATATATTTTAATGCAAGATTATGTTTACTAGCTCAAATAGTAAATAACCTCGCTGAACCTTCAGACTGTTTCTTACTTCAAAGTAGGCCAGACCTGCAACAAAACGATGAAAGATAGTGTGCAGCTACCTTTATGACGTGGGCAACAATTTTGATATTTCCCAAGCAATAAGATAGGTATGTTAACTACATATTCGTTTAACGTACTAAGCTTGAGACGGTGTACTGGATTGCCCAGTTTAAAATTGTCTATAAATATATAATAATTTTTAAACCTGCTAGCTACTGAAAACTAACTTACAGCCGCACCTTTCAGTAAACCCGTTTGGGAGCACCAAGAGTTACTTGATAAAACAAAACATAACTATACTCATTAACATAATCCCTAAATAGAATTCCTGATGTTTATTACCTAGTTGTTCCGATTTAATTATAGCCTACTATAATAAAGAGTGAAATACATTTCACCTGGCTGCAGACGAGGTCATTTTAATGATCAATAATCTTTGGAATGAATGAAAGGTTGCCTAACTAAAGCATCGTTATGGAAACTTTGTCATATTTTAGTATATGAAGAAAGTTTTTTTAATATCTTTGTTTCAAATTGGGGCAAGTGTGATAGTGGATAATAGCTTGAAAAGTTTTATTCCTTTTTGGCGAAAATGTGAAGTACCTACTAAAAAATAAGGAAAATGTGAAATTTTATCGCTCAGAGTTGTTTCAAAATCTTTGTTAACAAAAATCTGCAAAGGCGTTAAAGTCTAAACATTCAACCCAACAAAATTTACTTTAAAAATGAAATTGACTGTCCTGTGCTTCATGAGTTCTCAAATAACTGTTATGATATGTTCATGTAGAATATTGTTTCTATCTTTTATCTTCGAAAAAAAGAGGCTTTAAATTTCTTATATATTTCTTATAACCCCCGTGAGTGGTTACTAGTCCCCCATCGGGCGCCTCCCAGGTGGCGGATAGGGGAGTGCTCACCAGATATGGTGGGTATCGGAGAAATAAAATACCCGGGGCGGACCAAAAAACTAGCGATCACCGAATTACTGCCGGTATAAGCGATCCTCCTTTGTACTGCCAACAGCCGCACTGTGGGTGGAAGAGCAAACAGATGAATGGACACTCGCTTGCCCTTGAGGTGAGAAACCGCCCCTAAAGGCGGAAGAACCGGAAAGGCCAACGGCATGGGAATGTAGAACGCAAGGAGAAACCACTACATTGAAGATCCAAGGATATCTCTAGTATAATCAATATGGCTTTAAACCACAAGACTCACACAGTTACTACTCATGGTGCACGGAAACCAAAAGTCGGCAGGGGAGGTGATTCACAAGAAGACCACAGGGCCTCCCAGGTCGTCATCAAGCAAAATCCCTGTGCAAAAAAAATAAACAACACATCTTGTAAGATCAACAAGAACACATCGTTCAAAATTGGTACGTGGAATGTCAAAACATTGTACGAAGCAGCCAAAATTCACAACGGAATTAAAGAAATGGAAAGAATGTCGGTGGACTTGATGGGCATCAGTGAGATGCGCTGGACAAATTCAGGAGACTGTCAAATAATGAATCATCACGTATATTACTCCTGAAATACAAATGGAGAACATAAAAATGGCGTAGGCATAATCGTAAATAAACAGATAGCTAAACATGTTATGAACTTTGTTCCAATCTCAGAGAGTCTTATTCAACTAAACTCGACTCCTGTGAAAACCAATATCATTCAGGTTTACGCACCTACTAGTGACAAATCATAAGAAACTATCGAACTATTTGATCACGATATAATAAGTGTTTTAAGGACAATCCCTAAAAAAGATATTACAATAGTTATGGGAGATCTTAACGCCAAGATCGGCAGAGACAGAAGTGGTGACGTAATAGGCCCGTGCGGTCTAGGCAAACGCAATGAACGCGGAGATCGACTATACACTTTTGCAATAGACGAACAACTCGTAATCACCAACACCTACTTCAGTTTACCCGCGAGGAGACTATATACATGGAAGTCGCCACAAGACATGTCGTCAGAAACCAAATAGATTATGTAATGATTAACAAACGATTTAGGTACGCAGTAATATCAATGAAGACATATCCTGGAGCTGACATTAAATCGGACCACAACCCCCTTATCGGCATAATAAAACTCAGATTAAAAAAGGTTAAACCAACAAAACAACACATCCAAGTAAAAATAAATCAAATAACCAATAACAAAACAGAAACCGATCCAGAAGACGATATTAGGAAACTTGAAGAAATCAGCCAAGAAATCCTAGACAAATATTTGCGCCCAGTAAGGGTGAACAGAAAAATGTGGATGACTGACAAAATATTAGGAATGATGGAAAAGAGAAGAGAAGCAAAGGAAAAAGATAAACATAAAAATAGAGTGACTTATAAAAAAAATTACAAAGATATAAAGAAAGCTATTAGAGAAGCAAAAAAAAAATGGTTTGAGGAACAATGCCGTGAAATAGAGAACTTAGAAAATAAGCATGACTCCTTTAATCTCCATAAGATAATCAAACAAGCGGCAGGTATATGTAGACCCCAAAAACCAATATACCTAACGGAAGACAACGGGGCTGTTATTGTCGAACAGGAAGTGAAAGATACCTGGGTGAAGTACGTCAAAAACAACTTTAAAGACGATAGAAATAACACAACATTAACAATAGGATGCAACACTGGGCCATCTATAACAAACGACGAAGTGAAACACGCTATAAGAAGAATTAGAGATGGCAAAGCAACAGGGCCAGACAACTTCTATGGTAAATTCTTAAAATTAATGAACGACGAAGGCATATCATGGCTTACCTCAACATTCAATAAAATGTATAACAATAGTATAATTCCAAGAAGCTGGCTACGATCTACCTTCATAACACTCCCCAAAAAACCTAACTCGAGAAAATGTGAAGACCACAGAATAATAAATCTCCAAATGAGTCACATTCTAAAAACATTTCTAAAAGTAATACACAAAAGAATATACAATAAATGTGAAGAACATCTATCACATACACAATTTGAATTCCGTGACGCTTTGGGTACTAGAGAAGCCCTATTTGTAATTCAGGTTCTACTCAAGCGATGCAGATATGTCAACTGTACAGTACACGTATGCTTTATAGACTATAGTAAGGCGTTTGATAGAGTGAAGCATGATAAGCTAATGGCAATATTAAAGGCAATCGGTGTGGATGATAAGGATCGCAGAATCATAAATAACCTATACTATTGTCAATCAGCTAATATCAAGATCGGAAACGAGCTAAGAGAAGAAGTGGCAATACAACGAGGCGTGAGACAAGGATGTGTGCTGTCCCCCTTGCTCTTCAATGTTTATTCAGTTTATTTCAGAAAAAGCTTGAGGCCTTCGAATTGTGGTGCTACAGACGAATACTGAGAATATCCTGGGTAGACCGTGTTCCCAACATCGACGTTCTACGAAAACTAAACAGAGAATGTGAAATCCGTCTCAGAGTAAAACAACGAAAACTCGAATATTTAGGCCACATCACAAGAAACAAAGAAAGATACAACCTATTGCAGCTAATTTTGCAAGGTAAAATATATGGAAGAAGAGGCCTGGGGAGAAGATGAAACACCTGGCTCCAGAATTTAAGACAATGGTTTTCCTTAACAACTGCGGGACTTTTTCAAGCTGCAACCAATAAAGTTAGAATAGCCATATTGATCGCCAGCATCCGTACCGGATAGGCACCGCAAGAAGAAGAAGATATTTAAAAGGTATTAATGGGGTGATCAAGCTATAACGCACGAGTATGACATGTATGCTGTACAAACCCTCCAACGAACAAGCTTTATTGACAAGCTCAGAGAAGGAAGCCCTATCGCCAATCTCATCTCTCATGGACCAGTTCGGAATTGCAGAACATTCCACAACTTATACTATTACTTATAGAGGTAGCCGGACGGATTTTAGACCAACTGAAAATAATCACAAGGAATGTAAAATGCATCAGTGGAAATGGTCAAGAACTTACAAATATTCTGTAGGGCAAGAAAATACATATATCATTAATTCCAGAGGCTAAGAGGAAGCATAACCCAAGGCAATAACTCTACAATGTTCTACAGTGGGCTTATACTAGAAAATCCATAAGTAGGAGTAGCTACATCGAATAAGGAAAGATGGAAAAATTACTAGCATACCAACAGATATCAAGAAGAATGGCCACAACAAGATTTAAGTTCGATAGAGGGAAGAAAAGCTACATGCCCCAGAAGACGAAAGGACACTTGAAACCGACAAATTCTACCAAGAGCTCCAGCAAACCATAGCTGAAGTAAACGGTAATTATTATATCGTAGCTTCTAACTGGGGATCTAAGCCATGGGCTCAAACTGGAAGTGTTATTTTCATTAGTTAATTATCATTACTGATGATCGAAGAAAGTTCCCATTTGAGAGAATTTATAACAGGTAAAAAAACAGAAGTGTGTTAGTGGACCAATTCCGTAGTTTTACGCAATACAATAGTGGTTCAAGTGATAATTTGCTTGCCGTGTAGGCTCGTCAGTGTTTCGCCGGATATTTACAACTTCTAAGCCGTTTATATCATTTGGGGCTTGCCGTTGCCGCTAATTAAGTCCCGTCGGACTCCAATGACTCATTAAGTTCGAACTTGCCATCTTTGTGAGTCAAGTTCCATCTCCAGATTCCAGCGTTTCTGCTAACCACCTGACCTTCTTCGTGGTCTAGTCGTGCCCCAGGTCAGACCTTCTCGTAGAGTAGTTCTAGCCCCAGGTCTGGTAATAGCCCCTTTTACTCCACCAAGTGAACCGTTGCGTACTGGAGCTCCCCAAACTTCGCTACTTCGACCTGCAGACTGGCGTCGATTTCCTGCACTTTTTCGCTTTCTTGTGGCTAGATAAATAAATTATATTGTATTTACCCAAGTGTTCGTCTAACGGACACGATTTTTGTGGCTCTCCTATAAATAAAGACTAAGATTTGGCTCTCTAGAGTTTTAAAAAAATCGTACGCTCCCCGGCTACCACGCTAACACCTGCGGTAGTCGTTAACCCCTAACAAGGAAACTCTTCCTCAGTGTCGACGAGCAAGGCTAGCCACCTACCCGGCCTAAGGATAAAGAGGGCTCACAGAACCACTTTGTGGTTAAAACAGGCCACTGGCCTATAGTAAGAGGAAGAAGAAGAAGAAGAGTTGTCTCGGTTGCAACCAGCCTAACTAGGGTTCAGTACGTCGCTGTTAGGGCATTTTTGATTTTGTAGTAATAAGTTGATACGGGTCGGCCTTAACTGTCCGCTGCTTATTTCACCTACATTATATTATGCTCAATATAATGTTCCAATTAAAACCATTGTGTTTACCTGTACTCTGTACAACCGTATGCAGTTAAATTGTTGAGATAATTAAAACTCCAACAGGTGAAGGCTAGGTAAATCTATGCAGCTAGTTGGACTTCAACTACATCTCGACGTCTTGGCCGTCTTTTTTAAGTTAGTCGACGCCATCGACTTTATTAGGCGAGCACATATGGCCCAGTGGCGCCCAACATTATTAGTACATCGATTTCGATCTACTGCTGGATGATGGCCCTCTCCATCTAGCTTTGTTTTCGTCTATCTCTAGTTACCCCAGCCAGCTTCTTGATATCATCTCTTTACCCAGTATTCCGTCATCCAACACATCTACGTCCCATACTGGGTCTTCACTCCATCAATCTTTTAGTCCATCTATTGCCTGTTCTGCGGGGCAGATGGCCTGGCCAGTTCCATGTAAGTCGTGCAGCGCGTTCTATTGCATTGGAAAGTTTTATTTGTTGCCTAATCCAGGTTTATTTCTTTTATATGATCAGTAAATCTAATTATAATTCGTTCATGTGCTCTTTGTGTTCTAGCAAGTTTTTGAGCATGTTTCTTTGTGATGCTCCAAGTTTCACCTACATAGGTCAACACTGGGAGGATGCATGTATGTATGTATTTATTATCGGTAACCCCATTTACCTTCCTGTGTAGAGGCTGGTGGTCTAGACGCTTGCGTCTGGCGGTACAATGCTCAACTTGCCCCGGATTCGGGTTACAAAGTTGGAGCGCGCCTTTTGTGCTTGCTCGGTAACTATTGTGTGAGGTATGTGGCTTGTTGATGTGTTGACCTTGTTACTCTATATGTTAGGTCTGTGGTTCTGAGTAGAGCACAGTTAAGTTGGTGCCCAACTGTGAGTGGTCTTACCGAGCCCCATTCCAATCGCCAAGGCTTAGGAAAAATTCTGGCCAACTCGGGATTCGAACCGAGGGCTTGCTTAATGCAAGCCTAGTGCTTTTCCAATTGCGCTATCTGGCTTCTCCTGGGAAGATTTTATTATTACTAATACATAAGCATTTCTCCTTCAGGCGTACTTATTGTATGTGTGTAAATTGCGACCGATAGCTTGCCCGCAAATGTTATTTTTTACGTCTAGTTGTGAAAGCCACGTCTCTGAAGCTTTTCCCATGACTTACTCTGGGTTGGATTTTAAAAGTGAATTTGGACCGAAGTGAGAGCATTGAGGCACTAAACACCAAAGTATACGCAGATGAAAGAAAAACTTCCGCCATGATTGAAGAAATGTTTGCACAATGACCTCTATTCTATTTCAGCTCCTATAGTTCAACCCCCATGTATTATTTTGGTTTCTTTCTACTCTGTAAACTACTAGATTCTTCCGTAATTTTTAACTTCAGGTCCCTGAGAAAGGTCCTTACTTAAACGTGATCAAAATTCGTTAAATGTAATTTCAAACTGGTTGCCTCGGGTAAAGCTCTGATGCCAGGGTCCGTTCCACTGAAATGCATAAAATACAGGAATAACACAGTGTAGAAATAAATCGTAGAATGGTTTTTTACTAAATACAAAATAATTCTTGATTAAGGAAGAATAATATTATGTACATAAAATATTGTTAAGCAAAATTCCATCGGCGCATTAGTTCTGCGTTCTGTTATTTTCGGACGCTCGAAACCCAAATGGCACTTTGGTTTTGCCAGGCTGTTGCCTTTGGACTTTCTTAAAGGCCAGGATGAGGTAGAAATGGGTGCTCATAGGTTTCAATGTACGTAAACTGGACACGATAGATCTGAAACAGACTGTATTTGCGCCGGGAAAGATGGCATTTGTTGTTTATATTTTACGGGCGGACAAATTCAGTGAAATAAAATGTTTTACAGTGTCTATGACGGCCACGGCGAGTGCATTAAGCCTGGCTGGACGCGGTACCTTCTTTGTGAATAAGTTTGTACCAATCGGAATAATACAAACGGGAACTGTTTACCTCTTACAAAGTCAGGCTCTTTGCGGCTAGAATCGCCGGTGGCCGCCTGAAAGATTTCGGTCGGTCCGGAAGGGTTAAATTGCCTGCGTCCAGGCACCTTGATTATGCCGGCTGCCTGGAGGTTTCTTCTGGTACTCTGGAAAACCGTGCTTTTGGTGAAGGTTATAAAGCGGTTATGACAAAATTGGCCGGGGGGATCAGATGATGCGGTAATTAAACGAAGTTTCTGGTAAGATGGGAACCGAATCCACCGGTGCTAGCTAGGTCAGGAAATTGTCCAGCAAGATGCTAACCAAATCCACATGTGCTAGCCAAGTAAAGGAACAGAGCAAGGAGGCTAACTACGAGGGTGCTTAGAGCTAGAAAAGGTCTTGTTACGATAGAAACCACTGGGTCAATTTATTACATTTGCACGTAAAAACAAAAATTATAAATACTTCACAGCAGGGTGGTACAGGAATCGTCTAGTCGTGTAGCAAACGTTTGCCAAGCTAGGTCCTGAGCAGGATGGGGTGGGTTGTCCGGAAGCGCCACTGGTTTGAGACGGTCCAAACCAGAAAACCTACAGGTGGCCGTGTAAATTCCTAAACCACTAGCTGTTTCACAAAAACAAATAATAAAAGACAGAAAACACCAAGACTCGAAATAACCTAGTTATTTATTTACAGTTTGTACACCTTCGAAATTCTGTGTCATACTTGGAAAAGGCAACACAATTCTGTGATAATAGTATGTAAATGGAATAGTTTGTAAATGTAATCTTAGTGGTATGTAATGTACAAGATTTTATATGAATAAAGTTGAAAATGTAACTACAATAATCGCAATTCGTTCGAGTACCCGTGTATCAACCACGATAGTGACTTAAATATAATTAAAAACAGCGATACCGGAATGCGGGAGAATAGTAAGTTCTAAATCGCTTGATTAATTAGGTAAATACTCTATCTAGTCGCGAACCTCTTCGAATTGGTACCATTTCGCCTAGGGGAGTGCTAATACACATAAAATGGTGAATTTACGGTGCTCATATTATGTGAAATGTCAAATTAATGCTCCCGGAGACCTCCGCCAATAATGGTTTAAATTTTGAAACACTGACAAGTACTTGAAAACTTGAATGCAACCAAAGCAGTACTACCAAACGTGAAGATATTAAATGCATAGAATGACATCCTATTCTACAAAAGTAATTGCACGTGATGTACAACGAAGCTATACAATATTCCGCATGTAAAACGGCATGAATTTCGCTAGCATATACCTAGGTAAGTACAATACATAAAGTAAAGATCATAGTGCCATAACGAACGATAATTTCAGTTCAATAAGCACCAAAAGGTATATAACACTAGGTGTTGTAGATACCTGGATCGTGCACAGAAGGATCGCTACATCAACAGCTATGGGGGATAGCTATTAAGATGTCCACCAGCTTGAGTAACCTCCAAAGAGTCAGGGCTTCATCTAACTTTGCAGGTGAGAAACGTAGTCGAGTGCAGTCACCATGGGGAGAAGCCTTGCATGCGAACTATCACATGTGCTGAGGGGCTCGGATTGGAACGGAATTGTTGCTCCAGGTGCCTTAGCCAAGTAACAACAATGCCACAGGCATAATAGATCCCGAAAAATCGAAGAACGATACAGCAAACTAGGACGAGGAGGCCAAACTAGGACGAGGAGGCCTAAATACAAGACGTTATCGAAAAATATTCTACGGCAATCATAAATTAACATACCAGAGTTGTAATGTGGCCTCGAGTAAGTAAATTGCAGAAATATATATTTATCCCAATACAATCGGATTCATTTTAGCAATATAACACCCATTTCCTATTTCTGGATGGCAGATTCCTCAAAGAACTATGGAAACTATATAATCCACTTAAGTGAAAATTCCCAAAGATCACATGCAGCTCCAAAAAAAGGAAAACTTAAAAATGGTCGCCGGAAATCGTACTATCAAAACAATTTTCAAAATTGTTACTCAAAATTCCCTAAAAATCAAGGATTTTGCAAAAATGAGTATGCAACCAAAGCTACACCTAACGTATGCAGGTGAATCTAACTATATGAATGCATTTAAGCTAAGAAATTATCCAAACAATCCTTAACTGTATCTAAATGTAAAATTACACGTAACAGACTCTCCCCTCACTTAAAAATAGGTAAATTTACTGAATTTACCGACGTAGAACCTATGCCTGCACCATAATGAAGCTTCGAAATTTTACAGGTATCACGATGATATTCAACCAACCCCAAACACAAAAGAAAGATCACCACGTACAACTACGGTAGTACCAAATAATTTAGAAAAGGATAAGCAGCCTAAAAGAATCGCAAAATAGAAGTCGAAAGGAAAAAGGGAAATTACAAAGGAATGTTAAAGATAGAATTCAGAAAAAGGACCGTGGTTTAGCAAAAGAGTCGGCTCATGAATCCAACAAAAGTTGACACTACAAAAGCGCAAAAGAAACCGTCCTCAATCACCAATCACGTCCAAAAGAAAACAAAATGTAAACCAGGAACGAGATTCGCTTGTGAAACAAGAATCCGCATGCGCGAAAGGATACCACAACATAAATAAACACAAAACGTACAGCTGAAGGCAACCCGACAACATCAGCTACACATCGAAAACCTCAAAGGGGTATCCAAAATAAATTTCAACAACCTAAGCTCGAACCCACACAAATAAAAAGAACAACAGCAAAACCAAAGAACAGAAGGAAGGGATAAATAGCTCTTACAATGAATGCCGCTCCGAAAAGGACATCAGAACATCCGTCGCTGCTGGGTGTAAAAGGCGCGCCGGTGGATGAACTGATCCAAGCCCAATTCGAGACAACGTCCACTGGAAAAACTATCTAACAAGAAGAAGAAAAACGAAACAGAATAGCAGGAAAGGGGAATGGGATCAAAAGCTCCAGAAAAGAATTGGGGACAACACAGAAGAAGGATGAGAAAGGATTAGTCCGATGTCACGTCAGTCAGTCGACGTAGGGTGGTATAAAGAAAAGCTAACTGAAAATTTCTAAGTGGGAAATAGCCGAAAAATTTTGAAGTCACCACAGAATACAGGTACCAGGCGCGAGACCCCGTAGAATACACCGCAATCATAGGTAACCATACTCCATGAAGACAGAATAAAAACCCTACACCCTACTAGTCAAGGAAAGTGTGCAGCCCAGGATCGACTACACACTGAAACACCATCCACAGTGACCAGATGGCAGAACACCGGAAATGAGACTGCAAAAATGTCTCACTCCTGTATGATGGAACGTCACTGTCCCACAAGGAGGGGGAAAGAACGAGATGATAAAGTTCCCCAACAGCAAGTCCTCCCTTCAAGCAGCCCAACCATCCACCCAAGGTTCAACAAAAAACCCTTGGTCCCTAAAGCTTAACCTAACATTCAAAATCCTAATGCCAAACTCGAATGCAAAGTCCAATACTAAGTTTGTCTTCGTTACGACAATCCAACAGAATCTAGTTTTCTTCATCTGGCGGGTGTTGCTTTATGTCTTTGACATGCCATGTGCCGCGAAATGTCCCATCTTCATCTTGAAGCTCGTACGTAACAGGTGATAATTTCCTTCGTACAATCAAAGGCCCAATAAATTTTGGAGCGAGCTTTGCGGTGAAGTGTTTGGTGGCGTCGGACAACACAAAATTGCGTCGGTAAACTCTGTCGCCCACATTATATGTCACTTCTCTGCGTCGTAGGTCATATCGTTGTTTAGATCTGGCATGAGCATTCAAAAGTCTCTTATGTATATCTTGATGTAGCTTGTCTAACTCTTTAAGTTTATCAGATGTCTCACATTTATCTGTTTCAGCCTTTACACCTGATTTAAAATAATCACCCCTAGGAACATGTTCACGTGCAAAGTTGGCAAAGAATGGAGTCACTTTAGTGACTTCATGAACCGAGCTCCTGATAGCGCAGCCCACTTTAGGCAAAAGTTGTTCCCATTTCTTGTGGTTATCTGCAACATATGAAGCCAACATAGTTTTGATGACACGATTAACTCTTTCTACGAAGTTAGCTTGAGGATGATACGCAGGAGTGAAAATAATTTTCACATGGTAGCTGTCACATAACTGCATAAATTCTC
Source organism: Agriotes lineatus (assembly GCA_940337035.1). Classification (NCBI taxonomy): domain Eukaryota; kingdom Metazoa; phylum Arthropoda; class Insecta; order Coleoptera; family Elateridae; genus Agriotes; species Agriotes lineatus. The sequence goes on from CALNHX010000026.1 coordinate 53,015, forward strand.
GTGAACGGAACTGCACACCATTATCGCATACTAAGTACTGAGGACATCCAAAGAATAGAAAAACATTTTCCTCAACTAATCTGGTTACAGCGGCAGCTGTAGCTTGACGGAGTGGAAACAGTAGCACAAACTTGGTAAGTTGGTCTGAAATAACCAAAATGTAACTGTAGCCTCTGGATGATCTAGGTAAGGGACCACAGATATCTACTGCAATCATCTGCCAAGGTTTTGTGACATTCGGGCGCTGTCCCATAAGACCAGCTGGACGATTCTGTTCAGGTTTCATGGCAGCGCAGATCTTACACCTTCGAATGTAGTTGACTACATCGGATCGCATTTTCGGCCAGTAGAAGCGATTCTTCAGGCGTTCGTAGGTTTTGAAGATGCCTGCATGGCATGCTGTTAATGCGTCATGATGTTCGTGGATGAGTTCTTGACGTTTTTCTTTTGGTACCACTTCTTTCCATGTTTCGTTATCGTCTCTCAGCTGCGGGTAGGTACATTTGATGTATTTATAGATTATATCATTCTCAATTCGCCACTGTGGAAATTGTAAAGGATTTGATATAATTTTTGTTTTTAGATTTAGATAGCAGGGATCTCGGATGGGTGCTGGCTCTTCAATCGTTATCACGACATGATTTACTTCGGGGACAGACCTTGATAATAAATCGGGAACCACGTGATCTTTTCCCTTTCTGTGCACGACATTGAAATTGAATTGTTGCAGGCGAAGAATCCACCGAGTCAGGCGTCCTGTTGGCTCCTTCAAATTGTTCAGCCATACTAAAGAATGGTGGTCTGTAATCACGGTGAAGGAATATCCTTCGAGGTATGCGCGAAGCTTCTCAACTGCCCAAATTACAGCCAAGCACTCACGTTCTGTGGTGGAGTATTTTCGTTCCTGCCGGCTGAGCGATCTGCTGATATAACAGATGACATGTTCTCCGTCGCTGTCTTGTTGCGAAAGTACGGCACCAATACCAACCCCGGAAGCATCAGTCTGAACGAAGAATGGCTTGGAAAAGTCTGGGCAACTTAAAATAGGTGCGGTCACTAAGCAGTCTTTGATATATTGAAAAGATTCTTCGCATTTCTGAGTCCAACACCAACTAGTGTTCTTTTGCAGTAAATCGGCCATGGGAGCGATGACAGTAGAAAAGTTAGGGATGAACCTACGGTACCATGAAGCAGTTCCGATGATTCTTCGTACCTCCGTGACACTCTTAGGAGAAGGGATGTTAATTATGGCCTTAATTTTGTCCGGGTCCACATGAAGTCCATACTGATCGACTATGAATCCTAAGTATTTTAATTCAGGGCGGCAAAAGCTGCACTTCTCTGCAGATAAAGTTAGGCCAGCTTTCTGAAGACGTTCAAAAATTTCTTTCAGGACTCGCAAATGGGTGTCAAAATCTTCTGTTGTCACGATGATATCGTCTAAGTAAACGAACACATGAGGCTCGAGATCAGGTCCAATGACACGGTCAATCAATCTTTGCCAGGTGGCCGGGCTGTTAGTCAAACCGAACGGCATTTTTTTGAAGTGGAATAATCCACGTCCTGGTACTGCAAAGGCGGTATATTGCCTAGATTCTTTGGCCACAGGCACTTGCCAATACGCGGACTTCACGTCCATAGAGCTCAGATATTTTGCGTTCCTAAGACGATCCAAAATAGTAGACACAAACGGAATGGGATAGGCATCTTTAATGGTAACGCTATTAACCTTTCTGTAGTCCACGCAGAATCTGTATTTACCGTCTTTTTTAGGTACTAACAGTACTGGAGATGACCATGCTGATGTTGATGGCTCGATAACATCGTTGTCCAGCATGTATTGCACCTCTTCATCGATCTTCTGCTGAATAAAAGGCGACACACGGTAAGATCTTTGCTTTATGGGTTCTGAAGTGGTGATCTTGATCTGATGCTCCACCAAAGTAGTATTACCAATTTGGTTATTGACTTTCTGAAAATATGGTCTTATGAGTTGATCTAGTTGAGTTTGCTGAAGCTGAGTAAGAAACGCACGAGCTACAACGGCGTTGACAGAAGGTAAGAGCTCTTCTTCTATGTGAAATGACCATTGCCCTTGTTGTAGATTCGGAATTATGCCCATTGTAGTCCAAAAGTCGATACCTAGAATAAGAGTATGTGGCAAATCTGGTACAACTAATAGGGTTATGGTTCGGACTTTATCTTCGAGTTGTACTGGGAGGTGGACGATTCCTACAATGGCGCAAGTTTGCTTATTCGCTACTGTACAAACTCGATTTTCAGCTGGTAACACAGTAATCCCCATATGCTGTAGAAGTTTCCAACCTGGGTTACCTAATATTGTACAGGATGCTCCAGTATCAAGTAATCCTTTGATTTTGATACCTAAAATGGTCACAGTTAAATATGGCCTATTGTCCCCATGGCATTGGTCAAAGATATAATTCACCGCTGGGATGAATGCTCCGCCATCAGGTAATAATGATTGCTTGTAATTATTGACCGGCTTCTTCCTTGTTTTAGAGCACCGGGTCCGGTTGTCTACCGTGCTCCTCGCTCGTTTCCCGAACATCTCTTGCAAGTGCGGCTGGTTACTCCTACTTGCCCGCAGCCATAACAGTACATCCGTTTAGGAGCAGTACACTGCATGGCTCGATGTCCTGATTTGGAACAAGTAATCGTCGCTATATTTGCCACAGTATTTGGGACTTCTGCAGCCTCATTGCTGCTCGCTGTTCTTGCTAAATGATCCTGCCAGGCATTTGTTGGAGACTCCATTTCGCCGAAGTCAATCAGGGACTTTTCTTCGACTACACAAATCGGTGGCTTGCCAATGCGTTTGCGATATGCTAGATCTGGTTCAAGTAAATACTGGTTATGCATGGGAGGGGCTTTAAAATTGGTAGAAGCTATCTTGGCATCTTCTAGAGCCATACAAGTTTGAGTAAGACCAGCAATAGTGTAGATTGGGTGTAATGCTAATTGCATAGTATAATATGGTTGTAAGTTCTTCCTAATTATTGCTAATCTTGTAATTTCAGATGGAAGTCGAGGCAGCCTGCTGAATAAATTCTCCATAGTTGCTATGTAAACAACCACTTTTTCTGATGGGTGTTGTGTGCGGCTTCGAATTTCGTCCCAAAGGCGCATTTCGTAGTCGTGAGGTAGAAAGTTTGCTTTCAACTTACTAATCAAGTCGTCCCAATCGATGATAGTACGCTTCACCGCTCGGTACCATATCAGTGCGTCTCCAGTGAAAATTTCTACTGCTGACTGAAGCAATTGAGCTTTTGAAATTCCACGTGCTTCTCTTAGCTCTTCTAGACGCACTAAGAAGCTTGTTAAACTGGACGATTCACCATCATAATGAATGTTCCACTTGCTGATTGGAATAAAGTTGCTGTACACAGGTCGAGAACACTCTGAATGTCTCCGACTTTCAGTGGTAGGTATATGTAAATTTCCAGCTTGTCTATCTAAGCTTGTTGTAGGTCTCACAATCTCGCTCAGTTCCATGGACTTCAGTTTTAGCTGTAAGTTGCTGTCGTGATGGGAAACTTCAGCGTTACGCTCTGGCGTTGACTCATGGAAGGTCACTCGACGTTTCGATGGTTCAAATTGTGTTGGGAATATCGACATCTCATGATCAATGAGTTGCCCGATGGCAGTTGCATTTTCTTCTGCACCTGTAGTTGCCAAGGATGTGGTAACTGGAAGTAGTAAATTAGGCTCATCTAGAATAGATTGTTGTTGAGACTGAACTGTTGCTTGCTCATGTATAGTTTGTTCGTGGTAACCTGAATAAGCTTGATCGATAGCTATAGATAACTGACCTATTTTGGTAAACAGTGTTTGCTGATGCTGTTGTTGCATGTTGTTTTCGGCATTAATTCGACGTAAGCGACCTAAAAGATGATACATTCTTGCCCTAATGCATTGTACTTCATTATCTTTGTTATTGACATCAAAATGTTCTAATGCCTCTTGCAGTTCGTGAAGTTTTGTAGCACAAATCTTCAGTTCTTCATCAGGCTCGAAATAAATTCCTGTTGTCACGTCTAGCGTTCCTAACTGCTGTCTATGCATAGCGTCTCGCAAAATTGATCTCTTCTCGGTTACGTTTGAACCCACTGGAAATCCACGAATTAGCAATTCATACGTTAGCTCGTCCGCCAATAATCTTCCAACATCCATTGTAATTGTCGTAACTAAACAATCCTATACCTATACTAAAAATACTAAACATTACTAATAAAAGCACAAAAGAAAAACAAAAATAGCCCTTCAGTACTAATAATACTAATACCTACTAATATGTCCAAAAATGTACCTAATCTAAACACACATTCCTAAATTCTAACAAAATTCCTCAAGATATGCAACAAAATGGCTATAATCCGATAATTACCGATACGACAAGGAACCAAACGATACTAATCAAATACTCTATACTGCACTAAATGCCAAACTACTTAACCAAAGGCCCCACGTTGGGCGCCAAATTTATTACATTTGCTACACATGGGAATTTATTTGCACGTAAAAACAAAAATTATAAATACTTCACAGCAGGGTGGTACAGGAATCGTCTAGTCGTGTAGCAAACGTTTGCCAAGCTAGGTCCTGAGCAGGATGGGGTGGGTTGTCCGGAAGCGCCACTGGTTTGAGACGGTCCAAACCAGAAAACCTACAGGTGGCCGTGTAAATTCCTAAACCACTAGCTGTTTCACAAAAACAAATAATAAAAGACAGAAAACACCAAGACTCGAAATAACCTAGTTATTTATTTACAGTTTGTACACCTTCGAAATTCTGTGTCATACTTGGAAAAGGCAACACAATTCTGTGATAATAGTATGTAAATGGAATAGTTTGTAAATGTAATCTTAGTGGTATGTAATGTACAAGATTTTATATGAATAAAGTTGAAAATGTAACTACAATAATCGCAATTCGTTCGAGTACCCGTGTATCAACTACGATAGTGACTTAAATATAATTAAAAACAGCGATACCGGAATGCGGGAGAATAGTAAGTTCTAAATCGCTTGATTAATTAGGTAAATACTCTATCTAGTCGCGAACCTCTTCGAATTGGTACCATTTCGCTTAGGGGAGTGCTAATACACATAAAATGGTGTATTTACGGTGCTCATATTATGTGAAATGTCAAATTAATGCTCCCGGAGACCTCCGCCAATAATGGTTTAAATTTTGAAACACTGACAAGTACTTGAAAACTTGAATGCAACCAAAGCAGTACTACCAAACGTGAAGATATTAAATGCATAGAATGACATCCTATTCTACAAAAGTAATTGCACGTGATGTACAACGAAGCTATACAATATTCCGCATGTAAAACGGCATGAATTTCGCTAGCATATACCTAGGTAAGTACAATACATAAAGTAAAGATCATAGTGCCATAACGAACGATAGTTTCAGTTCAATAAGCACCAAAAGGTATATAACACTAGGTGTTGTAGATACCTGGATCGTGCACAAAAGGATCGCTACATCAACAGCTATGGGGGATAGCTATTAAGATGTCCACCAGCTTGAGTAACCTCCAAAGAGTCAGGGCTTCATCTAACTTTGCAGGTGAGAAACGTAGTCGAGTGCAGTCACCATGGGGAGAAGCCTTGCATGCGAACTATCACATGTGCTGAGGGGCTCGGATTGGAACGGAATTGTTGCTCCAGGTGCCTTAGCCAAGTAACAACAATGCCACAGGCATAATAGATCCCGAAAAATCGGAGAACGATACAGCAAACTAGGACGAGGAGGCCAAACTAGAACGAGGAGGCCTAAATACAAGACGTTATCGAAAAATATTCTACGGCAATCATAAATTAACATACCAGAGTTGTAATGTGGCCTCGAGTAAGTAAATTGCAGAAATATATATTTATCCCAATACAATCGGATTCATTTTAGCAATATAACACCCATTTCCTATTTCTGGATGGCAGATTCCTCAAAGAACTATGGAAACTATATAATCCACTTAAGTGAAAATTCCCAAAGATCACATGCAGCTCCAAAAAAAGGAAAACTTAAAAATGGTCGCCGGAAATCGTACTATCAAAACAATTTTCAAAATTGTTACTCAAAATTCCCTAAAAATCAAGGATTTTGCAAAAATGAGTATGCAACCAAAGCTACACCTAACGTATGCAGGTGAATCTAACTATATGAATGCATTTAAGCTAAGAAATTATCCAAACAATCCTTAACTGTATCTAAATGTAAAATTACACGTAACAAATTTTGCTTCTTTTGCTGCCTAAAGCCTCATAATTATTTTCTACTACTGTTGTACTATGCTTTATTTGGCCCAACCGATATCTGCTCATTTCTTTAAAGTATAGGTTAGTGTTAGCTATAAACCGAGCAAGGTGAGTTTTATTTAGACTAGTATTTCAACTGGTTTTGTTATTGTCGTAGTTAACGACTGGCGCCATTTTGCATTTTGTTTCATTTTATTTCATTAAATAACTTTAAGAGTCCGTGTCTGTTTCTTAACTATGACAAAAAGTCATCGAGAGTTTTGAGCTGGTCAGAGTTGTGCTCGTCTTTTGTTGAAAAACGGTACAACACCCTCAGGAGGAGCAATATAGTTTTTCCACTGTTGTGTTCCTACTTCTGGAATTCACACTTTTTCATGTTTTCTAGCCCCGCATGCTATTTCAAACGGGTAGTTTACAATAAATTGAAGTAACATTTAAAGCATTTGCTTTCGCATTTGTTAACTTTGTTAAGTTATTGCTTTTGCCTATTTTTTTAACATACAACCTCCTTGTTCGTTTGCATTTAGAGACTCAGTTTAACATTGATGCGTCGTGCGTAAGCAAATTGTACCATTTATTTCCAGATTTATTTGCATTGACAAGCATGTATTAAAGTTTATTGATTGTCGACGCTTTTTTACCTTTATTTTGTTTTATTATTCGACTGTATTCAAACATTGTAATTATTAAAGCCTCATTATTATTTTCTGCTACTGGTGTACTATGTTTTATTTGACCCAACCGATACCTGCTTGTTTTTTAGAGTATAGGTTAGTGATAACTAACGGGTTTACCAGTAAGGGTTACCTACAATTGAAATAGAATAAATCTCAAAATATATAAGGAAATTCAGAAATGTTTATTAAATATGAAAATATAAAACATCTCAATCATGTGTGAAACAGAACTTCGGCCAAATGACCACCGCGGCTCCTTTGGCAGGCCTCAATTCGCTTGATGAAATTCACCATGACATTCCTGCACATTTCTCTCGGAATGTCGCCGATGACCCGGTGGATTTCGAGTTTAAGTTGTTCAATATTCTGTAGATGGGTAGCGTAGACCGACCCGGTAATCGTGAATGTCTTGACAATGTTTCGAATTGTCTGCTCAGTTGGGCGATTAAACTGACCAAACGTAGCACGCAATGCACGATGTGTAGCGCGCACAGATGAGTCCGACTCGAAAAATGTTTGCACGATTGTAACTCGCTCATCTGTACCGTACGACGCCATGATAACAATTGAGTAAGTTGACAGATTGAGAATAACACTTGTTTTTCGCAAAGATAGCGCGATCTTGTAGATACGAGTCGTCAAAAACTCTAATCCTTATTGGTAAACCCCTTAAAAGCCGCACACGGTGAGTTCTACTTAGTCTATTATTTCAACTGGTTTTGTTATTGTCGCTGTTAACGAATGGCGCCCTTTTACATTGTGTTTCAATTTATTTTATTAAATAACTTTAAGAGCCCGTGCCTGATCCTTACCCATGACAACAAATCGCCAAAAGTTGTGTTCGCATTTTGTTGAAGAGCTGTGTAACACTCCCAGGTGGAGCAATTTATCGCCCAGTATACTATACCTGCATCACAGATTTCACACTCTATTTTCCATATGATGCCGTTAAAATCTACTGGTGCTATAACACCGATAGTATTTTAACTATAGGTAACAGTAGTACCTATTCTATTTACGAAACATGTACCTCACACACTTTTAATAATAATCAACAATGTTACAAAAATCAGGAATATTACACTATGTGTAGCCACCAATCTATATACAGTGTGGTCCATTAAGTGTGCAACAAATGAGACACTTTTTTATTAGTTGTACAATCGAAATTTAAATACGGCCACAAGTTAGTGCATGTTTGATAACCATATCAGATGCCCTTAGACTGGCTTCAAGTCAAACAATATACAGGGCAGGACAAAAATATGAAATTCGTTCAAGGATAAAGTTACCTTACTTCAAAAAATATTGCAAAATGTTATTGAGAAAAGTTGTTTAGAATCAAAAGTTATGCTCAAATACAAAATCATGGCCTCCTATTCGAATTTTGATTTTTTTTTTGTAAAATTTTGTATTATCCCCGTATGATACATATTTTTATTAAGAGTTTTTTCATATGTAAATAATCATTAGTAAAGCATTTGCCTTGTTAAAAAGAATATTTGCGAAATTCTAAAGTTCTGTTAAATATCGTTGCAACAAACATGAAGTGGACGCTTACCTAAAAAAATATAAACCCAAGTAAATTTTATAAATACGCTTCAAGTTGCTAAAAGTTATTTAAAAGTAATGTGGTTGTGGCTACTTTAAATACATATAAAATCAGAATAATAAAAATATGTATCATACGGGGGTAATACAAAATTTTCCAAAAAAAAAATAAAAATTGGAATAGGAGGCCGTGACTTTGTATTTGAGCGTAACTTTTGATTCTAAACAACTTTTCTCAATAAAATTTTGCTATATTTTTTGAAATAAGGTAACTTTATTCTTGAACGAATTTCATATTTTTTGTCCTGCCCTGTATATTGTTTGACTTGAAGCCATTGTAAGGGCATCTAATATGGTTATCGAACATGCACTAACTTTTGGCGGTATTTAAATTTCGATTGTACAACTAATAAAAAAAAATTCCATTTGTTGCACACTTAATGGACCACACTGTATATATAAAAATCAATCGCCGTGTGTTAGTAAAGCAAAAACTCGAGAACGACTTGACCGATTTGGATAATTTTTTTTGTTTTGCTCGTCTTACTCCCGAGGTGGTTTAACAAAAAAAAATTTCGGAAAAATCCAAAGGAAAAGCCGGAAAATTGGAAAATATCGAAAGTGTGTCTTTCTATTTGCAGTCATTGCTTAATGGTTTGAAGGGCTTTCCCCATCATGTCATAATCCGCATCAGGTAACCGAAGGCGGAAGAGATGAGACACTAATAACAATTTATGAGCAGGGGGTAATTCCAAATGCCTTACATAGGTCGTCGCAGTCAGTCAGTCAGTCAGACATTCAAATTTGGTTGGTGTACAAGTGATTGTGAAAATTCTGTGTCGGTTTATAGTGTACGTTACAGCTGCGCGGGTATATACTTTTTGGGACGTTGATTGCGAAAATGGTATTTATTTTTAAGTCCAAGACGATGGACATGACATAAAATTAAAACTCTATAGTGGTGAAAGAGGGTTTCAGAGACAAATTATTTTTGAACAGAACAACGTTTGCCGAGCCAGCTAGTCGATAATAAAATGCAATTTATTACACAGAAAACAGATAGATGGTCGATACATACTATTAAATGTATGTTATTATGTAAAGACAGCCGCAATCTATAAATGACATCGTCGCTTTCTAATAGCCTCTTTTGCTATTATTTCTAATGATATTGACCTGCATACATGTCAATACTCCGGTACTACAGTTAAATAATGACTTGATTCAGACAAACACTAACGACACGTTTTAATTATTTTCAGTTTCCCAAATGATCGTTCTGTCACCGGCAAGGGGTACAACATTTTCAGATTGAACTGATCTTTGAGTCTAGGGAATGCCCGCACCTCCCTTCCTTGAAATGTAATTCTTTGGTATTCCCAAACCAGGAAACTAATATGGAGCCTAGTCGTACTACCGATTTTGCAGTAAATATAATGTTGATAATTTAGTAATTTTATTTTGATATAACCGAAAACACCAATTGCACATTAAGATTATTTTTATATTATTTCATTCAAAATTCGATCTGCAAACAAATGCATATCCAGACTGCCATTCGTTGCAGTACTTGACACTATGATTGTAAGCACCTTATCGCTAAAAAAGAAATAGTACAAGAAGCTATTTTTAAAGTATATAGAAACCTTGATCTAATGACAAACTGTGCTTTTATGTTACTTAGCCTTCAACAGAAAGGGGCGAAGTAGTCGGTATGAAGACTGTAATACTTGACGAAGGTTTTGCCATAACGTCCGTTTTTAAATATTTAATTCCGGTATTTTCAGTTAACAATTGAAGTGAACTTATTGCTCAACCTGATATAACCTATAGTGTTCAGAAAAGAACGGTCCACAACTGAGCTGTTGCATAACACGAAAAAACTACTCAAATTATGGTAATTTATTTCTCATTTATTAATAGTTTCTGAAGAAACGTCACGCCATGACCACCTGCGGCTGATATTACGTACAGCTTCAATTTCAAAAATTTGCCTGTTCTGACCACCTCATAAAAGGCAACTGCTCGAGTTTATCTCTCTACTTTCACGTACAGATAAGTAGTTTTAGTTGGGACTTCGCGATGGGTTAAGGTGCACGCGCGCGAGTGCAACTGATAAGTCAGTGTTTTCGTCGGAAGCAATCTCTGCAGCGGAAAATTTTAAATAAACAGGATTTAAATATGGAGGAAATCAACAACAACTGTGGGAAAGGTATGTTTCGAGGTGTCTTAGTCCGAAACGTCATGCAGGCTTCTAGTGATTCTAAGAGAAAGTCGCACGTGTGATATGATAACCAGCACTCGTAGTTTTATTATAGCGAACACTTGAACGTTTGCACAAAGATAATTGGCATAAAATTAATCCTGTATTGACAGCGCGAATCCTCATTTCGCTGTAAAATAAAATCCCTTTGCTTACGCTAATACTTTTTGTTGTTGATTGCAAAGTAGCCCAGAATGCTTTAAAAGTATAAATTAATTGCCATCGATCAATTAAATGCCGAACATGCAAAAGTACTGCAATAAATAATTTTATTTCTAATAATAAACTTATCGCACCAATGTTGTCAATATTACCAAAAAAAAAAAACAACTTCAGATTTCATCATTCTTTAACCATTTGCACCTATACAAGTTGTTTTTAATACATAATTTTAATATATCAGCCACTTGCAAAGCATCTTAAATATAGTACAAAATATTACTAAGTTAATAAACTAATAAATGGAAACAAAAATTCAAATCGTAATTTTTATGAAAACAAAAGAATTACAGTAAGCTATAGCTGTATTAAACATCGCTCTGATATTACTTAGGTTGTTGTATTCTAAAATGATTTTTTAATAATCAAGAAGTACATACGCTAACAAGCTATGTTGTTAAAAAAAACCTCAAAAAACATCTGCTTGTGATACATTAAGTCCATACTTTGGCAACTGAAAAATAATTAAATGTTTAAGAAACTACTAATTTGCTACTAAACTACGGAAAATGCCATTTTCAGCAGAATAGTGTACTTACACATAATAACTTTTTGTTTCGTTTTATTAAATAGTGTTACATTCATTTTGACGTTAGCTCCTATTTTGATTTATATACTAACGTTAGATCTAGTGCTCTACCCGACCTAGTTTTTGCTAAATGCTATTTAATTTGCTACGTACATTTTTTGTTACTATTTGCCAATTTAGTTAATGCGTAGCAATTTTTACTGTAGAGTTTGGTTCAGTAAAATACACAACCTTCCTTTATTTATATTTAAACAAATAAACAAATATACACATATACACATCCGTTAGTATTACACAAATGCAAATACGAATTGTAAGCAGCCCAGTTTTCGTTACTGACTTAGCAAACTGATGTCGAAAACTAGGCTACTCGAGTTTATATAACAAGGGAAGAAACGCCGGCTATTCTTTCGGATACAATAGCATTGTCCAGCCGACCCTTCGCTCTATTGCAACAGGCCAGTTTGGGATGGCTTCCGATAATAAAAGGAGTCTGGTCATTGCCTGTGCTCCTTACATATTCCAGAATTCACGACTGCATTGTGACCAGGGTTGCTCATTTCTGTCTGCCTGGATATTTAAGTCACCACGAATTTTACGTAACCCTTCATTTTGTCCTAGGGTGCCTTTACGCTTGTGTTATCCGTCCTGCTGTTTTTCGAATTTATACTTTGACGTTTTTGAAGAGTTAGTCCGCATTGTTTGCGTGACGACACAAATCACACTTTCTATACTGCACCTCGCGAACACTTTATAGGCCATTCGTCACTCACGTTTTAGATAGCACTGACGTTTACAGATTTAGAACTACACTTAGTGCCAAGTTTGAGTTTATCAGCATCCATTGCACGACTGGCGTTTTTAAGTCAATTACCTTGGTACGCTACACATTTAAAAGCGTACAGGTGGTTATATCTGCCACTGTTAACGTTGGGTTGTAGATGCAGCCATACCTTTGGTTTGGATTTCTAGCATTCTACCTCTCCAAGTCATACGGTGTCTCCTAATTTTGTTAAATTCCTCTGAAAGTGTTGCTTTATTAAATGAGTTCTGGCATCTCAATATTTACCTGTAAAATTTAGTATTTGTTTTGACGTTTTGGAAGTTAATGCAGTTGATTTTTTGATGGATTTATGAAATTTAGAAGCCTGAAGGCCCTAAAGGGGTGGTGTCTCTTGTCCCACTGTTGTGAATTTATTGCCAAGATTATTCCCGCTATTCCAGCTTACATTGTGTGGCTTGTCTGGTTATATCTGCGTGTGATGCCTCGTACTGCCCTAGCTTTTCAGGCGCTTTCTACTGGATTTTGCCGTATCGTCTACACTATTTCTCCAATTTATCGTATTGCTGCAGTGGGCCCTAGCGCGGTCACTCAGAAACTTCCTTCTACGGTCGGATTTTTTAGTAATATTTCGTCCCGCTGTGATAGTAAAACCGCTGATATGCTTTTTTGCTTTTTAATTAAATAATTTTTGGCAGCATTTGTAGAAACAAACCATCTGCAATCTTCAGAAACTCGCGTTTTGCCTTTACAAGGAATTTTGGAGATTTGGTGATTCATGCACTTTTTTATTTTTCTCAATTCTTAGTTGTAAAAATCTAGGAAGGGCACCGTGTCGGTCGATTTATATTGAGACAACAGTTTTGATGGTTAAGGTGAGCACCTCTGACGATTGGAGCACTATGCCGTTTGACACCTAAAACTTTTTCGTATTTTCATATTTACAACTAAAGTTTTTTTTAAGAATGTTATATTTTAATATCTTCACATTTATAGACTTAGGTACCTGGATTTTCCAGTTTATGGACTGGGTTGCGAGTATTGCCCCGCTTTCATAGTTTGTACGATTTGTTTACGTTGAACCGTCCTATTCAGAATCTATGCGAGACTGAAGTCATATCAATGTCCTTGATCGAAGCGGGATTCAACCAATAAGCTACAACGGTATACTCTAAGTAAATATTTTTGCCGCAATTCGAAATATATCGGCGTGAATAAGTTTAAGAAATGACGATATTGAAATTTTCCTGTTTATACCTGATTCATCATCTATCGATGCATTAATGGTACATCGGTGGTTTATATGCATATTTCCTGTAGTTTACATTAAACATTATATATATTACGTTGTAAACGCCTCGTATACATGCCGCGGCTTTGGTAGTGAGTTCACCTCAATTGCTTGGTATCTTGTCTTGACCTAACATAAATTCAGCAATTTATTTCGGTACAAGAAACTCTTATGTTATTTGTTTGCATGCATTGAAAAGGTAAATATCACTTTAATTGCCGCTGATTTATGTTTTTTAGTCTTCTATGACAGGTTATAGCGTCTAATAAATACAATTTTGACATATCTCCTTTTAATATAAATTGCGATTATCTTATCACTTACCAATCTTCCACGTTACATTTGCAAGTTGTTGAACAATCAACTTGATGACGCCCGGATTTGGTTTTGATTATTTTTAATCCACCCCCTCCTGCGGAACAGCTCAGCTGGCCCGTTAAACGCTATTGGATACGAAATTGTTTTACGTATTCACCAGTTACTATTTAGCGTATACTGAAATGTTACAAGATTATCATTAGTTTCTTCTAGTGCGATAGCGTATTTAAGCCTTCAGTGGTCACACAATCAGGATTAATACAGAATATGTTAGTCTAATTTTACCCATATAAAATAACTTGTTGGCGATATTGAAAATATGTTACACTTAAAAATCTCTTTATGACAGATAATACAGACAAAAACGTGTATACTTAGCTTCAGTGGGCCACGGGCGAGGTTTAAATATTTTAGATAGAAGATTGAAGTACATAAAGTGCATAAAATGATTGATATAAATAAGTTATACAGTAAGAAAACTATTAGAACGCAATTGAAGTGTTTAACAATAACAACATCAAGGCATAACAAGCCTGAAGCTTCAACTAGCGAGGTTTGGAACGCTTCAACTCCCAAAGATTTACCTGGTGAGGTACAAAAGCCGAGCTGACCCGCGAGAAGGCTGCGTAAAGGGCATAAATGCGAGAACCTGACTTGGAGAAAGTCTGGCTTACCAAGGTTATTTGGGCGGCAGAAACACGGTAACCTAACGATAGAAGCTAACCCACAAAGACGGTAATGCGGCAGGAGTCAAGAAAAAACTCTCGAATCAATGTACTAAAATCTAGGAAAGTACTGGTTCAACCCACAGTCGATTGCTGGAGTCCGACGGCATCTAATTACGACAACGAAACCTCCAACATGCTTAATCAGTGTGGAAGAGGTAAATATCCGGCAATAAATCGATAAACCTTCACGACAATAATTATCACTTCTACCACAATCACACCGCTTCAAAAACGTACGTAATCGAGAGTGGCCACAAACACATACAGTTCTTTGCGCGTTCTTGGCCATCTCCTATATTCCCGACACGATTGCCGGCCTGTGCTTAACGCGACGTGCCCACTAACGGGGCGAATTAGTAGGCGTGGGCGTCCGAAATTGTACTAACAAATCTGCTACCTTAACATATTGTTCAGGGTTAATTTGCTAGCTACATCATATGGCCATGTTTTCTTAAATTTTCTGTGGAATGTTCTATCTAGTAAAGGGTGAACTACCTAATTGGGATGAGCTGTTAGTTTTCTTTGGTGACAGGCATATTGGCAATATCTAGACACTTTAAGTCATCGTGCACAGTACGGTTAAATACATACCAAGGGTGGGGGGGGGGGGGGGGTTGCTATTAATTGTAGTGTTTGTACTGAAATCTTTCCAGGATGTCAACAATGGAAGAACTTAAAGATTTCCATTCTATTCGTCCATATTGATTTTATGGTTTTGTATAGTCTTAGTTTGTTTGCAAAGAATAAACAACAGTTTCTTCCGAGTAGCCAGTACATTTTCTCAACTTTAGAGAAATTTCTTTTTTTTTTCTGGATGTGAGTTTTTCGTTCTATCTTGACGTATCATGCCCAGTTGTCTTACTTCTTCCGACTGGGGTATTAAAACTACAGTGTCGGATCGCTATAAGGGTTCAAAAAGCTATGGCAATAATTTTAAAAATCTACTTATTTTTCAACATTCTTCCCATTTTAAAGCTTAAACAAAACACGAACTATTTTTATTTCATGAATATGAACTGTACGGTAAGCCCTGCATGTTTACGCGGACGGATTGATGCCAGATTCCGGATTCTTAGCTTTTAGACAGTTTATAGACTGCAGCGGTTGCAGAGCGGCAAAAAATAGGCCAAAAGATAAGGATATTTTAAGATTTAATGAGAACCATCGAAGCGAAGGCTGACCGTGAAACAGCCTCATTCTGACCTGACTATTGCGATAACGTTCGTATGTTGAGTTTTTGATAAAAATTCTGGCACGTACACTCACTACGTCGAGTTTAGATGAAAAAATCTGCATCCACGGTTCATATAATAGAGGTCATATGTACAATTCCGACAGAAAAGACGATCTTCGCAAAATAATTATTTTATGATCTACCTTATTATAGACATAATTTACTGGTAAATTGTTGCACCTCTTGAAAAAAATATGTATTATTTGGGAAGTGCATGGTTCAATTCTCTGGCATAACCGAATTTGATTTGTTTATCAGCAGCTATTTGGTGGACGTCAATAAAATTGTATCTTCAACAGAGATCATCAAAAAGCATTGATTTACCTGTTGAAAAATATTCCTTCTAAAGCAAGTCTCTACGTGCTACTACGAAGAACGCGGTTTCGAATAGTAGGTGTAATAATATGCACACGCTGATTAATGTGTATATTATGTCGGTTGGTAACGTTCTCTATTGTTTTCGGATTTCCGGTCGCCATTGTTTTTCATCTACTTAAAGGTCCCCCTGCATTTCGCTCTCGCTCATATTTTCATCTATTCCTTTAGATTAACTTAATTTAGAAGGAATATAGAAAATCAATACTAATAAATTTACGGCGCTACTGAGTTTTTTTACGTCAATTCTGGTATTCTTTAACCCAGAAGAGAACGACTCGGCGTAGATGATGTCGTCGTAATCGAGCAGCTGCGTTTCTATTCTGATTTAACCTAATACCGCTTAAGGTACGAATAAAGTTACCTGTGTGTCACTGTACCGATTAACTTAAACACAGAATGCACTAATAATATTTATGTACATTGAACTCACAACCTACAGAGAAGATATATTGTACGGGGTCCTAAAAGTGGCGTCATAGAATTACAAGATATTATTGAGAAAATCTATTAGGCTGGATACAATCCAACCTGTAGCACTGAGAAGATTATTAGGGTTCTCTTGTTGGCAAGGGCGTAACCACGATAACTTTAAATATTACAGCAGCTAAGCTTTAACTAGTACAGAGGAGAAAAGCATAGACCTGCAAGATCTACGTACAAGGTACAGTAATTAACATAAATGAATTGAAAAGTTTAACAATGTAGTTGTCGACAAGATGTCATGGAGTAGCTTCAGTGGTTTGACTTCCGCAGATGATTTCCATTTTTCAAACAAATTCAATTCAAAATGAACTCCTCTAAAATATCTACAATACAAAACTAGTTTTTTGTTTTAGGACAAGCCAGTCGCTTTAAAACATAAGATTTTTAGAAAGAATGCTTTTATACATTTACCACAGCAATGGCTTTTTCGTGTTCTAAGGATTATTTGTTATTAATAAGTTTCTAAACGCACTGTGTTTCTAAACCTTTAAGTTTTAGCTGTTTAATCAAATACTGATGAAATTGCTACTTTTTTAACGTTTTTTGAATGCTATAAATGTCGGAGGCAAAATATAAGTAAGTTTTTATCATTTTGTTGTCGACTCTTACATTCTTAATAAGAATGATGTACCTATTGACAAATAAAATGTTTCATATAGGTAATCCCAAAATATAAAGGGTCCGGCAAAAAGACCTCACTGAAAACGGCACGTATATCTGTATCGATCGATATCCCCTCCACAGCTGTATCCCCACCACAGCTCATTTAGAGGCCTCTCCAAATAGGGGAGGCCTTTTTGCCGGACCTTGTATTAATGCTTTTTACTTTTTAGTTCTTCATGGCTATTTGAGTTTTTTTTATGAAGCATTGTATACTAAGGCCTCGGGTGGTGTAGCTTGAACAAGCGTCCACGTACGATCAGTAGAGTTAAGCAACGTTCTTTCTGGTCAGAACTTGGATGGGAGTTTCACGGCTGCTTCGCTGGGCGCCTCGTGGTACGGTTGCCACATAAATAGTTTGTCCCGGATGTCATAATAACATCATGACAGTCGTTAGTGGGGTTAGAAGTCCCCATAAAAGGTACAGCGACGCCTATAATTGGCCTAACGTACCAAAATAAAATTAAATAAATAAAAACAAGAAAAATTTTCCATATGGTCGCGTCTTCAGAAAAGCTTCTTTTGAAGAGCTTACATTGATTTTATGAATAAGAAACGAAATATAATTAAGTGGTAACAATGTAACGCTGCGGGGTGGTTTGCTCTGCCTTTCCTCGTTGCATTTTATGATCCGGGTAGTTTATGGTAAAGGTCTGTGGATTACAACTAAAGAAAGTAGTCGTAATAAAAATATCTATTTATATTAAGATTACAGCTCAAATATAATTGTTGAAATATTATGTACAGTATGCAATAATGTATTCCGAATTTACAAATGGATTTCTGAACTCGCTCGAGTGTACCCTGCTTGCAACTCACATGAATCGGAAAGCTTCTACTGTTTTTGATAGGTAGTGTGGCTCACAACCACCGGCTTCTAGCTGTAATTAAAACAAACGTTACTTATGCCTGGATTTTCATATTACGGGCTTATTAGCGACTTTGTTGGAGCTGTTTATTGACTCAAATCCCGCCAGATGATTAAATTACGTTGGCTTGTACACTTTCTCGACTTTTATCAAATGTATTTCGAACCCCTCGGTTACGTGGGGGACGATTTCAGATTGTCCCGGAATTGCAACATATTGTACGAGCTTTGCGTTCGTGCCCTCGTATTTTGCTGGGAGATGGCGAGTTCGCTTTCCAGACGGAGTTCGCATATACAGTGGCCCTTTGAAAAAGCTAGTTGCATATCCTGGACCAGCACTATAGTGGTATTCGGAGTTCTAAGGGCGATAATTGTATATTGGGTACTTTCAGGAAGATAAGTATGTAGTGTACCGAAACGGCGTCTATGTTGATACGAGTTGCGGAGGTGGTCAGGAGCTATGGTTAGGCACGGAAATATCGGGAATATGTAGCTAGTGCACCGAGACGGCGTTACCTTGACAGTGCGGGCTGTCTTCAGGACTTTAAAAGCGTATGTTCTGTACTGGAATATCGGTAACATATAGCTAGTGCACTGAGATGGCACCATCTTAATTTTAAAAGAAGGTTCGGGCAGTAATTGGTTACAATTGGTAATCAGGACAGGTTTCTCTAGTAGGAACTCGATTCTTCTGCGGGGACCGAGCGCAGCTTCAGGAGTTGCCTGGCAGGTGCTCCAAAATCTTCTCTGACTGGAGCTTGCCGTGCTGGGGCATTTTGACTAAAGGAAGCGGTACTGAAATTCTCCCTTACTGGTCGATTTTTTTACTTCCCTAGTCTGCAGTCATGAGTACGTCATGAACGCAAGGTGCATGGCTTTGCGAATCGCGTGATCTACACCTGAATCACGCAACGCACAAAGAACTGGGGCCTGAATAAAATGCAACAAGATGACGATTATACAAATTACGAATACTTAAAATTAATTACCGAAGAGATTTGCATAGAAGCAAACCTTAACACAATATGAAGCAATACTATTATTAATGATTCAGATATTAATATTAATTGATATTCGCTTGCTACTTATGTGTATATTTAGGAATTATCGAGTGTGTTTAACAATTTGTGATCTATAATTTACAATTTTAAAAGTCCAGTCTTGCATCCCTCTTAACTGAAAAATTTAAATGACTATAAAAGAGAACAAATAAGTCATTTCCATAATTTGACAATATTGTTAAGCTACTAATACCTATTTAAATTTTTAGAAATATTTTACATATGTACATTTTCGTCCAGTAATTTAACTGAAATACTAACAGGAAATAATTTTAAATATCTTCCTGGATTTCATGTTCGATTCTCTAAAATATAAGTAGGATTCGATTCTAATAAATGTTCATGATGTAAAAGTAGACTCTACTACTACCAGTTTTTATTCTAGATTTATACTAGTTTTTATGGGTTTCCTTTGCATTCCAATAAATATATGATGTACGAATACTCTTATTTTTAAAAGGAAAAGCAAAATTATTTTTCACATCAAAATTGGCTATCCTTAATTCGATTATATCTGTTGTAATTTTTATTGTATTTTAGTATCACTTGGCTTAAAGGCTTTTTGATGTTTAATGTAATAGACAACGGGCTTCAGTTGTTCAAAGGCTTGGATTCGAATCCGAGATGGATATATTGCAATGACCCTGTACGTGTAATATTTGTATGTTTGTAATTAATGTAATAAATAAGTAGAGTCACCACACAATATTTAATTTAGTTCTACCACTTGCTAAAATCAAACTAACTGATTTATTTATTTCGTTGGGTACGCCAAAATTAAGAATTACTCTTATGGTAGTTTGCCCTTTTTCTAATCCATTCATCTGATTTCCTAACTTTGCTAGCTCATTTACATACAGAGACATGAAAATAAAACTCAAAATCTCGGGTGTTGGGTTCCTGACTTTCCAAGTTAAAGATTCTACGGTACGCCTCTGAAAAGTAGGCAGATTGACCTGAAATGTAGGCGTAATGTGCCGTTGTTAAACTGAAGTGTCAATTCTATCGCACCAAGTTCTCGTTATGTCAGCTCGCGTGTGAAATTGACTTATTAACAATTAAATGAACAATTTTTACGGTAAGATTTTGAATAATTGCCTTCAAGTGGCGTTTCTGTATTCCTTTGTTTTCCAGATCGTTATTGGTGCATTTTCAAAGAGGACGCTAAAACTCGTTTGTTTCTGGGGCTCCAACTGACGATTTTAATTGCAAATCCTGGGAAAACACTTCGCCATCCACGGGAACTGTTATGATTTTCGTGTTCTCCAGGTCGTAATTTAGGTATGCTCAAATTTTCACACCGATCGCGCGAGTCGAAATTTTAAAATCCACTAACCTCACTTTGGTTTTCGTAGCTGGGCTTCGTTGTTATGAATCTGGCTGAAATCTTGCTCCCCGGGCTGCTCGTGATGCTGGGTTATGTTCTGGCCTGATGTGTGGAGCTGCCGGAAGAATCCTGACACCCTATGCCTTCCCACGATGCTGCAGATTGATGCTGCGGGGAATCGCCTCCAAGCCGCGGCTGCCGTCGTCGCCTCGGAACGCCAAAAACTCAAATACCTGGAATCTCTTGCCTCCAATTGTGCTGGTACACAAACACGTGCTGATCACTATGGTGCTATTTATTTTTATGTACGTTTATGCCTTCTATGAAATTTTGATCATTAAAGATAGAGCAAAAACCAAGCACTTTCATCAATTTATTTTAAACAATTGCTATCTCCGTTGTTATTGACAAAACACTGTCTACAGATTTGAATTGTAGGAAATCAACCAGGTACAAAAACATAACTTATAATCTAATTTAACAAATTTTATCAGTTATTTACAAACTCTTATGTACTAAAATTATTGTCTTTTGGAATTGTTTATTTCTCAATGTTTTTTAATGTGCCACTCACTTGATTTTT
This sequence comes from Agriotes lineatus, assembly GCA_940337035.1. NCBI lineage: Eukaryota > Metazoa > Arthropoda > Insecta > Coleoptera > Elateridae > Agriotes > Agriotes lineatus. The sequence continues at coordinate 74,259 of CALNHX010000026.1, forward strand.
ATAACACTTAAATGCCCATTGTTTATCACTACACTGACTAAGTTTTTAATCCACCAACATTGTCTAATTTCTTGCTTATTTGAATTCCATCTAATTTCTTGCTATTTCAATCTCTTCAAATCCCCAAGTCTTGTATTTTCATGTAATAAATGACTTGCCTGGCTTTTCTATGTTCTTTGCCTTATTCTTCTAGTCATTCTTGTTCTCACCTTTATTAAAAATGTTCATTTGCTACCCATTCTCTAATGACTTTACTTTCTACGCTTCCGTTTTTAAGCTGTGTCTAACTTGAACTTTTTGTGCCAGTTCTTAATTAATTTAGATTCGGCTTTTAGTTTGTGCAAATCTATTATATTACGATTAAAATTATATTGCTAAACCCAATACACGGAATTTGAGCTTCCATATTTCTGTGCTTATTCAATTACAATCAATTTCATTGGCGAATTATACCAGTGTTAATATGATTTGGCAATTTATGTGAATTTTCTCAGATGCTTGCATTATTACAACTCTGTGCTTTAATGATATAATTTGTCATTTGCTTGTACTGCAATCAGAGCCGATTTGAGGGCTAAAGACCATCGCAGTATACCCCCTACCCTACCCAAAAATTCCAAAAATTGATTACGGATCTGAGACACCTTAGAGAAGTTTTCGATTTTTTTTTATGTTAGAATTTTCCTTCAGAAACCACACGATCGACTTAAGCAAAACTCGGTATAGACGACATTATGAGAACGGTTGATAAATTTATGTTGATAGATAGGAAGTTCTGACGACAAGAAGAGATTGTTAAGGCCAAGCCCTTTTTACATATACATAATAAGCTTAGATCAGCGTGAGGGGTGGGTCTTAGACTGAAATGAAAAGAGGCTCGGTTGCAATAGTAAAAAAAAATTACCCCGCAATATTAATCAATTCGTATTATTGTTAAACGCCACGTTGTGTATGTCTGCCGGTAATGTATTGGGAAACTTCAATCAGAAGAAAATCCCTCTCGGCGATGGGAAATACCGAGTTGATTTTTCGGAATTTTCAATTTTTCAATATTTAAGGGTGTTCCCCACAATAAATCTGTTGGGACTTTTTAGTAGTAACCTGGACCTTACAAAATTATTTCGTCACGAATTAGCTTTATAACAGTTAGTTCCGTGTTTTCAACAAAAGGGTACCACTGCACATACAGCTAGGATGAGTTTTACGAGTTGGACGTTTCAGTTTCGATTGATTCCGTTATCACTCATACTAAACGACTATTATCCATTTACTTGACATCCGCACTGTCAGTGCCAAATTAAAAAAAAATCTTGACTATATTTCCAAAATAATGTGTTTTTGATTAGACTGTGTACATTAATTTAATTGTTAAAATGTGAAAAATAGCAGTGGTGCCAAATACTGTCAGTTTGGCAGTGCTGATGTCAAGTAAATGGATAATACTTTCGTAATAGTATTGCTCTTTCACTTTTAATTTATCATAAACCGACTGAATATTTTCTATTCTTACAATCAAACCTTGCCAGTTCTGACATTTTACAATCGCAGTGGCCGTGACACGAAGAATCAATGAACGTCCTTAGACCATAAATGGATACATTCCACAAGTATTGTCATCGAATGTTTTAGCTCCTATCCCAAGTCAGAGATAAACCGAATCTAATTCGAAAGTTAACATGAGACTCCTTTTTGAAGAAACTTTCGCTTAAGATTTATAGCTGCTCTCAAACAGGTTATTGAAGACGGAATTTTGTCGTAGTAAAACGTATCAATGAAACAAATGAAAGTAAATTATTTTTTATACTTTGATAAGTAGTATAGACTAAACTTTAGCATTTTAGAAAAGTATATAAAAACAATTATATTTTATATCAACAAAAACTAGAACTAAAGCACCGAAGACGAGAGATTACTAATTTAAATCTATCCAATAGACAGCGTTTCAGACATTATCACATAAATAAGAAATAAAACTCGTTTCCTCAAAAAAAATTGTCATGTTAACAGAGCAAGTAGAAGTCCGTCGCCTTAAAATTTATAATTTGAAAAGAATAAATGGCAAGGCTGGTTCGTTAGGTCATTGCTAAACTCATAAGTCACAATTGATGCATTTATTATAAACACAATTAATAATGCTCGAGTAAATTATTGGAATATTGGCAAAAATGGTAATGTAATTAATTATTACTAATAATTGAAGGATGTTTAGATTCTCTGGCCGTTTATAGAGTCTTATGACTTTCCACAGATTCCTGGTTTTTGGGCGTTCAGTATTAATATTACCCTTAAATCTCATACCGTGTATAAGTATTAATGAATATGAGTTATAGCTAGCTACGATAAAAATTGAAAGCCCGTATAATAATATAATCAATAATGCAATTGTATGGGGTAGAGTTGAATTTTTACACAAGAATTATAATGCCATATGATTAATTCCTATTCTACCTCCAACATTTTAGAAAAGAAATGTAACTTATCAATATTTTCGAACAAAATATATCTCGTTAATTCTCAGTGCTCCCCAATATTTAAAAAAAAACTGCTCTATTGCAGCGTTCATGCCACGGTGCAATTTGTCGGTTGTATCAACTTCGGTGGCATATACGATTTTTTTTATAAAACCGCATAAGGAAAAAAGTCCACTGAGTTGAGATCTGAACTGCGTGGGAGCCATGAAATGAATCCACGCCGACTGATCCATCTTTGCGGAAAGATGGTGTCTAGGTAATCTTGTACAGCATGACTAAAATGTAAAGGACATCCGTCATGCATAAACCACATGGTACGGCGCACAGCCAAAAAACTTCTTTGAGAAGCTCTGGTAGAACTTCTAGTAAAAACTGCAAATAAGAATGAACATTAAGGCATGCTGGTTATTCGAAAGGCCCTATTAAGGTGTTGATCAAAATACCAGTCCACAGAATCAACTAAAACGCTGCTGAAAGCTACTCTGGCGAATCGCGTGCGGATTTTAATCAGCCTATATCTAAGAATAGTAGGAGTTGAGAACTCTATTCTTAGTAAAACAGCTTTTATCAGTCACCAGTGCGTCTATTGGAAATTCTGCTTTCATATTAGTGCGAATTAGCAGCCATTCGCAAAAATGCTGCCGCAGTGGATAATCCGTAGGAGTCAGTCCTTGTACCTTTTGTAGATGATAGGAGTACAAACCACAAAAATTTAAATAGCCGTAATGTTTGTTATTTATTTTTTATTATTGTTTTTAGCTCAACATTGTTTAGTTAACTCGCAAATATCCCCTGCTTAAACTTAAAACGTAAATCACTACCTGAGTTTGTACAAAATGCTCGTGAATTTATTCAACTTTAACTTTCTGTAACTTTCTTGGTGTTGGGTTTTGGTCAGATGTGTATTAAAAAATAACTTTATTTTGTTTTCCTCTAGCTACCTTTTCAGTCTTTTCCGTAAGTTATGAAACAACCTGTATTAACAATGTTATGGAAGTACTCGAAGAACTGCACAATCGCGCTTTTTAAAAAGGCCATAAAGAAGAAGAAATAATATGTTTATACCTACTATAGCTCTACTGGGTGAAAGTAAGACTAGATGCATGCTTATATCTCCTTTATTTATGAATCTGTTTGAATAAAATTTGACACGGGGATACTATACATAATCTCTGATTGATGAATAAGTATAGTTAAAATGGTCAACTTGCGGATTCACCGGAAGTGCCATTAACTTCGACTTTGTAAACGGATCACCCAGTATATTTTATGTTTTTTTAAACTTACGTCTCAAATTACATACGATAGTCTTGTCAAATTTTCATCTTTCTAAACAGAAACTTTTTTTTTATTTTATTTTGTATCAAAGAAGGCAGTGGCATAATAATAGCTATTTCATCAATTAATTCAATAACAAATCCTTCATAAACGAATAAAATTTGCTAAACGTGTTTTTTGAGGAACAGTCATTTTTTTAATTGCACCTACCAAGGGTCTTCATGCCATTAGATAGAAAATTTAATCTAACTGTATGCGCCATATACTATATTATCTTTATGTAAAACTTAAAAATTATTAATTAATAATTTTTTTAAATATTTTCGTGTAATGTTTAATCAACACTGGCAACACTGTCATATGTAATTTGAGCCGTAGATTTAAAAAAATAATAGAAGATGCATTGCAACCCACTTAAAAAAAAAGTTAAAGATATTTCCATTGAGACTGGAAGTCAGCCATGTTGATTATATCTGTATATAAATCCTAAATTGTGTTTAATAGCCTTGTAACAATTTTTATCCAAATCCGTGGATAAGCAAAGCCGATAGAGGCATGGCTTTGGTCTCATTGCCACCAGGTATATACTTACATGATATTATACAGGGTGATTATAAATGCTGTTCCATCAAGTTGGCTTTGCAAAATATGTGAACGTGTTTTTAACAACTACTTACCGCTTCACTGAAACAGGCCTTTGCCTTAATATTTAATAATTCCAACATTTTGAGTCATATGTCATGATGGATTGTGTTAGTGTTATTCATTCTTGTCTTAGTATTTCTGGTTACACATCTGTACCATACGTCTGTGTTGAGTTGTCATATCGCTGCTCTTGTTCTGTTACTTGCATTTTTACTGCCTTTTGAAAAACTTCGTCTAATAAGTTACTGTACTCTGTTTTGGTGAAGTTAATTTTGAAACTACTAGGGGAATATGATAATTGAGGACTTTCCGTTTACCTAAATAAAACTGCATATACGGATAGTAGTCGGACAAGAACTTTGGGCTTGTCAGGGTCGACAGTTTAGTTATGGATAACATCATTTTAATAAAATTTAATATAATTTCCACATATACAAATCAATGCACAAATAAGTAGATTAAGACATATAGTGCGCGATTGACAACTGGCGTGCTAGCAGTAAAATCTCAGGTATCAAAACAGAGCTCGGTGGACGACCAGGTAAAGTATGTTTGGTTGCTTGCCCCTGATCTTGTTTATATTTATTTCTGTTATATTGCAACAGCGAAGGATTTATGACCTCCCTCCACCCAACTCGTCTACTCGGATGGGTTGGAATCCCCTGTAATCGATCGTGCTAACTATCATTGTGTCTTCGAAGGTTTTGCGGCGCAGAGGTATTTACACAAAATTGACACTTGTTGAAACTGATAAGTTGGTTTTGTGACATTAAATATAAAAATGCCTCTATTACAATTTGACTTTTCGCAAAACTAACAGAGTTGCTTTAAAATTTAACCCAGAAATATTTCGCAGTCAGCCGTGCCGTGATTATTTTGGAAGGTACTCATATATCCATTAGTAGCATGGTTTTCCAAAGTGTTGCATTCTTTTTTTTTACTTTTTTCGGTAGGTTGCTGCATCGTATGGATGTAATTTCTGTAGTTTTTATTTGTAAAACCTACCTCATCTGCTGAGATTTTGTCTTTAAAATTTGTTTTTGTTTAAAGAATCTAAAATTGTTTCAGTGTATTTTTCCTTTTAATTTTATCATTGTGCTTAATCGACCATTCCTTCGTTTGGCTCATATTGCAAGAAAATGTGGACAGTTTATCCACCTACAGTGAATGGTGCGGTACAGTGTTCCTAATTACCACGCATTTGCCCTGCAATCAGGTGATTAACTTAAAATATTTCTGCGTTTATGGTTTTATGCTAGTCTCTATCATTATTCCCTGATCTCAATAACATATCGCATTGTTCTAAAAGCCCTAAATTGGCATTTAATTTTTAACGAGCAACTTTTGATATGTGATTTTTGGTGTCCATCGAGGAATAAAAGACGCATTTTGGTAGGTCTATATTTTAGTAAGGTACACGAACGTTTCTTTTTAAACTGTACACATGTTTTCAAAAACCAATTCTTTTCTATGCTAGTTTTTTTAATCCTCATTAGCCTTATGATTTTCTATTTTTGTTTTTTTACTAAAACGACATTTAAATATATACAACATAGCAACCATTCAGTGATGCAGATAAATAATACACTGTCACTGACAATTAATTTACAAAAGAAAAAATTTAATGTCTGACAAATTAATCAAGCCTACTTAATGCCAAAAAGATTGTAAATGGAAGATAGATATCACTTCAGTACCTACTAACAGTTATTTGCTCAAACTTCATCTTACTGTTAGTAAACATCTTTCACAATTCGGCCTTTTTTCCCCTTTACCTTTTTTTCATTGTTTTGCAAAAGATTTTACCCCAAATTGATTCTTCTATCTCTTTCTTAGAAACAGCAGTTGTAAAGCGAGGCGAATTAAAATAAAGAGCCTTATTGTGTGTATAATTCCACCACTAGGTACTTATCAAATAGCTCACAATCTAAACGCATTCTGGTTCACAACAGGTCAAATAGTATTTAACTGTAAAATTTCAAAACAAATGTTGATTTTTTCCTATTATTTATTGATATCAGCAATCAGAACAATATTCAATTGTATACAGTCTTATCGACTAATTGGTTTTGAGAAAGGAAATCTATCGAGTGATATTAATCTTGTTATCTTGTTTGTTAATTAATTTTAATTTGTACAACGTATTTCAAAGTTTCATAATTATCCAACTTTAGTAAAAACATCCTAACCTAAGTTATTGGTCCCGGCCATTGCTTAACATATTTGTCTTGTACTTTAGAATAACAAATTGGAAGCTGTTGATTCTGTATTTCTTATACGAAATTACTCGAGTCGTATAAAACTTACCTATTATTTTATTTTAGAAATCTTATTTTATCAGAATAGAATAGAATGGAATTAATAGGATTTTTAAAGTAAATAATAATAATTTCAATAATACCCATTACTAGAGGCAATTATAAGAATGGCGCTTTTGTGTTTTAAAATGCTTTCTTCTATTCTAATCCATTTTGGCAGTTTTTGGTTTGCTTGCGCTTCTACTTTGGTTTTGTACATTTTTAGAGTTTTGGTAGTTATGGAATTACAATTAGCGTTAATCATTTTGAAGATGCTCAAGTAAGTAACTTCAGAATTGAGCAATCTTGCCGATACCCATTTTGAAAATTTTTAATCGTCACTTTACTTCCGATGCCGTAAGGAGTATATTTGCAGCTGCTTTTGGTGAACGTTTAGAAATCAAAGTCATATTCAAAAATCATCACCAATTGGATGCAGATTTGGTCTAATAGTTTGGTGCATTGCTGCACCCTATCTGGTTTAATCTGGATTTGACGATACCTTTTAGCCAGATGAAATTTCCGGTACGAAACCGATTTATCGCCTTACCTTTACGTAGTTTGGCGTTGTTAGCTATAATATTCCTAAATACCTTTAAATATCGCAACGCTACGAAAGTATATTTTAGGGCCTGCCAGTTAGACTCAGTGAAGACAGCGTGCAGTTCTTTAAATTACCAAATACCATGGGCGCCAACAAGTTTTTAATTACAACAGATATACTCAGGTAGGTCGAGAACGTATAAACTCCACTAATCACAGCAGGCAATAATACAATATTTGAAATAGAGAAGGTAGCAGTAACGAAATAAAAAAATAAATGACGTAAACATTGCATTGTATTTATTAGGCAAACGCTGCATATAATAGGCAGTACAACAAGTCTTAAAGGCGTTACTTACGCGAAATGTGCCCCCCCCTCCCAACTAGCAATATCATACTAGTAACTAACAGAATTAAATAAGTAATTAAATATCAAACCAGTCAAATGTAAATTACATACAGACTAAGAACAGCTTTAATTTCTCTGCATTAATGCATATAGAGCTTGGGAGTACAAATATCACTACCTTACTGTTCGTTAGGTCGTAAGTTACTTATCTGAGAGATCGAGCTTCTGCAGTGGTTGAATTAAATAGCCTCTAAACGGGCTCTTATAGCTATGCTGCTGCAGGTTAAGAGTGCTGGCAGAGGTCACCATTGATTAGATTCAGAACACTTTAGAAAAATTAAGTATATCGTTCTTCATGGCAGGGCTAAGAAGAAAGCCTTCTCTGGCTGTAGGTGGCAGGGCCTAAGCCGTAGGGAAGGCACTCAGGGGTGGAGGCTACTTCAAGTGGAGCTAAACTCCCTAGTCGCTGGACTCAAGTGGCAAGACTTTGTCAGACAACATCTCCTTGTACTCTTTATCTGGATCAGTTCTTGGGGGCGGGGGGGGGGGGCGCAGATGCGGATGCGTTGTGGTTATTTGCTCACGGACACGCGCGTCTTTGAGCTTTTATCCTTATCGCAAATCTCCGCATACTGAAGGCCAGGTGTAAATTGTGACTTAAGCTGCAGGCATTCAAATTACAACACATGAATTATATTTTAGTTAAATTGGTGCAGGGTAAACGTCACCTAATCTCTAGGCAACAACTGACATATATAAATGCAGCGCAACAACTACTTTAATTTATAGACGTAGTTTCTATGCAAATACAGAAGCAATTTGTATTATTATTATTATGCTAAATATAAATTTAAAACCTAACGCTTGACTAAACCTTTTATGGTATAAAACAAACTCTTCGGATCAAATTGTGTAATCGATTCGTGAGTATTTGCCTAATAATATTTTTAGCACTCTTAAAAGCGTCAAATTGTCAAAAATTGCTGAATGAAAAACATATTGTTTTCTTAATTTCATCCAAAAATTCTTTTTGACATATAAAACCCTTACATGATATTTTGAGGTGCCAAAAATACAATCTCAGCGTTTTCCTTATTGTTGCTATTGCTATAGCTTCTTCTAACTATTTCTCAACATATTTTAGTGAACGTAAAATATATCAAGAATTGTCTTTTCTCGATTGTCACATCCAAATAAGTTACTTATAATACTTACTCTCGGCGAATGTGTATATTCTACTTATTATTCTAAAGATGTTCATTTTCCGAATATTTATGCCATTGTTATTAAGTCTGCAGTTTACTATATAATTTACTCAAGGCATTTCTCCATAAATCGTAATATAGTTAAGTATCGTTAATTAAACTGCTGACATCTAGCTCACCTTATCATATTTTAAACCTGCGCAAGTAGTAATTACCCATAAACTACTATTTTTGCCATAATTCGCGCAGGAAGCATCAGTATATTTATAAAATATTGTTCAAACCTAGTTGCGTGTGCTTGCTAGATGCAATTACATAGCTTATTAATGTTTCATTGTCATATAATTTCGTTTTAATTTTCTTGCTGACTGTATTGTTCTTAGCAAAGTATACAATTAATTTAAAAGGATGATGATTACTGTTTAATTTTCTTAGGTAAACAACTAAATATTAAAATGTAGTACAGTCAGTAGCTTTAGATGCAACTGTTTTGCCATATACTTTCTCGTATTTTTGTACGTGAGAAAACGTATTAGAAGGGTACCTGTTTTCTGAATTATTTGTACGCCAGACGTTTCGAAATCTTGCAGATGGCAATTCCCCTAAAGTAAACACGTAAAATGTTGCCCATATTTAACTGCACATAATCGGCGGTTAAATGGTTGCTGTCTTAGAAGTACAAAATTGCCACATTGCCGACTTTGAAAATTATTGTAACGGTTTTTATACTTTCTTCCAAATTCTTACAGAATTGTTAGTTGCAGTTGTTGGATTGCTACATATATAGCAAAAGCTAAAAAAATCAGAAACATCGTAATTAAGCCACGCCTTCAACAAAAACAGACGAGCCTTCAATCTACAGCGTGATCAGAATAATGGGGCAACTTTTTTATTATCTATTTATTAGATTTTTTTTTATTAAAAGTTTCTGCATATTCTAAAACTCAAAATTCTTCATTCGTATACGGGGGAGGTTTAGAAATATGAAAATGGCTTAAGAATAAAATACCCTTATTTTTCAAAATACAAAAAAAAATGTTATTTGGAAATGTTGCTTAGAATTGATAGAAAGTGTAAAATACGAAGTCACAGCCACCTAATCTAAAAATAATTTTCTCTCTTTTTCCTATTTTTTACCACCCTGTGTATTACACCTATTATTGGATACGGTAAGAATATACTGTCAAACATCAACATCGCTTACTTAGCAACATGAAAATTAATCGAAATTAGTGCTAATTAATCAACTTTTTTCCAAAGTAAAAAAATACCGACAAAAAGTTTAAAAACAAATGATCCGAACATCCACAAGAATTGAAAAAAAAATTTTTTAATTAATTAAAAAATTGACGAATATTAAATTTAGAAAGGAGGTGGCCACATATTAAGAATGAAGTTTTTGAAGTTTGCTTCTTTATTATTATTTTGTATGTTTGATGTTTTTGATGTTCGGACCATTTTTTATTAAAGTTTTTGTAGAATTTCGATTCACGTAATTTTCTGGTTGCTAGATGAGCAAAACTTAAGGTTAACGGACATCCATATCGTATCTGATAATAAGTTGACTTTAAGATATCTCATTTTCCATAATACACAAGGTGGTATGAACAAAATAAGAAAAACCAGAGAAAATTCTAAGCAACTTTTTCAAGTAACATTTTTGTATATTTTGAAAAATGAGGGTATTTATTCGCAAGCCATTTTTATATATTTGAATCTCCCCCGTATACAAAAGGAGATATTTAAATTTTGGTAGGTTTATTTCGAGTATTAGAAGATGCAGGAACTTTTAGCAAAAACAAAATTTTCTAATAAATGGCAATTCTTATCTTTACAAAATCATTGATTAAGAAAAGTAATTAGCATCGACTTTAATAAGAATTCAATAACAGTCAACTAATCTACAAAACATACCTTGTAACTTTTAAGAAATATTTTTGGAGTTGTACAATTATTTTTCTAAAAATGAATAAAGAGGCGACTACCAATTCTACCTTTGGTAGATAATTATTGTCGCACAGAAACGACGCAAACAGTGCTCATTTAGAGAAAATTAGTGATAATGTTACCTATACTTAAAACATCGTGTAGTCACTTGGAAGGTAAGGTCATTTGGCAGGTATCAAGAATAAGTTAGTAAATTACCAGTAACTGCACAACCTGGCAAGGTAAAGACGTGTTTTAAATTCAGCTGTGATCGAGATGTATCGTGTAGAAAAACGATTCTTTAAATTTCATTGTGGCTACACTTGTGGTGTCTAGAGTTCTTGTGCGCCGATTGTTGCGTTTGCTACGGATTACCGAGACGGTCATCTATGGGTAAGGGCAGGATTTGGTAATAAAGTTGTGCATGTCGCTCATATAGTAATAAAAAATCACTTTTCAGCTAGTCACTAACTTATCAGTTGCAAAATTCCAATTGCACGCTGTAAAGAACGGTGAAACGGAAACATAAAGTGCAGTTCGCTTTAAAGTGCCTCTATTTATTTTTATATAAAGTAATGCAGTGTATTCTGTGTAGGTATTTGAATTTCGCGGAGATAAATAATTTCTTTAATGATGAAAAATACGTTTTAGCTGTTTGCATACCTATTTTCAATTGTGTAAAACCCGTTCGATTGAGCTATTTACTTGCAGATTTTGATATCTCAACTTACTATTACCATTTTTGTATCTTTTTTTCTCTTGATTGTAGTGAGATTGGAAAGAAGATATTTGTATGGGTTCAGAAATGTGGCTATAAGATGTTTATGCTATTTTTATCAAAAATTATCAATTATATAATATATACAGAGTAAGCCACGTAACTTGGAGCCTCATACTACAAATGGAAAAAATAATTAACATGCTGTATGCAATCTATTTTTTAAATTTTGAATAGAACTAAAGGATCAATGCAATACTTATCTAAAACGAACGGGTGTAATAAAATAATAGTATATTATTCTCCAAGTTGAGAAAAGTGATGTTTCGGCCATACGAGTTCAGAAAAACCACTTTTCTAATGTGTTGAGTATACTATTTTATCGCATTTCATAAGGAACGTAAAATATTAAATTTTTACATGCAAGTGACACTAACTGTCAAAACATAACCAAGATGAGCATAACTGATTCGTATGTATATACTAAAGCACAATAAGCAGCTCCAGTTGATGTTATGCGTTTGGCAGTACTGGAGTGTGTTGTTGATGACACTGTAAGTCTATGTCAAATTCGAGGTTAGGTTTTGCGTCAATCTATGTCAAAACTGACGCAAAACTTAACCTACTAACCTAGAATTTGACATAAACTTACAGTGTCACCAAATGTAAAACGAATCGCCGTTGCTAGGGATAAAAGTGTTGCTAATAATAAAAGTACCACATTTATTATCGATTTTGAATGAAGAACTGTAGTACGTTTCCAAATGAAATGACATAAAATGTATTTTAGATAGTCGACACTTGAACGAAGCAATAACATAGTAACTGCTTAATAATATGTTTTTAATCTTTTGTTGATGAGACCGTTTCTTTAAACATATAGCACCAGAATGGAAGTTTTTTACATTCTATTATAGGCTCATCTTTTATTAGCTTCTAGTTTTATCACGTATTTAGAAAATACAGGATGGCTATTAATTTATAGTACTGAAACGGTAGGCCTATTTTTGCTTAAACCTCTAACAATTGACACTGTTATTTGACATAAACATTGACGTTTGGTTTTGGTTAGATGTAGTAATATGTTTGCAAGTTCGTAAATAATGTTATCTACTGAAGAAAAAGTGTTTTTAATTGAGCACTATTTTTGCTCATACGGTTTAGGTAGACAAAATGATCCAAGCATTAAATTCGTCTGCGAACAATTTTCGGGGCATTTCAATAAACAGGCACCAAGTAATGCTATTGTACTGAAAATTATAACCAAATTTAGAAGAACTGGAAGTGTGCTACACCAAGGTATAGGTAAAGCTGTCAGTCGACAATACAACAGTTAAAAGAGAAAATTACAGAAGCGATACGACAGATGCAACAGCCTCTATTTTCAAATATGTCCACAATGCAAAAACGATACGAACCGTGTGTCCAACGTAATGGAGTGTACTTAGAACATGTGTCATTTATAAAGCTTAAGTGTTAATTTATTATTACATATTATTTTAAGTAAAAAAAGTTTGAAATTTTTAGTACTATAAATTAATAGCCATACTGTAATTAGCAACTGATTTGTTCGATTTATTTTGTGTTCTGCTAGTACCTATCATTTTGAAGTTACTAAACTCTCTCCCAGCAATTACCGCCCAGTAAGCCTTACTTCTGTTATCTGCAAATATATGGAAAAAATAATCGTCAAAGAACTTGTTACGTATAATTTTTGACTTAAAGTACAATTAAATTTCAAGTTTAGAGAATGTCTCGAGTTCCCGCAATTTCTGATTATATATTTGGTTGCCTACCCTCATTTTTAATTTTTGGTATTTTGAAAATCCTTGAGTTTTAGGGTGGCCATTTTATAGCACTGGTCTGGTGAGATTTGTTCCTTCTGGGGCTCTAGATGTGATCTGGAATTTTCACTTCTTGTGGATATTATAATTCCGGAAGTATCAGCTCTCAGAAATTGTATGTAGTCCAGTCAAATGGTAATTCGAGGTGGAAAGTTCTGGTGTAATTGATTTTAGTGGCTTACTTTATGTTTTTTTGGGGTGCTGAACACGAATCTGAAGTTGTCCAACGAAATTTTTTTCGGCAAATATGAGAAATTATAAAAAAACCACTAAAAATCGCAGTTTTTTTAGTTTTTGGCTTATAACTTGCAAAGTAAGCTTTTTACGCAAAAGATGACGCTATACTAAAATAAATATGAGAAATTTTACTACAATTCATGTTCGTATCATTTTTTTGTACAACATATGGTTTCCGCGCTAAGAGGCGTTGAAAAACTGGCGAAAATCAGTAGATTTTGGAAAATAGCAAAAAACACATTTTTTACAGCCTTTCCGTTCATAGCACTAAAACTAAGCATTTCTCTGTAAATATTATCCTATACTTTCAAACAGCAGATAAAATTCTGTACAATTTATGTGTAAATACTTTTTTCGGACTTTCAATAGTTATGAGAAAAGCAGTCGCCTCCTTATTGGAGGCATATACTTAAATGCATCATTATACGTCTGCGCAGATATGTAAAGCGTTAACCTTAGGTTATATAGGTGCAACAAAAAGATAGACAGCGATTCATGGTTGATTAATATGAAAACTGTGTAATGTTAATCAATATAATAAAATAAGTATGTGACGTATTGAGCTAGCAGACTATCTTGTGACCTTCAGCTCCCCCTCTTTCTGCTGATAGAGATATGAACAGATATTGCTGCTGATTGTTAGTACCATGATAACTGTTTAAAAAATCTGTACATTGGTAAGCCCAAGGTTGATGTGAAAAACAAGGTTGGCCCTTATGCTAAAGAAATTGGGAGAACATTTTTACTTTTATGGAAAACAATGATGAGGAATGTCAGTTTTCATTAGACCAGTTAATAGCTCAGACAGAAGGAGAATACATTCCCTAATGGAAAACAGTAACAAACCATCTACTGGAGAGATATGGGGAGGAAGGGAGGATGTAATCATATGAAAGATTAAACAGAATACGATCGTATGTTTCAAACATACTGGCCAGATGCGTGGCACACCGAAAAACGTCTTCGATTAGTTGAAACAGCGGCTGTTATAATTCGTGAAGAGATAAGATCTGTAGCGTATGTCGTGGATGATTATCCCCCTTCAGATTCTTTCTTGCACGAAAATGAAAGCCTTGTTCCTGAGGTTCTCAAACCTTTCTTTGAAATGCTGATACTGAAGAAGAACCGTGAGGAAAGTAATAAATGAAAAAAAGTTTTAGCCACTTCACAGTGTTATAAGCGTTGTCAGACCTAGCTCTTTGCCTTACAAATTGGACTATGAGCTTTTTTATAAGAAGTATGGGTCACGAAAACTAATTGATATTATGTCAACCTTGGGACTTTGCACCTCTTATTCTGAAGCTGTTCGTTTGGAAGTGTCAGTAATCATGCGACCATCTTTACAAATAGACTCCACAGCTTTCCATCAATCCGTTCATGACAACACGAATTTTAACATTCGTACACTGGATGGGTATAATACCTTTCATGCAATGGGGTGTATGCATTTGATAATCCCAAGAAATGCTATTGCTCCAGATCAGAGAATTTTCCTCCGAGTGAAGAAAATACTACCAGCTCAACTAGTTGGCGCGATGGGTGCTGTTTCCTTGAAAATTTTTGAGAAAGCAGGTTCTCCTGGCTTAAAGGATTTCAAAAAGTTTTTTGTTTCATCCGATACTATCACACCCTGTTTGGCGGACATAATTTGGCTTTACAGCAAGTGGAAACATGTGCCCAGCATTCCAGAATGGAGTGGTTTCATGGAGCAAACCACAAGTGGTCTCCTTTGTGACACAACCTTTGTTGCTTGCATGCCATTTATCAATGTTCCACCGAGCGATTCAACAGTATATATACAGCTTTACTCACTTCCGTAGAACAATGGAAATCTATGAATCAGCAAGCATCTGTGAACACTTCGACCAGCCGAGGCTGGATTGGGAATGAAGAAGATCCTAAACAATGGGGTTGGAAGAAAACCACAGATGGTCTGGAGTGAGTAACCACGCTAGAACCACCAGCACCTGAAGCCGTTTTGAAACTTATTTCTTGCAAATGCAAGAAGACCTGTCAGAAAAACTGTGGATGAAAAAAGCAGGCCTCAAGTGCTACAATATGTGTGTGAACTGCGAAACCAGTTGCAATAACATGCCTCTTACTGAAATCGAAGAATACGGGGATGACCCGGAACTTCCTGAAGTACTTGAAGGTAACTATGCATAAATAATTCCATTTCACCTTTATTTTTTCACTCATTCACTTTTATTTATGTGTTCAAAATATGTATCTTAATACAACTATTCAATGTTCAAACAATTGAAACTAAGTCATTAATTATATTTAATTTATTTTTTTAGATGTAGAAGAACTGGAAGGCATCCCTGCAGAAATCATGGAACCTTTGACCAAGAGGGCTTGGTTTGACTGATGAGGTTTACTTCAATGTCAATAATCATTTAATAATAAGCGTTTTATAAAATACCTACCTATATACCTATGTTATTATATGTATTGTTTAACATTGCACAGTTTTCATATTAATCAACCATGAATCGCTGTTTATCTTTTTGTTGCACCTATATAACCTAAGATTAACGTTTTACATATCTGCCCAGACATATAATTGTGCATTTAAGTATATGCCTTCAATAAGGAGGCGACTGACTACTTCATGCATTCGTCATTGCTTTTCTCATAACTATTGAAGGTCCGAAAAAATTATTTACACATAAATTGTACAGAATTTTACCTGCTATTTCAAAGTATAGGATAATACTTACAGAGAAATGCTTAGTTTTAGTGCTATGAATGGGAAGGCTGTAAAAATAGTAGATTATGTTATTAGGAGTAAAAGTGATACTTTATGTGGCGAAGCTGAAGTTTATTTAGCCGAACGTTAGTGAGGCAAATAATTCAGCTAAGCCACATAAAGTCACTTTTACTCCGAATAACATATACTATTTTATCCGCAAACGTATTCAGGTAAATTTCAGGCTAGCACTGTACCCCTGCGCCAACCTCTGTTGTTCAGATAACGCGCAACTGTAATGATATATGAACATACTGAATCACCCGTGCTAATAGCACACGGCCACAGCAGTTGTCACACCATAACCCACGGCGACAGATGCTCCGATCCGCTGCTTAAAGGTTTATTTAAATTAAAACTTTTTCGTACTTTTTTGAAAATAAAAACCGGCCTACGAACTAATTCTAAAAATTAGCAAAATTTTAAGCCATCATACAATTTAATCGGTCCAGTATCTTCGGAGGAGATGGCCAACAAACATAGAAAGAAAGAAAGAGAGCAATCATTTTGTGTGCTTAGGCAGATAAAGTACGCAAAAGTCGCTATTTTGTCTGCTTAGGCAGATAAAGTGACACTTTTACCTTGTCAATAAAGACAAATAAGTTGTCACTTTTGTGACGTTTGCGGATAAATATGTTTATTGCTATTTTCCAAAATCAACTGATTTTCGGCAGTTTTTCAACACCTCTTAGCGCGGAAACCATATGTCGTACAAAAAAATGATACGAACATGAATTGTAGGAAATTTTCTCATATTTATTTTAATGTAGAGTCATCTTTTGCGTAAAAAGCTTACTTTGCAAGTTATAAGCCAAAAAACTAAACAAAAATGTGATTTTTAGTGGTTTTTTTATGATTTCTCATAGTTGCCGAAAAAAATTTTGTTAGACAACTTCAGATTCGTGAATAGCAAACTAAAAAACATAAAGTAAGTCACTCAAAACAATTACACCTGAACTTTCCACTTTAAGCTCTTTTTGAACACCATTTTACTGGACTAATGTGACATTGCTGAAATGAAGCTGGTTATACTAGCATAAAAATATATTTCTGTGCAATCATCTACGCTTGGCCACCTTCCAACTTTGGTACATTTCTATCGTTCCGTTTTGAACAACAATTTCGATGTTGTGTTATTTTATGCCTTTATCGTACCCCCTAGTTGCTCGATAGTGTCATGCTCTGCATATGTTTCTTCTTGAGCTCTGATGTCGTCTTCTATAGACCTGGAGCACCAACTCGTAAACAGTTCTGAGCCTTTCGGTTACTCTAGTAGCCCTCGAGAACTGATACCCACATGACCGTTTCCTCGTCAGATAACTGGAGAAGGACCTGCCACACCTTACTTTGCACATTTGCTAGAGGGCATCTCAGCAGGATTCCAAGCCTACCACCTTGCATAGCTTCTCCAAGGACGCTGCTCTGCTATACATCTACAGGTACCTTCCTCATGTAAAGCTCGAGTGTTTTGATTCACATGAATTCTCAAACTTAAAACTGACTTATACGCCTGAATATACCTAACCTGAAGAAATGACGCACTTGTGGCGACTTAATTGAGACTTACAAAATTATGCATAACCACTATAGCTGCCGGTTGCGTGAAATATTTGTACTTAGTCAAAATATGAACTGGCGAGATGACGCTTATAAGTTAGTTCATCAGCGTTGTCAAAATTTTTTTGTTCATCGTGTAACTAACGACTGGATTACTCTGCCAGGTGATATCGTTAATGCTAAAACACTCAGTGACTTTCAAAATCGTTTAGATATATATTGTTTGAGGCATTCGCGGCTACTCGAATTATACTTGTAAAACAGAAGTTTTTGTTCTCGCAAGAAAACCATTGTCTACGCTTTATTAACTGATATACTAAGGTTGTATTCCTTTATACGTTTGTTTAGTTTGAAGATTCCTTCCTGTAAGTCTTTCTCGTTCTTTTGAATTATTATGTTATTATCTTCTGCAAACATCATACTATTGACATAAGTATTAGAGCTGACTTTTATTCCTGGTCTTACAATATTCATCCATATTCTTATATCATCTAAATAGATATTAAATAGTAGCGGAGACAGGCTACAGCCTTGGTCAATTTGGACGTTCTTACTTAGTGTTTTTCCAGCATTTGTTTGTTATGTTTTAGATGTCATCTTACTTTTATGGGCATTTTGGACACACTAGAAAATGAAAAATATTAAAACATGAAGGTTTCGGAAGACAAATCTACTTCTGTTATCAACATTAACTAATTAAAATAAAAATCAACAAGAACTTATTTTAATGGAAATCTAGTAGAACACATCTAACCTCCCCAATAAATAGCGTGACACTGACAGGCGACTACTTGATTACATCTTTAAGAATGGAGAGCCAACTAGTACTTAAATCAACTGAATGTGTGGACACGCATTCGTCTTTGCTTAGTAAAATGTATGCAGTTTCTTTGATTTTACGTCTAGTTGATATCGATTCTTTAGATAAAATCTTTGTGTTATGCCAATGTATTTTGTGGTTGTTATTCCAAGCATGTTTTATTTTAGATTTGTCAATCTTGTATTTCTTGATCAAATTTTGGTGTCTTTAACCCTAACTTCTAAAGGCCTTGATGTTTCACCGATGTGTACCTATTTCCCGCATTCACAAGGGATACTATATATACAATTCTTTGAATGTTGTTCTTCGTTGAACGGTTTTGTTTTTGTAAAGATCGACCCCAATGTATTCCTAGTTTTGAATACCTACCGTCTTAACGTTAAACTTATATCCAATTCGTTTAATTTTGTCAGATATGCCTGGAATATAAGGTATAGTAAGAGTGTTGTATTTTTGAGTATCGTTTTTCTGTACATGAGTGTTATTATTTCGCGTATCGAAAACGTTCCGAACTATAGTCTCGGGATAACCGTTACCTTTCAAAATATTATAATAAATTCTTTTTTGAAGATTTCATTAGCAGAGCAAACAACTTTGGCTCCATAGTAAACACTGTTTACAACACCTGTCTATGGTTTTGTGATGATTGGAGTTAAAATGTAAGTACCTATTGGTGTTGGTTTTCATGCGGTATACTGATGTTTCGAAAGTATTTTTTGTGCGTATGATTAGTATATCAAGAAAAGGTAACTGATTGTGTTGGTCTGTTTCTAATATGAATTTGATGGAGGTTCCTTTACTGTTAATATGTTCAAGAAATATGTTTACTTGTATACCTATAAGGCCAAATTGCAAACACATCATTAATATACCTCCACCAAACTATTGGTTTGTTTGTGTATGTGTAGACATGTTGTTGTTTAAAGTATCCCATAAAAATGTTACTAACAATGGTTGGATCAAATTAAAAACATCACAGATAAATAACTCCAAACATCTTTGAGAGAGGCCGAAGACCGATTTAAAAGGAAGAGAATAGTGAACGTCACGATTCCTAAGAATAAGAAAACAATTTGAAGACGGGGGGAGGGGGGGGGGAGGGAGTAACCGTAGAATTTATCATTTATTGAAAAAAAATCTTAGTATTTTCTTAAGTACATGTAGATTAGTGGTTAGCACGTCTGCTTAACATTCGGGAGGTCGCGGGTTCGATCCCGTGGCCGTCTGCTCTGCTTCTGGTTTTTAGATGGTTTTCCTGAGTCAACGGGGTACCTTCACTGAGGCGAATTCCGGGGCAGTACTTCTCCACCTTTAATGGCTTTTTTTCCATTCGCCACCTCTCCTTTCTCTCGCCCAAAAAAGGACATAGATCAACATTTGCAAATTATAGAGGAGTTAGCCTGCTTAATACAAGGTATAAAATATACGCTAAAATCATAAGCAAGAGAGTAAAAACACTATTTCCGATGCATTACTTTTAAAGCATCAAGCTGTATTCCGAAAAGAAACTTAAAGAAACAAACATGAACACTCAACACCTAATGGTTGGTTTTGATGTAGTTAGCCTGTTCACGAATGTTCGAGCAGACAAAACACTTAACAGCATAATACAAAGACTACAAAGCGATAACACATCACCTACATACACGAACAACACTAAGCATTGACACCATAATGGTACTTTTAACACTAGGCATTAAAACAACATATTTTCAAATACACAATTAATTCTACCAACAAAATTTCCTCCTTATTCTGAGGAATCGTGACCCTATATGGCGTATGTGTGCCGGTTCACTATTCTCGTTTGAAATCGGTCTTCGGCCTCTCTCAAAGATGTTTGCAGAGATTTATCTGTGACGTTTTTTATTTGATCCAACCATCTGGTCTTCCTATGGACCGCTTCCCATCAACCTTGCTGGACTATTAACTTCTCAAGACTCATCTAATCGCGGCAAACAACATTCTCAAAGTACTGTAAAATGCTACGTCGGCACTTTGTGGATAATCGGTCCTGGATGTCTAATTCATTTAGAATCAAAACATTGGTTCCTTTACCGATTCCATTCGCCCCAACACCACATCTCGAAAGCATCAATTCGGTGTCTATCTGATGTTTTTATGGTCCATGACTCAACTCCGTACAAAAATACTGGAAAGACTAGCGTTTCCATTAGTCGCATCTTTGTGTCTTTTGTTATTTGTTTATCCGACCATATTTTCACAAGGTTGACTACTTTGTGGTTAAGAACAGGCCACTGCCCTAACGTAAGAAAAAATAGAAGAAGTATATTACAACACTTCGAGCTACAGCTAATTTCTGGCTCACAATTATTCTGACTAAAAATCAATAATACGAGATAATTGAACTGTTGGACTATTTGACTCTGTTTTGGTAAATTCTGTATTTGAAGGGTGTTACCTTTATCCACTATCATCAATTTGATTTTCTCTAAGTTTATTTTTAGTTCTAACGCTCGGCCTTCGTCAGTTATTAGTTGCATCAGTATCATTCTTCGACAGCAGAGTGGTGTCATCGGCATAACGCAAACTGTTCAACCTCTTGCCGGCAATTGACACATCCTCATCGTAATTATCCACGGCTCGTCTTATAATAAACTTACCATAAGCATTAAACAATCTGGGAGACAGTATATATCCTTGTCGTACGCTTCTTTGGATGTTAAAAGGTTTTGAGTTCTAATTTGCATTTTGTAGAGACCTCTCACTAAGTGTATCAAGTGATTCGCAACACCCATTTCCAACAAGATTTTCCAGAGATTACTTCACCTAACACAATCAAAAGCCTTCTTGTGGTCGATGAAACATAATAGCATTGGAGAGTTAAATTCTCCTGTTTCCTCAATGAGTTGAGAGATATTGAAAATCTGAAAATCGTGAAAATCCTTTTACAAAACCTGCTTCCTTTGACGGAATCTGATGTTTTAGGTGTTATTTTAGTCTTTGATTGATTATTTTTAACAGAACCTTACTTGCGTGTGATATGAGAGACGTAGTCCGATGGTTTTGACACTTCTGGGTGGATTGGTATGAAAACCAATTGTGTCCAATCTTTTGGCCAATACCCCGTCTAACAATGTCTATTCTATCATCTCTCAGCACCTGAAGAAGCTCTACTGTAATAGGGTTAGTCCCAGGTGTTTTGTTTGACTTCAAATATTTTAATGAGTCCTCAACCTCTGTCCTTATTATGTTTGGTTCTAATTCATCATCTACAGTATTTGTTAAGGTCTCATGATGTGTTTCCGCGAGATCTTCGTTGTATAATTTAGAGCAATATTCTCTAGATCTCTCCAAAACCTTATCTTATTCCCATATTATCTTTCCAATCTTGTCGTCAATAGCCAGTGCTTTGAATATGAGCTTCTGTGTGAATATCTTTATTTTCTTGAACACGTCGCTGATTTTGTTAAGGTTCTGATGCTCTTCAATTTCTTCACGGTCTTTTTATTGTAGTTGTTTTTGTCCTGGCGTCGTCTTTTAGGATTCTTTTTGCACAGGTGATTATATGAGGTTTTGTCTTGTTCTTTATCATTTCTCTTTTCGTTTAATTCTACAGTTTCTGAAGAGATCCAGTATTTGTTTTGTTTGATTTTGTGTTTTCGTTTCTAAATTCTACCGGCTGTTTCTTTTATGGCTTATTTAAATTCTCCCCATTCTTGTTCAATGCCTTAATATTGACCAGGTTTGTCTGAATTTCTTCTAATTACGAACGTCGTCGTTTGTTATTCTGTTCAATTTTAAATATGATCTTACGGTTTTCAGCTTTAGCTTATGTTCCATTATGTGCAACTGATGATAAAATCCATATTCATCTCCTGGGAAGGTCTTGCAGTTGCTTACTAATGTCTTCTAACGTGGGTCAACCATGATGAAATCGATTTAGCTTCTGAATCTATCTCCAGGAGATTTCAAGGTCTACGTGGATGGTGTTTCGAGAGTGTGTTAGCTACTATTAGTTTGTTTTCTTGGCAGAACTGAAACAAGCGTTCACCACGTTCGATCTTCACTCCCAGAGCAAAATTTCCGATATCTTTAAACGTATCATCGGTTGCCGTGGTTCTAATTTTTGCATTCAGATGGCATTGAACTATGACAATTCCTTTTCTAGGCAGGTTTTTTATAGTTGCCTCTAATTAACAGTAAAGGATATTGATATCCTCGTCTAATGCCTCAGATATTGAGGCATACACCTATATAATATTCAAGTTGAATAGGATTGCCTTGATTTTTACTGTCGTGATTCTATCACTGATTCGGTTGTAGCCTAATACAAATTTTGTTGCTAATATAAGCTCTAGTCACTAAGATTGCAACTCCGTTGCCTACCCGTATCTACCCATAATGGGTATCTATTTACCTACCTGTTATTTATACTAAGGGGAAAGGTGATATTCAGTCGGCACTACAACCTAGGGTGGGTTTTGGTCTGCTCTACAATGGTCTACCATCTGTTCCTATCAGCAGCTATGATACACCAGTTTACCTATCTACGTTTCTTAATATCCTCCACTACATCATCTTGTCATCATGTTATAGGTCTTCCTCTACGTCTCATTTTGCAGGGTTTCCATTCAGTTATCTTTCTCGTTGGACTTTCTAACTCCACTCTTTGTATATGTTACGGTTAAAGTGTTTACTTGGCTAGTTTATAGGGTAGCTGGATAGTATACAAACTATCCCAATGTCTGGCTATTTTGATGGAAAATCATATTTCTACTAAAATAGCTATGAATGTTGGCTGGTTTGCATACTATCCAGCTAGTTTACAAACTATACAAGATTTATTGTCAAAGTACAAACCACAAGAGAAGTACACAAATTAATCGGTGATTTTGGCTAGTTTACAAACTATCCACAGTATTTGGATAAAGTGTGAACTTAATATTCGTAGTAATACATAATAATCAACTCGTTGGTTAGTATGTAAACTAACCTATTCCATTTGGTTAATTTAGTTTAGGATAGCAAAATAATTCGTGGTCAAAAATAAAGTTTATTTATAGGTACAACATAACATTGCTATTACTACTTAAAAATAAGTAACAAAATCTGGTGTGATACACTCACACAACTTCCTTTTACAGTGATCTTATAATTAGCCAAATATTTAATTTTTAATTTTTAAGCATTTGTCAAAATTTTCTAAAATTACAAATTTTACAAAAACGGTACAAAATATAGCGTTAGTTGAAGAAACAAATTTTCTCTAAAATTTTAGGCTGAATTCAAAAATGTAATAATATACCGGGTGTTCTATTTAAAATAGGAGTAAATAAAAAAATAGAAAAAAACAAAAGAAATCCATTTTAGAAGTATTCAACTGGAAAATCACCTCCCTCACATCAATACACATTAAAAATGTAATCAAAATGTAACAAAACCTGCTGTCGCCTCTACATAGTACAATAAACTTATATATGTAGTTTCACCGTCATGCCTCTTTTCGTTTTTGAGATATTCTGTTCACAGGCAGACAGACAGACAGACACACACACAGACAGACAGACCAATGAACAAAAACATGTTTTTTGGGTTCAGGGGACTTGACAACGTGAAGATCTGTTGAAAACTCAATTTCGAATTTTTGGGGTGAATCCAATACTTCCTTTATCGTAAAAAAAAGTAAAAACAAAGTCCAGTTTTGCGTATTCTCTTTATACGTTGCAAAAGTTCACTATAATCACTGTCATTCATTAATTTTGAATTCTGCTACTTTTGCTCGTAAACTTTCAAAAGCAGGTTTTCAAATTGTTGCTGTTGATTCATTTTTAATAACCAGATACCTATCCTTAAACAAATTTCACAGGACACGACAGTAAACAATTACAACACACAGCACTTGCCATAAACATAACCTCACTTTTCTAATAAATTAGCCAAATTGAATAGGTTAGTTTACATACTAACCAACGAGTTGGTTATTATGTATTACTACTAATATTAAGTTCACACTTTATCCAAATACTGTGGATAGTTTGTAAACTAGCCAAAAACAACGGTTAATTTGTGTACTTTTCTTGTGGTTTGTACATTGGCGATAAATCTTGTATAGTTTGTAAACTAGCTGGATAGTATGCAAACCAGCCAATATTCATAGCTATTTTAGTAGAAATATGATTTTCCATCAAAATAGCCAGACATTTGGATAGTTTGTATACTATCCAGCTAGCCTATAAACTAGCCAAGTAAACACTTTAACCGTAACATATACAATCCAGCTATCTAATTCATTGGGATTTTACAAACCTCACTATATTTTCACCATGAATTAATTTATTTAGTTTATAATTATTTTTGAGTTTCCATGATTCTTGCAAGGGTCTAAATACCTTGCAGAGGATTCTTCTTTGAAAGATTCTTCGTCAATTTTCATCTGCTTTAGTGAGGGTCCATGCTTCACATGCATATGTAGCTACCGATCGTATCAAGGCCTTATACAGCCTGACTTTGGTCATTTTATTTATCAGTTGTGTTGCCAGCAATTTCTTGTATATGTATGTGCATTTGGCTCTAGTAGGTCTTAATCTCCTCACTTATATCGTTCTTAATGTAGCATTTAGAACCCAGATAAACAAAGCTAGTAAACTCTTCAACGTTGTGTTCTTTTATTTCTAGTCCTTCATGGTCTATATGACTTCTGGTGTTTCTCATGTACCTACCTATTAACCATCCCACTTCTGTAACTTCGTGTTTTAACTTGGTATAAGTTGTTTGAACCGTTGTCTTTTTACAGCATGCTATGACAATATTGTCTACATATATGCATGCAGTTGTTTGGAGCTGGGTTGAGTTGCTTTCCAGGTTTAATGTTGTCACTGCTGATTTTAAGGTTAAGTTAAATAGTAATGCTGAAAGTGTATCTCCTTGAGGAACCCCACTGTTTATATTATTTTTAGTGATACGATGATGTTGAAAGCTTTCAAAATTCATTTGAAGTCGTATAAAATAAAAGTATAAAGGAATTCAAAAAATGAATAAAATTATTTTACTTCTTATTTTTTTAACATTGTAATGTTATATTTACATATCATTAAAAGTTCCTCGTAACTTGTATCCGTTGCAAGCACAAATAATTTACCTGTAGCTGGTACTTTAATACTTTGTGCCTGTAAGTAATCCATACGCAGCTCTAATATACTAAATTATAAGAATACCTACTAGCTTTGTATGACGAACCTGAATTATACATGCAAATCGAACTTATATAACTATTTTAACTATATTTTAAAAGTATATAAAATGTTCGATAAGTTTCTATACCACATATAGAATTTTTGGACAAACATTTCAAATCATTTACCTATTCCCAACAATTTCATGTCTCCATTTTTTAAATTTTGTTTGTCAGAGTATCAACTGGCAAAAGGTTAATCGATTTGTTAGATTTATAATAATCGTCTTCATAGTGTTTTAGAATAAATAATATAGTTCAAAATGTATTGGAAATTAATCAATAACCAGAAAAAATACTACACGTTCTGTTAGGCAACCCACTATACGCCTCTCACTAGCAGAATGCACAACTTCCTTCGCGTTTCGCTGTTAACCAATCAAATATTTATGTTAGAAAATATAGTTAATTATTTTTTAGCTTTCCCAGTTAATTTCAGTTTAATCTTCATTTTCTCCAGATTACACTGTGATTTTACCGATATAATTCTAATTGTCATTACAACGTTCAAATTAGATATTATTGCACTCCAAGGGTCAAAGTCGAAAATGTCCTAAAAATTTGCATTTAAGCTTGATTTCATTCATCAAAATGAAAAACAATTGAAAATGCAGTAACATATCTATATTATAGCAAATTCAGTCATAAAAAAGTCGTGGATAGTGATTGAATATACATACTTCACAATCATTTACGCATTTAAGATCGTGTAATGCGATTATACTTGAATTCCAAGCAACTAAAGGTTATCGCTTATCAGCAGAATTATGTAATTTTTTATTTAGAGCTTATCGCTACGGCTCGCAACCTTAACATTTCTTTAAAATTATTCCCATTCAACTTCAAGGAAACTATTTTTGGTCACCTCGAGACGCATGCGCAGCTTTGAACGATTGCAATGATTGCGCAGCGTTGCCGCTGTATCACAAAAATCAGTACTTCCCTGAAAAATAACTGCGATTACATAGTGGGAACATCAACGGAAAAAGTTAATTATGGTTGACGAACCCAGTTAAAACGACGTCGGTTTCTGAAAGGAGTTACATGTGATACTGGCTAAAAAAGAACTTTGTTTTTAAAATAAAGTGAAAGCAATTCTGTTGGAATAATTAACAGCAAATAGTAACTGATAAAGAAAAATGAAAATAAAATTATGAAGGCTCTAAGAAAAAAAGCAATAAATTAACAACAAACATATGAATAGTTGGAGTTTAAAGCAAACCTTCAGGAGAATACCAAAGTTTCGTATAATTTATTTTCAAATGTTCGTAACGAATATAACGACTAGTTCGATCTAGCTACAACCAGCTTTGTTTTAATGTAGCTTTAAATAGCTGATGAGGTAAATTACGAATATAATTTTTTCTCAAGTTTTGCATACAGTAATAACAGTTACATAATACGAAACGTCTGCATTATTTTCTTTTTTTCTTCTAGCCTTTATCCACTCATATTTGGAAATAGCCCTTTTTATCTTTCTTTCATTGTTTCTCGTATTACATGTTTTCTTTCCTAATGAAGCAAAAGAAATTAGAGCTGAAATTGAAGCAGAACTGGAAACCCAGTAATGGTCACAGCAAAAATTCACAAAACGATAACAAAAGAACAGGACTGAAAGGAATACAACAACAAAAAATATAAATTAAAAAAAAAAGTGAAAGGATAAGAAAAAAGAACTAAGGGGGCTCCTGCATTCAAAAATAAATTGGTCGCAAACAAAAGGATGGAAGGCATTTAAAGAAACCATATGTGATACAAAAAAAATATGTGGAAAAAATTAATAACCACGGCGAAACGTATAGGTGAAATATAAGTAAACAAGATGAGACTGTGCGGATGAGTTTTTTGTAGTAACTGTCTTCATAATAGTTCATTGCAATCACAATACGCATAATCTAGTAAAAGAAATAGCTTTATTAATCGATTAATCGTTCAACGGCAGCTACCCTACTGCAAACGACTAATTCCACTCAGGAGATTTTTATCAATAATATTCCATACATCCTAAGAAAGAAATCTGTCTAATAGGTTCGCGAGTTATCATGTTTATATCCATCTGGCGTGACATACTCGACTTTTCTTAATGCTCCTCCTTCTTCCTGCTTTTAATTAGGTGTGTGCCTGTTTAATACAATTTTCGTACTCCGCTATAAACTGTCTTTCAACTATTTATATGGTCTTCCAACACTTCTCCTTCAACGTGTTCCGCATATCTGCATTTCTGTTGTTTTCCTGTGTCTTCTTACCGTGCTCGATCTTGTTTCAGCTGCATATGTTGTGATTGGTCAAATTGTTGCTTTGCAAGTACTACATTTCGTTGCAATTCCACGATGTTTGTTCCTCCACATTATCGTGTTTAAACATCCTGTGATTCTATTTGCTTTTAATATTTGTTCTTTAACTTCCCGCTGTATTTGCCCTTGAGGAGTTGCATAAAATAAATTGATATCTCTACTTATAGGTCTCAGGCTTTTTTGTTCTCTTATTTAAATAAAGTACCTAATGACGATGCTTGTTCTTCATTTATTTAGTATCTTTTATTCTTTCTTCAGTATTGCCTTGTGCCCTTCACATTTTAACAGCTGTCGTTTATTACATTTTGTAAGTCATTTGCGATTCATTATTATTATTAGTACAAAGAGTACTGCTGAGGTGTAAACACCTATTAAGCACCAAATACAGATATAAATGCACCAATCGACAAAATAACTTATATATAGTTACATATGTTTAGGTATAGTGTAAATGTAGTAATCCCAAAAATAACAGATAATAAAAGAAAAGAAAATACAATTATTCCACAAGAAAATCAATTTTAGGTAGAAAAAAAACAGGTAAATGCAAGTAAGATAGACACAAACATACTGTTGGTGAGACGTTTTGAACTGCTTTTTGCGTAGCTTAAAACGATGACCACGCAGACGACTATCATCGTTAAGCTGGACCGTGACGTATATGGAAAAAGGTTATGTTGTGTAAAACGAAAAATTTGAATTAAATCCCCTCTGAGTCTTCGTTTTTCTAACGTAGGAATCCTTAGTTTTTCCAGTCGTTCTTAATACGGTAAATTCCAAAGACTAGGAGGCCAGCGAGTGGCTGCTCTTTGTACTTTTTCTAACAGCTGTATATCTTTAACTAGCCAAGGAGACCATAAGGTGACGCATCTAACTGCGGAAATGGATTCGTAAATCTTTTTTTGAAGAAGATAGAGTTTAGATCTAGCTTTTTTAACTATGCCTGTGATATGGTCAGACCAAGTTAAAGTGGATGTTACAGTAACTTCTAGATTTAGTTGGATATCAGTATCGCCAACCTTAGAATTTTCTATAAAGTAAGAAAGACGAGGATTATTTTTACCTACGTATAGCACCGAACATTTGTCAGTGTTTAAAGGCAGTAACCAGTCAGCGCTCCAATCGTTGACAATGTTTAGATCACATTGACAGCGTACATACATCAAACAAGTAGAGACACTCATGCCAAATGTTGAAACCTGTCTAGAGTGCCTGGGACAGTAACTCGGGGGGTATTTCTAAGCTTGACTATCAGATGGCAGCACAAACATCTACCAATCAGAGCCAGAGTACCGTCACGTCCGCCATGTTTGTTCCTCTGTCATATGCGTCACTTTGAGGTTTGTAACACAATTCCGTCAACGTGACATTTATTGACAATCTGAAATTTTACTTAAAATTGGCAAGACTGTAAGTCTATGTCAAATTCGAGGTTAGCAGGTTAGGTTTTGTTTGTTATGTGACACAAACTGACGCAAAACATAACCTGATAACCTCGAATTTGACATAGACTTACAGTCTTGCCAATTTCAAGTAAAATTTTAGATATAACTCAATCAGTCATTGCTGATGGGAACAAAAATGGCGGCGATGGCGGCATTTTTACGGATCAAAGAATGGCGGTACTCTCCTATATTACACTGGCTCTGCTACCAATCAGAGCCAGTTACTGGCTCTGCTACCAATCATGATGTGATCAAGTAGTGGCGCCATCTATTAGTACCATCGGAAAGTACCCCCCAAACCAAATTAGAATTTTGACATCAAAGGAACCGACAGTGAGTGTCTCTACTTGTTTGATTGATGTACGCTGACATTGAAGATCTATGTGTGATGTAATATTCTCAAAGATTTTTCTATCGTCGGCAGATATAGCTGTTTCGCTTTGAAGTAAGCTAGGAAGATCTGCTACATAAATAAGAAATAAAATTGGTCCTAAGACAGATCCTTGTGGTACTCCGCTAGTTTTTCGTACAGAGTTAGATAAGCCACTTCCAATTCTAACATGGAATGTTCTGTTTGTAAGAAACTCGGCTATCCATTTCAGCAACTTTCCTCGTAGCCCAATATGTTCGATTTTTTGTATCAGTTTATTGTGAGGAACTTTGTCGAAAGCTTTGCTGTAATCGAGGTATATCATATCCACAGCCTCATCTCTTTCCAACCACGTCGTCCACAGATTAACTGAATCTAAGAGGTTAGAGATCACGAATCGTTCTGGTACAAAGAACAAATCATTACTTTCAAATGATTTTTGGAAGATATGAAGCAGTGGATATTATAAAGCTGCAGCATTTTCGCAGGGCCAGGCGAGGAATCGCTAGATAGATTTTCCATATGTTTTTGGATTTCATCTTGGTTAAACTCAATTCGGATAACGAGTTTGGGTTGCTATTCGTTGTCGTTTTTGTATAAATTTGTTAAATAAGCAACCTATTCGTCTATATGTATTTGTGTGATTTCCACTACTTTCGTTTCGGCGTTTGGCTTTTTCTAAATCTCCACATTTGCTTTTACAATTCGTAGAAGTCATACTCTTTTTATAATTTTAGGATTTTTAACAACTTTATTGATACGATTTTCCGGTATTTAATGATCTGTACTTCAGATATTTTTTCTTTTTTCTTTGCGCCTTCTCTTTTTTTTTCTGCACAGTACAAGGAAGTTTTATTCTTCATAAAATATTTTTGATATTCACTATTTCGCTTAAAGCATTCAGAATGTTTTCTCTTAATCTGTTTGTTTTTTATTATTTATTATTATTAATGTATGACAAATAACCATAAAAATACAGGAACTGTTGAACACATCTTATATATAAAAATGAATCGCCGTCTGTTAGTGTGTTAGTAACGCAAAAACTCGAGAACGACTTGACCGATTTGGATGATTTTTCTTTGGTTGTGTTCGTATTACTCCCGAGGTGGTTTACCAAAAAAGAAAATTCGGAAAACTCCAAAGGGAAAGCCGGAAAATTGGAACATATCGAAAGTGTGTTTTTCTATACACTGTACGACTTTCTATTTGCAGTCATACTTTTATGATTCTGTGCTTAATGGTTTGAAGGGTTTTCCCCATCATGTCATAATCCGCATCAGAGCTATTGTGCTGTTTGTGCCGACAATTCTCGGAAGGACAGTTTAGGCCTGGGAGGCCCAGCCGCTACCTGCACCCACAGGGGGCAAAGCGAATGCAGGGTCGTCGCACTCAGCAGTCAGTCAGACATTCAAATTTGGTTTGTGTACAAGTGATTGTGAAAACAATTCCGTGCCGTTTTATAGTGTCCGTTACAATGCCAAAGGCACGACGAGCTAGCATAGGTCGTCGCAGTCAGTCAGCTGCGCGGGTATCTACTTTACGTGCGAACCGCAATGATGACCAGCGCGCTAGGGATCGTGAAAATAGTCGTATTAGCATGTCCCAATTACGTTCGAGAGCGAGTGAAGATGAACGACAATCTCACAATGAAGCGAATAGATTGAGAATGCAACAAGTTCGAGCACAGCAAACACAACACCAGCGCGCTACGGATAGTGAAAATAGTCGTATAAGCATGTCCCAATTACGTTCGAAAACGAGTGAAGATGAACGACAATCTCACAATGAAGCGCATAGATTGAGATAGCAACAACTTCGAGCACAGCAAACACAACACCAGCGAGAACTACAAAATGAACATGAGAACATGACCGATTGCGCCGACGAGGTGCTCCTATAAACCTTGAACGAGCGGCATTCCATTACAATTCGGACATCGATTACAGTGCGGACAGATCAGTATCGATTGGAGAAATGTCAGTCGTTTGTCCACATTGTATCGCGTTGAAATTCAGCGGCGAAACTCCTGGATTGTGTTGCGCGGGTGGGAAAGTGAAAGTGCCACAATTGGTCCCGCCACCAGAGCCATTGCGCTCATTGGTATCTGGAACAGGAAGTGATTCTACCCATTTCCTGGCCAACATCAAAAACTACAACAGTTGCTTCCAAATGACATCGTTTGGCGCAACGCATATTGTACGGGACAATTTCATGCCTACTTTCAAGATTCAAGGGCAAGTATATCATTTAGTAGGAGCGCTGTTGCCACCACCGGATACTGACCATCAATTCTTGCAAATTTATTTCATGGGCAATTCGGATGCTGAAGTTAATCAGCGTTGTGCTCACAATACAAAGACGAAGCGAGCCGTTGTCGAACAATTGCAAACGTTCCTTCATCAGAACAACGAATTGATCAAATTGTTCAAAATTGCATTGGATCGGATGCCATCCGACAGCCATAACATCATCATCAGGGCTGACAAAACGCCGGCGGGTGAGCACGCAAGAAGATTCAATTCGCCGACAATTGACGAAGTGGCTGTTGTTATAGTCGGAGAAAATTTGCAATCTAGAGATATCGTTCTCTATCGTCGGAACAATGAATTGAAACGCGTCTCCGAAACACACAGGAATTACGATGCGCTACAATATCCACTGATCTTTTGGCAGGGCGAGGATGGATACCATTTCAACATCAAAATGGTCGATCCATTAACAGGCGCCGAAACCAATAAAAAAGTCAGTGCTATGAATTTTTATTCATACAGACTTATGATTCGTGAAGGTGAAGAAAATCACATTTTGAAGTGTCGTCGTCTTTTCCATCAGTTCGCGGTTGACATGTACGTCAAAATTGAGACTGAACGATTGACATATATTCGTTTGAACCAAAAGCAGCTCAGAACGGAAGAATACATTCATCTCCGAGATGCGATTAATGCCGACGGCGGCGATGCAAACAACGTGGGAAGAATGACAATTTTGCCGGCCACTTACATCGGAAGCCCTCGCCACATGCACGAGTACGCGCAAGATGCGATGTCATATGTTAGACAATATGGCCGCCCAGACCTATTCATAACTTTTACCTGTAACCCTCAATGGATCGAAATCAAGAAGGAACTGCTACCCAGCCAAACGCCAGTTGGCAGACATGATATCACTGCCAGAGTTTTTAAGCAAAAATTAAAATCTCTGATGGATTTCATCATAAAGCACCGTGTGTACGGTCAAGTTCGTTGTTGGATGTACTCCGTTGAATGGCAAAAACGTGGTCTGCCTCATGCCCACATTTTGGTTTGGTTAGTTGACAAAATCAGACCGGATGAAATTGATTCCATCATCTCAGCCGAAATCCCGAATGAAGCTGTTGATCCGAAATTGCATGCAGTGGTGACTAAGAATATGATCCATGGACCTTGCGGGGTTTTAAACACCAACTCACCCTGTATGATCGATGGCAAGTGTTCCAAGCGTTTCCCGAAAGAACTGATTGTCGACACTGTCACAGGCAATGACGGATATCTATTGTATCGTCGGCGATCAGTTGCCGACAATGGGCGATCTGCAATTGTGAAGGTCAAAGGGCAAGATGTTCATGTGGACAATCGTTGGATTGTGCCATATTCGCCGATATTGTCCGTGGCTTTTGAGGCTCACATCAATGTGGAATACTGTAACTCCGTCAAGTCGATTAAGTACATATGCAAATATGTGAACAAAGGCAGCGATATGGCTGTTTTCGGTGTGACAAATGCGAACGACGAAGTATCTCAGTATCAGATAGGTCGCTATGTGAGCAGCAACGAGGCGATTTGGCGTATCTTTTCCTTTGCGATCCACGAAAGACACCCTACAGTTGTACATTTGGCAGTGCATCTGGAAAACGGGCAACGAGTGTATTTCAACACAGAGAACGCAGCGGATAGAGCGGCACGGCCACCGTCGACAACATTGACAAGCTTCTTCTCGGTTTGTCAAACAGATTATTTCGCTCGCACTTTGCTGTATGCTGAAATGCCACGCTACTACACATGGAACACATCATCGAAATCATTTCAACGTCGGAAACAAGGAACATCAGTTGAAGGACATCCAATAGTTATTTTCATTACAAGCGTCGAAAGTAGCAAATATCGTGCGAGTGTTGATTAGACAAACGAGGGCGTAGCGAAGCGAAGCCCGAGTGGATCTAAACACGAGCACAGATATTTGCACTTTCGGGCGAGTTATGAACACTATTTTTTAGACGACCACTCAAAGTAAATTCTATTTTTAAGATTTGTTTTTATTTCGTTTTGCAAAATTGATTGTTATATTATTATTGGTACAATTGGCAAAAGCGTCTGGATGATTTGAATCGCGGTCTGCTGAATTGTGTGACAAACGTCAAAGTGACGTTTGTCACACAATTAAGCAGGCCGTGTTTTGAATAACTTTGTGCCGTTACGATATGACTAGTACGATATAATATCGTGCTAGTGTTTGAAATTGTCAACTTTCTGTAGTAGGCTGCTGTCGCGATAATGTTACTTTCATATGTGGTCGTCTAAAAATGTATTTGCTACGGACGCTCTGGGTCGCATCTACACTGTCCATCCAAATAACCACGAATGTTACTATCTTCGATTGTTGTTGGTGAATGTTCGTGGTCCGACGTCGGTTCATCAACTGAGAACCGTTAATGGGCATACGTGTGCGACTTACCGTGAGACGTGTCAACTGTTAGAGTTGCTCGAGAATGATTCGCATTGGGACAAAACGCTCGCTGATTCCGTCATATCTTCATCACCTCATCAAATTCGCACATTGTTCGCGATTATCATATCCACATGTTCCCCTTCGAATCCAAACGATTTGTGGGTCAAATATAAGGACGACATGTCTGAGGATGTTTTTCATCGTGTGCGTCGCCAAACTTCAAATCCAACATTGCAAATGACAGCCGAAATGCACAATGAGGCATTGATCATGATAGAAGACATGTGTTTATTGATGGCGAATAAAGTGTTGTCTCATTTGGGCATGATATCACCGAATCGTCCAACGCACGATGCATTCAACCACGAACTACAAAGAGAACAACAATACGACACCGAAGCATTAGCAGAAGCAGTTCGTACAAATGTTCCTCAATTGAATCAACAACAAAAGACTGCGTACGACTCTTTGATAGAAGGTGTGAACAATGGAACTGGTGGCATTTACTTCCTGGATGCCCCCGGAGGAACCGGAAAAACCTTTTTAATTTCATTACTTTTG
The DNA here is from genome assembly GCA_940337035.1 of Agriotes lineatus. NCBI lineage: Eukaryota > Metazoa > Arthropoda > Insecta > Coleoptera > Elateridae > Agriotes > Agriotes lineatus. The sequence continues at coordinate 109,473 of CALNHX010000026.1, forward strand.
GCGTCCATTCGATCGCAGCATGAAATTGCCCTGGCATTGGCTTCATCTGGAATAGCAGCAACTTTGTTAGAAGGCGGACGAACTGCACATTCTGCACTGAAATTGCCACTGAACATGCAAATTAATGAGACACCAACATGCAACATCGCCAAAAACAGTGCAATGGCGAAGATTCTACAGAGATGCAAATTGATCGTTTGGGACGAATGCACGATGGCCTACAAAAAGTCACTGGAGGCACTGGACAGAACGTTGAAAGATCTTCGTAACAATCAAAACATTTTTGGTGGAGCCATGATTGTGTTGTCCGGTGATTTTCGTCAGACTCTGCCAGTTATTCCACGATCAACTGCAGCTGACGAACTCAACGCATGTTTGAAATCGTCAAATTTGTGGCGGCATGTGAAGCCCCTCCGATTAACGACTAACATGCGAGTGTTTTTGCAACAAGATCGAACTGCAGATGTGTTTTCAAAGCAATTGTTGGACATTGGTGATGGTAAAATAGCAGGTGACATCTTGACCGGATTCATCACATTGCCCACTAATTTCTGCCAGCTGACCGAATCGAAGGAAGAGCTCATTCTACGTGTTTTTCCGAACATAGTGCAAAATTTCAAAAACCATGCTTGGCTGAGCGAACGAGCTATACTGGCGGCGAAAAACAAAGATGTCGATCATCTCAACGGGACCATTCAAAATTTCATTCCGGGGCAGTTGTTTTCCTTCAAATCGGTTGACACAGTCATGAACGAGGATGAAGTAGTCAACTATCCCACAGAATTCTTGAATTCGCTGGAATTGTCCGGATTACCACCTCACAACGCAATTAAAAGTTGGTTCCGTCATAATCGTCCTGCGAAATCTCAATTAGCCACGGCTCTGCAATGGAACCCGACTCTCTGTCAAAAGGCTAATGAACAATGTGATCGAAGCAACCATCCTCCAAGGAAAGTACAAAGGAGAAGACGTGTTGATTCCAAAAATACCAATGATTCCCAACGATGTGCCGTTTGAATTCAAACGTCTACAATTTGCAGTCAGGCTGGCTTTTGCCATGACTATCAATAAATCTCAGGGTCAGTCATTGGAGGTGTGTGGAATTAACCTGGAATTTCCGTGCTTCTCCCACGGCCAGCTGTACGTTGCCTGTTCTAGAGTGGGCAAACCTTTATCGCTCTTCGTTTTCGCGAATGAAGGAAAAACCAAAAACATTGTGTACAAAAAAGCATTGCAGTGATATTTTAGATTCATGAACAGCGTCGGACTGACAAAATTTGGCCTACCGGGCAAAGGATGCAGGTGGCCTCCACATGTAAAAATAAGAGGAAGGGGGGGGGGGGGGGGGGGGAGAAAATTCAAACAAATAACGAAAAAATATTCTTTATCTATTATGATTTATAAACTTTGAGTTTGGAACAATTATAACGAAAAAAATATAAATAATTATGATCACAAGCTTTGTCCTTATAGGAGCTTTTACACTCTATTTCATTATAACAATTATACTTAACAATATGGATCACATCAATAATTTTGATTTTAAAAAGATTGATTTATTTGGCAACTTGTCAATGATTTCGTCGAAATTCAAGCTTTGAAGTAGATCACACTCCACATTCAAACCTTTCTTGTGATAAAGAAGCTCTTAGCCTGTTTTTGATTATTTCCACTTTAGAAAATACGCGTTCACAGGCTACTTGGTTGAGTGATAATGTCAGTAAGTATTTGTAGGCTAAGTACAAATTGCTATATGTAATGTCGTGCAAATTATATTTGTGTAAAATTTTAAAGCAACAATTCATACAACCCGCACAATCACTTTTTGTCCCCTCACCAATGCAAATATTTAATTGAAAACTTGAATCTTCTTCAGTGTAATTTTCGTTGTCATCACTATTAGTGTCGTGATCAGGGGTCGTGATTGGTTCAGTCACAGTCACCATAGGCTGGGATTGTTCTTTTTGTAAAGTGATTTTTTTTTAGAGAAATGAGTAAATTTTTGTTTTATGATGTCTTGTGGGACGTTTCTTAGCTTTGAAATTGCGACAAAAGCGAAATCAGGAATAGTTTCTCCGTTTAGTTGAGCAGTATGTTGAAAAGTACTCTGATCAAAGAAACTGAAAGTTCTGTAAACCTCCTCATTTTTAGTGAATCGGTCTTACATGCTTTGGATTAATTGATTAACAATCACTTTATAAGTTTCCACTTCAATTTTTTCAATAGTAATATAACAAGGGCGAGACATACTTACCGATAATTTTGCACACGCCAAAGTTTGAGTGCTGGTTGCAATGAAAACTGTCCCGAGGGCAGTTTTCTAAGGGCAACCAGCACGATGACTCTTGGCACGGGCAAAATTATCTGTAATAAGTGTGCTGCCCGCGTTTATATTTTGAAGACTATTCAACTCACCCCCTTCATGTTAACTATTAACCAATCATAATTTAGAATTTTTGTTATTTGCACCAATGAGCGTAAACTATACTGACAATTTTCACTAGTGAAAATAATCTACAATTTTCACTAGTGGTATAGTGAATATTTTAAACAAATGTGATTTTTATAAGAAAAATTCAATATTGGTGTTCTATTACTATAGAAAATGCGTAGTTTGTTGGTAGATTTACTGAAAACTAATTTGAAAAAGTAGTTTGGTTCATTGAATAGTCTCTCGAATACCATTCTTAGTCTAAGTTAAGAAAAATATTTTTGCGGTGGTATCACTACTCATGTCCTTTGCGCTTAAGATTAGTACTCGTGCTAGCGCACTCGTCCTAATCGCACCTAAGCCCAATTCACATTCGTGATACCACAGCAAAAATATTCGACATAACTTTGACTACTCATGGTATTATAAGTGATTATTACACAAAAGCCGTATACGATTTATGTTTTAAAATTGATCTAATAATGTCAAAAACCTCAAATTGCTTGTTTCTCACACTTCTATTTCTAATTATAACACCATCTACGAGGTCGATAATCAGCACTAGGGAGCTTATCGCTTGACAATCATCCCTATGACATTTATCAGGTAATTAGTTCGGGATTGGTCGATTTTCAAAAAATGCATGGTTCTCATTGGATGATATCAGTCATGTGACAGTTGTGTGTAATAATCATTTAAATACGCGTTCTCTGTAATTGAATCAAGGAATTTTGTGACTGACGCTGCGGGAATTCCACAACTACTAAGAAATAATAGATGCATGATGCATGCATACGCAAACAAAACTGGGACAATACTTTGACACAAAGTTTGGATTTTTTTTTAATTTGTAAAAACATTTCTGCAGTTTCTTTTGTGTTTATGTTTTGAAAAAAATATGTGTGGCCTCCAAACTGGATTGGCCTACCGGGCATTTGCCCGGTTGCCCGGTGGGCCAGTCCGACAGTGTTCATGAACTCTTGCAACGCCGTAATGATCAGTTGAAGCCATCGCATTTATATTACGCTTAAGATGTTTAATGTTATATTGTTTCGACTTTTAGTCGAGTAATTCGCATATTAAATATTATATTTTCGAATTATGAGTATTTTATTTACTTTCATGCAGGACAACGTCGGCGTCATCCGGGTCCGCGATTTAAATAAAAAATCATTTTAATTTTAAATTAAAAATCTTTAGGGCAGAACAACGTTTGCCGGGTCAGCTAGTGTATAAATAAAATAGGAACACTAAACGAACGTGAAATGAACAGAGAAATAATAATTTTAAGTGACAAATACTGGAAGAAGTCACAACATTTGAATACATAATAGAAAAATAACGTTAGATTTAATAGAGCTGGAAAAGCAACTAATATCTACTATGTGCCTTGAAAAGTACAATATTTGAGAAAATAGATCAGGAGCGATTGTTATATGATACGATCACACTGTCTTCTACACTCTGCAATATACGCAATTGAAAAGCCTGCTAAAAACGAAATGAGATATGATTAAGAATGATCAGATTGGAGAAATCCTGGAACAGAAACCGATAACACGGAAAGATAAGAGAAAGCAATTATCATTGTACGAACACGTATTGAGTATGAAACACAATCGATTACCAAGAAAGGTACTACAAGTAAATTCTGGATTATAACTGAGGGTCAACCAGGTTCCCATGCATTTAGGCCTCAAGAAGGGTGTATTGTGCTACTTCCCCTAGCTGAGAGATGGAAAATCGGAAAACGAAGAAGACTAAGTAAAGTAGGGCTGCAGATAATAGAAGAAACTAGTGGACGTAGAAGGAAAGCAAAATAAATGGTTGCGTCAAAATTAGAAGTCGACAAGCTGATGTCGTAGGGAACAATTATTGTTCTACAATTTTTAAGCTTTTGAGCTATGGTGCTACCGACGTATGACGAAAATAAGTTGAAAATGGGCACGATATTAATCGTAGAGGTGTTGGAATGTGGAAAGAATTAGAGAAATACAAACTTTGATGAGCGATAGGAGAAATCGGGGACAGTCTGCGACATGAAGAACCTATAACAACAATCATTCAAGGAACATCAGAAGGAAAAAACGCACCAGGACGTCCACGTATGAAATATATTTCACATATCATGGAAGACTTACAATGCAACAGTTATATAGACTTAAAGAGACTGGCAGCAGACAGGATAGTATGAAAAACATCTGTGTCGAATCAAACCAATCAAAGCGATTGACTGATAAATAGAAAGAGAGGGAGAGAGAGAGAGAAATGGGAATTAAAACTCTCCACAGAGAAAACATATACTTTTTTAGAGTAAACCAAATTAATTTCATCGCTTGGGCCGGCTTGTAAGTGATTTCCTGTATTCGTAACCTAGTACGTGCGACGTCTCTTTTCCAGGAATATTTTTCAAGTAACTAATTTTGTATGTCTACGAATCTTTCAAGCCATAAGCCACTCATACTTGAATTTCTTGCGGTTAATGCGTCAGCATTTGAGTGGATTTTCTTATCATCATAATCCCAGACCTTGCAAGGAAATATGACTAGCATTTGAGCTTCTAATGTTGCGGGTAATGCCGCAAAGTGGTTTTAAGCGGTTTTAACGGAAACTGCCGTACTTTGATTCCATATTAGGCCACTTCAGCGTGCAGCATTATGTCTCCTGGTGACCACTTCATTGCAGATAACCAACTGCATTTCAACCTTGTTAGCAGTTTTTGATATGATTGCTAATACAGCAGTTTTAACTTCAATTACCAAAAATCTAAATCATTTAGAAAATGGCAACTATTAACCGGTTGCGGATTAACCGTGTCGGCTACTAGTGTTGGCGATTATTTAAAAATCGTTTTTGCACTCCCGGGACTAAATGATCTACTTTAGGCGTCATTTTGAAGGACCAAAGTGCCACTTTTACAACATTAACTTAGTGACTCATCTACATTTCCTAAGCCATCCATTTTTCCGAATCTAACGTATAAGTTTTAAAACCAGCAAAATCAAATTTATTTCATGATTTGTGATCCCAGAGAGCAAAAAAATAGCCTATATACCTGGGGACCAAAGTACCTGTGATTTCTTGAGTGATTATTGTTCTTGACTTCTCCTCGGGCAATAAACTTCACTCGCGGGATCAAATGATGCACTTTTGTCCCTTGGTATATAATATATTATTGTTTGTCTACACGCAAAAGTGCGTTTGCATTTGTTTTGGAATAAATTTTGTTAATATATTTCATTTCTGTTGTGTCTTTATTACCCAAATGTCTACGTTTTGTATTAACTGAATACTGTACTTCCTTGCCGGTCATTACCCCGAAAATTTAGAGATTACCGTACTTCTAAATGACATTGACGTAAAATCCCTAACTACTTACAGATAGATCAAGTACCTGATAAAGTTCAATCTGTAAGCTAAGGAAGCGTTCTGTTGCCAATTGGAAACTATTCAACGATGGATACAATTAAAGATCACTTTAATTTTGTTTGTCTATGACGTTTATTGTTGTTATATCGTCATCGTTACCACCCATGTTCCTTCTAATTTTCAAATGTCGGTACATACAGAGTGCACCGATTATGCATTCTCTTAGTTAAGCTACAAAGGTTAGTCACCTTAACATTGCCACCTTTTTAAAACAAGTGTCGTCTTTTAAATTATTTTTACAATGATAACACGTCAATAACGTAAAAATCCAAGCTTCTGCACTGTATAGTACTCGTAAGTAGTATGGAAAAATATCGCATCGCGATACTCGTGTTCATATTTGGACGTTAAAATGCAAATTACAAAGCACTTTCTCGATACGGTTGAAGGCACTTCTGGCTTTTTCCATGCGAATTCTTAGCTCCTGAAAGTGGTTCTAGTTTGTTGACATGGCATCCAAGATACGATATTTGATCTGCTTGTTGTTGTGCAGCAGTGTTGACATAAAATTGTGTTCTTGCGATGTTAGTTTTACTCACTGTGCGAATCTGAGTTTTTCTGCAGTTCAGATTCATCCATCAGGAGTACCGTGTCATATGCATACAGGTTACTGATTATTTATGAATTGAAGAGTAATGGCGAATGGATGAAGCCCTGATGAGCGCCACAGATAAATTGCAGAATCTGGGGCAAATTCCTTTCCGTTTACTTTCTTCCCTAGTAATTTTAGTAATGATTACAGAATTAGCAATAACTTACATTAACAATAGGAGGGGAATTGGCTTCGGATTATACAATTTTGCCAACATCTCTTCTCACCGAGCACTCAGGGGATAGTATTTCTTGCTCTACACGAACAGACGTTCGTTGATTCGCATGTAAGTTTTATAGCGGGCATAAACTACCACGTACAGCCCACGAAGCGGGCTAAAAGATGAAGCGCATAAAAAGTTCCGGCAAAAGCAAAACCGTCATATGCCAGCAAGAGGTTCGCTTGCAATTGGCAAGCTCTGAAAGCGCAATGTGAAGAGAGTAGCGAGCTGAGCGAATTTCTATCTCGCCAGAAGAACGACTACCTAGAGACGAACAAGGTCATGAAACCCTCGAAGACACAATGATCCCGTTGGCGCAGTCAGAAAAATGAAGCCACGCCTGACCACGTGGGTAGACGAGTACGGGGGGCTATAAATCCCATTGTTGACGCAAAACCTAAGAAGACACAATGGTAGCTAGCGCATTCGATAACAGGGGATTGCAACTTATCCAAGTAGATGAGTTGGGGGAGGGGTAGGCCATAAATCCTCCTCCAACGCAATAAGACAGAAGTAAATATAAACACGATTGGGGGCAAGAGACGAGGCATTCATTACGTAGTCGTTCATCAAACTCTAAATTGACACTCGAAATTTCACTGTTAGAAATTCAGTTAATAATCGCGCACTATACCTATTTATTTGTGTACTTATTTATGCATTAATTTATATCTGTTTTTATTATCCATAATGTATTTATTATTTCTATTTACGTGATTGTAAACCAGCAACCAAATTGCCGACCCCAACAAGCCAAAGTTGCTCTTATTCAGCGAATATCTTGATCGTCTATACCAGATTCTATGAGAGTCTCTTAAGCTTTCGGTATTAAACTTTATTAAAAGCTGTTTCGAAGTCAATAAAACATGTATAAATGTCATAAATTACGTCACGTGCTCTTTTAAACAGAACTTGTATACTAACAAGAGTTTCTGCAGAACCAAGGTTTGTTCCGAACCGAAACAGTGTATCGGTGATATTTTCCCTCAATTTTCTATAGCTGAATGAACGATGTTGAGTAGACTTTTTAGAGCATAGCTAATTAAACCAATAGTTCTATGATCTTCACATTTTGTGGCATTGAGTGGTGTAAATGTTGATACTCGGCACTTCCTTGATAGCTGACCAGTTTTTATTGGGTAAGCTGGTTATAAGCATTAGTTGGTCGCCACTGAGTAACTTGAGTATTTCTTCGATTAACTGATCTGATCTCTGCGATTCGTTGTTTTCTAGATTTCTGCACCTGTTTCTCCATGTGTGACAATCTCTATTCTTTGTTTCTCCTCAAAAAGTTCTTCCATGTGCCTAATCTTGCCATTTTTTTTTGTATGTTTCAGCAATTATGTTGTCTGCGTTGTATGTACCGATATCCTGCATTTTCCATATTTTGGTTGTTTTCTTTATTTTCTTATATATGTTAAACGTATCTTGTTTCTTCGGCAGATTCTAAATTTCCTGGAATTTTTTACATTCTAAAATAGATTTACGACAAGTAATCAAACCAAAAGAGCCTCCAGACAGCTGCAGTGGGACACGGTCGCGGTTCTATTCTGAAAGCGTTAGTGTTTCTATCAAGAACAATTCAGGAGAGACGTCAAAAAGCAGATACTTATTAATATTCGGGGGCCACTGGATTATGATTATAATTATGATTAGGTAAGCTGTAACTACTAAAATAGGCAAACATAAATATGTAGGAACTACAATCTCTGTAGAATAATGTCAATAATACAGATTTGAAGGCACAGCGAGCATGCACCTTGAAGTAGCAAAGTTCAGAGGTCTCCTGCTTCCTGAAGGTACACTTGATGGGATATGAGGGCTTCTTCCAGACCTGAGACACGACTCACCCTCGGAAATCTTGGTCGGGACGAGAGGGATGTTTGTCGAGACACTCAATTTGCGTCAACGGCGAAAGCCGAGTGTTTCGCCTGCTCTGTCAAGCAGCAGGTCCCTCTAGGTCTTATGCGGGACTGAGGGAAAAATATGACGGTGTCAAGCATTTGGTAGTCGCTACCGCAATCAGAACTAAAATATACTTCCTTCCACACGAATCATGGGAGTAAAAATTCTACGGTAAAATGTAAAATATCCTAACAAATTCTCTCTAAATTTTGGGAATTTATTTGCAATCTAATTGGTTTATGCTCTTATATGCCTCTAATATTCTTGTTTTTCGTTCTTTTGCCTGTTTTTAATCTACTCTCTGTCACAGAGATGATGCAGTCTTTGATTTTGTTTAACGCTTCTTCAATGTCAAGTTTGGAGATGTCCTTTTAAAGATTTCTTTTATCTTGTTGTTTAGTTCTTTTACAACCTCTGTCTTTAGGGAAGGGTTTTGAAGATTCTTTATGTCAATTCTTATGTGTAGCATCTTCTTCTATATTTTTTGCAAACGAAATCTGACTCGTGTTAACCAGCGTATATGGTCTGAATGAATATCTGCTTCTGGAAATGGTTTAGAGGTTCTAACTGAGTCCCGGTATAGTTTATTTACGATTTGGTTTCCGACGATTCTTTTGCGAGTATCCGCTGGAACTCACCACGTTTAGTGCTTTCTGTGTGGTAGTTTGAAGTAGGTATTGTTTATTAAATATAATATATATTTCTCGAAGTAGTATCCCTAGAGTAATATATGGTTATGCAAAAAACGAATTATGTGATTGGACCGTGTTATTATTGGGATTGAAGAATTCAACGTTTCGCCCACTTTCAAAAAAGGCTTTATCAGAAAATAAGCAAAAGAGCACCGTAACTCAACCTGTGAACCACACCAAAAGGAAATTCTTCTGAAGCCTCCGAAATCATAGCATATGTGGTGATCGACAACAATATGCATTCTTTTGCATATAGTAAAAATATCCGACACAAATAGAAAAGCAACTCGAAACAATAAATAGTGAAATTGCTATATAAAATTTAAATTTATTAATTTTTCTCTGGCCTTAATAAAATTTAGTGATTTTAACTTTACGATTACCATACGAATTCTGGGTAGAACTAATTGAACAACTCATTTTAACTCATCATTACGTCAACTTTCTGGCCAATCACGTACCTCGATGCGTCGATGCGTTCACATCAATAGTGATCATCTAATATAAGCTTTATAATCGATTATTTACGAGTAGGTTATAAAGAAACGGTAATGGCCATAAAATTTCGTATCCATCACGGGCATTACTTGACGTTTATACCCTAGGGCGACTTTCAAACCCTCGAGCGACTTCCAAACCCTCGGCCCAAAGGCTTTCGAGGTTGTAAATGTCTCACCCTGAGGCGGGCATAAATATCTTCATAATGATATTGGTACATCAATTACTATTAATGGCACTGTTTATAACAGCGAGACATAAATCTGCTATGGCTGTGGATGTATCACTGGTAAAGTAGAAACCATAAGTCAATCACTACTGTGTTGTTGGCAGCACTGTCAGGCTATGTCAAATTTGAGATTAGCAGGTTAAGTTTTGCGTCAGTCTCTGTCAAATATCAAGCACAACCCAACCTGAGAACCTCGAACTTGACTTAGACTGACAGTGCCACCAACAATACACTTCAGTACTGCTAAACGTATATCACGAATCACAGGCGACTCTAATTATAAACTTATTTGATCTCTCGGTACCTTAGTTTACTTCCAAGTAATTTGTCACTTTGACTTCTCACAGCTGTCAATTCAAAATGTATGTTTTCTAGATATTTACTGAGTTGTTGAATAAAATTTTCTATTGCATGAGTGCGTTATTACAAATAATTCGAGAAAAGTGTTATGTATAAGATGAAATACTAATAAAGTTTCGTTGTGTTATGATTTTCTTAACAACACTAGTGCTGTTAAATGCATCTTAACGCAACTCGTTGATAAGAAGTTAAGCACGGCAACATTCTAGAATAAAATAATTGCTGTTTTTTGTGTACTTATCTGGTAGCAACTATCTAGCAGCTTAGCTACGAGTCCGGTTGGTATGTTTTTATGGCCTAGACCGGTAACCTAAACAACGCCTGTGATTAGTGTTATACGTTTGGCAGTACTGAAGTATATTGTTGCTGTCACTGTCAGTCGATGTCAAATTCGAGGTTAGCAGGTTAGGTTTTTCGTCAGTGATAAAAAGCAACGGAAAACCTAACCTCGAAATTGTATACACTTCAAAACTGCCAAACGTACAACAAGAATCACAGCATTTTTAAAGGAAATATTGTATGATCGAACAATTTTTTATCCTCTAGAGAGCTGTGGAATTACTTTTTTAAAAATGTATGTTGGCAGGCGTGGTAGTAAAAGTCACATTGGTATTTTATATCTATTAGTTTAAGGTTAGGTATATCAGTAATGTAATTTTAACAAATACCAACATTTTTGTTGAATACATAGAAATTTTAATAACAAAAACAGATACGGCTGTTCAAAGTGATTTCCTCCATTTTCCATAATCAGCACCACTTTGTGTTCAGTATTAAACATTCTGCCAAGGTTAAGTGATTCTGTCAAATTTTGGATATGTTATATTATTAAGTACTTTTAGTCATCACTGCCAACATAAATTGAATTTAGAAAAATCCACAGCCCTCTAGAGGATAAAAGTTTTCGATCATATGGTAGTTTGGGATAATTATTTGATAAAATCAAAATGGTTCTTTTTCAGTATAAAACAAATTATACAATACACGGAGGGTATTCGTATTTAAGGTTTCGCTAGTTCACATGTCTCGCCCTGGCGGGATGGACCGTGGAGTACTAGCTCGACCATAAATGCGTAGCTACCGGCCTAATGTCGTAAATAGCTATTACTACCTACATTATGTCGGTAGCTAAAGATCTGTGGCCGAGCTGGTACATTACGGTAGAGCCTATCAGGGCGAGACACGTGATCTAGCAATGCCATAAACGCGAATACCAACCGTGTGCCTTTTTTGTATACTGAACAACAGTCATTTTCATTATTAATGAGTTATCACACATTCGTGTTATACGTTTGGCAGTACTGAAATGTATTGTTGGTGGCAGTGGCACTGTCAATCTATGTCGAATTCCGGGTTAGGTTTTGGGCCAGTTTGTGTCAGACTGACACAAAATCTAACCTACTAACCTCAAATTTGGCATAGACTGACAGTGCCACCAACAATATACTTCACTACTGCCAAACGTATAACACGAATTACAGGCGTTGTTAAGTGCTACGAGCCTAGGCCATAAAAGCGTACCTACGGGACTGGTTGCTAACCTGGTAGATAGTGGCTACTACACCAGTACCTATACAAAAGTATCGAAAGTCGTTATTTTTTAACGAAAAATCGTGTTGAAAGTACCACTTTTTTAACGCCAAATCGTGAAAAAGTACCCTTTTTTAACTATTTTATTGAAATGTCAATTTGACAGTTGTAAATTCCAAAGTCCTTTTCGATTAAATTTCGGGTTACAAGAGATCGCTATATGCAAAAAAACTACGTGTACAACACGTTTTGAAAGTTCCTTTTTTAATTTAACTTAAAATTCATGAAAAAAGTATGACTTTCAAAACTAGTTGAACAAATTACTATTATTGTATACTGGTCTGGTAGCAACAATCTACCAGCTTGGCAACGAGTCCGGTAGGTACGTTTCTATGGCCTAGGCCGATAGCACTTGTGATTCGTGTTATAGGTTTGACAGTACTGAAGTATATTGTTGCTGGCACTGTCAGTCGATGTCAAATTCCAGGTTAGAAATTGATGCAAAACCTACCCTCGAATTGGACATAGATGGCGTCTCCAACAATACACTTTAATACTACCAAAGGCTTAACAAGAATCACAGCATTTTTAAAGCAAGTAGTTTGGAATAATTATAAAATAAAATCAAAATTGTTTTGTTCTTGTTCAGTATACAAAAACATTTTATGCGACACACGTCCGGTATTCGCGTTTATATAAATGACTAGCTACCGGCTTTATGTCGTAAATAGCTATTAAATTACTTATTATTTAGCGTATGGCTTGTTTTGACCGGGAGTCCCGGATCTGCGATCCGAGATGTTCGGCCGCCAATATATGTTATCATATCACGTGTATATTGTATGTAGCATGTGTTGTGTGTGGTCAGGTTACTCTTTCCCATAGACCAGTCTTCCGGAAAGAGCGCCGTTAATTCTATCCCAACGGCGAATGGTGACCGGGCCCGATACCGATCCAATGGACTGCAGAAAATTTCCGCCTATCCATGGATTCGAACCGAGGACATGCTTAGTGCAAGCCTGATGCTCTACCACTGCGCCACGTTGTCGTGTATTAAATTACTTAAAATTACGTTTGGTATCATTATACTAAATTTTAGAGAGTGTGACCGGCTGGTAGAGTGCTTCCGCCAGCAGTCGGCAGGTAGTGGGTTCGAGCCCCACACCCGTACATTGGAAACATCGAACGCTCTCCGGCCATCACACGAACATCTTTGGTGGTCGTGACCCCTGTGAGGGCATTCTTCCCTAATTAAAGGGGTTAGGCTAGCCACCTACCCCGGCCGGGGCTTAAGATGGCTTATAAAACCGCACTCAATGTGTGGAAATGACAGGCTCTCAGCCTATGATAAGAAGAAGAAGAAGAAGATACTAAATTTTAATTTCGATTAGAGTGGTTTCAATATACTTAAAAATGCTCTAAATCTCGTTTGCAGGATCTGATTAAAAGGTCTGCTGTTGAAACAACTTTTATCTAATAGTTAAAACGACTTTTAATATAGCTCACACAACGATGTCAACCATTTAAACAGTAGCTTAATTACTTCGACCCGAAGTGTGCGAAGTATTGAAATTCCCTCATATCGAAAACCACACTGAGTCAAATATCTCTAAAATTTCGTATCAATCGATTAATGAAACTACTATACTAAATCTCCGCCTCGGCTGTGCGGATCTTTTGGTGAAGACCCCAGCCCACTAGATCCCACCCTCGTATATACAACACTAAAACTTCGCTATACCGACATATCAATAAAAATCAAAGTCTCAATATACCGACATCAATTCAAAAATTACCGTTAACCTATTCTAAGTCCCACGTTTGACTCACGTGCCATGGGTGTGACCCACGTGCTATGGGTGTACACCACGTACCATGGCTGTGACCCACGTGCCATGAGCCAAACAAGAGTTGCCAGGTTGTTGTTATTTTGCTTAGTAATAATTACATGTAAATATATAGTGCAAATCCACTGATGACGATGATGATGATGATTACAACCAAAATTTTTTAAAATTTAATTAAACTTGTTCAAAAGTCTTTTTGTCATAACGGTTTCTTAAGAATCGCACACAACACATACACAAAGTTGAATTTATTAGATTTTCCAATTTCTAGTATTTTTTCTAGATTTTTTTGTTTTAGTTAAAATTTGATTGGAATGATATAATTAATAAATTTGTTTTGGTTAAGCATTAATAGTAATTTATTATACAAGACGATAAAGTTAAATTTTATTCACGAGTGAATCGTTTAACGTCGAGACGAAGTCAAGACGTTAATGATTCAAGAGTGGAAAATATTAAATTTACCGGTTTTTTTTAAGATGAGGTTAAACCTTTATCTAATAGACGTGTCTGTCTGGGACGCAGTTTTGTCTGTCTGGGACGCCGTTTTATCTGTCCGGGACGCTGTTTCAGCAGCCAAACCGTGAGAGATAGAGAAAAAAGTTATGAAAGTTATATGTTTGGAATGGTCATGTCAGGTCAGGAACCGAATTTCAGTCACGTGACACTTCCGGTTTTCGAGAAATCACAAAAAAGGCCGTTTTTCAAATAGAACGCGTATTAAATAAAAACTGTTTCAGCAGCCAAACGGAGCTGCGACCCTCTGCGCCTTAAAAAGTCGATCGGTTAGGCAACCACTTTGACACCTTCCAGGTCTGGGTACAGTATTTATTTAATACGCGTTCTATTTGCAAAATGGTCTTTTTTGTTTTATTAAATGAGACATTTGTCTCACTGGACTGCTAGTATTACATTAATTAAATTGGATTACGTCAAGCTATTTGGCGCTAAGTGAGACTTCTAGGGGAGGACCATCGGGTAAAAGAAGCACATTCCAAGAGGTTGGCAGATACGGTAGCAAGTAGGTGTCTGCAGAATTTGGTCTGTTGGCTGTGTACTTTAGAAAAGGTGGAATTGCTGATGTTGGACGGTTAGGACGTCTTGTCTGTCTGTGGACCATGCATTGCGGCAGGGGCGTAGCTACTGCTGTATCTGCCGTATCAATGATACAGGGCCCACGAGCCAGGGGGGCCCACCAGCACTCAAGCTCTCAAAAAAATATATATATAAATTTAATTTGGAAACTTTTTCTCAGGTCACATTTACGAATTTAGGTTTATATAAGCGGAATGTGTTTGGTTATCGGGTTTAGCCATATTATCTATCGAAAAGGAAGATCTTAACAAATTAAAATCATCTCCAAATATGGACCGTCTTAAAAACATTTTCGCGGAGAAAAAAGTTCGGAGAGTTAACTCTGTGAATAATTATTATTTACTCCCAACATTTTTTCTTGTTATTTACTATTTACTTGTTCCTTACTTATGTAAATATATGTAAACTGTAAACTATGATTTACCCCTCTTTTTATGTAATATGTCCGTTAGTAAAAATATGTAATTAAATTTTACTTTTTTTATAATTTATTTTTATTAGTTTTTATAATTATATTTCGCTTTCTTAAAAAATAAAAATTGACTTCGTATCTTTATACATTTATTTGCTAATACCCTGATGGAGTGGGGGTGGGGGGCCCACTTGGCAGTTTATGATACAGGGCCCGTTTATCTCTAGCTACGCCTCTGCATTGCGGGCAGGTGCTTGAGAGGGTTGATTAGTAGGCAGAGAGGAGCAGTTTAATTGGCATCTGGAACGTTGTGCGGACCAAGTGAAAAGTGGGTGAATTTATTATGAAAGTCATAACTAGAAAACGAAGTAAAGACAATAAAAAGGTGAACTATTTATGAAAGAATTACTTACTGTTTCGTTGTGTACCGTTGTAAAGATTGAGTATTTGTCATTTGAATTTAAAATTTATTTTGACATTTGGTTGACATAAGTTATAGTGACTTATGCGAATGAGATTAAAGATATTAGAATATCAATTTTTCAGAAATCAGTTAACTAGATAAAGGACTCCACCCCTGATTTTGTTTACATTCTATACATAAAAGGGCAATTTTTAATTTAAAAACAGTTTAATATAACTATACTTGCAGATTATAGCATACTAAAGGCGCTGCGACGAGGAACTTGACAAATTTTTAACTGCCCAACGTGTTGAAAATTAATAATCATAAATAGTAGCTTGTTAAAAAGTAAATAAATACAGCACGTTGTAAGGGTTAGTACAATATGAAGCTTCACCGTCATACCTCTTTTCGTTTTTGAGATATTCTGTTCACAGGCGTCTGTCTGCCACACACAGACAGACAGACCAATGAGCAAAAACATGTTTTTTGGGTTCAGGGGACTGTAAAACGTGAACATCTGTTGAAAACTCAATTTCGAATTTTTGGGGTGAATTCAATACTTCCTTTATCGTAAAAGGAAGTAAAAAAGTGTTCCTTGCATTGTCACACACTATTCGTTCAGATGCGACACAGTGGCACACTTACAAGATTTTTTTACCAACTTTTTTTCACAAATCGCTCATGGATGGAGCGTTTGCTGGGTTGTTGGAGGCGTGCGCGACTTGCCCTTCCGTGGATTCGAACCACTAACCAAACTGTCATTCCTAACACGACATGCGATCAGTGAACTGAGCTATCGAGGCGCTAGTTACTCTAAGCTTATATATATGTATTTTAAAAGGTAAAATATCATTTAACCTTTTTAAAACCATGTTTAGTTTTATTAAACTTACTTTTGACCTCATCTAAACTAGTTTGAATATATTCATTTGGAACGATTTTCAATATAATTATTGCTCGCAAGCTGTAAGAACCCGTTAAAGGAGATGTTATTACTTATTAACGACGTTTATCTACTTCTTAAAACAACTGTGAATGTATGTAGTTTTGAGGATTTCGATTATTTTAAAATGTTCAATCTTGCTAGTAGTCCTCTAATATAATTCTTAAATTTTTATTTAAAAAAGTAGGCTTCCTTTAATTAATTTCAGAGTATGAAGTGTCACTTTTTTTCACTCAGTGAAATTTTAATTTAGGAATGAACGGTTTTAGAAACAAATAATTTTTTCATTTTGACGTCAACAAATTACAGATTTCAATAAATAAAGAAGTTTTTTTAATTACCAGCACTGACCAACGCACTTGGCTAAAATGAAAGCAAATAAAATTCTATACAAAATAGGCTTGGATTTGAATATTTATTGAAATTTAAAAAAAATCTTACAGACAACTCGTGTTAGCGTGCTATTTTTCAGGCTGCGCCTCGTTTAATAACCCTCCAAACTTGTGAAAAAAAGTTGCACTTCGAATAGTTGTGGTCGAAATAACTATTAAATGACCTTTTATCTCATTAAAACTGTTTTTGAAACATTTGTATCGAGTTTTCACGAATTATTTAATGTCTTGTCAAAACGACTTAAAATATATTTTTAGTAAAGAAGAGCTTAAATCTGACCAAAACGATTTTATGTTGTTAACGTGACCTAATCTCCAACGATTATATTTTGCATAAAAAGCTTTTAGCCTCGTTAATTCTTTTCGCCTTTCTAAATCTTATTATACGACTTTTAATATACTTTACACGATCTTTTTTCTCGTTAAAAGCCGTTAACCTCATGAACATGATTTTTAATAAATATTTTCACTAATAGACTTTAAATATCGTTTAATATCTTTAAAATTACGTTTTATGGCATTAAGCTGGCTTAAGCTTGCCTAGATTGGTTTTATTATGCTTAAAATAATTTGTAATCTCTTTTAAAATGTTCTACATCTCGTTAACAGGTATGCTTTTAAAACAACTTTTATCTACTAGTTAATACGACCTTTAATATAGTTCACAGGACGATCTTAATACTTTTGAAATTTTGCTTAGTTTGGCTAATAGCCTTCTAATCGACTTTAAGCTCATACCTCGTTAAAATGACGTTAATTCCAGGCGAACACATTTTCATCTAGTTCAAGCTGTTCAGTTTTTTTGTATCTCCTAAAACGATTTTAAGTTCACTTGTAGTCTCCTTTAAACGATCTTAAATCTCGCTCATGCAATGTTTAATATGGTTAAAATAAGTTCAAACTTCATCAAAACGACTTTCATCTTGTTACAGCTACTTAATCTTCAACGATTAGATATTGTATACATATAATGCTTTTCGTCTCGTTAAACCTTTTCGTCTTGTTTATTACATTTATACAACAATAGCAATTATATGAGCTCTATGAAGGCCGTGATTTTTTAATCTCTTAAAAATGATTTTTTTTCCTATCCAGTATTCACTAAACGACCGTTATTTAGTAAACATTAGAGTTGAATGTATTTTAAACGATAAAATATTATTTAACCTACTTAAAATAATATTTGGTGTCTTTAAACTGACTTGTAATCTGTCCTAAAGTACGAGTAGGTAGTTTTAATTTTTTAAGCTACTTGTAATTTCGTTTATTTAAATAAGTTTGATATTGTTTAATATCTATTAACGGTACAAGTTTGATTATGAGCATCTTAACAAAACGAGTTGATTGCCGAAACGAGGCGGTGAGCTGAGTTTTGGGGCAATCAAACGAGTCTCGTTAAGTAACATAAGCAAACGTGTATCGTTCAATATTTTATCTGCATCAATAAATTCTGGTTCAATGTATTTTTACTTCTTTTTACAATAAAGGAAGTATTGGATTCAAACCAAAAATTCGAAATTAAGTTTTCAACAGATCTTCACGTTTTAGAGTCCCTACTATCTAGATGAGACGGCAAGCGTTTGAAGAAAATCGCATAACCGGAAGTATGGTGATTTTTCAGTTTTTCGGTTTTTAAAAAAAGGGCTCTAACAATTTTCTTCAAACGTTACATTTTTATTACATTTTTAATGTGTATTGATGTGAGATAGGCGATTTTCAAGTTAAATAACTCTAAAATGGGTTTCTTTTGTTTTCTTTCTTATTTTTTTATTAACTCCTATTTTAAATACAACACCCAGTATATTATTACATTTTTTAATTCAGCTTAAAATTTTAGAGAAAATTTGTCTCGTAAACTAACGCAATTTTTGAAAATTTTTGACAAATGCTTCAAAATTTTTTGCTAATTATAAAATCACTGTAAAAGGAAGTTGTGTGCGTGTATCACATCAGATTTTTTTATATAAAAAGAGTGCGGTAATATCTACTGCACCCAGTGCGGTAATGAAGCTCTTAACGATACTAAAATGAATTTGGCGAATAGTCTATAACAACATCGATGAAGATAAACGATTTTTATGTAATGTTTAAAACGTCGCTTTATAGTTTACACAATAAAATACGTTCTAATGTAATTTAAGGGATTTTTTTATTTCGTTTGATGTCGTTACAAAGAATTTAAATCTGGTTTATACGGTTTTTAAGTTCGGTAATAGCTATTTTTGTTACAAGTTCCTAAAATAAAGTTTTATCGGACGAATCGTTGCTGTTACCAGACGAGGCGAAGCCGAGTCTGGAATGGCAGATGAGTCCGCAAAAAATTTTTAGGGACGTGTATCAAACAATGTTTTTTTGTTATAGATCCCCAAATTTTTAAATAACAAATATTCATTCATTCAATATTTATTGTGATCAGAAAAACACCTTTAGAAATAATCCGCAAAAAGTTGCTATGACAACTTTTAGAGACTAGGCCGTAAATGTACCATTTTACGGACTCAAATGAGTCCCTAAAATAGCTATTTTAGCTAGCATATACAAAAAAATATATTTTGTTACTTTTAGTCAGAGCTGGGCAAATTACTTTCAGAAAGTAATTAATTACTAATTACCCCCCAATGAAGTAATTGAATTACCAGAGATTTCAATTACCCACATGAAATAGTAATTCAATTACCAATTACTTAGTAATTGTACAACATCAATTACTTTTTCAATTACTTTCAATAGACATTATTGTCATATAGTTGTATTTAGTAGAACTTTCTTGCAAGATGCAACTATCATTAGTGTCGTGTCGATTCGTAATCGTAATCTAAAAATACTTAATTTTTATGTTTTGCTAACTATAGTAACCAACATACTTCATCACTTTTGAAGGTTTTTTGATAATTAAATCTTGTAGCTACACGTACCGTTCACCAAAACCAAAAGTGTTTAGTTTGTTTTGACGTAAAATGTTAGTAAATAAATAAAGTCAAGGATAAAAATTATACTGGGTGTTTCAAAAAGAATGCGACACCCATTGGTCATATATTCCTTAGGTTATAATAAACCGATTATACCTTAGTATAAAGTCCATTCCGTAAGAAGGTATAGGGACACAAACTGACGCAAAACCTAACCTCCTAACCTTGAATTTGACATAGACTTAGAGTGCCACCAACATATTATTCTACAATTAATATTTCCAAGGGAACTTTATGGAAAAACATTATAATCAGCCGGTTTAAATTTACAATTACAACAACAGTGATGACAGTTAATGAATTCTAAAGTTTGCTGTTCACATTACTTCTATATTCCATGGCCAACCGTTATGTAATTTCTTTTTTAACACACTGTATAAAAACGGGGAAAAATACGTATTTCATAAAATTACTGTCAACGCGCGACAAATAAATTGCTCAGGTTGCTTTTATACACTCCCCTCCAAAAAAACCAAATCATTGTTTTTAAGTATATTTCTATACACCAGATAATTTTTAAATGTCTGAATAGGCATTTTAAATTTATTTAATGAAGCTATTTTAAATTATATTTTTACCGTGGGTATTATAATCTGTAATGTACTTAATAACACAGTAACCTTATGTCACTCTTAGTAACAATTAAAATTTGTGTTTGTTTCGCTTAAAACAATTTATTAATTATTTGCTGTTTTAGTGTAAGTTAATCCAATACCTCATAAGCGGCATGCCACGACGAATGGAAGCTAAGTACTAATCAAAGTTGAATTTACTTTTTGATTTTTTGAAATCAAATTGTTGTTTTTCATATTACATATCTTTTCATTTTCCTGATCTTTTTAATGAAAAAATTGCAATTTTTTTGTATTATTGTCATTAAGCAATACTTGAATAAGTATAGAGTGCATATTCAGACATTTAAAAATGATCTGTTGTATAAAAAAAAATGATCCGCTTTTTTTGGAGGGGAGTGTATTTTTACTTCAAATTTTAAAATCTTATCGACATATTTAATATTGCCTATTAATTTCATCAAAATATTTAATAATACCTATTGATTTTAAGTTTAGGGCAATAAAATATCTGAAACTACACAAAATGGGTCACTATTCACTGTTCTTTAAAAAACCTAAATGGAATTTTGTGTATAATCATTAGAGAAGCCAACATTTAACTGCATCGTAATTAGCATGGAGGTTTTGTATGTTTCGTTCGTCAACGCAGCACCCTGTATAACGTAAAGAAGTAATATTGGATGAGGTTTTATTTTTATAAAACACTATTTCATGCATAATTTACCAAATGTTCAATGCAAGAATGCGGTAAACTTATGCGGACTGTTTAAATTATATTAGTACCATACCCCATACTAAATTTTTGAGTTAACCTGCCATTTTATTTATGTGTTTTATGCTGTTTAAATGTTGTTACCGAATTTTGGCCGTTTAGTTCAGTTCCTCACTCAAAAACAGAGTTTTCTGGACTTAACATCTGTGACACTTGCACGACAGTTAAACCCTATGCTAGTACATCTTTTAAAACAAGCAAATTGAAATGAATAAATAATTATTATGATAATCTGTAATGTACTTACCGCAAATATAGCTTTAGCGTCTTACACAATAAATAGGTCCCGGGCGGTGAAGCTTGAACAAGCGTCCACGTTCGATCAGTAGAGTTAAGCAATGCTCTTTCTGGTCAGAACTTGGATGGGAGTTCCATGGCTGCTTCTCTCGGCGCCTCGTGATACGCCTGTCACGGAAATAGTTGGTCCCGGATGTCATAATAACATCATGACAGTCGTTAGTGGTGTTGGAAGTTCCCATAAAATGTACAGCGACGCCTATAATTGGCCTAACGGCTGTTGGTTGGGTACCAAAAAAAAGTATTAGTGTCACTACTATAAGCTACAGATCACATCTACATACAGTCATACATGCACCAATGATCGTGGACGCGTCGTACAAAATGCAAAAGTTGCTGTTATTCGACTCGTCAGAGGAAATAATAAATTATGCTTATATTGGTCCGGCTATACCCTATTGCAATTTGCTTAATATGTAACTTAATAAGATCTTATTTTATTTTTTGTGTTCTGGAGATTTGGCATCCAATCGAGGTTAGTAATTCAGTAATTGAAATACCACAAAGTAATTAAATTGCCTCGAGTAATTTCAATTACCACAGGTATTGCAAATACTTGTAAAGTAATTTAAATACTTTAGAGTAATTTAATTATACAAAAGTAATTGAGTAATTGAATGTAGTAATTAATTACTTTCAAAAAGTAATTTTCAAGTAGGTACTTTTTAACAAAAATGGCAATTCCCAATTACAATTACCGCATTTTGAAAAGTAATTCAATTCCAAGGCAAATAAACAAAAAGGAATTTAATTAGTAATTTAATTACAAAGTAATCGTTAAATGTGGTTTATACCGGGTGGTCATAAATATCTGATATCACATTACCTTTGGAATCAACACCGCTTTATTAAAGTGATGAATCCAACTAAACTAAATGTCATTAATGTCATCACAACTAAAATTCTTATCTGTCAAAAATTATTACAGATTGCAATAAGTAATGGAGTTAGAACAGGAGAATCGACTAGTAGTCTAAACTGCAGAATCCGGGCCACATTCCCCTTCTCTTATTGCATTTTATTACATTACATAGGTACCAATACTTATCGTAATTGAAATATAATGCTAACCAACATTTATAAGTAGCTAATTCCATGGCTACCGGGATCTCAGATATTTATGGCCACCCGGTACATGTGTGCCGTATTCAAGCTGTTTTTGCCCTTTGTTGTAGGTTAATGCATTGGCTGGGAGTATTTTTTTGCGTAGGTGACATATTAAAAATAGCACTTAATAAATTTGGCGACATCGCACGTTTCCCGCTAAGGGTTTAAAGCACTACGCGAGTCGTTACAAGGTGGCTTCGGCACGGATGTGACGAACGTCAGACAGTTGCCGATCGCAGATGGCAGTGTAATTCGATCGTTGCGTCGAGTAGCAGCAGCTTTGTGCGCCTGCAGTGCCTGGTGTGGTTTTTGAAATAAATCGGCCCTCGTCTTTAGTTGCAATAATTGTGTACCAGATTCGAGTAGCAGTTTATGTGTAAATCGAGAAAACGCTTTAAATAGGGGCACTTCTCAAAAAGGTGTCGCATGACAGCAAATGCGGGAATAGGCGACTTACTGACGACCAAAACGAAAATGAAGATTTATAAGGTCCCAATGTTACTGCAGATTGTTAGAAGTCCTGAAAGCATCACTTGTGTCATCAAATTTATTTGAAGCCAGCGGCAGGTTATTCACGTTGTGTTGAGTCATCAAGACTTCCAGAACGTGCCTAATTTCTGTTCCCAGAACTGATTTTCAGGACTATTCCACACAGCCGTGCAAATAATAAAAGTGCGTGTCTTGTGAGAACTTACATAATTAGCGCCTGCATCCTTGTCGAGGAGTATCTTTCGCAAGTGCCAGCCCATACCTGCGATATGATTATAATCGACAGTTGTCAACACAATTTCTACAGTTACACCGTGCGCCTCACGAAAATCAACGCCCTGTGCACGAATAAGATGTCCAAAGCAGAGTCAGTTTTCATCCGACCAAGAGTAGGATATCGAGCAAAGAACGACCCTGGAGACTGACATCGATATATCAAGATTTGTCAGCATGCGTCCGCCACCCTGACATTTACTTGATGTTGAGGAGTTTCCAGGGTATTAAGGTACGTTCATGCATTGTTATGTAATGTTACGGCACAATTAGCTGTTAGTTTTCATAACTTGTGCAATCATTTTTGTCAGCAATTTACAACGGTTATTACACAATTTATGTTTCAGGGATATCGGCAACCACCATTGTGGTCAGTGTATGTTGTAACCAAAATTTGCCTAATCAAATAGGCTTTGAAATTGTAGATCTAAAAGCCAGCCGCAGGCTGGTGTCTCTTTTATTGCAGTATTTTCCGTGTGGAAACTGCCTAATCATATAACAAATATTTAATTTTCCATTATGAAAGCTGGAGGTGTGGTGAGCCCAGCGAGATAAATGCTGATTAACACTCAAAGCATTTGACATTTTTCCTGGGTTTGCAGCGGTTGCGCCTCGATTCATTTCAAAATTAATTCATTAGCACTGCTGATTTAGCATATTGCCCTTTGGAGCAGTTGTATGCGAGTTTGGATACAATAGGGGAAAAATGTGTCGGTGCTCTTATATACAGAATCTTTTCTCAACGTGGCTTGGACCAGGCTGCAACTTCCAATATTTTTTATAGTGTATTAACCTAACCTTAAAAGTATCGCTAGTGTCACTTTGACAGCTGTTTGAACACTGCAAAAATGATACAAGATAAATTAAGCTTTAGCTTTTTTTGCATTTTGAAGGTATATTGTACAGAAATTTTGTAAAAATAATAACATTTGCAGTGCTCAAACAGCTGTCAAAGTGCCATTAGTGATATGTTTAAGGTTAGGTTAATACACGGAATAATATTAGAAGTTGCAACGTCCTCTAAGTCATGTTGAAAAAAGAAAGACTGTACAGGGTGCCTCAAAAACTATTTGCCAAATGGGGGAAAAATAGTTTTGTTGTTAATGATCGTGTTGATTAGATGAAAGTGCAGAGAGAAATTGAAAATTCAAATCTCGAAATTGGGCATAGGTAAAAAGGAAGGTTAAGAAAGATAGAGGTGTAAATAAATATTGTTATTCGAAAGGCGCAATAGAATGATGATGCAATTAGAATTTTATTAAGGAAAATTAATAATGGTAAAACCGTACTCTTAGCACAGTATAGCCTGTGGTTGGATGCTCGTCGAACTATTTCGAAAACAGATTTTTTACAGAATTTTGACTGGGCAAGAAAAAACTAATAGAATTTGCAGAATCTATATTAAGCGATTCGGTTAATATAGTCCACCATCATATTTATGGTTAGAATTATTGTGAATATTTTTACAAAGTTTGTCTGTTTAGATAGGTAATGACGCTGTGTTATAAAACAACTTACAAAACGCAAGCAGCTTTACTTTGGTACAAATAAAGTTGCTTCTCTCCTTGCGGCATCAGTAGTTTCTATTAAGGCGACAGGTTCAATGTTTGTGATCTGCAATTTTGTTTTACCTATTACAAATGCGCAGTACCATCTTGCAGCCCAGGTGTCTTGGACGTTTTATGTACCCTTCAGAATTATTTATACTGCGGTAATAATCTAATAATTTTACTTTAATTACAATAACAAAAACAATTGACTAATATATCGGTATTGGAAGTAACTTAACCTTATGGCAACATAAAAGTAAAAAAAAATAATTATAATAGTCGGATAAAACGGATAACAGAAAATTAAATTAATACGTCGATAGGATAGCTGTCAGCTAGCTAAATTTAATTAATTAAATGTGACCACTATAACTAAATTCAAGGAAATGAAATTAAGAAATAAAGTTATTTAGAATTTTTTTATAAATATTTTATAAACGTAAAAAATACGGTGTACATAAACATTGTTAATTTAAATTTATAGGAAAAAAAACACATCTTTTATAGAAAACGGACAAACTTACGTACTACATACACAGATTGGTGACGACTTGTGCGAATATAGGGACTTGAATGACGATTGAGTTTTCACAATAGGCATTTCGATGTCAATTATCTGTCACATTATTACAATATTTGTGTTCTTGTTAGAATTATCAAAATGTGTGATCAATTATTAATTGGCTGAAATTCAATATGTGCAACATGGAATTTATCTGCTGTAGCTTTTGAAAATCGCCCCATCCTTCTGCGAGTACAGTACATTAAATTTCACATCGAAATCAAGGTGCATTATAGTGTCACTGTCACATAGCAATTGTTTTGTGCAAGTTCCTATGTTAAAACTAGCCACCTCCACCCCTATGCAAAATATTTAAAAAAATAAAAATTGTAGTGCATAAAATTGCAGGTTCTGTAGAATTACAATTTTACTATCCTATTTATTTCTTTTTTTTTGTTTTAACCACTTAATCAACTAATTCGGGAAATTCAAAATTGTAAAAAAAATGCCGAAATATATTGTTGTCATGAATTGCAGCATACAAGTGATGTTGATGCAAATTGCAACCTGCCAAGTTGCAGCCAGAACCGTTTGATAATGAGCGACGTTGATGGTGAGAGTGATTTTTCTTTGTTTTTCTAATAAAAGTTACAAAACTAGTTGTGTTGGGATAGCTTTTTTTTAAAATAAAAATCAACCTTTTCGAAAAATATAAAAATAAATATGAATATGCACACACATCTTTCTCTGCCAAAGCTAAATAATAAAAACAAATTTTAGAATGCAATATATAGGACAATTACTTTGCTTAGTAGTTAATACCATATTTGCAAACTTTGAAGTAAAATAAACTCTTACTTGTAGAAATATAAATTAGAACAGGGATTAAATGTGTATATACAGGGTAGATCACTAGACAGCTCGTAACTTCGTTACTAATAGACATGTCGAAAATAACTTTCTTTTGTTTTAAATGCCAGTATACAACCTAAAAATTGACGTAAACCAATTTAAGCCATGGCCTCCTATTTTTACGTAGTGATACACAACTTTGTTTTTTTAAATGGAACACCCTGTATATTTTTAGATATTTGAAAGCAGCACTAAAAGTGTTTTATAATGGCATTCTTAAATTTAAATTTTGGAACTTATTGTTTTTCAAAATTTAAAAAAAAATTAGCCAAAGTAGGCCGTGAATTACTCAAAACCACTAACAATCGAACGAGAAATGCAAAATAAACTCCACTTGACTCTAAAAATTTCTCATGACCGAATTATAGCACCAAACGTACTAAAACCATTGAAAACTATGTTTTTTTAAATGGACCAGTATGAGTTTCATTAAACAGTTGAAAACTATAATAAAAGGGATTTCCAACGGTGTACCATATTCGCCATTTCGTTTAGAAGTAGCTTTTAAAAAATGAAAAATACGTAAAACAATTTAAAATTAATTATTTTTAATGAAACTCATTATTCCAATTAAAAAACCATAGTTTTCAATTGTTTTAGTACGTTTAATGCTATAATTGGGTCATGAGAAATTTTTAGAACCAAGTGGAGTTTCTTTTGCATTTCTTGTTCGATTGTTAGTGATTTTGCATAATTCATGGCCTTCTTTGCCTAAACACTCTTTTTTAATTTTTAAAAATAGGAAGTTATTAAATTTAAATTTAAGAAAGCTATAATAAAGCACCTTTAGCGCTGATTGCAAGTATCTAAAAATATACAGGGTGTTCTATTTAAAAAACCAAAGTCGTGTATCACTGAGAAAAAATAGGAGGTCATGGCTTAAATTGGTTTACGTCAATTTGTAGATTGTGCACTGGCATTTAAAACAACGTTTTCCGGGTCAGCTAGTATTGGATATTTCTTGAAATTTTCTCCCAATTTTTACACCAATATTTTTTTCTGCACAAATATCATGGGAACATTTTGCAAATGTCATTTTCCAATTTTAATAGTTTATAAATATCCATAATTTGGCAACACCAATTTCCAAATGTATCATTTTTTTAATTTTCATATGCTTTAAAATAGGAATAGTTATTTGTCGTAGTTAAATCTTTTGAATTACATGCATACTCAGCACGGTTGGCATAAATTGTTCACTGAGGACAAATTCCCATTCTTAAAAGCGGTTTTAACCGTCTCGGAAGAAACATGAATTTTTATTATTTATTTCACTTTTCCATATTATCAATTATTTTCGGTAGAATGATGAATGAGGAAAAATTATGAAATACTAGCAAGATGCCCGTTCTTCGTACGGGCAACAAATGTTTTTACTTCTAAATCTCAAATGAGTTCTAGGGCGCCCCCCCTCCCCCTCACTCAATATGCTAAACTAACAAACGCCGCAAAACAATATTGTAGGAAAAAAGGAAACAAAATTCTTCCGAAAAAATTCCTCCACAACTCTTTTATACTTCACGTACCCTCTAGAAATGTGTACGTAATTGTCATTCCCCTTGTATATATTGCTAAAACTATAGTTTTAGTATAACAATGAGATAACATTAAAATATATATGTACAAACAAAATGTTGTATTCATAAATTATAGGAAGATACCCATTTACACCACTTGGGGGTGGAATTTCAGAAATCCTATTGAGATATTGAGTAATTCGTGAAAAGACACTTTACTCTTTTTCACCCCTTAGGGGTGGAATTTAGAAAAATTCTTTCAGTCCATATTATCCTGAAATAAACCCACAGCAAAAAAAAAACAATAAATTTAACGCCCTACCCCTTTTCAGTTTCCCCTTTTTCCGCTTTAGGGGTAACATTAAAAATTCCTTAAACCCTTTTCTAAATATTTTAAAAATACATGTGTATGCCAAAAAAACAATGTTCTAATGAAACACATAGAAAATACGAACAGTTCTTTAATTCACCCCGAATCCAGATTTGCACCTTTAGGGGTTGATTAGGGCAAAACCCTTAAATTCCTTTTTAGATACTTGTATTGCATGCCTATGCAAGCAAACACCAAGTCGATATCTTATCGGATCTAAGAGATATTGAGGAATTCGTGAAAATACAGTTTACCCCTTTTCACCCTCTTAGGGGTAAAATTGTAAAATTCCTTAAGCCACTTTCTAAATATTTTAAGAATATACATCTATATGCCAAAAAAGGAATGTTCTAACTCAATAAACATAGGAAAAAAGATTTGACACACTCACAGGATTGTTTAGTGACAGCAACAGGTCCCAGCCTGTTTTTAAATTGCAAACCTCCTTATACAACCGAAAATTCGTAATGCCGGGGAATACGCGTATTTTCAAACCAATTTTAATTTAAAATTTAAAATCGACGCCGAAAATTAAAAATTATAGGCGTGGCAATTTCTCAGTCATACATACAATTTAAGCGGTCCAGTATCTTCGGAGGAGATAGTGAACAAAGATACATACAAAGAAAGAAAGAGACCACCGATTTTATGGTATTGGTATAAGAAATAAAGTAATGTCTATTTTAAAAGCGACATAAATCATATGTTCACTGATTTTAAGGAAACGGCTTGCTCTAGAAGGAATTTAAAAATTTCGCTCGCTGTTTTCATTTTCGGGACCACGAGTGCAAAAGAGAAAGCTATAGAGGCCAATGAGGATTGGGTGAGATAGCACACGACCTGTTGGGCGATAAACTAAAATAATTAATTCCTTTAAAACCACTTACAAAACCAATTTTTTTAAATCTTATCAACCTTTTAATACCATAGACGATGCAATACAACTGTTATAAATTATAATGTTCAATAAACATTTAGTTTTAAAATATGGAAGTGTAACGTCAGAACAGCGAAGTGGCATCCTACTCAAATCTTAAAAACCAAGGCACTTCGGTGGCCTAGCGGCGAACACGGATGTAAGCCAGATATAAGCACGAACGTAGGGGGTTCAAATTCCACTTGGGCCGACGCAAAAAGCTTTTTTAAATTAAATAAATGCGAGCGAGAGAAGTGCGCGCAGAAAACCAAGATGGCCGATCCCCGGGAAGTTTAAAATCAAAAATGGAACTTAGAAAAAATTAGATTTCAAATTCAAATATTCGCGCGAAAATTGAAATTAAAAGGGCAGCCACGAGAAGTGTGCGCGCAGAAAACCAAGATGGTCGACACCCGGGAAGTTTCAATTCAAAAATGGAACTTAGAAAAAAATCTGAAAAATTTCAAATTCAAATATTCCCGCGAAAGTTGAAATTAAAATGGTCGCCGCGTAATTCCGGAAGCAAATTAAAAATGGCCGCGGCGTAATTTAATCAGTAGCACATATCAAAATTAATTAGAGCATTCCGCGAAATTAATTGGGTCAAACCGCGGAATTAATTAGGTCAAACCGCGGATTTAATTCGGGAAATTAGGTCAATCAATTTAATTAGGTCAATTAATTTTATCGGATGATTGAGAGGTGCTCCAATTACGCTGCCGCATTACTACTCATATAACTTAATCAATTACAACTTTTTGAAAAAATCGAAAAAACCTGAAAAACCACAAGAGTAAACACCACACTTCCAGTTATGCGATTTTCTTAAAAAGCTTGCTGTCGCATCTAGATAGTACACAAAACTTATATATAAAGTTTCAACGTCATAGCTCTTTTCGTTTTTGAGATATTCTGTTCACAGACACAGACAGACAGACCAATGAACAAAAACATGTTTTTTGGGTTCAGGGGATTCTAAAACGTGAACATCTGTTGAAAACGCAATTTAGAATTTTTGGAGTGAATCCAATGCTTCCTTTATTGTAAAAGGAAGTAAAAACAACAACAACATTTAATATTTTACGCGAAAATGTACGTTATATTATATTCAAATCGTAGAGAATGAGTTTTTTGCGAGCATCGCGAGCAAAAAAACATTCGAGAATGCAAAAGAATTTCGCAGTCGAGTATCAAACAACGTTTTTTCGAAAACTGCACAGCTCCACATTAGCGGAAACTCAAAGAAAATTTTGTCTACATTATGACCTCTTCTTTAATCAAAAATTGTTGAACGTAAAAGTATTTTTTGTTCTAGATTGTAAAAGACTTTTTTGTAAAATCGTATTAAAATAAGGTCATTTATGCATTAATTAAATAGTGTCTTTTGCGCCCTAAGGCCTAAAAAACCAGCATCACATTAGCAACCAACAACAATTTGATTTTTGAGAACGAATCGTGCCTTTTATTTTTGCAAAGCTTTAAGGTGGATTATACAAAAAATCTTATTTGCATTTCTGGCGTGAACGGCGATTTTGGCCCTTTGACGTTTTAGAATCCCTCGGCCCTTCGGGCCTCTGGCTTATAATTCCGCCGCGGGAGAAAATAGCCTCCTTCACGCCCTTAATACAAAAATGGCTATTACATCCAGTGAACAAAAAACAATCACTTTGACAACCGATTTAGGTCATGTAAATGTCAACATTTTTTATCAGTGTTTGAAAAAAAGTTTTTAGCAGCGGCCGGCCACACCCGCAAAATATTTTCTTCGGGTTGACCTAATATTCTTAAAATAAATTTATTCACATTGTAACTATTCGAAATAAATATTTTGAAGTTACCTCGATAAAGAATTTCGATGATACTACGCTTTGTTATAACTGGAACTTCATAAATTTTCACTTGTAATACCATGAGTAGTCAAAGTTATGTCGCATATTTTTGCTGTGGTATCAGGAATGTCCATTGCGCAATGGACATGAGTAGTGATACCTCCGCAAAAATATTCAACTTAACTTTGACTAAGAATGGTATTCGAAGGAAAATTCAACGAATATAACTGTAAAAATTCATTTTGAGAGCAATTTATTACGTGAAATTTGGATTGTTGTCAGTTCGTTTCCATAGGAGCAACCAAAACGAAAAATTATAATAAATGCCATCACAATGATAATGTCAAAAAATTATGTCGTCAGGATCACTAGTGGTTATGTAGAAAAATGATGTCGCTTGGAACCACTAGTGGTTATGTCGATATAATTCTTTTTTATTGGCTGAAAACAGAACAACGCTACATTGTCATAGGTCTATTTGAATTATTCGACAGATGTGTTGACTTGTCATAAAAATATTAAGCACCGCTGCATACAGAACATTGACTGCTAAATTTTGCGCTGAATTTTCATGTAAATTATTTAGAACTTGTTCTAAATTTTCTGGTAAATATGCGTGTAAAGATGCGCAGAAGTATCGTAATGAGACTAAACTGCAGCGCATGTCGCGGAATGTAAACACAAACATAACCTGCATTTTATTAGCATTGTTTAACCGCGTGTTTAATGTTGGCGCTCCTATGTAAGATAAATACTCTAACCCAACCTCCGAAAATAGCTAACAACGACAAATAACATGAAAACAAATGTATACTTCAACCAATACCCTCTAATAAGAGGACACCGTTTCGACTTGCTACTACGCATGTGCGCATGCCAAATTTAACATCAAATTTAGCACACGTTGCAAACAGGAAATTGTGTTTTTGAAAAAAATTATCAGTGAATTTATTTGAAAATTTACAAGTAAATTTTGCATAAAATTTAGCGTCGTGTCATACAGGATTTAGATATAAAACCTCATCTTCTCTTAATATTATTTCTTGATATTTTTTACTAGAGTCGCTTTCCATAAATTTGGATTTAACGCGCTATATTAAGCGTATCTGTAAATCGGATGCATGGAATGTAAGTTTAGTAACATGCACCAATTTTTATCAGAAATATTTTCTGAGAAATGCATAAAAAAAGATTCCCATTCTTGCAAAATTTTAGCAGACTTTTAGTTCCGGGGCGCCAAAATTCGATCACCCTGTACAAGTGTTGGATCTTATCCAGTGCAGTGTTTTTTAAACACAATTTTCTCACACGTTTTGCCAAAAGAAATTAAGAAACGATCATCTGAGGCAGTGTGGTTGGTTTTTATTTTTAGAGGGCCATGCTGGATACCATATTGAATAATTCAATTTTCTTAATGATTAGCGCGTGGCATCAAACGATTTCCTGCAATATATTTCCTATTAAACAAAAAACAAACGTAAATAGCTTTCTAAACTGTTATGAACATCCAATCACGCTGCTCCAAACACGAAAGTGTCATGCCCATTTTCGCCCAATAAAACCACATATCTCAATCTCTCAAAAATCAATAAATAAGAAAGCCATTACTCCATTCGGGCTCTGATCCGCTATTATTAAAGGCCCGCTATATCACTTTCACAGAAAAGCTTTGTCTTTTTACATTCCTTACAGTCTCATTTTAGACCAGTTTTAAGAACACAAGAGTGTAAACTGGTCTAACTCGCTTTAGACCAGTTTTAAGAACACAAAAGTGTAAACTGGTCTAACTCACTTTAGACCAGTTTTAAGAATACAAAAGTGTAAACTGGTCTAACTCAGTTTAGACCAGTTTTAAGAACACAAGAGTGTAAACTGGTCTACTCAATTTAGACCAGTTTTCAGTTAGACCAGTTTTAAGAACGCAAAAGTGTAAACTGGTCTAACTCAATTTAGACTAGTTTTAAGTTAGACCAGTTTTAAGAATACAAAAGTGTAAACTGGTCTAACTCAGTTTAGACCAGTTTTAAGTTAGACCAGTTTTAAGAACACAAGAGTGTAAACTGGTCTACTCAATTTAGACCAGTTTTCAGTTAGACCAGTTGTAAGAACGCAAAAGTGTAAACTGGTCTAACTCATTTTAGACCAGTTTTCAGTTAGACCAGTTGCAATAGACCCTTATGGGGAACTTTTCAGTCAGGTTAAAAGTTACCCTTATGGGGAACTTTTCAGTCAGGTTAAAAGTTCTGTTATTGACAAATAACAAGTAGGTGTTATGAAAACATATTAACAACTTACTATGAATACATTTTTAATATCACTTGATATTTTATTTTTGAGTAAAATTTAAATTTTACTGTTTATGGCCGTGTTGCTACGATTTTCTTGCTGAATCTACAGTCTAGCATTAATTCATCCCCGGTAATTTTCTTATCGTGCACAGAATTAATGCTCTTATGAGATTATAAGTGAAAATTTGTCTCTTCAACTAATGCTTTATTTTGTACCGTTTTTGTAGAATTTGTAATTTTTGACATTTTTTGACAAATGCTTAAAAATGAAATGTTTTGAGTAATTATAAGATCACTGTAAAAGGAAGTTGTGTGAGTGTATCACACCAGATTTTTCCTGTTTATCTTTGAAGTTTTCGAGCTCACGGCACCATCTGTCTCAGCTGGTTTAATATTCCATAAAATTGTTTTTCGTTTTCTATGAAACTTTCTTTTATTTTGTTGCCAAACTTAAGTTGCAGTTCTTGTTTCGCTTTTTTACCAAGAATTTTACTTTGTATTCAGTTTTTTATGTTTCATAATTGTCTTTGTATTTGGTTTTTACTTTTTAACCCTCCGTCTGTTGGGTGTGCTTTTTGAAACACTTTTTAATGGGCGTGGTCTGTGGGGACTAAAATTTAAATAACTGCTGGAGAAACGTTCTTTTCTTCCTGCGCTAATTTCATATAAATATGTTGACTATGAACCCTCTTCAATATAATGCCTGATAGGAAATCATTACCAAACTAGGTTTTCTGTGTGTCAGACAAAATTGAAAGAAGTTAAAATTTTCATCATTTTTTTTTCGACATCTGGTGCCAACGACTAAATGAATAAAACTAAGACAGCTGTGTGAAATATTTATTCGATTATAGATTAGTTAACAGGAAAAAATAAAAAAGTAACTGAAAAATTTTTTATAGCTGGAAGGGGTCAAACTTCGACTGTCAAACTTCGACTGTCATTTTTCTTCAAACAATCTTCTCCGCAAGTGCGTCATGCACAGCCAACAGTTGCAAATTTTGCAAAAAAATGTATCTTGCAATATTTGCAATAATTGCCTCTGTAGATGAAAAATGCGTTGATTGCTGTAACATTGAGGAATGAGGAAGTTTCATATTGCTGGCAATATTAGTATGATGTAATCATTCGACCAGCAACATCTACCTCACTTTTTGTGCTACTATGAAAAAGCGATAATCTCAGGTTTTCTCTGATCACGACTGTGTCCATCAATATGATCATCTCGGTTTGCAATAGTGGAACATTGCAAATAATACAGGGAGTTTAAAAATAAACTTGATCGCGGGAGCCATTGAAAACAATAAAACTGATTGCTCTGTATTACAAGTTTAATCGGGTGGGGTGTGTCAGAACAAAATCCATATGACAATTGTTTCAAATGTTGAAAATCGATTCCATATGTTGGGGAAGGTTACTTTTCATATGCTTGAAAGGTACTGTGACTGTAATTTTTTTAAATATTATCAAGAATTTGCATTTTGCTGTGGAGTCACAGTCCACAACTAGCGGACGGAGGGTTAAGTCTTCCTACTGTTTTTTTCACCATTTCTTGTGCTTTTGAAACTTTTAGCGGGTGTTCAAAAACTTTCGTTATCGAACAGGCAATGGAATTATTAGTACAGTAAAATTAGCTCCAAACCAGGGAATCCAAAAAACTAAAGTCTGACTGTCACAAGATGTTCATTACCCTTTGCTCTAAAAGTGGAAAAAAGTCTCCGCCGGGAGAGCGTCGGGTTTGGAAGGGGCTGGGGGGAAGTGTCGAAACAGTGTTTTCTAACTTTTTTACAAATATTTTGGAAAGCCTTCAGTTTAGAGCTTATTGTACCATATACACTTTTAAAATATGTTAAGTTTCCAAGAATTTTTTGCTGCGCCCAATAGTTTCGGTGATATGGAGGGGATAAAATTAAGTTATTCAATTATTCCGTCCTTTATGATGCTGAAGAGGGCCGTATGAATGGGCTGACTCGCGTTATGGTCATCTTTTGACTAACCACTCTTTGCCAAAGTCCACGGAATGGTAGCCAGTGCTCCTACCGATAGTTCCTTGAAATCACTGTTCATCCGGCTTGGATGGTTCCACTTTCTCCTTTATTTTATAGATCAGTAGGTCACATAATGGCTGTTGTTCATTATCCTTTTCTGTAAATGCAGTAAAAAGTCTCCGCCTCTAGAGCGTCGGGTTGTGGGGGGGGGGGGGGGGGAGAAAATGTCAAAATAGTATGTTTTCTACGTTTATTGCAAATATCTCGGAAATCCTTCAGTTTAAAGCTTATTGCATTATAAACTTTTAAAGTACTTTCAATTTCCAACAAAATTTGTGCTATACATTTTTTGCTGCGCCTAATAGTTTCGGCGATATGGAGGGGGTAAACTTTAGTTATTCCGTCGGAAATAGTAGAACAGTTGCTTAACGAATCATTGAAAATCAGCAATTTTTTTAGGTTTTCTTTTGTTCTGTTGAAGTGTACTATTACACAGAGGGGAAATGGATTCAATAAAAAAAACCCAAAGATTTTGATAATATACGAAAGAAATTTAATGTATAAAATTCAAGTACCTACATCTGGAATAGGTATACAATTCGTATCTTAAAGTAGGCATGTGACATAAAAAATCCTCATAGGCAGACAGAAATGACAAGTGACTTGGATGGGTCTTCTATTTTCAAATTTACGTTGATAGCTGAGCGATACCTTTGCAGATGTTCCTCATCTTTTCTATTGAGTTGTTTACTGTAATCATCGAACACGACGGCTGCATATCCGTAATGGGACAAAACGTAGTCACCAATATTGTTGGCATATCACCTTGAACGTTGCCAAACAATACGATGTATGAGGTACCCTCCATCTACAACATATAATACCCTGTGCCATCTCATCATCAGGTGGAGCAGTTCCTCCACAAGGTAGCACTTTGAGCATGGACGATTTGGTGTCTTTCCTCATCAAACCACTTTCATCGAACAGTGAGGGAGGATATGTACATAGTTCGTAGCCAAATATTTCTTTTAACTGTTCATCCATCCTCAAAGTACAAACCATACGGCAAAGCAGCTGCTTGGGATTGACGTGATGTTGACAGACTTTGTCACGGCTGCTAACGATTTGACAGTGTATTTTCTTTTCCAACGGATTTCACTGAATTTCATCCCTTCGATCTCTTGTATTACAGATAATCCAATATCATGGGCGTCATCACAATTTGCTTTCTAGTCAGCCAAGATAGCTGTGGAAAGGAAAGCCAGCTGAGGATGTTTTGAAAAAGAATTGAAACCAAGAAATGAAAAGCTGTATGTGCTCAGAATTTCGTTTATGGTTTGCATAACGTAACTAGACGCGTTGATTTGAGGAAACCGAATCAATAGATGCAAATCTTTCAAATACTTCGACAATCCTTGGGCTTGCAGGCATCGATTTCACCCATGTAGCGATCGTTGATGCCGTAATCCATCTGCAACCGATCAAACCACCTTATGTTTTCATCGCTCTCATTAACACTTGTTCAACGGTTATGTCGGTTCAAACACCGCACCAAAACTTGTCTCTTCGGCGAATGGCGAAGAAACCTTTTCTTACAAATTTGTTAAATTCACCGTCAGTCGGAATGCCCAAAGGCTGCAGGCAATCCTGCTGGTACAAATGAGTTGTTTTAGCGTAGTTGAGGTGCCCTGTGACATGAAAGAAAAGCAGCATTTGCTGCACGCAGTGAAGATGGAGATAAAAATCTCCGCTTCTTTCTGCTTTCATGAACATCTTTATAAGATTCACCATTTCAATAAATTTGATCAACAATTTTTGTGTTCTACCACTCTCCTTGGAATTCTTCAGTTGCTCTTCCACAGTTCGTACCAAATTCGTGACTGCAGCCGATCCCACTATCTCATCAGGGCCCATTTCACACGAAATTCATGATGAATAGAGTGCCTTCAACTCTTTCTTATGTTAGGAACAGGGCACAGATAACTCTGGCCTTATAAAATAAAGCAGAAAGTGGAACCCTCCAAGCCAAATGAACATTGATTTCAAGGAACTATCGGTAGGGGCACTGCTATCATTTCATGGGCCTTGGCAAATAGTGGTTGGTCAAACGTGACCATAACGCGAGTTTGCCCATTCATAAAACCCTCTTCAGCATCATAAAGAACGGAATAATTGAATATCAAAATTTTACCCCCTCCATATCACCGAAACTATTGGGCGCAGCTTAAAACTGTATAGGACAAATTTTGTTGGAAATTTAACGTACTTTAAAAGTGTATAGGGTACAATAAGCTCTAAACTGAAGGCTTTCCGAGATATTTGTAAAAAACTTAGAAAACATAACTGTATTGATACTTTCCCCCCACCTCCCTCCCAAACCCGACGCTCTGGCGGCGGAGACTTTTTACCACATTTAGAGCAAAGGGTAGTGAACAACTTGTCACAATCAGACCGTAGTTTTTTTGGATTCCCGGGTTAGGGTTTTTTTTGTCTAATTTTACTGTACTATATTGACATTTGATTTTTTGTCAGTGCCTGCTGGATAACGAAAATTTTGAGACACCCGTTAGTATATTTTGTTGGAGGTGATTTCATTCTATATTCATTCCTTCATCTTAATTTCTTTTTCTAGAAGTTTTAGGCATACTGTTATTTTAAAATTTTGGTTTTTCAGTTAGTACCTTCTAATTACTTTCTTTGGTGACTATTCGTTTCTCTCCTGTGAAGTCCAATCTTCCATCATCATATTCATTCCTAGTTTGTTTTTTTTGACAAATCTATAGTTTATTTTTCTTATTTTTCAAGATGTTCTGGTTCTGAATTATATTTGTCTGTTTCTCTATGCTGGAACTTTGAATTTGCCATAGTTAAGTGATTCCCAATGTATAAATTGACCGTACGTTCCCTATTGTTGTTCCTTATTGCCTCTGAATGAGTTCCTTAGTATCTCTACAGCTCTATTATTGTTACCACCTCTTCCATTTAAATTGTTTTGACTCTTTTAAATCCATTGCTTACTACTCTTTAAGACGTGTCCATGTTTAAAGTACTCTCGTCTTCTAGATCGAATCTCACTCGTAATGAGGGTTTGTCCGGTCAGTTCTCTTACTCCTTCAGCTATTCTTAGTCGCTATTTGTTTATTTCTGTGCTGTATATAGGTCCCCTGATTTTTCTAAGACTTTGTTTTCTAAGCTTCTTGGTCTCTGTTGTTGTTTAAGCGTTATTGCCCACGTCTCACTCCCATATAGCTGCTGGTTTAATCATGCTGTTGTAAACTCATAGTTTGTAATTTCTGAATAACCCTTTTGATGTAAGCAAGTGTTTTTAGTGTTTATTCAATCAGTAATTTCTTTATCTATGTCATTTGTATCTCTTTTGTCAAGTTAGCACTGCTGCCATAAAAATATATCTGACATTTATTTTATTCTTTAAAAAGTACTTGCAAAATATGACATTTATATGAGTTACACTATCTGTGCAACTAACGCAGATGGAAAATTCATGGAAAATGTGTTTCTGCATACGTAGCCCTTGCGTAAAACAATAATTTAGGAGCTAGTAACTCGTGGCAGTACATTAAGTTTCCAGACATATGCGTTATGATTTATTGCAAAATCGCTTACATAACTGTTGTTTATAGCAGATAATAAATACAGGAACTATTCATAAGAACAGATATGTGAGTCAGTGGCAAGTGTAACAGTAAATTACTGTTGTTAATTTTTGTTTTTTAATTCCTGAAGTTGTGTCATCCACTTGGCCTTGATAGAGGCTGCAAAATCCATTGTTTATGGCGAAGTGTGAAAGATTCAGTTCAGTCTGATGGGTTCCACACGTCTGGTTTATTGAAGCAGTTCTAGAATTTGCTGTTGCGCCAGAAACATGAAAACTTAATCAGGTTCTTAAACTTACACAATTGTGTTGTTTTATGTAGGGATGTCTCTGGTTGTTAAATGAATAAGTTTAATTTGGATAGTTGAGTATTACATGAAAAGTCCATGTATACAGGGTGTCCAAAAAAATTCCCAAGTAACGCACCGTAGAGTTAATCCGCTATTTTTTGGACAGCCTATATAAGAAATAGAAATAGTTCTTCCACTACCATACAAAAATCTTCTATTTCCATATCCACATGTGTTCGCAAAAATTGAAATTTTCCATACAAGTGCAGCAGTTAAACCCAGGGCTGTAGAGTCAGGAGTCGGAACTTTTTGAATGAAGTCGGAGTCTGTATAAATTACCCGATTTATAAAAGACATTTTATTGGCATTTTTTGGTCGTTTTCATAATTTTGGTTAAACTGCAGAATTCGGGACAAATTACCCTCCTTTTACTTGTTTTCCTTATAATTTTGGTTACCTAACTTAAGCACAATTTATAATGCCCATGAAGGCTAAATCTAAAACTTTACTACACCTAACTAATCGTAATCAACTCTCAACTATACACGCTTGCTGCAATGGGCCCCTCGTATGAAACTTTTATAATATGCTAATATTAAATGCAACACAATAGGACCTTATTCTACTGATACTGCATTTAAAAAAAATCATTTTCAAAACACATTTGTCTCGACAGTCCCTGCCATTTAAATGTCATCGTGGGTAGGGCTGGGCGAAAATAACGATATATCGATAATATTATCGATATATCGTTTATCGATATACCCTTTTTTCTGGTTTTGCACATATTGATATATATCGATTAATATGGCTAGTTACTTATTGATGTTTATCGATATGTATCGATAATTATTGATAGTTATCGATAGTAATCGATAGATAATTATCGTTGTTATCGATAGTTATCGATATAGCTGATATTATATGGCAAATCCATATTTTGTATAATTGATATGCCGGCGAAACTTTTTGTATATGTATACTAATTATGTGAAAACAAATTGTTTAGGCCAAGTTTCATTTTGCATATTTATTCGCTTTTGAGCATACTTTTTGGATTTTGCATATTTGTTTATATTTAGCAATAATTTGTAATGTATGAACTTCGTGAGATTCTTTTGTAAGATTTACTATTTCATTACATTTACTAATAACATTTTTGTGTGCAACTGAGATGTAATACTTGCACTTTCTGCCGCTGGAGTGCAGTGCGCGTATCGAAATCAACAGAGGAAAGGAGAAGCCCCTGGTAAAATCTTTGACTATGTAAACATAGACTGCCAGCAATCTGCACTTTTCCCATAGAAGCAATGTATAAGGAATCAGCCAACATAGAGTACATTTCAAGAGTGTTGGCTGAATAATAGTCTGGCGGGGTTAGGGGTAATCTCATTCTTATGTTGCTTACAACGTGAAGTTGGTGTTGGCAGTCCATGTTTATATAGTCTTCGAATAACAATTCGAGAAATAAATATACTCATACAAAATAATTAAAATTTTTACATTATTTAGAATACTCCTAATTATTTAAAAAAAAAGGGCGTATTATGTGCATATATTATAACTGGGTGCATATACTCAACAAAATGTATGCATATATATATGCGCATATTTTCATACATTTGAGTGCATAGAATTATCAGCTTTAGTTATCTATATTCATCGATATTTGATGCTGAGTTACATTTGCTTTAGTAGGCACTCATAAATTTCTTAAGATTTGCTATGCGGCATTTTGAACTCGTCCTTCTTCCTGCTGGGTGTATGTTATTGAAGCATTTGTTTGTTTAATTTGTATCGTGTTAAGAGTTTGTGCTATTAGTGCAGTTGCCGGTTAGTGAGCATTAAATTAAAAAAATTCCCATATTTTGGCGGTCACTGTATATCTACTAACAAAATATACTACGTATATACATATGTACAGTCCCGGAATTAAAAATCCGGGCACTTAATATTATTCAGTGTATACCTTTCTTTGCTTTACTTATCACATTACTTGGTGAAATTAGTCAAAGTCAAAATAATTACTCATATATGACAGCATGCCTCATTGTTTAACTGTCAGTTGCTAACCTAGAAACGCAAACCCTAATTTACATTACGCAAAAATTGCAAAAATCCTCTATAAGGCTCGTCCGGATTTTTATTTCCGCGACTGTACATGTATTTATAATTATCACATATAATCTCATAAGAGCATTAATTCTTTCCGGAAATTTTTTTGAGTGCGGTCCAACAACGTCGTATTAATTTGCCCGAGCGGGACGTGAGGGCAAATTAGGACGTTGTTGGAATGCACGAAAATAATTTCCGGATATGAATTAATGCTCGAATGCAGATTCGGTAAGAATATCGTAACGCCACAAACCCTCACAGTTAGGTTGGTCTACCTACAAAACATTTCCAAGAAATATTTTTATTGTCTTGGTTACGGCTCGTGAACTAATTTTTCTATTGGTCATTAATGAGTGTCGTACGATTTTCAATATAATATCCATATTTGTCCAGAAATATCGATAACTATTGATATTTAACGATACTAATCGATAACGATCGAAATTTATCGATAAATATCGATAGTTATCGATAGCAATTGATAATCGATATCAAAATTTTAATATCGCTCAGTCCTAATCATGGGTAGGTATATGGAGCTAAAATGGCGAAAATTGGCATTTTCTCAGAAATTAAAACAACAATGAATTTTTAAAAAATGCTCAGGCCGTATAAAGTGATGTTTCTTATACAATTCAGTAGGTCGTGGTCGGCAGTAATGAGTAAAGGTACTAAATAATATATCTATACAATTTTGGCAGAATAACTTAACTATGACAGAATCTTTAACACTGAACACAAAGTGGTGTTGTGTATGGAAAATGGAGGAAATCACTTTGAACAACCGCATTTGTTTTTGTTATTAAAGTTTTTGTGTATTCAACAAAAATGTTTGTATTTGTTAAAATGTCATTATTGATATAATCTTAGACTGATGGACATAAAATGCCAATGTGACTTTAGTAACGCGACTGCCAACAGAACATTTTGAAAAAAAATCAACCCTCTAGATCAGTGGTATTCAACCTTTTTTTTTTCGCGTACCCCTTCAAACATTTTCCTTATAATCAAGTACCCCCTACCTTAAAACTCAAGGTATGCAAGCTTACAAATGTTATCTGAACTTTCAAAAAAATGTTCCGAACGGGCTTCATTCAAGAAACGGGTAACTTCAATGTTTAACTCTAATAATCGTTTTAGTACTTTTCCACGCGATAACCACCTA
Source organism: Agriotes lineatus (assembly GCA_940337035.1). Classification (NCBI taxonomy): domain Eukaryota; kingdom Metazoa; phylum Arthropoda; class Insecta; order Coleoptera; family Elateridae; genus Agriotes; species Agriotes lineatus. Next base: position 151,991 of record CALNHX010000026.1, read on the forward strand.
ATTTCACTATACAAAAGCAGTCCAGTATGTTCCGATCCCATATCCTCACACAAGGTTTTAAATAGTCTTGTATTTAAGGCAGGCGATTTAATAAAATTTACAAGTTTTACACACATTTGAAGAGTTTCTTGTAGTTCTGGGTTCATTTCTTTTGACGCTAAAGCATCTCGATGAATCATGCAGTGTGGCCATTTAATGCCTGCATTTATGCTTCTTAGATGTGATATAAGTCCGCTTTTACCGTTAAAGCTGCTGCTCCATCAGTAGAAATATTCTTACACCACATCCAACGCAAGCCACATTATTGAACAATAAACTGGTTCAGCGCATTAACAAGTTCTTCTTCAGTTGTTTTGCCAGGCAGACTTCTACATCCTAAGATTTCTGCTGTAATGCCAATTTTTTGAGAAAAGTATTCTACATATATTATCATTTGTGCCTCATTCGCAATGTCTGTACTTTTGTCCAATTGAAGAGTAAAACGTTGGTCGTTTTTTTATCTCATTAAGCACCTGTTTTCGAACATCTTCTGCCATGTCGCTAATTCTTCTTGCAGTGGTAGTGTCTGAATATGGAATTGTTTTAATAGCTTGTACTGCCTTACTGTCAAACATTTTATTTGCAATTATAATTGAACCTGGAAGTATACGTTTTTCTACACTGGTGTAAGCTTTCTTATCCTTGGCGGTTAACAAAGCGAGTTCATATGATACCTCGAGTGCAGTTATAGGAGATTTGGTGAATGTCTCAAGACTTTTGGAAATTAATAGACTTTTGTTTGAAGAAGTCAATGGACTTTTTTGGAACTCTCTATGATTTGTTTCTAGATGCCTTTTTAATAACGAGAGCTTCATACTATTGTTTGACAATGCTTGATTACAAATCATACAAACAGGTTGGGGCGGTAAGGCGTTATTTGAACAAAGCCATATTGCAGATACGAATCTTGGTAAGTTTGACGTGCCTGCATTGGCCGCTGCAAAATATAGCGTTGTCAGGCGTTTTTAAAAGGAAGAGACTTCGACTGTTTGGTTACGGGCAATAAATGTTCCTAGCATTTTGCGTAAATCTGTAATGTACAAATAAAAAGAATGTAATAATTAGTACTAATTGTGCAAACGAATGTAATTGCTTCATTGTCGTTTTGTTTAATTATAAATACCTAGATTGGAGATCCTCGCGTACCCCTGAGGAACTATTCGCGTACCCTTAGGGGTACGCGTACCCCCGGTTGAATACCACTGCTCTAGATGACAAAAGTTTTTGATCATACTGTATCTACATACAGGTATGTACTTCCAGAATTACTGCACATATCGATAAGTGTCTTATTCCAATTTAAAAAAAAAATTTTTCTTTGCATTTAATTTTTCCTTTTATTTTCTTTTATGATCTGCTCCATTTCTCGCAAATGTAGAATACGTATTAAGTTGGGGATTTACTTTCAAGAAATGTAACCTAAAATTGGAGTTATCATTACTTCACTTGAGAGCAGACACTGCGATTAATACTGAACCAACTTAATACTACACTATACGGAAATCAGTAGAAAGATTCAAGGAAAGTCGCTACCGTATTTAAAATTTAGTTTATAAATCAAGGTTTTGACTAAAATAAAATAAAGTGCATTGTTAAATGTGAAAATGCACTCTATTTTCTTTTAATCAAAACCGTGATTTATAAACTAAATTTTAAATACGGTAGCGACTTTCCTTGAATCTTTTTACTTATTTTTGTATATTGTAGTTTTAATTTGGTTCAGTATTAATCGTAGTGTCTGCTCTCAAGTGAAGTCATGATGACTGCAAGTTTAGGTTACATTTCTTGCGAGTAAATCCCCACCTTAACTCACTTTCTGATATTCAAAATAATTTTAACTGTTGCTGAAATTGCTATGAACTAGCTTCTTCACTTTCGAAATTTTCTTTTTATTTTTCTAGTTTGATATAGGTAAATCAGCTCGAAAGTTGGGTTTTTGAATGATATTTTCCAATTCATAACAAAATTATACTATTGTTATGTCGTGTGAACTTTTTGTCTCTTGGCTGGACAATTATTCTTGAATGCCACTACGTTTTTTTAATCAATCTAACCATGCAATCGAAATTCTTGTTTTAATTTTTGTAAACTATTGTGCTTGACGAGTGCGTACATGTACACCTTCAGATCTCTTTTGGAGAAACCATTTGGCCATTGCATCGTCCAAAGCTTTACATTTAATACTTTTTCAAGTTTTTATCAGGGTCATAGACCTACTACTATCACCTTTAGTAATCAAACCGGAAATTCTGTATACTTATACACCACCTTCATTTCCTGATCGTTTAAATTTCTGTCAAATATATACAGAGCGAGCACTTAAATTATGCCTATTTTTGCTTTAACTCCAGAACTATTAGTTAGGTAAAGTAATATTTTGCACCTTAAAAAATAGTTTTTTTTCCTTTGATGTTTTCTAAAGTTTTAGTTTTAGAGAACGGAAAAGTGTCTAGAAGTACTTGATTTATTAATATAAAAATGATTGAAGTGTAGAATGGGACCGGTGCCATGAATGCGACCAAGTTTTCCACACCTGGCTCAATGTTGGTAAACAGCATCTTAAATCAGCTATTTATAGTCTTTTTCCTTTTTTATCAAAACATCTGTAATGACACAAATCTACGTTGAACTAAATATAAAGCTGGAAATGCAATTACGAACATTTTCACAGCAATTTTAATTCAGGACAAAGATTTATAATTTTGTGTTGCAACTAGAAACTTGAGCTTTAACTCTGTTTACAATTCAATCAAATAAAACATTAGAAATTCGTTAATAGTAATTTACGATACAAGTGCGTAAAGCTACTCTTTAGGCACGCGTGTGGTAGAGTTAAAACGCGAGTGAGCGAGGGTTTTAAGCCGCGCGAGTGACTAAAGATGCTTTACGCATGTGTATCGTACAATATTTTATCTACGATAGAATCTAAAAAATATTTTACATGTAAATTAGAATTACTATACTCGGGCCGCCGAACAGATAGAATGGAGCAGGCAACCCAAATAACATATTACAAAAGTCACTTGATAATATTTTAATTATAATTACTAAAAAGGATCGGAGATGCCGACCCTTACAATTAGAACTAATTTCAATAATTGTCATTAAACAACTTTTTGAGGTTATGATGCAAATAGAAATGTCGACCAACTTAAAAGTCAAGCCTGACATTTGTGCACTTGTAATTGAAAATGTTTAGGCCTGTGGCATGGCTCTTCCTAAATCTCATTATTGGCTGCGGCGTCGAAACCAAAACACGTTGCCCGTGATATGGTTAAGTTTGTAGCGTTTTTTCTTTGGAGTTCCTTTATTCAACCATTTACAAGGACTAAATTGTGCATCTCTACTGCTGTTTTCAAAGTTACATGCAAGTATAAAATATTGACTTGTAAAGTAGTCTCTTAAGGAAATTTTAATTATTCATAGAGCTGCCTGCATTATGGGTAACCGTAAGAAACTAATTCGTAGTCAAGGACGTGAAAGAATCTAAAGCGACTATTGCAATTTTTCTCAGTCGTTTTGCAAGAACGAGTGACTAAAGCAACCGATGTTGGCCTAAATACTATTAGAGGAGCCCAACAAAGTGGCGGAAGAAAATTTACTTCTCCAAAAAAACAAATTACTAAACTTACCCCAGGTCATCTGTCGATCAATATAAAGAAGAAGTAATCCCAAGTGTGACTTTGCCATAAAAAGAGACCTACAATGAAAGCTGTATTCGAAGTCGAACAAAATGAAGGGGGGTGTTAATTTCACTGAGAAATTACATTCCTTGTCAAGACAATAGGCACGTTCTAATAGAAAAGAGAGAAACTCTGACAAAACGTGTTGATTTTTTAAGAAAATGTAAATGTACTCTTATCTGATTTACCTAATGAAGGTTTTGGTTCTCAAAAGTTTTGTCTAGACATGAATGCAATTTTTTCTATATGTGATTAATTTTAGTTAAGCTATTACTGATGTTATTATACACTTATTTAATTTAATGACCATACATATGAATTAACCTTTATATGGTGTTTAGTTGTATTTTAGCAGTTCTAACTTTTTTTATTACTTCATTGGAGACCATATTAGATGAATTAGAAAGAGTAAATCAGAAGCTTTTCATAAAAACGGCATTAAAGGAACTGCGAAGTTTCCAAAGGGGATTATGATTTGCGGCTGCATGTCAGCTAACGGACTGTTAATTTATTTATTATGTACACACTGGGACGTAAATAAATCACTATCAAAGTATTATTGCTCCAAATAATGTTTAAATAATAATTTGCCCATTATAGAGGGGTACTACTGAAATACTTGATCAAATTATATCACAATTATTGTTTTAAAGCATAAAACAACTAAAATTGTATTCCCCTTCAAAAGTTATAATATTAATAGTAGTTTATTTATCTAGAACGAAAAGTGGCATTTTAAAGACGAGAAAGTTGTTTACTTGAATTACTTGCGAGGACCTTTAAAAACACTTTTCGTTCGTGGTGAATACAACGGTTTATTTCATACTGCAAGTTTAATGAATTTTAAATAAAAAGTAGTAAATCATTTCAAATTTTATGTCAACAACTGGCAATTTTAAAGTACTTGAACTTTAAAATTTTACTTTAAAGTACTAGTACTTTAATGTTTTATTTTTTGTATAATAAATAAGTTTTAAAGTACTTGAACTTTAAAATTTTACTTTAAAGTACAAGGATTTTAATGTTCCATTTTTTGTACCATAAATAATCCGAAAATAGTAGTTTATGTAACTAGTTCTCAAAGCAAGGCTTTAGGGGACGAGTTGTAATGTTTCCGGACGAGGCGGAGCGAAGCGCAGCCGAGTCCGTAATATGAAGATGAGTTCTCTAAAGCCATTTGAGGACGTGTTGCATACAACGTTTTTTTGTATTAGCTCTCCAAACATTATAATATGAAGTTTCAATTACCATTAACGCGGCATTATATTAGGAGGCCGCGCGAAAATGTATTTTTCGCTCCCCAAACTGGTTACTTTGGAAACTGTCTAGGATCCTCAAAATGGCCATTTAGAGGCCTTGTACTTAAAGTCGTCATGGCAACTAATGTGTGAGTCCGCTAAAATGTTGCCATGACGACTTTAAGTACAAGGCCTCTAAATGGCCATTTTGAGGATCCTAGACAGTTTCCAAAGTAACCAGTTTGGGGAGCGAATACAAAAAATGTTATTTTTGACATCAGTATGAAATAAAAGAAATAAATAAACAAATAAAAATATTAATTATATTTTTATAGAAGCTTTATGTGTTGAGGCTGGTAGCAGGCAAAGCACATAAAGCCACTTTTATTGCGAATAACATATAAAATTTTATTTTCAAACGAATACTTATACTGCTGTAGTGAAGCCATAAATCGCAATAACTCGTTGTCAACAGTTAGCGTAAGAATTCCAAAGAAAGGAAACTCGCCCATAAAATTAAACAGTGCGTGCAATAAAAATTCTTGAAGTGCGAGCAGTTAGCTTAAGTGCCATTTGAAAACTTTCGAGCTAAAGGGGTAAAAACGACTAATGTCAAAAAGTGATTTGTACGACGGAATACAAAAGAGAGAAACTCTGTAAACGTCCACGAGTTCCTGCAAACAAAAGCGAAAAGGAATGCTCAAATCTGACGAACACTTTCCTAAATAAGAAGCGAAAGTGGACGAACAATACGGCAGTAAAACTGCAGCTTCAAAAATCGAAAGTGAATGTCCAGTGGGTGCATCATAAAACTCCAACCCTTGTGCGCGCTAGTGAAAGTGTGTCGACCCTTTTGCCCAATAGATACAATACCATTGTTGTCACTAGAATAGAAAATCCTTTTTGTATATTGTGTAAATTATGTAACATGGGTATATAAACCAGAGCGATGGGGTTGAACAGATCATTGCGTACTAGGTCTTAGCCCAACAACCACTCTGGTCGTCTGGCACATGTTGGGTCAGATTCCCACATGTTTAATATTAATCTCATACATACTGAAGCATTCATTTTGGGATGTTTCAGGAGCTAAGTGTCAGATCCACAAACGTTCACATGTATGCTGATTAAAAAGACCTATTCGATCCACACTTGTAATAGCATAGTAGCAAATCCGTAACCAGTTAATTTATGTCTGTAATCCGTTGCGTGAATAAAGAATATTAAAAGTGGTGGAGTTATTCGTGTGTGTAATTTCTAACAAACACCTTAACGCATCCACTTTATTGGTGACCCCGGACTAAGAACATCGTAAAATAAACAAATCAGTCCTCAGTGTTATGTACCTCGAATTCATCCTAGATTGGTGATTCTCGACTACGAACTACGCAAAAACAGCATAAATTAGACGATTAAAAACTCGCGTTCGCGACCGGGTAATCGGTAAACAGTGAATTAAAATTAAGTGAAGTCCGCTACGACATTTCACGATGGAAACAGAAGGCAACATATCTGTCACTACCAACAGCGAATCAACAACCAGTTCAGTCGACAGGACTAACATCAGAGTACCTCCATTTTGGCCAACAAAACCTGCACTGTGGTTCGTACAACTCGAAGGACAGTTTGCCCTCAACAACATTACGCGAGATACCACCAAATATTATTACGTAAGTGCTAATCTAGACAATAAATACGCGCAAGAAGTCGAAGACATTCTCACCAACCCGCCACGTCAAGACATGTACGAGACGCTCAAACAGGCTCTAATTAAGCGCCTATCCACTTCTCGCGAGCAGAAGATAAAACAACTTCTAGAGCACGAGGAAATAGGCGATCGCACACCGTCCCAATTTTTGAGGCATCTCACGAATTTAGCAGACGGCGAGGTACCAGAGAACTTCATACGCACATTATGGATCGGGCGACTTCCAGATAGCATGCAAGCTATCCTGATGACGCAATCAAGCAGCAACCTCCAAGCCGTGTCCACTTTGGCAGACAAAATTGCCGAAATCACCCCCAGGACGTTCCAGGTGGCATCCACTGCTTCTCGCGGCGACGACGAAAAAATCAATCAACTGTGCAAGCAAATTGCTGAATTATCCCAGCAAGTAGCACGGATGAGCCGGGAAAAACAGCCGCGAAGCAACAGCACACAACGGTACCGTTCCAGGTCGCAATCTTCGTCGCGAATCTGTTGGTACCACCGCCGATTTAAAGACAATGCAACGAAATGCACTCAGCCGTGCCACTACCAAAAAAACGATCAGGGGAGTTCGTAAACGCGGCACATGACTCCTTGTCTAATAATCGCCGCCTATTTCTAACGGATATGTCAACTAAATGGCTTTTTCTTATTGACACAGGGGCGGATTTGTGTGTATTGCCGAGAACATTTATAAAAGGACCGCGTGCGCGTACCGAGTACGAACTTAGCGCGGTAAACAACTCGGTAATTAGTACATATGGACATATAGTGTTAAATTTAGATTTTAAGCTGAGGCGAACATTTTCGTGGAAATTTGTCGTCGCAGACATCGACAAGCCGATAATTGGCGCAGACTTTCTCAGCCACTTCGGTTTACTTGTTGATATTAGAAACAAGCGCCTAATAGACAATGTAACCCAGCTGAAAGCAATCGGTGTAGTGCGGGAGTGTGTATCGCCACAAATAAAAACAATTTCCGGCGACTCGCCTTTCCATAAGCTTCTAGCGAAGTTCCCGGACATCGCGCGTCCGTCAGTTCTGCCTAAGAAAATAAAACATGCCACTACACATCGAATAATTACGTCAGCTGGACCTCCTGTCACGTGCAGGCCTAGAAGACTCCCACCGGATAGGTTACATGCAGCTAAGAAAGAGTTCCAGTTTATGCTCGATCAAGGAATAGCTCGCCCATCCAAAAGTAATTGGTCTGCAGCCCTTCATCTAGCGCCCAAGAAAGACAATGGATGGCGTCCTTGCGGAGATTATAGAGCGCTAAACGCGAGAACTCTGGCTGATTGCTATCCTGTGCCACACATCGAGGATTTCGCGCACAATCTTTTTGGTTGCAAGATCTTCTCAACAATCGATCTGGTAAGAGCCTTCAACCAAATCCCAGTCCACAGCGACGATATCTGCAAGACAGCAATTACAACTCCATTCGGAATGTACGAATTTCCATTTATGAGTTTTGGTTTAAAGAATGCTGCCCAGACGTTCCAGCGTTTTATAGATGAGGTTACCAGAGGACTCGACTTTTGCTACGCATTCATTGACGACCTACTGGTAGCTTCCACATCAGAGGAACAGCACCTGGAGCACCTCAGCCAACTCTTCAGCAGGCTCAGCGAGTATGGAGTACTGATCAACTCGGCAAAATGCAACCTTGGCAAGCCCAGCGTCAACTTCCTTGGGTACTCCATTTCACAAGAAGGAATTAAACCCCCAGAAGACCGCATCGAGGCTATAAAGCAAGTGCCCAAGCCCAAGACAATTAAAGAGCTGCGCCGTTTCTTAGGAATGCTGAACTTCTACAGAAGGTTCCTTCCTAACGCAGCAGAAGTCTTGGCTCCGATGAATAAACACCTGCAAGGACCCAAAGTAAAGCCAAAAACGGAAATCCAATGGAACCCAGAGTCGGAAGAAGCTTTCTCACGCTCCAAAACAATACTAGCAAACGCTACCCTCCTGGCACATCCAGCACCTGCAGCTCCAACATCAGTAATGGTTGATGCATCTGATGTCGCCATGGGAGCTGTGCTACAACAGCATGTGGACGGAGCATGGCAGCCCTTAGCGTTTTTCTCCAAAAAGCTAAACGCTGCCCAGAAGAAATACAGCGCCTACGATCGGGAGCTACTGGCAGCTTATTCGGCTGTGAAGCGCTTCCGCTACTTTGTAGAAGGCCGAAAGTTCACGCTCTACACCGACCACAAGCCATTAATATACGCGTTTCAACAAAAGCCAGAACGCGCCTCGCCCAGACAATTCCGTCACCTGGACTTTATTGGACAGTTCACGACGGATATTCGTCATGTCGCTGGAAGCGACAACATTCCCGCGGATACATTATCACGTGTGTCTGTTGCAGGTTGTTCAGCAGCTTTTCCAGGCAGCCCAATTAACTACAAAGCGCTGGAAAAAGCGCAAGAATCGGATGCCGAGCTGAAGACATTCCTACACCCTGAGGCCGTGCTAGACTTGAAGAAGATCTACTTCCCAGATCAGGATGCGGACGTCTACTGCGATTCGACTACGGGGACACTACGCCCTTTTGTCACGAAGCAGTTCCGACGCCCGGTGTTCGACGCCCTCCACAACCTCTCTCACCCCGGAATTCGAGCCACGACGCAGCTCGTCTCCTCCAGGTTTGTATGGCCTTCCATACGCAAGGACTGCAGCCTTTGGAGCAAGACGTGCATCCCATGTCAGCGCTCGAAGATCACCAGGCACGTAGCAGCACCAGTGGGAAACTTCTCCACGCCCTCCTCCAGGTTTGAGCACGTGCATCTCGACCTTGTTGGGCCACTTCCTTCATCGCTAGGCAATACGTACTGCCTGACATGCATCGATCGCTACTCCCGATGGCCTGAGGCCATACCAATCCCTGACATCACGGCTGAAACGGTGGCCAGAGCCTTCTTCAGTAGCTGGATAGCTAGATTTGGAGTGCCTCTGCGGATCACAACGGACCGCGGCCGGCAGTTCACCTCCAATCTGTTCAAGGAATTAGCCAACCTTTTGGGATCGCAGCACATGCACACGACAGCATACCATCCGGCAGCTAACGGCATGATAGAAAGATTTCACCGCCAGCTAAAAGCCGCAATTGAGTGCCACACAGACACCAAATGGACAGAGCACCTGCCAGCAGTTCTCTTGGGCATTCGCACAGCCATCAAGGAAGACCTCAACGCTACCTCAGCCGAGATGGTCTACGGCGAAAACATTCGACTACCAGGGGAATTTTTTACTGCTACGAAAGACGTACATGCAGCCGATTTCGTAAACCAGCTCAGAGAGCATTTTGACAAGGTACGCCCGACTGCAGCTCAGCATCATGGCCAGCGCAAAGCATTCGTCTTCAAGGATCTCGCGACTTCCACACATGTGTTCGTCAGAAACGATGCGACGCGCAAGCCCCTGCAAGCTGTTTACAATGGACCATTCCGTGTGATTTCCAGAGCAGCAAAAACCTTCAGCGTCGAAATCCGCGGCAAGCCAGTGACGACCACGATAGATAGGCTCAAACCCGCCTATCTTGCAGCTGAGCCAGAGCAGGAGCAAGCTGCAAGCAGCACCGCGGCGCACAAAGACGCCGATACAAACAAGCAGACGACAACCACCAGAAGTGGACGGCGAGTACATTTCCCGGATTACTTCCGGGCAGCATAATCTCGTGGCTTAACCACTGGTAAGGGGGTCATGTAGTGAAGCCATAAATCGCAATAACTCGTTGTCAACAGTTAGCGTAAGAATTCCAAAGAAAGGAAACTCGCCCATAAAATTAAACAGTGCGTGCAATAAAAATTCTTGAAGTGCGAGCAGTTAGCTTAAGTGCCATTTGAAAACTTTCGAGCTAAAGGGGTAAAAACGACTAATGTCAAAAAGTGATTTGTACGACGGAATACAAAAGAGAGAAACTCTGTAAACGTCCACGAGTTCCTGCAAACAAAAGCGAAAAGGAATGCTCAAATCTGACGAACACTTTCCTAAATAAGAAGCGAAAGTGGACGAACAATACGGCAGTAAAACTGCAGCTTCAAAAATCGAAAGTGAATGTCCAGTGGGTGCATCATAAAACTCCAACCCTTGTGCGCGCTAGTGAAAGTGTGTCGACCCTTTTGCCCAATAGATACAATACCATTGTTGTCACTAGAATAGAAAATCCTTTTTGTATATTGTGTAAATTATGTAACATGGGTATATAAACCAGAGCGATGGGGTTGAACAGATCATTGCGTACTAGGTCTTAGCCCAACAACCACTCTGGTCGTCTGGCACATGTTGGGTCAGATTCCCACATGTTTAATATTAATCTCATACATACTGAAGCATTCATTTTGGGATGTTTCAGGAGCTAAGTGTCAGATCCACAAACGTTCACATGTATGCTGATTAAAAAGACCTATTCGATCCACACTTGTAATAGCATAGTAGCAAATCCGTAACCAGTTAATTTATGTCTGTAATCCGTTGCGTGAATAAAGAATATTAAAAGTGGTGGAGTTATTCGTGTGTGTAATTTCTAACAAACACCTTAACGCATCCACTTTACTGCAATAAAAGTAACAAAGTTGGAAAACAATAATTTAGTAGAAATGTAAAAACTCAAGATTGAGGTAAAATTGTGATACGTTGGAAATAATTCTTCCATGGTTATAATGGATGAAAATCACAAACAATAATTAAATTATATTGCTGAAATGTTTGATTTTGTTATCTTATATGAGTAGGCAGATAAAGTAGCAACAGTGGCAACTTTATATGCCTAATCAGTTAAAGTACTACCTTTACCTTTGGTTATAATTATAATTAACGCTTTCACTTTGCGAAGCAAGTCACATAAGTTTTCACTTTTATGGTGTTTGAAAATGAACATATTTTATTTAGATTTACAAAATATAAACATTTAAATAACTTCTAAATGACTTAAAAATCTAATGACTTTCTAGTTTCTGAAATTATTTGTGAAGCAAAGAAAAATACATAAAATACAATAAAAAAAACAGCCAATTAATCAAATAAATGGTAAAATAATTCAATATAGATTCCTCTAATGGTTAACAACCTAAATTGTCTTCAACGAAATCATCTTCTTGTCCAGACGATAGATTAGAACCGGATTCACCGCTGCCGTCTACTGTAATAATTATTTCTTCTCTGTTATCCATAATGTATTCCCACTTATGTTTGTCAACACTGCACATATATTCTTCCATTCTTGCACACTCACACTTCCAAAATTATTTTCTGCAGAAGTGTTAACATCGTCTAATTTGAATGATGTATTATTTGTAGCAACATAGTTCTTTACTGACACCCATATTTTCCCAATCTGGTTTAATTCTGGATGGTAAGGGGGTAATCGTAGGACTACGTATGACCATGTTCCGCTAATAATTTCTCAATCATATAACTTTTATGTGTAGGTTTATGTAATTTTCTGGTACCATATAATTGGTTTTGTTTCATTCAACTTAATATAAATGTTTCTTACTGATAACCACTTTTGCATGTCTGCTTTTTCCAAACAAGTGTTGGATTCGGCTCAGTACAGACATTGTGATACCATGCATTATCGATGACCAAAACCGACTTTTTTGAAGATTTGCTAATAATTTTTCTTTCAGGCAATTCACATAATTTTAATGGTTTATTTCATCGTGGCAATAATCTGTCTCTTAAGTCCTGATTTAAACATCAGGAATGAATTTGGTACGAAACCTTTTCTACCTCCGGCATAAAGAATAATCAATGCTTGCTCTTTACTGACGGGGGATTTTAAAGAATTGTTGGTACCATCATCACAACATTTAGAACAGTATGGAAGCTATGCAAGTACGTTTCATCAGTGTACACAATATTTCAGCATTTGGCTTTATCTTTTATCTTAAAAATTCAACACAATTTGCTATTTCTCTCTTCTCTATTAGAACGTGTGCCTATTGTCTTGACATTTTCTCTATTAAAAACCCATTTTATGTACCAATCGCCTAAAGGAATGTAATTTCTCAGTGAAATTAATACCCCCCTTCATTTTGTTCGACTTCGAATAGAGCTTTCATTGTAGGTCTCTTTTTATGGCAAAGTTATAGATCACACTTGGGATTACTTCTTTATATTGATCGACAGATGACCTGGGGTAAGTTTAGTAATTTGTTTTTTTGGAGAAGTAAATTTTCTTCCGCCACTTTGTTGGGCTCCTCTAATAGTATTTAGGCCAACATCGGTTGCTTTAGTCACTCGTTCTTGCAAAACGACTGAGAAAAATTGCAATAGTCGCTTTAGATTCTTTCACGTCCTTGACTACGAATTAGTTTCTTACGGTTACCCATAATGCAGGCAGCTCTATGAATAATTAAAATTTCCTTAAGAGACTACTTTACAAGTCAATATTTTATACTTGCATGTAACTTTGAAAACAGCAGTAGAGATGCACAATTTAGTCCTTGTAAATGGTTGAATAAAGGAACTCCAAAGAAAAAACGCTACAAACTTAACCATATCACGGGCAACGTGTTTTGGTTTCGACGCCGCAGCCAATAATGAGATTTAGGAAGATCCATGCCACAGGCCTAAACATTTTCAATTACAAGTGCACAAATGTCAGGCTTGACTTTTAAGTTGGTCGACATTTCTATTTGCATCATAACCTCAAAAAGTTGTTTAATGACAATTATTGAAATTAGTTCTAATTGTAAGGGTCGGCATCTCCGATCCGTTTTGGTAATTATAATTAAAATATTATCAAGTGACTTTTGTAATATGTTATTTGGGTTGCCTGCTCCATTCTATCTGTTCGGCGGCCCGAGTATAGCAACCGGTCGTAATTTTGAGTGTTTTAAAAATTTTTTTCTACTCCTGTAACTAAAATGCTATTTAACATACTAACATACACGTCGCTAAGTGACCTTTTAATCATGCCTTCATAACCTATGACTAAAGAGTCTCTTAGTCATGAGCTGAAGTTGGCAACGATGTTTTAGTCATGGGGTGAAGTTAGGTTCAAATAGTATTTGCTTTATTAGCCACAGCCAAAACTAAAATCAAGTTAGTTTTCACTCGTCATTCTGACGTTTGTCAAGCATAATTTAACGTAATATAATAAATGTCAAAATTTTAATGAAATAATATGATGTTATATTCTCTAAATTTGTGGTCGTAGAAAAAGTATAGTATGCAACTCGTTTTATAAACTTATTAGTCACTCATTTTTTAAACACTCGCTCCGCTGCGCTTCGCTCGTGATTAATAAAACTCGTTACTAAAATGACGTTTATAAAACTTGATACATAATATACTATAAAACACGTTGCTACTAACTACGTGATTAATGAAATTTTTTAAGCACGTTGCTATTAACGACGTAAACTAATGAAAACATGTTATTAAACAGTCGTTTTACAAACTTAAAACTGCCAACTAAAAGGCAATTTTACACACTGTCGTAGATAAAATTAATTTAAAATACAAATGCGAATTGCGAGTAGCTTTGTTTTTGATACTGAATTATTTATTAATTAAAGACTTTGGAAACAGATCTTGGTCCTCGACTCACCAAAATGCGTACAAGTCGGTATATGCAGAAAACGCGATATTAACTCAAGTGGTATTACGCGAAGTGAATGAAGTGAACTGACGTTACGTAAAAGTAAAAGTCAAAGTAAAAGTGATTTTGAAAACTAAGCTACGGCCTTTCTATATGGTGCGCCTGAATGGAAGGGACATTTCCTATTCTTTTGAGTACAATAGGATTGTCCGGCTAAGCTCCCTTTGCTGTATTGTAGCACAAGAGGTTGAAATCGTCCGTCGTTTACAACTGTATTGTTGACCGGGCTGACTTTCTCTTTTCGTCTGGTTTATTGTTAATTGGGATGAAAAGGGTTTGTTGGCTGATATTCCTGGAAATTGCTGGAAATTGCATCGTGAACGTTTAGACAAGTTAGTTTTGATTGTTCAACTCGACGACGCAAATCACATTTGACATTACAGATGTTTCGTGTTGCACGCGTACAATTGATACTTTCTCAAAACTGACACAACGCAAACTCCACTTATTTATTAGCTGATTTAGCACTGTAATTTATGTCACATTTTTGTGTATGGTCTTCTCTTGCACGGCAGACGTTTTGAGGCCATTCATTACCGCTACACTAAAGATTATAAAAGTGACTCGGATAGATGCCCTTCGACAGCCTTCAGTGTGGAGTAGCAAACGATTGTTTTGTATACACAACTCCATGAATAATCTTACTTTTCAATGCCCCCTTTTAGTTTAGGATCACTGTCCTAGAGAGTCAACAGCCAAAATGTAATGCGTCTGAGGATATACTCGACAGGTCTTGAGTTCGAACTTCACACCCGTACAGCTGGTTGTGACGTATTTTCTCAGAGATATCTTATCCAAATTTGTTATAAAAAAATGTTTATCCGCAAACGTCACAAAAGTGACAACTTATGTGTCTTTATTGACGAGGTAAAAGTGTCACTTTATCTGCCTAAGCAGATAAAATAGCAACTTTTGCGTACTTTATCTGCCGAAGCACACAAAGTTGTTGCTCTATTTCTTTCTTTCTATGTTTGTTCGCTATCTCCTCCGAAGATACTGGACCGATTAAATTGTATGATGGCTTAAAATTTTGCTAATTTTTAGACTTAGATCGTAGGCCGGTTTTTATTTTCAAAAAGAGTACGAAAAAGTTTTAATTTAAATAAATCCTGCAGCAGAGAGGAGTATCTCTCGCCGTGGGTTATGGTATGACAGCTGCTGCTGTGGCTGTGTGCTATTAGCTCAGGTGATTCAGTATGTTCATATATCATAGTAGCGCTTTATTTGAACAACAGAGGTTGGCGCAGGGGTACAGTGCTCGCCTGTCACGTGGGGGGCCTGGGTTCGATTCTCGGCCGATGCATTCTTTTTTTAAAATTTATATTAATGAAATATAACTGAATACGTTTGCGGATAAAATAGTATATGTTATTCGGAGTAAAAGTGATTTTATGTGCCTTAGCTGAATTATTTGCCTCACTAACGTTCGGCTAAATAAACTTCAGCTTCGCCACATAAAGTGTCACTTTTACTCCTAATAACATAATCTACTATTATGGTGTAGATACTAAAATAACAAAAAGAATTAATATGGCAACGACAGAATGGTATAAAGCGTCATGTGTAATATTTTTGACATCAAACTAAAACCCTCATCGTTCTGACATTTTTATGGAAGGATGGCTGCATTGAAAATATCATAGTGTCAAATTATGAACCTAATCTAGTGTTAAATGCCCAATTTGTGATCATAATTAGGCAACAAACCTTTGGCAAACACATTTTTTCTGTTACGATAATATTTAAAGTGGTTACACAGTAATAACTAAAAACTATTGGACAGCTGGTGGCAAAGCCACATTACCCATCTCATGAAATATTGAATAATTCCTATAAATGTAACAAAGGCTGCTGTTGCAAAACAAGCCCCATTTTTGTTGAATTATTCATAATTCACATGAAATAGGCATGGATTTTCCTATGAATACATTATTATAATTTTTTTGAACAGAGACATGGCGTTAATTACTTCGCAAGAATTCAGATCTTGAAATGATTTGTTATATTCTTGTATGTAGGGTTGCCAACACTGTCATTTTGACTTCGGGTTTGGCAATCATTCTTCGGGGTTCGGGTTTTCAATAAAATTCGTCGGGTTAACTAAAGGTTCATACATACATGGATTGCGAAAAATGTAAAATGTAAAAGCTCCACAGCAGAAGTCATTGGTAGAAAGTGCCCAAAGAGTCAAAAAATATAATTGTAGAAAATAATAGTTAATTTTTTTCTGAAAAATTTAGTTTCGTAATAGTTTACGTAACTTCTAAGGATTTTTAAAATTTTATTTTATGGTATATAAAAAGTAATTTTGTTCTTTAATTCCGTAACGGGTCAGCTGGATCCTTCACCGATAACGTTTATTTTTATACTTAAATATAGAAGCCAAGTTGTATTTGTCATGTTTTAATATTGGATTCAGTATTGTATTTTTTTAACCAAATGTTCGCATAGCCGGTCCTGTGCTGGATGTGTATTGTGAATTTCGATTTTCGTGATTTCAGCAAGAAACACACGCTGTACGCGCGATGTGGGGATTTTCAACTAGTGCAAATTTAATAAAGACGACGGCGAAGACAGCACGTAGCTGAAAGCTGCATGCATTTTCTCGACTAAAAAGTATAGTACGCGAATTCGCCCAAGACGATATAAGTTAATTCAAAGCGGTCTGGTAGCGAACGTTTGCTACAGTGTTAAAGTGCAGCAAGCCAGCGTTTGTAAATTCCTAAAATGCATTTTCCGAGTGTACATGTAAATACACTAATTGTGCTATATTTAAAGGCTCATTTATAGCATTCATTTTGAGATGCGCTAACTCAACTGTCATTATAAGGGCGAATAATGTGTGTAGCTTGCACGTAAATTTAAACAGGGTCGGACTCAAATAAGTATCAGCTTCAGGCAATTTTGACATTGCGTTTTTGGAGATATTTTTGACATTTGTATTATTTTATAAGACAATTATTTCAACGTTCTCTTTGATAATGTTTTACGTTGTTCATGTATGTTTGCAACATGCCAGCGAGTAGCCTTAAGCTATATCGCACGTAGATTGGTTGAAAATTTGTTTTCTTTTATTTCTTTTGTGTTTTTAAATTTGTCTTTTTTGTGTTTTTATTTGTGTTCTGAAATCAATAGATAAGGTAAACAAATCGGCTGTTCTTGTGAATTGTTTAAAGTTAGGTTTTAGTACGACCAACACTACAAGAGGGAACCAGATTCCTGTTCTGGCAGATAGTGATTTTTTATAAGCAACTAACTATTAAGAGAATTTCGCGTTCATTGAGCCAGCTAAGAAATAAAAAGGGCAAGTAATTATTTAAGGCGTACGAACCGTCTTGTTCAAATTTAATGTATCCACAAAGAGGTAAAAAAAATCGCATTTCATATACTACTTAAAAAATATAAAATAACTTTATAGCGTAAAAAAATTTTTTTTATCCTGATCTTTTTTAGTAATTTTATCACCCACTTCCTCCCCCAAAATTATTTTCTTCAGGTCAGCATCGATTCAATGTTGGTAACCCTACTTGTATGTATTTGGAATTGTTTAAATATGTCTGATTTAAATAAATTACAAACGTCTCGTATATTAAATTGATGCGCAACTAGTGTCTATAGACTACTATTTGTAGTGACTAGACTATCAGTGAAGACAATATAAATATAAAAATATTTAAGGATATAAATGGTTTACAACATACACTGACGTCACAAATATGTTGATGCGTTTGTGATATACATTTTTTATAAATAGTTGACTGCAATTTTGTACCGTATATTTAAAACAATAAATTGTTTAATTGTAAAAAATGGTGGTAACTTGATATCTTTGAAATTTTATTTATAATCACCCCACTGTTATATAGTGTTGCTAGGGAGGTAAGTGCTAGTTTCACATTAAAACAAAACCAATCGAATCCATTAGCCAATTCGACGGAACGACCAAAAAATTCTGAAAAGCCTGCCTGCTCTCTAAATATAACACACTTAACCCCTCGAGGTTAAATTGCTCAGATAGACTAATAAAGCCAGCTCCAAAAGAAAGGAGCTCTGAGCGAAATGGTTGCGGCAGGCAGTAGAACTAATTTTAGATGGAGTAGTGTGCGGCTGCTTTCCATGTTTATGCACTGCCCAATTTAGACGATTAAAATGTATCTTCAATCAGAACATTCCTGCTTACGACCTTGGCTTAAGATTGGTCATAACGATTTGACAATTTGTAATTGGTTTTGATTATGTGTTTTAATTGAAGAAATAGAAATGTTGTAACGTTCCGTTCTGGGAAATTTATTAAATTATGCGACATGTGGAAACCCCCCATAGTAAAGTAGAAAAATGGGTAAAACAAGCACAAAATTAATGCAGTATGCAAGCGTTTTTGGTGGATTCGATTGCGTTTGTGAGGTTAAATCCTTGGCTTCTTATTACACTCTTTTTTATTCATTTCAGATCTGATGTTCTTGCATATGTGGAAATTGATGTATAGAAGAAAATAGAGCAACTGACGATAGTTTAGTGATGGACATTAAGCAAAGTGCGGAGGGAAAAGATTGATAGAAAGTTCCTTGGAGTTGAACATATTAAAGAGCAGTACTTCTAAGTGTACTTAAATTGAAGTAGAAGTCGGCACTGTAGAACAACTTATTTAAATCGAATTTTTAATGGTACAACGTAGTACTTACTGATGTATTAAGATTATTTTATCAGAATTGATATCGAGACGCGAAGTTGCATAAATATCTACTGTTTTAAATAAATATCGAACTGTTTAACTATACAACTTAATATTGTAGTAGTACTAATAATAATAATAAATCGTTTTCTAAATATTAAATAAGCAGTACAAATGCAGTGATACTATAAACTCCAGTAGACTGCGGCGTCGTGTACACTTAAATAATATTTACCAATAAGGCTGGTGCTGTATGTTTACCAAAACTCCAGTGCCGTGCTTTACTATAAGTTCCTAGTGCAGTACGGTGTAAATGGGAACCGTGAACATGTCCGGCATTCAAGGTAAAATGGGATTTTTTCGAAGAAACTATTCGCGATTTTCATTTCGGAAGACTAAAAAGCAGGATCAGTATATTCCTGAACAGCAAGCTGGGCTTTTAAGAGGTTTATATAGATTTACAGTTGTTTTCTTTCCTGCATTATTTTCTTTAACAAATCTCTTCTGCTTGCTGCTATTAATCCACACCTAGTTTTTGCTTCCGTTGAAAATGTAATTGGAGTTTTGCAATCTTTAGTTTCCTACAGTTTATTTAGTTTCTGTGTAGATAGCTACGAGGCTGGTTTGCTCGCACTCAATTAAAGAGTTTATATGAGGATTTGGGTGCACAGTTGTAGTTCACATTAAATCAGATGTTGAACTTCGTTCGTTGAATATAGCAGCGTTCTTAAATAATTGTTACATGTTAAATATTTAATTGTTACGACTTAAAGGGTGCTTTAAACATTTAGACTCTTACAAGAAGAGCTGATAAATTGTGTTATATCACCACGTTTATCTATTGTCATTGTAAATGGGCAATCCTAATGATGACAATAGTTCAGTTCATTACTGAAGTGTGCTTATTTCAAATGTAGTAGATCCTATATAATGTTAACGAATTCAGTTGAACATTAGAAAACGGTACTAAAACACTGACATCTTCAAAACACTCAAAAATCTTCAAAGGATTATGATGTCATTGAGCTGCTGCATTGGGCATAGCTGCATACTATGATGATATTTGCATATTTTACTCATTTAAATGATGCTTTTAGTATTTGAGCAAGGAATACCTTTCTATACAAAATTTTTGTAAGTAATTTAATCTTATGGGTTGAATTTTAACCATAAACGAAAATACTTCTGTGTCGTAATAAATCTATATAATTTTGTGTACCAGATTTGTATTTGTTACTGAATAAAGTCACAAAATGTAAAAAGAAGTAAATACAGCATTTACTCCACTGTAGGTTAGGTGTTCTCTTGAGCATCTCGTAGAATTTCAAAAATAAACTGATTAGTTACGTAGTTGAAATTTTTCAATGAACGAAGTTAAATAAAATTTGTGATTAATTCAAATCATAGTTCTTTTGTTACTTTATACTTGAAATGAAGCTTGAACATTTCAAACTGGACTCCCTTACGATCATGTAAACTTTTACCTTCACTTTACAATATTGTGTATATAAAATTATTTAAATCTTGCTTTTGCTGTTGATATTAGATGCCGCTCCCAATGGGGAAGAGTTTACCATGTTCATCAACAAGGGGCAGGACGACCAAATGGAAATATGCGGATATAAGTCGAGCAAAGTCAAGACTGCTTTTACATACCTTTTTATAATTTTAACGTGTGGCTTGCTGCGACTGGTATTCCACTGGATGCCTCACTGGCTGCTGAGAGCCACCTGTGTTCCTTGTCTCGTCACCGAAGCCCAACAGATACTTATTACTGTGAGTGTATTAACTACTTCCATCCAATGTGTTTTTTATAATTTGATTACTAAAAAACCTCAATCACTTCTGCAGGAGTATTACAATGGTAAACACAAAATCTACCACGTGAAGCCCTTGCGCGTTTTGACTACGGAAAACGTTCAGCAGCTGAAGAACGACGACAACTTGCTAAATCACCACCATATCACTGAAAACGCAGATGGCCTGGTTGCACTCTCCGTGCACTTTGGAAATGGAATATTCCGAGAATTGGACAAGTATGTATAATTTTTCTGTAGTGGGAGATGGAGCAAATTCAAATATTATCATTCGCCATTTTATTTGTGGATAGTGTTGAGTTGTTTTTATATGGCTTTTGCATAAAGCAATTTTTCATAAGAATTACAGAGTGTGTACTGAATAGCGGGCGCAACATGAGGGATCTTAAAAATAATAAGAGATAGAAACCCGGTTATACTGGACTTTTTTCTAGACTCTGCTTCAAAGCAAAAAAACATTTTAATTCTCATTTAGTGGTGTGGAATTTTCATCTTGCAATTGGAAATTTTCATCTTGTAATTGACAATCCTCATCTTGCAATTGAGAATTCTCATCGTACATTTGGGAGTTTTAATCTTAGTCAGTAGGTAATTTTTAGAAATATCAAATCCCAAAGTTCTAATTTTTGAATATGTTTTTAAACTCGGTACCTTAACGTCAATTCAAAATTTTCCAATTGCTTGCGACGCTGTCTTAGAATAAGGACAAAACCGGATTTTTTAAAATATCTACATTCTTATTAGTTATACGACCAAAATACGTATTATCATTCATATCACGAATGTCATTTCCAATATGTGTTTGATAATTTCTCTCCTGAGCTAAAGCAGCAGAAAATGAAGTGCAAGACGAATAATGTTTGTTTTCAACAGAATTTTCCATGATTATTGATTACAAATTATGTTTTCATTGTGACAAATTATTTTTTAGTCATTTTCACGCTTATCACAAGACTTGCGGTAAAAATGCACGAGGTACCTGGTTGTATTCGGTATCTGGCGTTACTCAGCGTTTTTGACCAGGTACCCAGTTTGGCCGGGTAATAAATGAAAAATTAGCTCATCTTGTAATTTACAGTTCTCATCTTGCAATTGGGAGTTTAAATCTTGCAATTGGCAATTCTCATCTTGTAATTGGAAATTTTAATCTTGAAATTGGGAATTCTCATTGTGTAATTGGGAATTTTCATATTGTAATTGACAATTCTGATCTTGTTATTGACAATTCTCATCTTCCAATTGGAAATTCTCATCTTGTACTTTTGAATTCTCATCCTGTAATTGGGAATGCTCATCTTGTAATTGGGAATTTTCATATTGTGGCTAAACTTCAATATAGCGTCCCCAGTCAGTTCACATATACGTGAATCTTTTGGTCTGGGAGTTATAATTTTAGGTTAGCTGCAGTTTAAGATTTATGTGTACGTAATACACAGTGTTCTATCATTTGTGTGGAAACCACTGCTTTTCGGGGGTTTTCTGCGCTTGCGCGGCAAACGTCAAACCCAGTGGGGACGCTATACTGAAGTATTCCCCATATTGTAATTGATAATTATTATCTTGCAATTGTGAATTCTCATCTTGCAATAGTACATTTTAATCTTACAATTGGGAATTATATTGTAATTGATAATTCTTATCGTGCAATTGGTAATCTTGCAATAGTACATTTTAATCTTGCAATTAGGAATTATCTTGTAATTGGAAATTCTCATCTTGTAATTCGAAATTTTAATCTTGTAATTGGGAATTCTCATTGTGTAATTGGAAATTTTCATTGTGTAATTGGGAATTTTCATCTTGTCATTGGCAAGTCCCATTTTGTAATTGACAATTGTCGTCTTCCAATTGGAAATTCTCATCTTCCAATTCCAAATTCTTATCTGTAATTTTGAATTCTCATCTTGTACTTTTGAATTTTCATATTGTAATTGATAATTTTAATCTTGCAATTGGGAATTATCTTGTAATTGGAAATTTTCTTCTTGTAATTGGAAATTTTAATCTTGTTATAATTGGAAATTCTCATTGTGTAATTGGGAATTTTCATCTTGACATTGACAATTCTTATCTTGTAATTGACAATTCTTATCTTCCAAGGGGAAATTCTCATCTTGCAATTGACAATTCTCATCTTCCAATTTTAAAATCTCATCTTGTACTTTTGAATTCTCATCCTGTAATTGGAAATGCACATTTTGTAATTGGAAATTTTCATCTTGTAATTGACAATTCTCATCTTGAAATGGATAATTCTTATTTTCCAATTGGAAATACTCATCTTGTAATTGACAATTCTCATCTTCCAATTCGAAATTCTTATCTTGTAATTTCAAATTCGCATCGTGAACTTTTGAATTCTCATCTTGTACTTTTGAATTCTCATCTTGTATTTCTGAATTCTGATCTTGTACTTTTGAATTCTCATCCTGTAATTGGGAATGCTTATCTTACAATTGGGAATTTTCATATTGTAATTGATAATTCTTATCTTGCAATTGGGAATTCTCAGCTTGTAATTGATTATCTTTAAAACCTTTTTGTGGCTTGATATAATTCAATACCCAAAAAGAACATTAATTGTAATTGATAATTATTAAATTGCTATTGGGAATTCTCATCTGGCAATTGGAAATTTTCATCTTATATTTGGGAATTTTTATAATGTAATTGACAATTCTTATAATATAATTAGTAGGGATGTCGGCGGGTACCCGGGTCGACCCGGGTAATAGTCAACCCGGGTATATTTTCAGGACCCGGGTACCCGACTAGTAAATTATGTAATTTCTAGTAAGTCAGCCTTTTTCGGAGAAGATAAAAACTTAAAAACAATAGGAATAAGCTCTAGAAAAACATAACCATATGCAGTAACAACCAGAATCACCCCATCCCATACCACATAATGTTTCTTGTTTCATATAATAAATCATCTTCACGGAAAAATTCAACCCGTCAATAGTACCATTAAATCGCGTCAGTATGGGATGAAGTAACATAAACATCCTCTGTGTGATTTTGATGGGAGAGTAGGAACTATTTCAATTTAGTTCAGTTTAAAACTCGCGGCGTAAAGAATGTTCCGATGTACGCTAACATTTTTGTTATATATTTCGTGTACCCTCGGGTACCCGGGTACTGTTTTCGGGTACCCGGGTTTGATTTTAGACCGGGTACGACATCCCTAATAATTAGGAACTTTCATTTTGTAGTTGACAATTCACATCTTTAAATTGATAATTTTGACCTTGCAATTGGAAATTATCTTGCAATTGGGAATTCTCATCTTGCAATTGACAGTTCTCATCTTGCAATTAGGAATTCTTACCTTGCAATTGGAACATTTCATCTTGTAATTGTGAATGCTCATATTGCTAGCGTTTCCAAGTCCCTGGACCAAAAGTGTTTTTAGGACTTATGAGCTAAATTTCGAGTTCCGGTACTAGTCCCGAAGATCCCGTAAATGGTCCCGAAAGGGAAATAGTGTTCAGGTGATATTTCCGAATGCAATTTTCAAAGAAAAACAAGTGTTTTAAGTTAAATAAAGCATTTCTGTGCTGATAATCTGCGTTGAGCCTCTTCTATAACTTCATTGCTTTCTTCTGGTACTAAAAACATCTGTCACTCTTGATCTTTTGCTTTTGTTTGAACTGCAAAGTGCTTGTGTAATGCTTTTGTCAAGCTGCCTCTGAGTATGATAATTTTATAGGAACAAATTTTACATTTCGCCAATTGTTTATCTTCAATATATAATATTGTTGCCATATTGACTTCAAATCTTTATTTTGTAATGTAGAATGAAGGTAGGTTGCGAATCGGAATTTATGCTAATTGTAACGCTTTAGCAGACAAATAATGAACACATTTAAAACCCAAAAATATAAATTATTCAGCTTCTACGCACATAATTTAAAAGTCTAGAAATTTAGATACCTTACTGTTGCTACGTACGCACATGACTACCCGTAAAATATATCTAAATCCAACAAAAGAAACAGACAAATACATAAATAGAAGAAGATATGCAAATGTGACCGAAACAACACACAGGCTTAATTCTAACCTACCGAAAACAATACCTGTCTTGCCTATGTAAAACGCAAATAATGCAGAATGTGTAAGAGGCATGAGTAATACGCCAGATGCCAGTGAATACCCGTCCTAATTCTCTGATATCAGTATACGCACGCATGTTGGCATGGTCCCGGGACTCGGTTTTTGTGGTAGAATCCCGGGACTGGAAACCCTACATCTTGCACTTGGGAATTTTCATCTTCTAATTGACAATTCTCATCTTACAATTGGGAATTATCTTCTTGTAATTGAAAATTCTCATTTTATAATTGGGATTTCTCATCTTGTAATTAGGAAGTTTCATATTGTAATTAGAAATTCTTACCTTGCAATTAGAAAATTTTATCTTCTAATTGTGAATGCTCATCTTGCAGTTGGGAATGTTCCATCTTTTGATTGTGAATGTTCATCTTGTAATTGGGAATTTTCATCTTGTAATTGACAGTTTTCATCTTGCACTTGGAAATTATCATCTTGTAATGGTGAATGCACATCTTGCACTTCAGAATTTTCATCTTGTATTTGACAATTCTCATCTTAAAATTGGGAATTATCGTTAAAATTGGGAATTATCTATCATTAGAAATTCTTACCTTGCAATTGGAAAATTTCATCTTCTAATTGTGAATGCTCATCTTACAATTGGGAATTTTTATCATTTAATCGACAGTTTTTGTCTTCTACTTGGGGAATTTTCATCTTGTAATTGACGATTCTCATCTTGTTACAATTAGGATTTCTTGCCTTGCAATTGGGAGTTTTCATCTTGTAACTGATAACTCACAT
Organism: Agriotes lineatus; assembly: GCA_940337035.1. Taxonomy (NCBI): domain Eukaryota; kingdom Metazoa; phylum Arthropoda; class Insecta; order Coleoptera; family Elateridae; genus Agriotes; species Agriotes lineatus. The sequence continues at coordinate 177,620 of CALNHX010000026.1, forward strand.
CTTGCAATTGCAAATTCTCATCTTGTAATTCCGAATTCTCATTTTGTAATTGGGAATTTTCATCTTGTAATTGACTATGCTCATGTTCCAATTGGGGAATTTCCATTTTGTAATTGGAAATTTTCATCTTCAAATTAATAATTTTTATCTTGCAATTGGGAATTCTCATCTTGCAATTGGGAAATTTTATCTTGGAATTGGGGATTCTTATCTTGTAATTGGGAATGTTCATCTTGTAAATGACAATTCCCATCTTCCAATTGGGAATTCTTATCTTGCAGTTAGGAATTTTTACCTTAGAAATGACAGTTCTCATCTTGCAATTGGGAAAATTGATCTTGTAATTGGGAACATTCGTCTTACAATTGGGAATTTTCACATTGTAATTGGTAATTTTCTCATCTTGTAATTTACAATTCTTATCTTGCAATTTGTAATTATCTCCTTGGAACTGAGAATTGTTTTCTTGCAACGGTTGATCTTTTTCCTGCAACTGGAGATTTTCTTCTTGTGTTGCATATTTTTATCTTGCTCTGTAGCCTTCAGGGCTGTGCTCTTGTAGATCAGAATTTCTGAAGTGCCAGTGGTGATTGGGCATTGTAATTCTTAAATGGATGATTTTCATCTATATGTTACTTGTATTTATGAAGTATGCATCTTGTACTTTTGAATTCTCAAGAATTGTAGATTCTCTTCCGATATTAACAGTTCTTTCATCAACACCTTTAGTTTCCTTGGTAAGGGATTTTGTTTGATTGCTGTGGCAATTTCTTCAGGTTCATCCATCTTCATTGTTCTATACCTGCAGTCAGTTTTTGTTGGTTTTCTAAATCGTTCACTGATGTTTCTTTCTTTTCAGTTTTACCTTGCACACCTTTATTGTTACCAGTGTCCAGTTGACCGAACTACAAACTTTCCTTCTGGTTTTCTTGATGACTGTGGTGCGATCAGTGGATGGTTCTGCAATTGTTTCGGTTAAAACCATATGTACTTGAAAATGTTCTTGATCTTTTATTTCACATTTTCAGTTAAACTAGGACGCACATCTTGACTAGACTTTGTAGATCTATTAGCATCAGCAGTGTGGTCTTCTGTATTATTAGCCTCTTATTGGCTCTAAATAACTATTTTAAAGGTTGTGTTAAAATATGTGAAAAGACGCTAGGATTGTTGGTGCTTTACGTTTTACCATTGCTGTTGTTTCAGATTATTGCTTTTTACGTGCAAGAAGGTGACTTACGTGTGGGATTCTGAAATATGTGAATTCGTAAAGCTGCGTGGACTTGATCTGAACGTCAACAGCGAAGTTTTACACAAAAGCAGAGGGCTAAGCAGTGCTGAGCAATTCATGAGGTAAATTTTAGTGCTAAAAACATAACGAGAGTTGTGTGATTAATTTATAATTCTAGGAGATTAGTGTATGGCCCCAATGAGATAATCGTCAAGGAATCGTCAATTATGACCTTGCTGTTCCTAGAAGTACTTAACCCATTTTACATATTTCAACTCTTTAGTTTCTGTCTCTGGTTTGCCGACAACTACTATTACTATGCAGCTGCCATTTTAGCCATGTCAGTATTCGGTATTACCATGACTGTTATACAAACACGGAGGGTAAATATTTTTAAATGCTTTTGAGAGTAGCTGTACGTAACATATTTGGACACTTTAGAACCAGCGCAATCTGAAATCTACAGTCCATAGCTCCGATGTTGTAACTGTAATACGCCCGTCTCCAAAAAACGTGGACGAATGTGGCGATGGTAGATACGTCACGGAAGTGATATCAACCGAGCTGCTCGTGCCGGGCGACGTTATCGAAATTCCTCCGCACGGATGCATTCTCCACTGTGACGCCTTGTTGCTTACGGGAAATTGCATATTGAACGAGTCGATGTTAACAGGTGTGATTTTTACAAAATTCTTAAGGAGGATATTAATTATTTTTTCTTTTAGGCGAATCTGTGCCTGTAACCAAAACTCCATTTCCTGACGTACCGACTCTTCAGTATAACTCGAAAGAACATGCTCGGCATACACTCTTCTGTGGCACTCAGGTTATTCAAACTCGTTATTTTGGCAACGAGAAGGTCTTGGCCGTCATTATTCGTACAGGATTTTCCACAGCTAAAGGTTTGTTGTGGTTACTTTAGATCGTGGCCTTCCCATTCGCCGGATTTTTTTCACAGGATTTCGACGCGCCGAAATTCGTTTCGCCAGAAAGTTATGCATTTCGGTCAAAAAACTTCTGGCGAATCGAATTCCGGCTAATCGAATTCCGGCTAATCGAATTCTGGTGTGATGAATTTCGGCTAATCGAATTCTGGCGTGACGGATTCCGGTTAATCGAATTCTGGCGTGACGGATTCCAGCTAATCGAATTCTGGCATGATGAATTCCGGCTAATCGAATTCTGGCATGACGGATTTCGGTTAATCGAATTCCGGCAATAAGAATCCAGCAATTGGAATCCGACGAATGGAAACGGAGTCGTTTAGTTGAGTAATTTTAAAATTCAGGTGGTTTTTTCAGGCGGATTAGTAAGGAGCATCCTATATCCTCCACCAGTCGATTTTAGATTCGAAAAGGACTCCTACCGGTTCATAATGCTGCTGGGCTTCATCGCCGGTTTTGGATTTATCTACACCATTGTTACCAAAGTAAGTTGAAATTGATTGTTTTCATGTTGTCAATCATTTTCTTCCATTAGGTTCTTCGGGGAATCCCCGCACATGAGTTAGTGGTTGAAGCGTTGGATCTGATCACAATAGTGGTTCCCCCGGCCCTCCCTGCCGCCATGACAGTTGGCAGGCTGTATGCACAGACCCGTCTACAGAAAAACCAAATTTATTGCATATCGCCACGTACTATAAATGTTTCCGGTTCAATTGACTGCGTTTGTTTTGACAAGGTAAAGAATGTTTTCAAAAGGCTTGAAACGGAAATACAACTAGTACTGGTTTTAGACAGGAACACTCACGGAGGAGGGACTGGATTTGTTGTGTGTTGCTCCAATAGAAAACAAGCAATTTTTGCAGCCCGTTAGAAACGTCGAAAGCCTGCCGTACAATGTCTTTGTGTGCGGTTTGGTATCCTGCCATTCGCTCACGATTATCGACAAACAGCTTACCGGTGATCCGTTAGATTTGAAGGTAAAATTACTCTTCTAGCTGATCGTGTTCCAGACAGTTTTTATATTGTAGATGTTTGAAAGTACAAAATGGTCCATAGAAGAGCACGACGTGTCCGATAACACCAAGTTCAACATGATATTTCCCACGGTTCTCAAGCCACCCAAGAACAGGCCCGTCGAGAACCACATAATGGACGACATTGAGCTTCAAATCGGTATCATACGTGAGTTCCCCTTTTCGAGCAGTTCTCAACGAATGGGCGTCATAATCCGTAAACTCGGTGCGCAGCATTTTGAATATTACTGCAAAGGCTCGCCGGAGATGGTGTTGAACTTCGTGAGGAAAGAAACTGTTCCCGAAAACTTCTCGGAGATTTTGGAGAGCTACACTTTGGAAGGCTACCGTGTTATAGCCATGGCACATAAGGAGCTGAAAATGTCCTATGCCAAAGTGCAGCGGGCCCAGCGGGAAGCCATCGAAACTGAGTTGACCTTGCTGGGGCTGATTGTGTTGGAAAACAGACTCAAGCCCCAAACGACGCCCTGCATACGAATGCTCAATGATGCCCACATTAGAGTGATAATGGTTACGGGTAAGTTTCAAAACATTCCCTAATTTTACTCGACTAATATCAACTAATTCCTCAGGGGATAATATACTCACTGCCTTGAGCGTCGCCAGAGACTGCAACATAGTAAAACCGGGCCAGAGCGTCATCTCGGTCAATTGCGATAATAGCATGCCGCCACAGCTCTACTACACTCTCACTAATACGAAGGCCAGAATGCCCAACATGGACTTGAGTCTTCTCTCTAACTCTGCCAGCATTCAGAGCTTGGATACGTTGGAGTCGCACACTATTACCAACAATGTGAATCACAGCGATATCGAGCGGGCAAAGCCTCAAGCGCTGTTCAACAATTATCGATTTGCAATGAGTGGTAAAGTGTGGGGCATCGTTAGGGATTACTATCCCGACCTGATTCCCAGGTTCGTAACCAGGGGCACGATTTTTGCACGAATGTCGCCAGATCAGAAGCAGCAGCTGGTCGAGGAGTTGCAGAGTATGGGATATTCAGTGGGTAAGTGAAAGTGTTTCTACATTTATTTAAGTTATCCATTGATGATACTGTTCGCAATTAATGAAAAAGTTCAATAATTTAATTAAAACCTTTGGATTACACTTCTTCAATAAATTAACGGACTACCAAAAAGTAGCTACGAACATCCATTATGAATAAAACGTTAAACGTCGCCCCTTCGATATTGTTTAATCTAATGCCAACCTCTATCAATCCAATTATAGTTACTGCTAATCGTATCTTTAGCATTTCTTAGTGTTATACTGACTTTATCGTGCAATAAACAAAATATTAATTCTGTGCTCATTTGAATCATTCATTTTCGTGATAGTTAGGCAACCAGAATTGCTATGAGCATTGAACCATTGCAATATGAATATACAAAAAATATGTTTTGATTCGTATTTATAGAAAAATGTGTATATAAAACATGTCAGTTAGGTTTAAGGGAATTGACCAGATTCTTTACTTTCACCATCTTTGTATTTGCATAGGTGAGATTTAAAAATTTTTGTAAAAAAACGCAACAGAATGTTTATGAAGTCGCTTCGTTTCCACCAGCACAGATCATTTTAGTATCGAACTATTTGACGCACGCTTCAACAACCTTGATTTGATATTCACTTTATACGCTTCTGCAATAAATTAACGCACCACCAAAAAGTAGTCAAAAGTTTAAAGTTAATTTTTGTCGAAGCCACTTATCCGATTTGGACAATTTTTTTTTTAATGACAAGCTGTCTCTTTCAGGAAGTTAGTGTACCACTCTATTCGCATAGAAACTTATTTTTTTATAAATACCGGGTGTAAGAATTATAACATGCTTTTTCCATAAAATTTATAACACCCTGCGGGGCTCAACAGTTATAATATCAAGTTATAATTCAAAGCCAACTCTAGCCTGATCCTTTTATAATATTTTGTTATTTGATTTACTCTTTTATCTTAGTTACTGCAAGAGAAACACAATTTTATAGTATGGAAAATTAAGTTTAACAAAAAAAAAGAAACAAAATGTAAAGATAAATGGTAAACAAATAACTTCTTGGCAACGATGACCCATACTTAAAATAAGGGACCGCATATCATTTTGATCCAGTTCTTCTCATATTTGAATCGGTCTTCGTCGTACGTCTTCCAACGTGTTTGACTGGTTACGTTCCTCTTGTAATCTTCTTCCAAGACCATCACAGAGATTCTCTATGGGATTCATATCCGGGCTTCGAGTTGGCCATGCCATGGTATTGATTCCAACTTCTGCGCGATAATTGGTTACAACTCAAGCAACGTGGGGCCTGGCATTATTGTGCATCAACAAAAATCCTTGCCCTATACAGGGTGTCCAAAAAATGGCGGATTAACTCTACGGTGCGTTACTGAGGGATGCCTAATGAACCCTGGAAAAATATGAAAAAAAATCCCTGGGCCGTATTTTTCGAAATATTTCGAAATTAATAAAAATAAATCTCGCAACATTGATACTGCAACAATTTTTTAATCAAAAATGTATCCATAGTAAGTTGTTAATAAGTTGGTGACACTGTAAGTCTATGTCAAATTCGAGGTTAGTAGGTTAGGTTTTGTGTCAGTCTGTGTCAAAACTGACACAAAACCTAACCTGCTAACCTCGAATTTGACATAGACTTACAGTACAACCAACATAATGTTCATACAACAAATATTTCAATGCCAAGCTTGATTTCGTATATTATTATTGTACAAAGCCTGTTTGCCATATTTAGTAATTGACAAACTCAACAGGAAATAAGTTTTTTAAAATACTTAAATATTGAAAACAATTTAGTTAAATCCCAAGAATATTAAAAAAAACAGATATTTTAATAAGTCCCAGATATATTTGACACTATAATTATACACTAGTTATTTAAATAAATAGATTTTATTACTCATCTTTGACCAGAAATATTTCGAAAAATGCGGCCCAGGGAATGTTTTTCATATTTTTCCAGGGTTTATTAGGCACCCCAAGTAACGCAGCGTAGAGTTAATCTGCCATTTTTTGGACACCCTGTATATGGCGCAAATGGCACTACATGTTAATCTTTTTTTTTTTTTTTGTAAAAGGGGAAATCCATTTTGGACACCTGGCACATTTCTGTAGTCCAGGTAGTGCCGGACTCTCACCGGCTAAAACCCCTCCTCAGTTCTGATCTATCCAACCACCCCGGAACCAGTTTCCCATTACTTCGTGGTGGAGGGTGCTTTGAAGTTGATTTTTTAATTCTCCTATTGTAGCATTTCTTTTTCTTTCCTTTCGTCTTGTTCTCTCTGTCTCATCACTGTCTCCACACAGGTCTTGGTGCGTGTCCAACTTTCTTTGCTCTTCAGCATTATCGGTACTATGTTTTCTACAGAGAAGTCTTTGCCTTCTTCTGTGGTCCATCGAATCCGATGTCTCTCCCATCTCATGCACCTAAAGATTGCGTGCTCCACGTCATCTGGGCTTGCCTCGCAATATCTGCATGCGTCCATTTTTGCCTTCTTGATAGCCTGCAAGTAGGCGTTGAAGCATCCATGTCCTGTTAGTACTTGTGTCAGGAAGTAGCTAGTTTTTCCGTGCTTCCTCGCCACCCAGTCTATAACGTTGGGTATAATTCTACGCGTCCATTTACCTTTCCCAGGTCCGCTCCATTCTTCTTGCCACTCCGTCATTGATAACTCTCTTTCGTTCTTTCCCCTTTCCTTCCTCAATTCCCTCTCCGTATGGTGTAGATTTTTTCGCTCTCGTACCATTGCGTGTATGGGGATTATTCCAGCTATTACTGTTGCCGCTTCCCTCGAAACTGTTCTATAAGCGCAGCTTATTCTCAGGGCCATCTTCCTTTGCGTACGTTGGATCATCCCCAAGTACTTGCTCACTGTAATACTCTTGTGCCACACTTCTGCCCCATACAGTAGTGTTGAGTGTATTACCGACTTTACTATCCGCCTCTTTGCCTCGGATGCCCCTCCTACTCTTGGCATTATTTTAGCAAGAGCTGTGACGGTTTTACTGACTTTTTCCGTTACCATCTGTAGGTGTCGTCCAAAGCTCATCCTTTTGTCAAAAACTATTCCCAAGTATTTAACTGTATCTTGGGGGATAATTACTCGCTCACCCAGTTCGAAGGGTGACTAGGGCCATGTTTATATCTTCTTTATTTATGAATCGATTTGGATAAAATTTTATACCAAGATACTAGACATAATTTCTGATTGGCTGATAGATACATTCAAAATGACTGACTTCTGGTTTTACCGGAAATGATCCTAACTTTGATTTTTTAAATGGAACACCCTGTATATTTTATGTTTTTCTGAATCTACGAGTCAAACTACATATAATAGTCTTACCAAATTTCAATTTTTTTAAACATAGAAGGTCTTGACTTTGAAAAATCTATTCTAAATGACTCTAGCAACTCTTAATAATAGCTATTTTATCAATAAGGTCAATAACAAACCTTTAATAAAAGAACATAATTTGCTAAACTCGTTTTTTAAGAAAGTAACTTTTTTTAAATGGCACCTACCAAGGGCCATCTTTTCATACTTTATCTTTATCTGAAACTGAAAATTAATTAATTATTTTTTTAAATATTTTTGTGTAATAACTAATAATACCAAAGCAAATTTGGCAACACTGTTGTATGTAATTTGAGTCGTAGATTCCGAAAACATAAAACATATAGAGTGATCTATTTAAAGAACCAAAGTTGGTTTTTTAAATAGATTTAAACAAATAATTAATTAATTAATTTTCAGTTTCAGATAAAGATAAAATAGTACATGATACGTATCGTTAGATTGGTAATTACATTTTCTATCTAATGGCAAGATGGCCCTTAGTAGGTGCCATTTAAAAAAAGTGACTTTTTCTTAAAAAACGAGTTTAGAAAATTATATTCTTTTATTAAAGGTTTGTTATTGACCTTATTGATAAAATAGCTATTATTAAGAGATGCTAGAGTCAATTAGAATAGATTGTTCCAAGTCAAGGCCTTCTATGGAAAAAAATAAAAATTAAAAAAATATTTTTTTTGTTTAAAAAAATTGAAATTTGGCAAGACTATTATATGTAGTTTGACTCGTAGATTCAGAAAAACATAAAATATACAGGGTGTTCCATTTAAAAAATCAAAGTTGGTATCATTTCCGGTAAAACCAGAAGTCAGTCATTTTGACTATATCTATCAGCCAATCAGAAATTATGTCTAGTATCTTGGTATAAAATTTTATCCAAATCAATTTATGAACAAAGAAGATATAAGCATGGCCCTCGCCTCATTGTCACTCGGTATAACAACTAACAGGTATTTTCTAAGAATGTTTATTTATAAATTATAAACGTTTAATAAATGTGTGGTGTAAGTTACCAACTACCTTAACGTACTAATTTAATACTTAATACTCATACTACATAGTATCTGATCACTAATAACTAATAACTAATACTAACAAAGGGCAAATGTAGAGACACAACAAATCCTAAATATTGCTAAATACCAATTTAAATTAATTAATTAAATCACTCTCATTAGTCTCATTCTCATTAGTATCGTCCTCAACTGATTCACCTGACTCCAAGTCCACATCATCTTCACCTTCGTCATAAATTATTATTTCACTCTCTGTGGAAGTAGTAGCACTACTCATACTGCTTTCACTTACTTTTCGTTTTTTGGACCTTATCTTACTGGTAGATGCCTTATTTTTTGTCACTTCTTGTTCCTCTTTCTCTTCATTATAAGGTGTGATTCTAATATTAATGTGACAGTCGCTAATAGAATTGGAAAATAATTTTCGACTTGGTTTTTCGTTTTAATGAACTCGTCGGAGAGGAGACTTAAATTGTATTTTATAAATAAAAGTTTACCTGCACGTTCATTAGTCAATCGGTTTCTAGTTTTTGTGTGTATGTATTGATACATACTAAATGACCACTCGCAGGCAGCTGAAGTAGCAGGTAGTATAAAAATTTTATTAACAATTTTTACAAGCTCCGAATTTCCAAAATATGCATTCCACCATATACATGGCTCAAATTTAACAGTCCACAGATACTCTGCTGAAAAAAGTCTTGATTTAGTTCTATAATTAGCAAAATCTTCCATTAGTCCTGTAGAATCTATTAAAATGTCTTGTCCTATGTCAAATATGAATTGTACTGTTTCTAAATACTCGTTTTCTGACAAATCTGCACCTCTGAATGTCGGATCTAAAATGTTAACAGCTTTGTGCCGCGGTTGTAAGGAAAATGTGTGATGTTGCTATAGTGCATGCATGTTAAATGAGTGGATGCATGTTAAAGGAGTGGATGCCTGTTAAATGAGTGGATGCGTGTTAAATGAGTGGATGCGTGTTAAATGAGTGGATGCATGTTAAATGAGTGGATGCATGTTAAATGAGTGGATACATGTTAAATGTATCGTAACATTCGAGGACGCGAGTGCATGCATGTTAAATGAGTGGATGCATGTTAAATGAGTAGATGCATGTTAAATGAGTGGATACATGTTAAATGTATCGTAACATTCGAGGACGCGAGTGCATGCATGTTAAATGAGTGGATGCATGTTAAATGTATGTTAACATTCGAGGACGCGAGTGCGTGCATGTTAAATGAGTGGATGCATGTTAAATGTATCTTAACATTCGAGGACGTGAGTGTATGCATGTTAAATGAGTGGATGCATGTTAAATGTATGTTAACATTCAAGGACGCGAGTGCATGCATGTTAAATGAGTGGATGCATGTTAAATGTATGTTAACATTCGAGGACACGATCATATTAAACACTATTTAACATTTCGATGAACAATAAAAAATTTTATAAACTCGAACTGATCAGGGGCAGATTCGATTTTGGTAATCCAATTAAAAATGGGATTTAATAAATTATGTAGAGAACATACTTGATCCCAGAAGATGTCACTCAAAATATTTTTTACTGTAAGTTTTCCATTCTGTGTTTTTGACAATTCTGTAGTGGCCTCTTCATCTATTGCCAAGTGTTTTAAAATACTTTTGTTAGCAATAAGACTCTTCATACAAATTATAACTGAACCCCGTCGTGTTGATACAGGCAGCTTTAGACTGAGGTTTTATTTTTGTACCGTCAGCCCCTTCAGGTAGCGGCAACCCTTCCATATGTGGTATTTGGGTTGGTTTTGCTTCAAACAAAGCTTTAATCACTGACATTGCATTTATAGTTTTAACTATAGTTTTAGCATCATTCACCACGTTTTCAATAGCCCTTTGAGAATATCGTGTAACAGTAAATCAAGGCTATGTGCAACACAACTAGGTTAGATAGTAGAGGTAATACACGACGATTCAAACACACACTTGACATTACCAAAATCAAACGTCAAATGAATTATTGTTGTTGTGGCTATTGTACCGCGTAATAATCCTCTGCCACACCGTATCTAAAGTACCAGCAAAGTGCTGCTACACAAACAAGTACAATTTTAAATATTACATGTTTTTTGTAATATATTTTTAGGAATGTAATATTACACTTATATTACATTACATTTGTAATATTTTGAGTGCAGAACCCTACTGACCAATTCCCTTTTTTTTAAACCTAACTGACATCTGTTTTATATACACATTTTTCTATGAATACGAATCAAAACATATTTGTATACAGTAAAATCTCGCATAAAGGACACACATTTTTCTTGGCACCGTCGGGAACCAATGTAGTTTAAATGCAAGGGCCTCTCTATTAAGCGGACTCTCTGTTAATGGAAAGCGGACAGGTAAATTCTGGAATATTTTAAATATTTCCCTCTTTTAAGCGGGCATGTTACTAATTATGTGCTTAAATGCTAGGGAATTAGGGGAATTACATGTTTTCATATGTGTGGTATGGGGCGTGTTATAAATTGCGTGTTCAGATGCTAGCTAGGAAATTAGGGGAATTACTTCTTTTCATATGTGCCCTATATTTTCCAACCTTAATCCTCAGTTTCGTATCTGAATTTGAAACAAAAAAAATTGAAAATTCAAGCATTTCTATTAAGAGGACACCTCCATTAAGCGGACAAAAATTCGTGGCACCGCTTATAAGAGATTTCACTGTATTCATATTGCAATGGTTCAATGCTCATAGCAATTCTGGTTGCCTAACTATCATGAAAATGAAGAATGATTCAAATGAGCACAGAATTAATATTTTGTTTATTGCAAGATAAAGTCAGTATAACACACTAAGAAATGCACAAGATACGATTAGCAGTAACTATAATTGGATTGATACAGGTTGGCATTAGATTAAACAATATCGAAGGGGTTATGTTTAACGTTTTATTCATAATTGATGTTCGTAATGGCAAACTTAAGTGAATGACAGATTTGATCTGGTAACGTCAATACAATAATGTAAATTTAACATGATACAGAGATGTTTTATGGCGTTACAAAAATTATGTAAGCGTTAGGAGTAAAAGTTTATTAAGCGCTGCGATAGGATTACACTGGTCGGCAAAAAACATTTTTTTTCGAGCCCTGACACCATTCCTGCTGATTCTTATGTAAAATGACTTCCTGAGTCCGAATATAACCTATGTTTTCCCCCATCACCCGCCCTTTTTCGAGGGAACCCCCCCCCCCACCTATTTTTATCACTTTCAATAATTTGGAGGGATGAAAAGGATTTCTTCTGAGGGGCTAGAGAGGTAAAAAGTTCTAGAACATGAACATCTGTAGCAAGGAGGTAGATTTGGGGGGGGGGGGATTTGCCCTCTTAAATTGTAAAAAAATCATTAAAAGTGATCGATTTTTTCGGTTTTTTCGCGTCCACTTATTTTCTACATATTCCAGCTTTACACAATTTAAACAACTTGGAAACACAGAATCCGTGCCCAGAACACCAACAAGTTGACTCTACGATCGCTACAGATGTACTGACCGGAAAATTCCTGTGCAAACCTGCGTACGCGCGAAGTATTGAGAGCGCCAGCGTGGTACAGTGAATTTACATATTCCAGCGTTCAGCCCCCCTCGTCCTCTCCCAAACATTCCCAAATAAAAAAAATATATAGCAACAATAATAAAAATATATAGCAACAGTTCGGAAGATTCACTGTACCACGCTGGCACTCTCAATACCTCGCGCGCACGCAGGTTCTCACAGGAATTTTCCCTCAGTACATCTGTAGTGATCGTAGAATCGACAACATGGTGGATGAAATAAAGAAAAATACAAAAGAAAATAGAGAGCTAAGAGAAGAAATGAGAAAGAGAGAAAATGAGTGGACAATTGAGAAAAACAATTAATAAAGAGAGTAGAAACGCTTTAAGACAAGCTAGAAATGATAGAAAAGGAGAAAAAGAGATGCAACATAGTAATTAAAGGAGTAAAGAGCAATAAATAGATACACAAGTTGTTGGGAAAGTTGCGCCACGCCGGTCAGGTTTTTAGAACTTGGCCTCTATCTAAAACTCTATTTAGCACCTTCTCTTTCATAGAAGCGTGAACGATACTTCTGCTACCCAAATTCATTTATGGAGTTATTTCTTATACTACCGCCCTCTTGTGCTGTTATTCTGTAATTCGTGTGCAAATTAATAGTATATTATGATACTAGTGTATAAGTACGCCTTTATAGCACATGCAACGAGTGCTTTTAACGTCGCCAGTGCTTTAATGGCACTTATACACGTTTATCATATGCTATTTTTCTATGATCGTAACAGAAATATAAAAACTTAAGTTCGGTGACACTTTTTCCATCACATTGTGTTAGATATTCTAGGTTATGTTGACAATTAAATTGATGGAAAAGCGTGTTGTAATATAGTATTGAGTCCCCACCACTACGGTCCCGCTCTTCACTATCAATTTATCATAACTAATGAATGCTCTATTTTTGTTTTGAGTGATCTGTAATCCAGATTCGAGTATCCTTAAGTTTCTTTGCTGCTTTGACCTCCTGGGTTTCATTTTCCATTATTAATTTCGATTCCAATTGTTCTTATTTGCACTCGTAGTTTTCTTTTAGTTTTATTTCCGTTTCCTGCTCTTCGTCCTGTATTTCTTGAATAAGATTTCTAATCTTTCTTCTTGATCTACCGATTTTGTTTTTAGGATATTTATTTCTGCAATTCAGCATTCACCGGTGGCCTTGAATCGTAGATTCTTATCAACTGTACCACCCTGGAAATGCTTCAAAGACAAAAAAACAAATGGACGCCAGAAACCAAATGGTTTCGAATAATATAACTAACTACAAGTGACTATCATTTATTTATTAACGCTAAATAGTCTTGCAGTCTGTAATGGTAATCCAATATTAAATAATTGGAATAATTTGGTCATAAAGAATGTATGTAATAATGATAGAAATGTGCAAATTAATTGAAGGTTGCGACACGCACCAAGATCAAGAACCCCTTTCAGGTTATTAAATTAATTGTAACCACAAATAAATCGAGTGATATGCATATCGCTGTCATTTAAGAAAACATTTCTGTTCAGGCTATTGAAGGCAAAAAACGTGAATGCTTTTTTTACAAAGGTTTAATTACACATATAAATTGTACTTTTCAATATTAATTGTAATTAAGTACATATATGCATTTAAACTTCAAATATTAAAACTGACTGAACGTACGCGTCTAAACTTTAAATACTGATAGTTATGGATTGTACGAATTTAAATTTGAAGTATCGAAGATAATTTAATATAATATTAATCCCGGAATAGCCAGTCCGAATCAGCTTGAAAGCAGGGAGACCATCCACTTTTAATGCGGTATTCACCACAAAAGTAACACTAACCTCAAACCTGCAACGCCCATAAATTGCTGACAGGCAAATGCTGGCTGGGGTTGCTATACCCTGTGGTTACAATAACCTTGGATGCGCCCGTAATTGAAGCAGAACCACTCCCAAATTGCAGAAGCTAGGTAGGACATTAGCCGGTGTTGAAAATTAAGTCAGGTAAAACTGTCAATGAAGAGCTAAAGAAATGCAATTAATAGGAGAATAAGAAACAGAAAAACGCCATCATACCTGATTATAGTCATCCCTTCAAAATTAATCGTCGTGGCGTAATAAAGCACGAACAGGACCTTTTTAGAAGCAAGTTACTTCGTCGAGGTGCAGGAAAAGAATCTTCTCGCAGTCGACCAACTAACAAAGACAGCTGAACGCTGCGACCTCGCGATAAGCCAGCGAATGTTTTTGGGGCTTTCCAGAATTGGTACAAAAAGAGTGCACTGGTAAATTGAAATATTTCGAAACACGATTATTATGCGAAGACCATATACAGGCTGGTCCTGAAATAATTCGAGCGAAGCCAAAAAATGGTTTCAGGCTACGCGTAAAATATATCTAAATCCAACAAAAGAAACAAATACATGAATAGAAGAAGATATGCAACTGTGGCTGAAACAACCCATAGGTTTAATTCTAACCTACCGTAAACAATACCTCTCCCGCCTATGCAAAATGCAAATAATGCCGAATGTGCAAGAGGCATGAGTAATACGCCGGACGCGATCCCAGGACTTAGCCTGGGCTGGCTGTGGTCCTGGGACTCGGTTTTTGTGGTAGAATCCTGGGACAGTCGGATTCCGAGACAGCAAACCCTAGTGCCAACCTTTGACTATATGCAGACCAAAAATCATACACTGAAGTTACTTGCGCAATTCATACTGCAGTTTTGAAACTGGTTAAGTAAGGGACACTCTGGCGCGGCGTCTGCAAATACTGGTGGGAGTTGTCGTCGCGGCGGCGGATTCTCCACAGCAAACCGGTTAAACTTAAAAAAAAATGTGACAGTTCTATGTCAACAAAAACCGTGCTACAGATTAGGCAAGTTCGATTGTTTTCAATGGCTTCCGCGATCAAGTTTATTTTTGATCTCCCTGTATAATTTGCTCAGGTTTAGAATTGCAAAAAGTTACTAACAACCTTTGATATCTTAACAGCGATCGAAAAGCTACTTGCAATGATTCAGAATAGGTATCTATCAGATGCGAATCAGAATCTCGGTCTGTTCAGACGCGGCGACTGAATCTCAGACGCGGGCCTTCAGTCACTTGCAGTGCCGTGCTGTTATGGACCTATTATTGCTGTTCTGTGTTTCTGTCGAATTAGTCTGGATCTGCTGTATTCAAAGACAGGGATTGGGCTCTACTAAGCTAATAAATTTTTCATTGTCAAATAATGTACGCTCTATGATCGTTGTATAGTAAGGAACGCCGTGCTCATTCGATTTAAATAGAAGTTGAAGAAAATCTGCTTCGCCTATGATATGATATATGTTCTGGCTGGCAAAAGGAGGCGTGTCCAGGCCCTAGTACACGTGGATTCATATGCTCCAATCGTATATTGTATATTGTCGCCGGCGGCCGAAAAGGAGAGATAAGGAAAATCTGCAGCCAGATACTGTATGCGTCGCTGAATGCTGTGTGAACAGCTCTATTGTTTCATAGTCATAGTCAATGGTACCTTCCAAAAATTTACTTACAAGGGGTCTTATAACGGGTTTACCAATAGGGATTAGGGTTTTTGACGACTCGTATCTACGAGATCGCGCTATCTTTGCGAAAAACAAAAGTGTTATTCTCAATCTGTCAACTTACTCAATTGTTATCATGGCTTCGTACAGTACAGATGAGCGAGTTACAATCGTGCAAACATTTTTCGAGTCGGGCTCATCTGTGCGCGCTATACATCGTGCATTGCGTGCTACGTTTGGTCAGTTTAATCGGTCAACTGAGTAGACAATTCAAAACATTGTCAAGAAATTCAAGATTACCGGGTCGGTGACGGACCAAAGACCACCTGTACGTACTCGTTCTGGCCTTTCGGCCGAAAACATCGCTGCTGTCAGCTAGAGTGTCGGCGAGGACCCTAAACTCCCAGTTCCTCGTCGTTTACAGGGGGGGTCTAGGACGTTTCGCCGCCGCCGTTTCCCCACCGCCGGTTCGCCACGGCCGTTTCGCCGCCAGAACAATTTCAATATTTGGAATAACATATAGATACACACATGATCATGACCTAACATAACCTAATCTAACTAACTCGGTAGTTAATTTCGAATTAGGTACGTTAAGGATTTTGTTGTTTTGTAAATAATCTTAAATGTAGACATTAACATTCTGTAAATTTGAAATCGTTAACCTTAGCGGCGAACTGGCCCGGCGGCGAAACGGCTGGTGGCGAAACGGCCGTGGCGAACCGGCGGTGGGGAAACGGCGGCGGCAAAACGTCCCATTCCGGTTTGCAGGAGTTAGGCCTTTCGCAAATGGCAACCTGGCGTATTCTGACGAAGGATTTGTCTCTCCATGCTTTCAAAATTCAGCTAACACAGGAATTGAAACCCCCAGACCATGGCCAGCGTCGTGCGCAAGTGAGGACAGATCCCAATTTTCATCAAAAAATCATTCTGAGTGATGAGGCACATTTCGATCTCCATGGATACGTTAACAAACAAAACTGCCGCATTTGGGGACTGGAGAATCCACATGAGATTGTTGAGAAACCGCTGCATCCAGAACGTGTTACTGTTTGGTGTGCATTTTGGGGCGGAGGCAACAAAGGAAGAGCGATTACGGTGGACGGTGAAAGGTATCGCGCCATGATTAATGAGTTTTTATGGCCTCGTTTGCAGCGCATGGACATAAGAAACATTTGGTTCCAGCAGGACGGTGCAACGAGCCACACGGCGCGTGCGACACTGGATTTGCTGCGAACGAAATTCCCCGGCCATCTTTAGAAACGGCGATGTAATTTGGCCACCACGCTCGTGTGATTTGACGCCGCTAGATTTTTTTTGTGGGGATACGTGAAGGAAAAGGTCTACGCTACCCATCCACAGAATAACATAACAACTTAAACTCGAAGTCCAACTGGTTATCGGCGACATTCCGAGAGAAATGTGCAGGAATGTCATGGTGAATTTCATCAAGCGAATTGAGGCCTGCCAAAGGAGCCGCGACGGTCATTTGGCCGAAGTTCTGTTTCACACAAGTAGTAGTCGGGCACCATAATTAGAGCAACCTGTCAATCAAACGATTAATTCCGCGAATTAAATTCGCGGTTTGACTTAATTAATTCCGCGGTTTGACCCACTTAATTTCGCGGATTGTTCTAATTAATTTTGATATGTGCTACTGATTAAATTACGCATTAGCTACTGATTAAATTACGCGGCGGCCATTTTTATTTTGCTTCTGGAATTACGCGTGCGCCATTTTAATTTCAATTTTCGCGTTAATATTTGAATTTGAAATTTTTCAGATTTTTTTCTAAGTTCCATTTTTGAATTTAAACTTCCCGGGGGCGGCCGTCTTGGTTTTCTGCGCGCGCACTTCTTGCGGCTGCCATTTTAATTTCAATTTTCGTGCAAATATTTGAATTTGGAAATTTTTCAGATTTTTTTCTAAGTTTAATTTTTGAATTTAAACTTCCCGGGGGTCGGCCATCTTGGTTTTCTGCGCGCGCACTTCTCGCGGCTGCCATTTTAATTTTAATTTGGCGCCCGTTTTGAATTTCAAATTGTTGAATCTGTCTCTTTTGTACTCATTGGGTATTGGCTGTCTCTCTTGCATTTACAGGATGGATGTTTATATTTAAAAAAAATTCTGGTCGACTTGGATTTGAACCCTCTACGTTCGTGTTTATATTTGGGCTGCATCCGTGTACGCCTCTAGACCAACGAAGCGCCACGGATTTTAAGGTTTTGAACAGAACGCCATTTCACTGTTCTGTCGTCACGCTTCCATGTTTTAAACTAAATATTTTTTTAAATTATAATTTATAAGAGCGGAATTGCATAGTCTATGGTTTTTTAAAGTTTGATAATAATTTTAAAAAACTGGTTTTGTAAGTGGTTTTGATGGAATTAATTATTTTATTTTTATCATTTGTCCCGGTATTACAAACTGCCGTTTGCCCTCCGGCTTCTGAACTGCAATTCGTCACGGTGAACACAGGGATAGACACGATTCAACCCATAGGTATATCTTACAAATTTTGTATGACGTAATGCTTCTCCAGTTTTAAAAAACGGTGGATAATAATTCATGGAACTATTACTCAACAAAGTTAAATTAAATTCGTCGTCGGTATTCATATTTGTTGTAGGGCAACTGCCGGAATCCGCAAGTTGAACGTATCGTTATAATTTCTTCTATTTCGTACTACCAAATTTAATAAAATTATGTCCCAACGAAGCTTCTTTGTTGTCACCCTGGTTTAATGTCTCGGCACATAAAATGAACATAAGTTTGTTATGCATTCTATATGGTAATAAAATATTATATAAATCAGCTGGGGCGGCAAAATTAAGCATTAAAAACACGTTTGCAGTTTGACCCAATTAATTTCGCGGATTGTTCTAATTAATTTTGTTATGTGCTACTGATTAAATTACGCGTCTGAATTTCAATTGGTAAATCTGTCTGTCTTGTACTCTTTGGGTATTGGTTGTCGAATTTAAACTTCCCCTGGATGGTCCATCTTGGTTTTCTGCGCGCGCACTTCTCTCGGATGCCAGTTTTAATTTCAATTTTCGCGCAAATTTTTGAATTTCAATTGGTAAATCTGTCTCTCTTGTATTCATTGGGTATTGGTTTTCTCTCTTGCATTCACAAAATGGATGTTTAATTTAAAAAAAAATCTCTGGCCGACTCATTATAGTTACTTTGAAGCACACCTTTTATAAATCGCACCCGTCAAAATTAAAATAAATCACTAGATTTTGGCGAGGGTCGGCATCGAAATGACAATTTAATAATAATTTTCAAAGTACATTACTCTAACTTGTTGCAATTTCAGTAAGATTTGAATAAAAAACAGCAATTTCATTGAAAAATATTCTACTACAATCATTTCGAAAAGCAAAATTTCAGTTAAGTAGGCTTGTGCATTTTTATTACGTTTTATCATAAATATTATCGAAACTATTTAAAAATTTTAGATTCACGGTAGATTGATCGATATAATGTTACAATTTCGTATTTTTATTACAAAAGTTCTTGTACTTTTGATAAAAATATATGTATGTTGACCCCAAATTAACATAAATTTGAATAAAAACACGCAATTTAATTGAAAAATCTTCTGCCACCCTCGCCAAAACCTAGCGATTTATTTTAATTTTGACTGGTGCGATTTATAAAAGGTGTGCTTCAAAGTAACTATAATGAGTCGGCCAGAGATTTTTTTAAAATTAAACATCCATTCTGTGAATGCAAGAGAGACAACCAATACCCAATGAGTACAAGAGAGACAGATTTACCAATTGAAACTCAAATATTTGCGCGAAAATTGAAATTAAAATGGCAGCCGCGAGAAGTGCGCGCGCTGAAATCCAAGATGGTCGACTCCCCGGGAAGTTTAAATTAAAAAATGGAACTTAGAAAAAATCTGAAAAATTTCAAATTCAAATAATCGCGCGAAAATTGAAATTAAAATGGCAGCCGCGAGAAGTGCGCGCGCAGAAAACCAAGATGGCCGACCCCCCCCCCCGGGAAGTTTAATTTAAAAAAATGGAACTTAGAAAAAATCTGAAAAATTTCAAATTCAAATATTCGCGCGAAAATTGAAATTAAAATGGCCGCCGCGTAATTTTTCAGTAGCACATATCAAAATTAATTAGAACAAACCGCGGATTTAATTCGCGGAATTAATTGTTTGATTGACTGGTTGCTCTAATTATGGTGCCCGACTACTACTCACACACAATTGAGATGTTTTATATTTTCATTTTTAATAGACATTTCTGAATTTCCTTAAATATTTTGAGTGTTATTCTATTTCAGTTGTAGATAACCCTTATTGGTAAACCCTTTATAAAGACCACTAATCTGACGTTACCTTTAATTCGCTGTTAAAATAAACAAAATCGCATCAAAATGTGTATACTAATGAATAAAATGTTATAAGCACTAACGTTTTGATGTGTTTTTGTTTATTTTAACAACATATTAAAGTTAACTTAAGATTAGTGGTCTTTATATGACCGACCGTTAGAATCTGTTATTAAAAAAAAAGAACAGAAATAAGATGATTAATAACTTTAAAAAAACAAAAAAATATCTGAAATTTGAAATTGCATTGAGACATTCATTTATTTTTCAGCTATGTGTGGTGATGGTGCAAACGATTGCGGAGCCCTGAAGGCAGCCCATGCCGGAATATCACTATCCGAAGCGGAATCTTCCGTAGCAAGCCCCTTCACATCCAAGAATGCCAACATCACTTGCGTGCTTGACATCATCAAGGAAGGGCGTGCAGCGTTGGTAACAAGTTTTGGAATCTTCAAGTATATGGCATCGTACAGCATGTGTCAGTTCATATCGGTTATGATACTCTACAGCATCGATTCCAATCTCACCGACATACAGTTCTTATATATAGACCTCTTTATCATTTCAATATTTGCGTTCTTCTTTGGCCGAACGGAGGCCTACTCGGGCAAGTTAGTAAAAGAGACTCCGTTAAGTAGCTTAATTAGTGTTAGCCCCGTCCTTTCCCTGCTCATCCACTTATCTTTAACGATTCTCTTCCAAGTTGCGGCCTTTGAACACTTGAAATCGCAGGATTGGTTTGTGCCCTTCGACTCGAGCCTTAAGGAGGAAAAAGACTCCGTGGCTTGCGTCGAAAACTATACTATTTTTACACTTTCCAGCTTTCAGTACGTCATACTTGCGGTAGTGTTTAGTAAGGGTAAGCCGTATAGGCAGAGCATGTTTTCAAACTACGGTCTTTTGTTTTCCTCGGCAGCCCTGACCATGTTCTCCATTTATATGGCCTTGTGGCCTTGCAGCTACTTGGCCGGCGTTTTTGAACTAATCTTACCGGAAGATTTCACCTTTCGGCTGTACCTGCTAATTTATGCCCTTATCAATTTCATTTGTAGCATTCTAATCGAAGTCGTCATAATTGAGTATTTGTTCTTCAAAAAATTGAGATTTAAATTCCACAACGTGTACAAGTCCAAACGTAAGTATCTGGCAGTTGAACGCGACTTACAATCGGACTCGAAGTGGCCCGTTTTGACCTCTGAATATAAATCGGCTGCTAGCCCCATAAGCCCCATTTCGCACTGCACAGCTCAAATAGTGGTCGAGAAGGAAAAGTTCGATAAGAACCACGTTCTGAATTACTTGTACAATGAAGCCCCGAAAGCGATTCTGAATAAAATCAATAGCGACGTTAATGAAAACTCGCAGATTAGCGACGCTTCCCCCGTAGATAGCAGCAATAGCATTATGGACATTCCCACCAACGAAAGCGAGAGTGATTTGTATCACAGTTTTGACAGTACGTCGCCTGCTACTCCCGAAAGGAAAATAGAGAGTGAGGTGTGCAGCTTAACTGCTAATGATACTAAGAACATATCGAATTTCAATTCCCTCGGGCAAAATTCGAAGCTGGAGCGGGTTAACGAGAAAAATAAGGCAGCTGTTTTAGAAATGGACAGTTTCGAGAATAGGTGAGTTTTGCTGAAGGCTCTTAGTGTTTACGTTTTATTTAGTAATTAGCTTCTGTAGTATTTCAAATGTGATACAGTTGGAAAATCAAAATCAAAGACAATTAAAATTTTAGGCATTTTTGGGGTAAAAGTTAGTGTGACTATAAATATTGGGATGTAAGTGTGTGGTGATTTATCTGTGTATAGGCTGTTCAACGTAAAGCAAATTGTTAGCAAAATTGCAAGAGAAAATATAGGAAAACGTGTAAATTATGTAGTATAGTATGTAATAAAATGAGACGTCTATAAGCTAAATAGGGCACTTACATATAGTTTGTAGGAGCTCACTTTTGTTGTTTTTAATGAAATACCCAACATATCGGTTGATCTGTATATCAAGTGTTGCTTCACGGAGGATCTGCGCCCTGAGCTTTAAAATAAAATAAAATAAAAATTATATTGTGTGTAGTCACACTAAGCCGAGAACAGATCCCTCATAGAGGGTCTTTATGTGACCACAGTTTGCCTTTGAATACAATCCTGTTTCCTAGATGGAATACGAGGCTTGTCCGTAAAATAAGGTCTCCAATTTTTTTTCTCAAAGAAAAACACGTTTATTTGCATTGATTAATACATTGTTGGAAAGCCTGGACTTTCTACTATTTTTCTACATAAACTTTCGCGGCTTTGCCGATCCTGATGTCGCCACTAACAGGACTGCTCTTTTGTCGCCCGAATCACAGAACGTAACTCACAACTGGCGGTAGCGGCGAGCGCAAGCTCCATCACGAACGGCGACTAAACCAAAACTAAGCGTCGGAGTGGTGGCGATTTATAAGCGGGGAACCAAGGTACACGCCAGTGTTGCCGGATCGTGCGTTAAAGCGTTCCTCGCGACTCCAGCGCCTTGGAGACTTTTATTTTATGAACAACCCTCGTATGTAGGACTAGTACTGGAGGGATCTAGGAAATTCACCGAAAAGATAATATTTCAAAACTTGTGGTCTATAGACATATGAATTAAATAAAAACTTATATCTTAGTCATGGTCATTAAAAACTACTAAGTTAATCATCTACAAATTTCATTGCGCAAAGAAGAAAACCAAACAGTGGAAATCTTTATAATCTTCTTCATTTTGATCTTTCAAAGCAATTGCAGAAAAAACTATGCGCACATCTGTATCACAAAGTGTCTTAATAACTCTCAAAAGTTTTTTCTTTTAACGACAAATTACCACTTTGTGCCTTGCACAAGCAGATATTTCGGTGACACTATCTTTTTGTTGAATTGTGTTTCGGTGAGCTTTCCAAGACCCGGACTGTAGACCTTCTGAACGTCTGCTGGTGGAGTGGAATGGACACAATAATGAGGAAGACTTCGAGGGAGGAACTAAACTTCAATATAGCGTCCCCAGTCTTCGCGCAAGCGCATTGGATCTGCAAGTCAGCGGCTCTCAACCCGTCGTTTCAACGGATCAGAACTGGCAAAGTACTAGTGAAAGGTACGATTTTGCGATGGCCAGTTCCGAACGGTTAAACTGCAGTATCTGCCTCATGCGCAGGAGTTATAATTTTAGGTTAGCTGCAGTTTAAGATTTGTGTATACGTAGTGCACAATGTTCTATCCTTTGTTTGGAAACCACTGCTTTTCGGGGGTTTTCTGCGCTTGGGCAAACGTCAAACGCAGTGGGGATGCTATACTGAAGTTTTCCCGAGGGGGTCTACACTGATGTGGTCGATTCTCAGGGGGCTACGAGAAAAAAGGTTGAGAATCACTGCTGTGGATGATTGAAATACTCGGTATTTTGAATCGTAAACGCCCGTTTACTGATCTTGCCCGTAAAGAGTTGTTTTATCTATAGAAACAATGTTTTGTAAAAAAAGGTGTTTACGATTCAAAATACCATTACATACTGTACACTACTCGACCGTTACTAGAACTTTACTGGCTCGCACGAATAACATGCTCGCTTCGTTCGCTTGTTAACTACCGTGAATGCTCGTAAAGTTCTAAGTAATGGTCTTCTACTGTAAATAACTATCATGTATCTTTTGAGATTGCAGCCCTACAGTTTCACAGACAATTTCTCCTTGTGATGCTTTTTAAATGATGCTGCAAGTCCTCGTCCAGTGACCATCTTCGAACGATTAGTAGTTACCATAATTCAGATTTATCAATGTATTCACTTATATAGCAAGAGTTTTCAAATCGAACATAGTGACTATAGTGGTTACCTAGACCTAGAGACCCTTACGGGTCTGTGGTTACCTAGACTTAGAGACCCTTAAGGGTCTCTTCGAATTTTGCATTTTGTGTGGGTTTAATATGTTCAGCCTGAAAAAGCTAACTGTATTTGGAAATTATTTTGAAAGGATTACAAAAATGTTATGGGTCTTTCATGTGTATGCAGACGATACACTGTTGATTACCGAAAACACCAATATATTAATAGTAGTTAATCAGTTGCAAACTGTAGTCAATGAATTTACTAGGGGTGGAATTTACAATTAAACCCAACGAAAATAAAACCAAGGTATTTACACTTCACACAATTTAAGCCGTACCAACCGTTCGGATCAGCAATCGTGAAATTCAATGGAATCCAACAGATAAATCAGTGAAATATCGTGGAATCCATCTAGGTACAATTCTAAATAAGCCAGCATCTAGAGTATTTTATATACTAGCTAAATCATTATTTAAAAAAATCGAACCTAGTGACCATAGTCATCAACTAGAGACCTTCAAGGGTCTCTATGGGTACCTATGTTTGATTTGAAAAACTCGTACGTTTTGCATTGTGTGGGGGTTTTATATGTTCAGAAAAAACTAACTATCAGAAAATTATTTTGAAAGGACTACAGAAATGTTGACATGTAAGGGTATTCCATGTGTATGCAGACGATACAGTGCTGATTACCAAAAACACCAATATATTAATAGTAGTTAATCAGTTGCGCACTGTAGTCAATGAATTTACTAATGGGTTTGCCAGGTATAATTTACAATTAAACCCAACGAAATATAAAACCAAGGTATTTACACTTCACACAATTTAAGCCGTACCAACCGTTCGGATCAGCAATCGTGAAATTCAGTGGAATCCAACAGATAAATCAGTGAAATATCGTGGAATCCATCTAGGTACGATTCTAAAAAAGCCAGCATCTAGAGTATTTTATATACTAGCTAAATCATTATTTAAAAAAATCTAACGTAGTGACCATAGTCATCAACTGGAGACCTTCAAGGGTATCTATGGTTACCTATGTTTGATTTGAAAAACTCGTTCTTTTTGCATTGTGTGTGGGTTTGATATGTTCAACGTGAAACAACTGTAACATGTATGGGTATTCCATGTAAAACGACAATGTGAGGATAGCCAAATTTTGTTTGTGGTAAGTTTGATATCAACATTCTGTGCAAACAGATATTGGACGAGTTTGACTATGTCCTCCAGTTCCGAACCAAAAATTTCTATACGTATTACGCTTAATCCAGTTTATTTGAATCTTAAATGTAGAATTTTGCTACTAAACAAAAACTTTTTTGTGGCAAATCGCATATAACAATTACGAAAAGGAAACTAGTCTGTTTATAAATTATAGCTAAGTATTTATACTGTACGTAACAGCAGCATTACTGGAAAAGATAATCAGAACTGTGATTCTGTATAGCATAATGACAGTCAAGTATGTATTAGAACTCGCATCTGCAGGTCAGAGGAGTCGTGAATGATAATATAAATGCCAGGTGGCATATACTTCAACTCTGTTATGGTTTTTATCTGGAAACTCAATGGTATTTTCCTAGTCAGTTAGCAGTATTGTAACAGTTTATTGGAAATATCAACCTGGATGAAATCATTTCTAAATTTAGTTGGTTTTTTATACTCGCCCAGATTTGCGTTCACGTTTTAATTTTTCTGCGTTTTTTTTTTTTTACAAATACGTCGGAAATATTTATTATACCCTTGTTAGTATTAGGTTATGGATTAAGAAAAAGGAATTATTTATTTAGTTTAAACCAAAAATTTTTATGAATTTATTATCCACAATTTGCATTCTAGCAAAGTCTGATTTTTTAAAAAGAAAATCTTAACCTTGGGAGACATTGGTCAATAATGTATAAAGTTAGAAAACCAAATTTAGACTTAAGAGAAATACAAAAAGGTGCCTCATATATACACAGTATCGGAAGAATTTTCGCTTGCGTTAGTTTTTATTGTAGGGTTTAGATATCTATTACTAAATATATCAAAATAGATAGTCCTTAGAAGACGCTTATTTTATTTTAAGTAGCCTATCAATCTTTGTCTAAATTTAATTGCATCGCAGTAAACCTCTTCTAGCATTCGACTGGTAGATAACATGACTGATTTGATACAGTGACTATATCATTTCTCTATTTAAATATCTTGAAATCAACGTTAGAAGTCGACTAAAATTAAGACGTGTGCTGTTTAGAAATAAAACATTAAGAAGTTCGATCTGAGGAAGTTCCAAGTCTGACCGTATATCATTTTACAAGTGCGACTATATCTGGTTTACAATTTTTATGTAGTTGAAGATATTCGACCATTTTTGAGCATGTGGTACAGGTGGTAACGCTTCTAATGGGGCCAAACATGATGTAGACCACTACACGTTTATTATTTAAAAAATCCCAACTCCAGATATTTCAGGTGGTAGTAGCATGCATGCTTGATTGCTTTAGTTGAGTAGTTCCGAATAGTTTATCGGTGAAGCATAGTTTTATGTGCTTGTGCTGCTTATAGATCTTTCGGTGAGTGTAACTTGAAGGGGCAGCAATTTTTGTTCAATATATTTATTTACACAAAAAAATGTCTCTACACGATTA
This sequence comes from Agriotes lineatus, assembly GCA_940337035.1. Taxonomy (NCBI): domain Eukaryota; kingdom Metazoa; phylum Arthropoda; class Insecta; order Coleoptera; family Elateridae; genus Agriotes; species Agriotes lineatus. The sequence continues at coordinate 204,144 of CALNHX010000026.1, forward strand.
ATGCCTGGCTAGTTTACTGTATTTCCTTTACAAACTTTACAGAATTGTATGATTTGTTGCTGCCAGCTTAAGAATGTTCGATTAGTCATTTTTTGAGAATGTATAATTTGTTGGGATTCTCATTATGGTATCTAATGTGTTGTGTATTGTGCTACAGCAAAACATTTCCTGCGAATCGTTATGTTGTTTTAACTTTTAAATAAATTACATTCATATAGTATAGTTTGTGAGGTTAGTGGCGCCGTATATAACCCACAGTATAGAAAAATACAATTACCTTGTCAAATAATCATAAAAAGCGACTTAAAACTGGCCAGCTTAAATATAATGTACTAAAGTAACAAACCATCCTGCACTTGCCATTTTACCCTAATACCAAGTATAACTTTAGTTATAAGTCTTCGAAGTTCGATTTAAAGTGAAAAAGGCCGCAGCATTGGCTTCCAAATTTACAACGCCGTAAACATACCAACCAGTGCGTCGTTAGTCATAACAATGAAGCAACGTTTTGCCTTTCTGTCAATTCTAACGTTACAGTGATCTGTAAGTACTTAGATACTAAATGTTTCACAGAAGAAAGTCTGCATTTATATCTCAGGTCTATACAATCTACTTGGCGTACGGGCCATAGCCTGATACGCGTTTCGAAGTTTCCACACTTCCACTAAAGTAAGCAGGCTTGCTCGCCACCAGCTTTAGTGGCAGGGAACCTGCCTTTAGCTAGTAATAGTTTTGTGAACCCCATTTTGGCCGGGTCAGGAACGTCTCTGGCATTTTATGACGATGCTGCGCGAGTTTTCTTGCTGGAACCGAACCCGACCTGGTACAATTCTAGTAGAAGTCGTAGCATTTAACATATTTTTACAGAAACAATACTTACAAGTTAAGTATTGTAGTTGCTTTTATAACTAGTAGAGGAATGTAGAGTTGTATGCAACTGTTTTATCTAGGCAATGTTTAGAATAAGTTTTAGTTCCTTTTCAATTTAGTTTAATTTTTAGAAATTTGAAACGTCTTCATATTGTATTGTTTCCATTTTTAATATACAAAGAAAAAACCGGTGCTTTTACTTAAGATTACTTGATATTTGTATTACATATTGTGTGATCCTATACTTGTGTAATAAAATAATTATACAATCAATTGGCTTTTAGTTTTTACTTAATTTCCAGCTTTCAATACAATTATGCAAGAGCACTTGATTATTTTTGATGCCTTCTTTTAAAGAAGCAGGCCTGGAAAAATATATATAAACACAAAAGGGGAGAAAGATAAGACAGAATATATAAGAAGAAACATAGCAAAAGCAACAGTAAAAGTAGCGAAACAAATTCCTTGGGGGAATTTGGAAGACAATTGAATAAAACACATAAGACAAACAATAATTCTGGAATTTAATTAAGGGACAGAAACAGAAAAAAAATTAAAGGAATAAGAAATGAAAACAAGGAGCTACATTTGGATATAACGCATATTCTCAAAACATGGAGAGAACACTATATGGAAAAGTGACCTAAAAGACTAGGACAGAGTAGAAAGAGAATATGTAAGAAGGGAAGACAGGAAGAAGAGTAAGTATGTAACATTTCGCCCTTCTGCTAATAAGGGCGTTGAATTAATTAATCACCATCGGGTAGCTCTCTCAGTCGGAGTTAATTTGGTTCAGACAGATATACACTATGAGATCAGCAAACAAACACCAGGATAATTTTAGACAGTTTAATTATAGTTCAAAATCTATTTACAAACATAGGCTTTATCCAATAGAACAAAATAAAATGTATTTTACAATAGAATTGGTAGATAAACGAGACGTCCTGTTGCGAAAACCTAGCGTCACTGCAACCCGTCATACATCCGTGCGTTCGTTCGGAGGCCCTACAGTTTGAGCCCTGGTAGATCGACGGGACGCCACTGGTCGCGTTGTTGCGCCGTCGAAATTAGTCCCAGGGATGCCTACCTAATTAAACTTGAATCTCGGTCACAATGTCAAAGGCACGTGTAACTGCAAATATAGGTTAATTCGGCTATGTCAGGGTTATTTACTTACAACACCGGCTCGTGCGGGAGATTCGGCAATCCCCCTGTGAATTGGGCGTTGTGTTTGTGCTGGGTGCCATAGAATGAAAAGTCGACGGTGGACCACCTAGGGCTCAGCTTCGAGTCGAGAGCGGACGTCGGGAAATGGTCCGCACAGCGCTTGCCCTCCGGGGATGCTGTAGGATCTTGGTTGATCGGTGAGTAAATCTCTGTAGTCAACAAATATTAAAAGCAACTTTAAACGGCCTCTATGATTAGCGATGTGCCGGGCCACAATAATATGTAATCTGACACGGCCAGCTCGGATATATTTACGCTATTTAGCTGGCTTAATTATTACGAGAAGCATGCGAAACGGCCTCGTGAACGAGTCGTCGCCTTCAACATGTCTTCCAGGAAATTGTTACAACTATTTGTTGACGGAGCTTGGGCTAAAAATTTAGGCTGAATTCAGGTTATAATATTAACAGGGCAAACCAGCGAAGCGGTCCTCGATAGAGGTCGTCGCCTCCAGGAACTGGCTTTCAGGACGAGAAATCGTTCGGGTTTTAGCTAGAAACACGGCCTCCTAGTTTGGAGTCTTCGGTTCGACTTAGCTATAGGAAAACTCTGGATGCAGGATTTCAAAGTGTGAGGGAAGAATTTTCTTTAAAATCGGACGGGACGGATATGATTGGGGATGATCTGGGACTGGGTGGATACTGGAATGAATGCTGAGAATGCCGGAGAGAATTTATGAGGAAATCTCTCGTGAAACAGTCGCGAAGCAGCTTTTATGTCCCCTCTTCGTGCTTCGTGAATCTAGCAACCACTTCGGACATTCTGAGTGGGAGAACGGCGCAAACGGGGACCTGCGTCTCTTCGATGACGTATTTTTATCGCTGGTCGGGCGTTCTAAAGGTTCAAACTTTGCTAAGAAACGTAGAAATCGCTAGGGGAGAACGCGCGAATTAATTCAGAAAAACGCGTTCCCGCTGGGCGAAACGTTACAAGTAGATAGAGAAATAAAAATGGAAGAACCAGAGAAAGCCATTGAAAAATTCAAGATAGGAAAAGCACCCGAAGAATACAAAATAGATCCAGAGATGGTAAAATATCTGGGACCTCAAGGGTAAAAGATGGCTTCTGGATATCTATAAAGAGGCCTGGAGAACAAATCAAATACCTACAGACTGGGAAAACAACATAATTCTGCCAATATATAAAAAAGGCGATGTGGCAGAATGTGATAACTATGGAGCGATATGCCTGGCACCAGTGATAAGTAAAGTATACCGGGTGACAATGAGACTAGGGCCATGCTTATATCTTCTTTATTTATGGATTGATTTAGATAAAATTTTATACCAAGATATTAGACATAATTTCTGATTGGCTGATAGATATAGTCAAAATGGCTAACTTCCTGTTTTACCGGAAATGATACCAAATTTGATTTTTTAAATGGAACACCCTGTATATTTTATGTTTTTTTAATTCTATGAGTCAAATTACATATAATAGTCTTGCCAAATGTCAATTTTTGTAAACAAAAAAAATATATTTTCAATTTTTATTTTTTACCATAGAAGGCCTTGAGTTGGAATTTTTTTTCTAATTGACTCTAGCAACTCTTAATAATAGCTATTTTATCAATAAGGTCAATAACAAACCTCTAATAAAAGAATATAATTTGCTAGACTCGTTTTTTAAGAAAAAGTCACTTTTTTTAAATGGCACCTACTAAGGGCCATTTTGCCATTAGATAGAAAATGTCATTACCAATCTAACGATATGCATCATGTACTACTTTATCTTTATCTGAAACTGAAAATTAATAAAAAAATATTTTTTTTCTTTAAAAAAATTGAAATTTCGCAGGACTATTATATGTAATTTGACTCGTAGATGCAGAAAAATATAAAATATAGAGGGTGTCCTATTTAAAAAAACAAAGTTAGTATCATTTCCGGTAAAACCGGAAGTCAACCATTTTGACTATATATATCAGCCAATCAGAAATTATGTCTAGTATCTTGGTATAAAATTTTATCCAAATCGATTCATAAATAAAGAAGATATAAGCATGGCCCTAGTCTCATTGTCACCCGGTATACAAGAATAATACTTAGAAGAAAGAACAAGGAACCAGATAGAAAATAAATTAGAAGAGCAGGCGGGATTTAAAAAACAGACAAACAACAGACAATATATTTATTGTAAGTTGAGACGAATTCATTGTCATGTCTTAATTTAACCAGTTTCACTGGCCGAAAACGCCCAGCGGTTAGGCAACTGATTCTACCGGCGGCCTGCAGTGTTCTACTTAAATACAGTTTCCTATGTAATCTGCAATTCTTTCCGTCGAGGGCATTATTGTCGCGAGATGGCGGTACACTGTACAGTTTGGCGTCGCTTCATCTTTCGCAAATATGTCACAAAGTTGTTAAACGCTGTTCGATTTGCCGGTACAAAATCTTCGTTCATCGAGCTCTGTGAACATGGCTGAGATGAAATGATGCATTGTAGAAATTAACCGCTGGATCAGGCGTATGTAGCAAAATTGATTTGGCCACATTTTTCACCCACAACCATGCAAATATAAGTGTTGGGCGAGCACATTGTTGGTGTGTTTTCGGGCAGAATTTTCTGCCTTCAAGCTACGGGTTAAGGCTGCCCAAATAGAGCAGAGGCCTAGTAACGTGCAGTTTTTTCTGTGTTTGTCCCGCTGTCCCCTGTATCTTTCAAGCAGCCCCAAGGGAGCCTCCTGTGTTAGCAGAAACTGTGGGGAGCTAACATCACCTTCACCTTGTGCTGGATGGGGTTTGAACTTAACGGCTATTTTGTTATGGTAATCTAATAATTGACATGCTATTGAATTCCTAACGACCTCGCCGTTTGTTATCTTAATTTAGTAGTTCATATATGCATTAAACCTTAAAGCTAGCGGCTTCACCGCTGTTGTAACGAACTATAATTCAGGTGTGTTAACTGAACGTCAGTTTCAAGGTGAGTTAGTTCAGTTATAATTAACATAGCTATGCATGCTAATAAATTAGCTGAGTGAATGGTGAACCCACGTATGTTTGTTCCATAACTATCGCCTTAGTAAGTTCACTGGAGGGAAAGCTACCCCAGCAGGTTATTTGGTATACTACTAAGACATGCAGATATCTGAATGTGTGAGTACACGCGAGGTGCCAATTTAACACATTAACGGTGGAACGCAGTACCGCTGTGTCGTTCATTCAGTATTCGGGATGTTACTAATTAAATTACCTGTTTTGGCCAAATTACAGTTTAAAGTAAAGTCCGTTTCAATTTCACATGACATCCAGTAAACCATGAATTGATTTTTTTTTTAGAGTGTACTGAGCGACTGACACCTTAAAGTCATTCTGACAATTTGTCTTTTGTACTTAAGTCAAAATGCCAAAAAAGCTTTATAAAAACACAAAAGTAGCAGTTTACAAATGCTTTAATACATTGACAGAAAAAAATGGCGGTACACTTACAAAAAGTGAAATAATAAACGCGGTAGCAGAGATTTTTTCAGTAAGTAGGTATTCATACCAATTCTGCAGAGATTTTAATTATTTTGCTGATAGGTATCCAGAGCAGAGGTATACAAAATTGTGCAAGATGAACCCAATTTGGCTACAACTAAAGCGGGAAATAATTAAAAAAACTCAACATTTTGGAATTTCACATTTAAAGAAGACCTACAGTTAAAAATTTGGAATTTTCATGAAAAAAATGAGTACTTTACCGTGCAAGATCTTTTAAATTATGGGAAAGAAGAACTACAGTACATTGGATCTCGTAGTACATTATGGAGGATAATCAAAAGCATGGGCTATAAATTTAAAATCGTGAATTCACGAAAAATATTATGTTAACAGCAACACGTTGTCGCTAAAAAAATTCCTTCTTGAGGCAGTACCTTCAAATGAAAGATTCTAGTGATGAAGTATGTTTTGTGTACTTAGATGAGACGTGGATATATAAAAACGAGAGTCCTAGAAAACGTTGGGTAAATGATGATTGCAGAAAAGGAAATCCAAGTCAAACTCGCCAAGAAGGAAAACGGTACACAATTTTGCATATTAAGTACTAGGTACAACTTCTATCATCCCCAACTATAGGACAATCAGAAATGCCACACGATTCTGATGAAAACGACTCGGACTCAGATTCCGAGTAATGATCACTGTATATATATGTATAATAATTTAGTAATTTTAATAATTTAGTGTTTATAATGATTTAGTTAATCTTGTTTGGTTCTTGTTGATTACAATTAACATTTCCGCAGTTGGGTTTTTTGTTTCTTCAATGATTTTTTACTTATCGTTCGTTTTCGCTTCAATTTAGAATGTTATATTTTACATTTTGTATTGTTATATTTTACATTTTGTATTTTTCGGCAAAATTCTAGTGGGGTTTGGCCATATGACCATAGCAATCGTTGCCAAAAGATTCGAATGGCCATCCCGAAATCTCGCCCAAATACAAATACAAGTAGATAAGTAGTTCAATACATTTTTTGAATATTTTACAAATATAAGTTAATTTGTATCTTGCCTTTGTGTGCTGTAATAACATTCCGGTGTTAGCTTATTAGATAATGGTTCACATGTTTGTAATTAATGTATCTTCTGGATCAACATTAAAGTATTGTTGAAAAAATGGGTTAGCAAGCTTAAGTATGTACCTATTAATAATTAATCTCAAAAAAATATATATTGCATTTTCAATACCTAAAGCCAAAGCTGATGTGTCAAACATTTATAACCTAACATTTAAACTGACAGTTTGTCTACACTGTTTTAAAAAACGTTCTTAATTTCAATGCCTACTCGGTGTCATGTGAAATTGAAACGGACTTTATGTAATTCATTTTGGAAATTAGCTTCTACACGTCCTCAGCAAAGGCTGCGTTTGCTGATGCACACTGTCTCAGGTCTTGATCGGTTAAAATTGTGATATATTTATTTTTGTGATAGTATTGTTATTGTACGTTAATGCCAGTAATTACAAATCGATTTTATTCTTTCTGATATTGATCCATTACCTATTTGAAACATTATACGATGTATCGAACTGTGGGTTTTCATTGTTTATGTTGTATTGTTACCTTGAGCAATTTAATGGTTTGTTCGCTCAAATGAACCAAAGAACATGGTCCTAAAACCATTTGGCGCTTCTACAATTTTGACCGTTTAGTTTTGAAGGTAAGTTACCTACGCCCTTCCACTGAGTTTGTACGAGTGCATGTTGTGATTCGACATCGGCAATTATTAATGTAACAAAGAAGTGTAATAGAAAGATACAAACAGGGGAACAATTAATCTTAGTATTTATAGACCTTAAAGCAGCCTTTGATAATTTCAAAACGAAGTAGTACAAAACTCAATGGAAAGTTTAGAAATATATCAAAAGATTATAACAGTGGTAAATAGCATATATAGAAATGTGAGAATACGAATATAGATAAAGGGAGAAAAATCGGAAGAGTTACATTGAAAGAAAGGCATAAAGCGATGAGGCTATTTTAGCCCGTTGCTATTTATAATAATAGTGAACAGAGTACTAAAAAACGTAAGAGAAAAAACCTCTAAATTACTAACTCGTGTAGGACACAGAAACCTAAGCGCCATAGAAATGGACTGCCTAATGTATGTGGATGATGTGGTACTGATGGCAGATAGTTATTCCAAAATGCAAAAATTAATAAAAATATGGGAAGAAGAAATAAACAAAATGATAATGGAAATAAATACGACTAAAATAAAGCTAATGGTGATAAAGAAGAAACAACAACAAATCGAAAATACATAGATAACATGCAATCAGCAGATCCTTGAATATCTGGGCAGTATAATTACAGATGATGGTAAAATGGATGTGGACATAGCCAGTAAAATAGAAAAAGCAACAAGAATATATTACACATTAAATAGCACAATAAAGGGAAATATAAAACAAAATCGAGTTGACAATATACAACACTATAACAATACCAGTACTGTTACATGGTAGCGAGGCATGGGTAGTCCAAAAAAAAACCAAAAAAGCAAAATTAATGCAATACAGATGAGATATTTGAGAAAAATTATGGGGAAAACAAAGTACGACAGAATAAGAAAAAGAGATAAGAAATAATCTAAAACAAGAACTAATTATACAGAAGATGTAAAGAAGACACATGGAATGGTATGCACACCTAACAAGAATGAACCCGAATAGACTGCCACGGCAAATATTAGAAATGAAAAGTGTTAAAAAACGAAGAAGGACAAACCAAAAAAGATATGTAACCAAGAAATAGCAGAGATAGGAAAAGGAAAAGGAAAAACAATGTAAGAAACAAAAATATTAGCAAGAGATAGAGTGGGATGGAAGAAATGGCTTAAAGAGGACGAACCTTAAATTCCAACGCTCGCAAGGGCACAAGGAAAAGAGAAAGAAGAAGAGTCTTCTTTTATTTTTAATCTTGTTAGTATTTGAACTACGCTTGGAAGCATAATGTAAGTCACATACTACCCATTATCTCCGGTGCACTTTCTGTACGATCCTCGACACCAAAATTTAAAAGAGGATAAAGGTAACCAAATAATGCATACTAATAGTTTTCGACCTAAAGCCGTGCCAATACCAGCTAGAGAACAAGGCTTGTGACGTTAGCTAAAGTAGGTTGTAATGGCCGCAACGTGAACTTTAGCTACACATTACAGCTGGACATTGATTGCAATTGTCGAATATAATTGAGCTTTTTTTAATAGACGAGTCACTTAGTGCCTTTGTTAGTGTTTGGTGCTGTGCGTTTAAGTTATTTACTATCAGTTTTGCACAAATAAACACGTAAATGACCGTAGGTGGTCGTGAAATAAACGCATTATCACCGCATGGCATGATACTCTCGGGTCTAGAGTTTCAAAACAGTCTCCGGTGAATAAATGTAATAGTAATTTCTTCCAATTATATATCATATCTGTGAAAGTGTTTTTAGATAGATATTTATATCAGTATGCCGTGTAAATGTTCAATGCCTGAGTGCAGAGGCGCAAACATGAATAATGTGCATGTGTTTAGTTTTTTGAAGGATAAAACTTTATGAGAAAAATGGATTACTGCTATACCAAGGACACAGTTTACTCAAACTAAGCGCTTCAAGGTATCTGATTTACATTTTCTAGCAGTGAATTTAGTTTTGTTTACGTCATATTCAAGAAATTACTTGAGCATTTTGAAGAACAACTTTTAAATGTTTATAATAAATGAAATTTTGCATCGCAGATGATTGTAAAATTTCTTACAGAAGAGGGGATGCCGTTATCGTAGCGAAGCAAGAATAACAAAAATTATAACTGACTATAAGCTATTTAGGTAAAATTAATAATAATTGATAGAGCAAAGGAAGCAAGAGTAGAAAACTAAGCACGCTAACAAATATATAAACCAAATTTCTAGTTTTATATTTATTACGTATATTGAAAAGTGAGTTAAATTTTGGGATTGATACTGCAGTACTTATACTGAAATTCAAAATTATAGTTTTTGCTTTGAAACTTCGTTTTCTGTTACAAAAAATGAGTGGGATACGACTAAGGGCTCAGTTCCCGATTAGTAATCCTGTGTCTACAGAAAGCCCTTATTTTTAAAGCTATAAAAACTGCACCTATTTGATTTAACTAACGTTTGACCTACCCGTACAGACGTCACACTGGAGAGCGGTGGTCTTGTTTCTAGGTGGTGTTGGAAGTGAGCACAGGATAGTAAGCCAGAATTGTAATAAATAAAGGTAATGGAAAGAATCAAATGAATTAAAGTGCTGGCACCAGTAATTGATAAGGATAAACACTTCGAATTTTAGCAAGAGTGCATAAAACTAAAGAAAATTTGAGAAATGACGGTGAAGTGAGCAGGTCAGAAAGTAGCAAAAAGCAAAAAAGTATGTATTTGGAGTAGGTAATATAAGACAAAAACTATTGCAAACAAGAGGAAAAGTCGCCACTGGCATTATCATAGTAATAAAGAATCTCTGTTTCTACTATTTAGTTGTCAGAAATTTTCGGTATGTAAACACAAACCTGTACTTTCGGTTAATAGCAATTGGACGAAAAGACGATTTTCTGTAAAGATTGTAATAGTTATTTATGTATCAGGGACGTAAAACTGCCACTTTTGGTCCGCGACGTGAAAATTATAGCGCGAACTGCTCCGTACATAATACGGACCAAAGACGCTGATCGATCAATAATATGCGTTTTTTAGACCGTATTTTCAGGCGGAAAGGAGTTTTTTTCGCCCTCGGGACGATAACATTTATTTTCCCCAGTTGACGTCATTTTAGTTATTATTTGCCCTGTGTTTATCAACAACGATTTATATAATCTGGATATTTTTATATGCACCTCAGACATAACTAGCGTCTTTGGCACTTGTCATCTTATGGCTCTCGCTGCTCCACACCTCGCCAAAAATGCCTGTTTTACGTTCTTGATACATAAATAGTTATTTTATTTTTTAATGATCTCTTATTTATTGTTTATATACCTATGTGATACGAGGTGTACAAAGCAGTCCATAATACCCCAGGGCGTAAAGAGCGAGCGTTATGATAACGCCCGGGAATTGTGCCCTCTAATGAGCGGGCGTAATTATTATGCCTATTATTTACACCCTAGGGCGTTATGGCCTGCTTTTTAAGCTTCTCAGTTGATTTACGTATTCAAAGTTGAAAACAAAACCACTGGCATTATTTCATGTTTATACCCTTCATAACGTCTTTGGTACATAAATAACTATTATGAATGTCATTTTATTGTGCTCGCTTGTGCTACTAATAAAAAATGTATGCTTTGGCAGACCGTTGTCTAAATAATATGTGAATGGGGTTGTAATCCCATGCTGTAGAAGATATGTTTATTTGTATAATCGTTATCTTTTTACAGGGGGTCCTGTAATTCGACCGACCAACTTCTAGGTGTTATAGAGGATGTTGAAACATAAACATTTTGCGCATAAAAACTTTTTCTCTTAAATCGCTCCCCGCCGAGTTATACCCTCCTAAAAGGAAGGGTTATATTAGAACTTTTTAATGGGCGAGAATTTGATTACACAAGAAAATATACTAGAAAGCCTGATTTATTCAAACCTTTTTTATCTTTTTAGTTTTCTCGCCAAAATTCGTATTTTTGCATAAAAATATCTGCGCGCTACAGTTATTCAGTAAAATGCGGCAAAATGTTTTGCATGGCCGGGCTCTAAACATTCTGGCTACTGATCTAAGGGTTGAGAGGTCGATACCCGATCCCGGTGAGGTTTTTCAAAATTAAAAGACCCTGGAGAAATCGACAAAAATAAGACAAAGGAAATAAAGTTCGGGTACTTCATTCCATGTAGGAGCATGGCCTAAGACAAAGCGAGTCAGGGTCGCCGAACTATCTCTTCGAAACCCAGTTATCTAGCACAATGATAGAAAAAATGGTAGACCAAAACAAAAGCGTGAAGGGTTTAAGAAAAATCTAGGGAAAATTAACACCATGTGACCGTTGAACACTAATAAGCAGAAGTACAAAATAGATCTAATGATAATCTTGCAATACTTCAAATAAGCCGAATAGTGAGCTGTGAATACCCAAAACAGTTCTGCAACCAATATCATCCAACAGGACAGCTGAGTTGCTCCAGAGGAGATTGAAGAAATCAACGCTTCGCCCACTTTGATAAGGGGCTTTACCAGGAGGTAAGCAAAAGAGGGTGCTGGGCGGGGTTTATAAATGAGTACTCCACATGGAGAGAAGGGGAAAGCCTTCGTCTCAACTGAAATAAAAAAAGGACATTAGCGGATTATAGATGTTTCATCAGAGAGGATCATATGGCCAGTATCGCTGTGGTGTTCGGCGATGACTGGTGATGAAACCAGACCTCTGACTTGCTCCAATGTTGGTGATACGAGTTTTTATTGACGCCCTGTTTCACCAATGCATAAAATATTACCCAAGCAAGAAACTCTATGAACACCATTGAATGACATGGATATTCAACAAAGGTTGTTTCCTTGCTCTTCAAAGCCACCTCGGCTCTATGGTTTTTCCAAAATTTCCCAACATTTCCTTCAAGCCCATCATCAGTATCATATATTCCCCTACCTACTCATTAGCGAAATACGTAGGGAATATTCTCAAAAAGTTCGCTGGCTGATCTCCATCGTATGTTTGCAATTAAGCCCATTTTGTTGAACTTATATCCAATATAAGCGTTCAACCTGAGGATTTACTTGTGAGCTTGGATATCACTTCTTTTTTATTAATGTTCTATTCCTAATTCTATAGTCATAAGCCAACAGTTGTTATCAGAGCATGGGGAGACGTTTTTAAGTCTACCGGCCCTTGTAGAAAAATACCATTCTTCCACTTATTTCCTATTTCAAGGGTAGTTCTTTAAATACATTTCTGGTGCGGTTATGAATTTGCCTCTTTCACATGTCGTTGCCAATAGTTTTATGGTGGGACTTCGGCGTTACCGGGACGCGGGCGTGTTACGAACCAGAGTGGTAAAAGTAATTTTACAGTGATTTAAAAAAAAGTGATAGGAAAAGTGGAGAGAAAATAAGTGGACGTAAAAATTTAAGCCTCGCAAACACAAGCAAGAGCAACATAAGCAACAAACAATTCAAGAAGGTTAATTACACAGCTGATAGATAACAAAGCGGAACAACGACCTTCGCGAATTTACAGAACAACATAAACAAACTAAAGCGGCCTACACACGTAGATGCGTTTAAAAGACGAAAATGGAAGCTACAAATAATATAAGACGGTTGTTACAACTACAAATGCAGGGAATTTCAACAAAGACAATCCGATACACAAACAGAAATGGGTAGGTTAATAGAGGAATTAAAAAACAAAGAAGAGATCAACAAGGAAAGGAGAGAATTGTACACAAAACTAGCAAACCTAGAGGAAAAAGTACGATTACCAAAATCAACCAGAACAAAAACAATGCTAAAATATACAAAAGAACAACTTAGAAGCCTACAAGCGATAGGAAAGAGTAAAAAAATAAAAGCGAAGTGGGTGTCAAAAACAAAGGAAGTAGAAATTTTTGCAAATAGAGCAATAAGCTCTACAAAATCTCCAGACTTGATAATAGGAACATGGAACGTGTTGGGAACGTTTTACCCGAGAGCCTTAAAGGATTTAGAAAACGAAGCACAAAAATATAAACTAGATATACTAGTTCTACAGGAAACAAAACAAAGTGGAAATATACAACTAGAGTTAGAAAAGTACATATTCCTTAACAGTGGCAAACAAACAAGACGATTTGTAACCGGCTTTCTAGAAAGCAAAAAGATAAAGGGGGCAGTGTTAAAATTCACCCCCTTGTCGGACAGAATGTGCCATCTTAAGATAAAGGGAATGTACAGGAATGTCAACTTTATTAATATACACGCCCTTACCGAAGAAAAGGAAGAAGAAGAAAAAATGAATACTACGAAGACCTCGATAACTTCTACGACCAACTACCGAGCAACGAAATTATAATAACAATGGGGGATTGTAATGCAAAACTAGGTAAAGAAGAGGTACACCACCCCACAATCGGTAGATTCAGCAAACACGAAGAATCGAACGAGAACTTGTTTTAATTTTATTGGCTTTCTCAGCTAGGCTACTTAAAAATATGATTATTTAAATTATGCTTTACTTTAATAAAGCTATGTTGTTTTCTATTTTTTATTCATTGTCAACTTATCAAAAACTTTTGTGCCGGCTAGCTATTGAGACTCGTACCTACAGGGTCAGGTTGTTACACATTAGATGAATTTAATTATTGTATGGCAAATGCTCGATTCTAACGAATGACAGATAACCTCACAATTTGACTGTAAACAAAGCTGTTCGAAACACAGAAAATGCTGCGTATTGTGAACACAAATAAACCAACAATAAATCAGTTTACCTCAGGTAAGTTATAACAATGCATTTCAAATAATCAAGTCGTTTTCAAGTACAAAGCGACGCCAACTCGCATTTGATTTTCCTTGTTGGCTCGAAAGACACTTCCGGTCTCCGCATAAGGGACTCAAAGCTTTTATTTTCTACCTGGAACGGTTTGAACTGCTCCTGCCTGCCTCTGGAGTACGAACCAAGCCTTCCCCAGGTGCTGCACTTTATTGTCCCCTTCCCGTAGCTCTCAGTCCTGCCGAATCTGGCTCGAAAGATGACCTCGCACAGGCCACGGTTGGAAGGGACGCCAAGCTTATACCTGCCTCCTGGCGATATTTTAGCTGCTGGTATTTTCTTATAGATCACAAACAAGGCCTCTATGCGATGCACTCTGCTTTTTGCTTCCCGAAGCTCCGAAACTAGTCGAATTATAGCTCGAAAGGCTATCACACATAAGCGAAGCTCCAGGTCCAATTTACGCTGGAACTGCACTCCGAAACACTGCCAAATTAACCACAGCTGGTCTCGGCACAATGGCAAATAAACACAACTGGGTACAAATTCTATATTTTTATCGACAAAATTAATCAAAATCGGGCAGCCAAACAAGGCACAAGCCTTCGGCTTGGCTTCCTCAACAAACAGCAACAATTGACATTCTAGCTCACCATAGCAACAGGATTTGCAATTGTTTTTTTAGTAAATTTACAATCTTTGAGCTTAATTTTTAATTGCTTTTGCAAATGTCATTCAGGAAACTATAACTGCACAGTTGGTTGCACTTTTCACTGAGTCTCAAGCTATTAGCACTTTCTTGTAGTCTTCATTAATTCTCAGGTTGCTTTTTAAATGCCCTTTGCATTAATCGGTGCCTTCTTGCAATTCTTTATAACCCTTTAGCTACGTTATCAATTGTTGGCATTTCAATATGACTGAAGACGCTGCATGAAATCTCTGTAACGCTTCGAAACACCTTTGTACTTAAGCGATTTTATTATCTTGTCATGACGTTACTCAATTAAACTGTGATTCATTATAAACTTAGCTAGCTACATTTGCCATATAGAGCACAAATCTTGAATACAAACTAAACGCAATCCTGACGATGCTGTTTTGTTCAATTGCTAACCTCTGTTAATTAATTATTGTTATTGCTACTCATGTCTTATGTAATTATCAATGTTTACTAGTGACTTATATTGTTGCAATAAATGCAATACCAATTCTGGGCCTATTTGAATCATTTATTAGCATTTGTACGTTAGCAATGCAACCAGAATTGCTGTAAGCATCATACCATTACAATATAAATGATAGAGCTATCTTTTCGAATATAATCTTCATAAACTGTTACGCGTCTACAAATGGCACCGATGATGAATTAAAAGAAGCCTTATGGAACACTACATAAAGTAATACTGGCATTACCAGATTATGACACAAAAATTGTATTGGACGATTTCAACGCGCAGATACGGAAGGATGACTTTCTGACTGAAGGGGCAGGGAAATACACAATTCACAACGAAAGTAATAAGAATGGAAATTACCTGTATAACTTAGCAGAAGCAAACAACTTAGTAGTAGCACAAAATTTATTCATAAATACCAACACAAGGTAACATGGAACTTACCGGGAGGAAGATACTTCACCCAAATTAATCATATTCTAATATCTAAAACAAGACAACGCTCAGTGGAAGACGTTGTAATGTATCGGGGAGCTAATTGTGATAGTGATCACTGTTTAGTGTTTTCTAAACTAAAAGAAAGATCGCATCAAACAGAAACCAAAAACACCAAGGTAAGAAAATGTGGAATAAGGAAGGATTTAAGGAAATAGAAACTTGTTACAAATACAAACCAGCAGTATCGAAAAACTAAGATAAGAACATTGCACAGGAAGATGTAGAAGGTTTATGGTGTGTCCTGAAAACAAGAATACTAGATGCAGCAAGCCTGCCTATGAAAATAACTGAAGGCCATAAGACAAGTAAACAAAAAGAGTGGTTTGATTTGGACTACAGGGAAGAAATTCTACAGAAAAACGAAGTATGGAATAAATAGCACAATTCTAGACTGGAGGAAGACAAACAAGAATATCTACAGAAAAGAAATATAGGCTGAAAAACTTTGCAGAATGAGGGACGTGAATGATGGGAAAATTAAGTAAAAGAACTTGAAAGCTACTACAATTTAAAGAGAGCAAGAAACTGTTATAATGAACTAAAAAAAAACAGAAAATAAATCTGAGAAAGAAAGGCTAATGGATAGAGACAGTGCGAAAACATACGAAATAAGAGAGCAATGGAAAAAACATGATGTGGAACAACAAAGATGAAGATATAAGATTATTACAAATACTCGAATACGTGCTTGAAGACGATAAAATAAACACTGAAAAAGTGCAAAAATAATTAATTAACTAAAGTATGGGAAAGCAGCTGGCCCAGATGACATAATGAAATGCTAAAATACGGTGGATGAAAGATTGGCGAGAAAGTCTATGATATATGCAAACAGTTATGGAAAGAAGAAAAAATCTAAGAGACTGGGAGAACGAGACAATGATTTCACTATTCAAAGGTGGTAGCAGAGATGTATGTGCAAACTATAGGGGCATAACACTTTAAAACGTAGTATACAAAGTTACAAGTTTAATACACAATCATATCAAAAGATAGAGGTACCTATCAACACCAAAATAGGACAGTACCAACACGGATTTAGAGCAAAGCATAGTACAATCGACGCTATACATACAATGAGACAATTAGCTGAAAAGTATTGGGAATTCAACATAAATATGCATAACTGATTGATAGACTTCAATCGGGCATTTCATAGAATCAAACGATCAAAAGTAAACAGGCGTAAACACGAAACTTAAATATCATATACTTAAACTTATTCACGCCAATGCATTTTGAACTGGTGCCGCAAAATATTTCATTAAATTGAGGCGAGGTTGTGGCTTATTTTTTAAATCTAGCATCTTACGAAAACGAAATTCAACTTCTATAAAACCATAAAACACACATAAAAATCCATAAATACACAGAAAATTCGTAAATATGAACAAAAGCCCTAAGTACAAAGAAGCCCTGAAACAATAAGACGTAATCAGCGTACAGACGTGAAGGGCATTTAAGAAACTCACTTCAGGTGTAAATCGTCTTAGCGACCTATCTCAAATACCGTAGTAAGGAGGTACTGACTTATCGAAAACCATCTAAAATGTATTACAAATTCATAAGAACAAAATGCTAGCATGTTCTTCTCTGCCAAACTTACTATAAAAAACAGCTATTTCCAGTAAATCCACCAAATAGCGTTCTTCCCAGATTCCTTTTAACTAACCAACGATAGATTGCTGGTAAAATTAAAGGAGATATTGCAACCGCTCATTTATATATCTCCCATAAAGCGTGAGACGCAGTGCCCCCGAAGTTCCAATGGATTTTGCGAGCTCGAGCCGAAAATTCTTCAATTCAAAGACAAAAGAAAACAGATAAACAGTTTCACCACCACAGTGGGACGAAATTAGGGATGGGCATGTGATGTGAAAACAATCGGGTCACGGCGGGTTCTGTCGTGAACGTGACTAATATTTGAAAATCGGGACGTGAACGTGAGTGAAAATTTTCAAGGCGTGATTCACGTTTCACGTTAATTTCACGTTAAATATTTAGTAATGAATAAAAGATTGCAGAGTGCCCCGCCCAGCCACTGCCCTCTCATGTGGAAGATCTAGATATGGAGCTGCTCATGCGCATACGTGTTGTGTGTACTGTGTACAGTGAATGGCGGTCTGTCCGGGAATTAATAGTTATTTCCATTCTAAGGTTCTATTTAAGGCAGCTGGGACGCACGGACACAAGAAGTGCTCTGTAGCGCATGTAGGAATAGAGCATTCGCTTGCAATATTCCACAAAACGCTGGTATCGCATACGCCTGCCCTTATTAGAAAGGTGAAGATATTTTTACCCTTAGCTTAATTTGATTTTTAAAATTATTTAGTGTCACAATGTTCTGTTTAAAGCCCTTTACACAGATTTTTATTGGTTTTAAAATTGAACATTCTGTTCTATCTGAATTTGAATTTTGAAATATGAGCTGCGGGTCACGTCGTGAGTGGGGGGTCACTCCTTAAACGTGAGTAAACGTGAGCTTGAGCGTGCGTGAACAAGCAAGCGTGAAACGTGCACGACGTGAGTGAATACTTATTCACGCTACCGGGTGGTGTAGCTTGAACAAGCGTCCACGTTCGATCAGTAGAGTTAAACAAGGCCCTTTCTGGTCAGAACTTGGATGGGAGTTCGACGGCTGTTTCTCTCGGCGCCTCGTGATACGGCTGTCACGGAGATAGTTGGTCCCGGCTCTCATAACAACATCATGATAGTCGTTAGTGGGGTTGGAAGTTCCCATAACTGCACAGCGACGCCTATAATTGGCCTAACGGCCGTTGGCTGAGTGTGAAATAAATAAATAAAATAAAAATAAATATCTAGACGAAATAACTTAGGAAAGTTGACCACAGTAGGAAGTCTCTAAGCGACCTCGCTGGGACTTCGGCGGAAATGCGATAAATTCGTTAGATACAGTAGAGTAGACAATACATAAAATCACTAGATAATCTATATAATAGTTAGACGAGAGTAGGGAAGACGCCGTGATACGTGTTGATCTGTTGGAAAAATTCTACCACTGATTGTAGTGAGTTAATTTGGTAACACCTCAACTAAATTCAAACGGGGAGTTTACCCAGGGTGACGTTGCTATATCGTCTGATGAGACAGAAAGACCTAGAAAAAGGTGATCTTAAGCAAGAAAGTGAAGTCGGAACATGCAAATGTGCCTAAACTCGGAAGTTCAAATCATTTGCGTTGTAAAATAGTAAATAGATTTTTTTTGTAACAGTAAATGGATTTATGATTGTATGTAATGGCAGCATTGCTGTGGGAATTATTGTGAAGCTTTTGGTGGTTGTAATTTTTTTGTGGTTTATGAATTATGCGCAGAAGCATTTTCGCATTATGTGCGGTTTATAACACATTTATTAGTAGATTTGGATATGTAATGTTGCTCACCTTAATTTTCGGGGTTTCTGCTTCGCTTAATTGCTACCGCGTGCTACTAAATAATTATTTTTTTATTTTTACCATGGAATCTTCGTATTGAATATGGCGCTATGTATTTTTATACATTTAATTTGTCGAATAATAATCAAAACTGTGGATTTAATCAACTGCTGCTTGTTTTTTATAAACTTTTTTAGGGTTTTATGTAGTTTGGGGTTTACGTTTCCACCTGTACGTTTTCTGGTCCAGTAGCGCTTCCGGACACACATATTGTTTTAGGCTCAGCGGGCACCTTTTCTACACACTTCGGACATCCCATACTACTGAATCCGTTTGTAAAAATATTTTATTGGTATTCTATTTTGTAATGAAATAATTACATTCTGACTTCTATGTTCGATGAGGTAAAATAATGAAGTCTTAATTACTTTTATATATTTAATTTTGGTTCCCAACGCAATTTAATGGCATGGGAATGTCCAGGCGGCCTGGATATTTAATTTTTGTATTTGCTTATTGTTAGCGTGAAATTGACACATTCATCATGGATAGGTATATCTAAGCTGTACGCCATACTGTGTATTATTAATTCTTGTAATGTTGTTTGCAAACTAGCGTGTATAAGTTTCAGCGGAATTCTAATGGTTTTGTTCCACTTATTTCATTGTTCTCTTTGTATATGCTTGTTGGTACATTGCTAATACAATTAAATAGTGTGAAAGATTCTTGTACCTATTCACTTTTTTCTTGTCGTTGCACTTGTATAGAATCATTGCCCATTATAATTAAATAACAATTCACGATTTCACGGATATTTTACGGAAATTAATTCGAGAACTGTCTGTAAGATGAGCTTGCATAATGCCATCGTTCGCTTTTACTTAGATAACCATGAAGAGTGGTTTTTTAAAATGTAATTATAGGTACAAAAGATCTATGTGACAGCTTGTCTCAACGGAGCTCTGCATCGAACATCGAACATATAATTGCACGGGCATTCTAAGAATTAAAAATCATTCAACAACAAAATTTACTTATTAAAGGCCTTCTCGCAACTTATATAAGTGCAACCATTTCGCTTTCGTTTTGTCGCTGAAATGAACACATCCTCGGCGCGTACCTACCAGGAACATTGTTCCCTGTTCCTTTCTATGCTGGCAGAAAAAACGGTAATTAATAAACGGTACATCACAAGAAGCTGAAGGCAATAGGTCAAACGTCGTGACGCTTTCAGACTTTCACAGAAGGCGATTTGTCTCTTTCTCTCGTTTCTACTTGGGCCCTTTCGATTTCATCCAGCGATTGTAGTACAATCAGAGCTCTTCGTTTTGTTCTGGCCAAGGTTTATGTAACGATCGCCAATGCAGTTTAATTACTTCCATAAGTTGCAAGTCATTGCGTCGGTATATTCTTTCTCAATGTACGAGGCTGTTTCAAATGTCCGGATGATGCCTTTAAGGAAGTCAAATGAATTTCCTATTGGTGATAATGGAAATTATTAATTAGTTCACTTATTTAGAGAGGCTGCGGCTAGTTTATCAAATGTTTAGAAGCAAGACATAATGTAAATATTGTAATTGGTGGCCTTTCCAGAAAATTTTAGTGGAGAACATGTTTCACGAAATTAAATATTTTTTAAAAACTTTTTGTAATGTAAAAGTGTAGACAATGATAACCACAACAAACACATTACAGCAAATTTCGGTATAAATATAAGTTTTATATTTGAATATTAAAGAATATTATAAAAAAAGATACATTTTTGCAATTATATAACTGTGCCCCATATCGGGGGTAGGTTTGAACAAGCAATAAAAACATAGTTTTTCACAGTAACATTGATAATAAATTGAATAGAAATATTATTCATTAAACAACAACAAAAATCACCACAAGACATGTATTAAACATTTTAAATAATAAAACATTATGCAGAAAAATTAATAAATGTTCAATCCATTGAAATCAACGTTGAATGATAAGACGGCCATGGTTCTTGAAGTTTTTTCTGTTGTTGTTGGCTCAGAGAGCTTCAAAATTATGTCATCATCACTAATATCATGTCACATTGTAAATTGCCAATACTGAATCGAAACATGCACTTGTGCGCAGGTAACTTGCCTTCAAAACTAATAGATGTAAATTATAGGGGCGCCAAATGATTCAGGGCCATGTTTTCTGGTTCATTTGAGCGAACGAACCATTAAATTGCTCAAAGGTAACAACACAATATAATCAATGAAACCAATGAAATACTATATCACATAAATAATACTATATCACAATTTTAATAAGTCAAACATGAGATAGTGTGCATGGAAACGCAGCCCTTGCTGAGTAAATATAAACGCTACTTTCCAAACTGGATTAATTTAAACTTTAAAATAGCCAAAGCAGTTAATTTTAAAGCAAACCGTAGACTGAATGGATGCTATACGTTACTGCGCTCCACACGTAGTGATTCAAATTCATATTGCGAATAACCCCACATTCAGATATCTGTATGTTAGCCGGTATACACTATGATATGCTGGGATCGCTTTTCCTAGCCAGCAAACTTGATATGGCGATAATTAGAGGAACAAACGTAAAGTGGTGTAACCATCTACTCAGCTAGTTTTCTTAGCGTACGGGGCGACGCTATCTATTCCTGAATTACACTCAGCTCGAAGCTGGCGCTAATTTTACACACACATAAAACTACAATTTGATAATAAAACGGAGAAGTCGTTAGCAAGGAAGTCGATTGCATATGAATTTATACATATAAAGCCGTTAGGCTCAAACTCCCAATCTGCACATGCAGCACGAGGTAGAGGCGACGCTACAACCAGCTGCTTCTGCCTGCGCGGAGGATGGATACGGTAGGCTGCTCGGGAAATGCTTGTTCCATTCAGGAGCGGCGAGGTTAATTTCACCCGTAAGCTGCGAGCTCAGTTTTTGGGTCCAAAATATGCCTAAATTGATTGTCCTGCATTAACCTGGCATAGCTAGCAATCCCACAAGCTCAACAACCCATCTCAGAAATGTTTAAAATGGCCGATGGCGAAAGATCCGGCACAAAACAGACACGAACATCAAAAAGCGCCTTTGTGAAATTTTTGGCGGACAGGAAATGACGCCAAACTATATCGCCATCTCGCGACAACTATTACTGCACTCGGCGGAAAAGACTGCAGCTTGCAGGAAACTGTATTATGCAGAAGACTGAATTCGACAAAATAGACGTTTGCAGAACCAGATGCCTATTAGCTCGGCGTTCCGCCCTCCGTGGAGATTGCTAAATTTACGAAACGGACAATAAATTAGTCTCAATCACAGGTTTCAGTCATATCTGGCATAACAAATTTGAACAAAACTTCATTTTTTATCATTCTTTGATTCAAATATTTAACTGAATATTCTTTCCCATTCACGGTAATTTTTTAATCAATTTGAGCAAGGAAATATCTAACTGTTTTATTTGTTTCAAACTGTATTATAACATAGTCTCCTTCAGCAAAATTTATAGGATTTTGTTCTGCTTCGTAGTAAATTTCGTAGAACTCCTAAAGTATCTCAGTCATTGTGGAGTGAATATTCATTATCAATGCTACTGTCGCGCATTTCTGTATCATTATTATTTTGCTTCTTATTCAGTCAAACTTTAAATCTTTTCTTAGGCACTTTTCTTTTCTTGGTTAGACGTTTCAGCTTTTCTTCTTCAATCCTATACTTCTCTGGAGTTTTCGTTAGAATCCTTAACTTTTTTCTTACTCCTTGCAGTTACCAATCTTGGTCCAGCCTTGGGGAATGGTCTCGCAATTTTTGGGATCAAGATTTTAGCTACATTTGGAGTTATTAATAGAGTAGCGTATTACGATGTTGTGGAGTAATCTGTTGCGATGTTGATGAAGTAGTCTTGTAACGCTAGCTCCTGCTTCACATTTTAATTATACACAAAATGTATTAAATGCTACATCGCATAATCGAGCGTTGCATCTATCCAGCGTTCGGTTTTCCGATAACGCGAAGGATTCCGTTCTGCGCAAAGTCGCGCTGAATAAACGACAACGTATTTTCCCACTTAATATTCCTGAGACCCACTGTAGCGATAAAGCCGCCAGAAGGGTATATAAGAAGCTCCGCGACCAGTTAACGTCACTTAGATTTCTCCCACTTGAGTCAACCAGTCCTGATCCTGTACAGTCCCCACTTGAGTTTTTGGGCTCCTCTTCCTTATATCCTCTTTTGAGGATTTAATCATCTTTCCACATTTTGTATGTCTCTGGATATGTTCCAGTACCTTTATAAACAACGACCCTATCATCCATCTAGTTATTGGGCTATTGGTCAGTCCTAAGCTTCTAGGAGGTGCCCCATTCAACATTCTATTATGGAACGTAGCCCTTGGGAAGACAAAAACTGGCGGAACTGAAGTTCCACTAGCGTTTACAATCATACACATTTTAACTAACTGTCCCATTTCAGCAGACACCACTTGCCCCGTTTGTTTTGTTCCTTTTTTTGCAAGTACGTTAGGAGCTTGAACGACAGTGGTAATTCCAGTTTCGTCTAGGTTGTCTATTCTCTCGGCAAAAAATGAATACGACTGTAAAGCTCCCTCATAGTATTTTAGGGTTTACGTGAAGATAGTTGAGTATGACCTTCATGTATCCTTGTAACCAATTAACTCCAGCCATGTTTGCTTTATCCCAATTAATTGGATATTCACACCCAAGTGATTTAGCCTAGCTCACTGCCAACTGTTTTATTTCAACATAAGTCAACCTATAATTCATTTTTGAAGATTGCAAAATGTAATTTTCTAGAATTTTTTCCTGTTGAACCATAACAACTTTGCTGTATACTTCGATCCATAGTTGCTGTTTTCCTCTCTAAGTACTTTGTCATTCTTTAATCTATAATATAACGAAGTATGGGTCAAATCATAGATTTCAGCTGCTCTTCTGATTGACATTTTTTGTTCTTTTACGAGTGCTATGACCGCTTTCACATTACCTTCTATCACTTCTGGTTTTGTGCATTTTCTTTTGTATGTTCGAACCATATTTGAATCTATGACAATAAGAACAATATCAATGAAGCTTCACCGGGAATAAAGGAACACTGATCAAATGTGCCGCTTTGTTGATGTTCAAAACTGCCCCAGCAGACATCACTGCATATTTCGGTTTATAAAAATGTTGAGGTTATTTTGTTATGAAAGCTATATACGGCAAATTACTCTACAATAATCACACTTACCAGTACAAACACCATAAGAATGGCCAGAATCGTTTCAACCGCTCAATATCCTTAAGAAGCAAATCTCGCGTGATAACAAACTACTTTCAAACAATCACTCTGTTAAACATCACTTTTCCAAATGGTCCTAAAATGATACCGACTGCTGTCAGACCTGGGCCTGTGTGGCTGCATCTATCATCTGCGGTTTGAGTTTTGCAGATGTTGTTGTGGCGGGAAATTTGAATTTTTTTAAATGTCTCCCTTGTTCAATTGTGTCCCCTTCTCCCCTTTCAGATACGAATTGCGCTCTAATTTCGTGCAGAAGAAATGAAACGCTTTGTAACTTATTCAAGAATGTTAGAAGCATATTAAAACAATAGTTTGGGACCTTAGTGTCTTCGATTCAGTAAAACTATAGTATATATATTAAAACAGAAGTTGCATAAGAAAGGATTGTGTCGCATACCACTTACATAGGCTTAATAAAACCACTTTACAGCACCCGAAGCAGAATTTCTAAAATTGGAAACCGGAAATTAGCTGTAGACTGAAGTTGTGTGAGAAAAATTCTTAAAAGAGGTATGTCCCAAAAAATACCAAAAACTACATGGCATCCTAATAATACACACAACGTTGAAAGTGGCGGAATGTCAAATCCAAAAATGTGCTATACATGTGGAGGAACAACATTTAAAACTGTTACAACGTGGACAACACAGAAGCAACAGTTGACAATAAATTGACTAGACAAAATATCATACTTAAGACAGCCAAGGAGACAATGGGAGAGAGAAGAGTGAATACATGTATTAATCGCACCACTGGAAACGGCTGCAAAGACATATGAAACGAGAAAAAAAAGATTCAGAAACAAGGACAGTAAACAAGAATGTAACGTGATACATATAAACGAGGGAACCAGAGAAACAAGACACATTAAGGAAGAATAACAAAAGATTACTCAAAATTACCAGGGATAACCAACCTCGGTGTTTCAGAAATATTGTCCGCCAAGAAACAGGATGGAGGGGCATGATATGCTACAAATGTCAGCAAAGAAGCAAACTCCAAACTTACTTAACAAGGAAGAACCGGAACTAAAGCAAATTGAATGACACACCATGGTCAGGCCAAACAAATCTTGTAATAAGCAAAGGTAACATTAAAATTATGAAGAACTTACTTTGGAACCGAGGGTGTAATACTAGAAGAAATTCAGTCCGCTACATACCATTGAGTGGAATGAGTTCTTCTATATTTTGCGTTATCTTGGTTGACACCGTTGCGGTGCACAGTGTTCTTAAGCAAATTATCAACTCGCCTTTACGCTCGCTAACCAGATTACCATGTCTTTTTCTTTTCTCATTGTTTCTGATTTAGTTAAGAGCCTGCCTTCGCCAAAATCGAGCTGCTAGTTTTGTTGCTGATGCCCCGTTGTAAATTTGGAAGATTTTTGTAGCTGAATCTTTACCGTTCATGTATCCTGTTTCTTGGTGCAGTCTTGTGCATTTCTACCGTTGGGAGAATCTACGTACATTATCCAAGGTAAACACGACCATGTATGTGCTGTTTAAAGCGAAGCTTGAACTCATTGGTTAAACCCGGATCCTGCTCCGATCCTTGCTCCAACTTTGCCTGTACAATTATTGAAGTAATTTTCTACCTATAGCGGTGGTAGTTTATTAACCTTTTTGTGCATGGCTTTGCGGTATCACTGTGAGCTTGTAATTATGCACTGATCAACCTGACAGACGTAGATGTTCGGTGTCGGCCTCCTTGTGCTCGGCTCATTTGCGCCCACCGCCATTTTTGGCCCATTTGTCCCCCAGAAAAATATCAAAAGTACTTAAGGTCTCATTTTCACCCATGGTTGCAACTCATTAGTCATCAGAACACCCGAAGTTGGGCAACTAGGGAGGCCGTCTTCTACCTGCTCATGTCCATATGCCGTTATGGATTTTCAGTCAATTTATCGAAAAGGTATTACTGTAGTAGACGGTGTTTATTGATCTACAGGTTTGAATTTACTTGTAGGTTTATTTCCCTTATTACGTGCTTTGGTTTATTTGATAGAATCTGCGCATAATATCTCGTACTGCTTTTCGAGCGTTTGTCTGTTGAATTTCGTGTATCGTCTACTCTATTTCGCAAAGTTATTCGTTTTGCCACTTCTAGAACGCTTACCCAGTTAATTTCTTTTGCGGTTAAGTTATCTAGGGTTATTTGGTCTTACTTTGGTAGTTAAAGTTTTTACGATACGCATTACATTCATTTTTAACGTAATTCTTTTATTGGCGTTCATGGTATATTCTAATGGAATACTCACTCGACGACTTGAAGAATTATCAAATACTATTGCGTACAAACTCAACGGGTTGTTTTGTAGAGATACCACTCGTCTTCGGTTCGTGATGTTTCTAAGCAACCCGTTTCGTGAGAAAATAAAAGTATTTTTGATAATTCACAGCCATTTCGAGGTATTACTACTGACTTAATTTATGATCTTACGATATTTAAATTTACCTATTACCTATTTACCTATCCGGATTTACCATGATTAATGTGCATCTGGCTTTTTAATATTTAATTTATGTTGGCAATAATGGTACTTAATAATATAACCTATACAAGTTTGACAGATCACTTAACTTTTACAGAATGTTTAATACTGACCACTAAGTGGTGTTTTGTATGGAAAATGGAGGAGATTACTTTAAACATCTGTAGCTGTTTGTGTTATTAACATTTTGATGTATTCAATAGGAATATTGGCATTTGGTTAAATGACATTACTAATGTAACGTTAATCTATGAGATATAAAATGCCAATGTCACTTTAACTGCCAACATAAATTAAAATAAAAAACATCTCCAAGCACTGTAGATGATAAAAGTTTTCA
Organism: Agriotes lineatus; assembly: GCA_940337035.1. Classification (NCBI taxonomy): domain Eukaryota; kingdom Metazoa; phylum Arthropoda; class Insecta; order Coleoptera; family Elateridae; genus Agriotes; species Agriotes lineatus. Next base: position 231,336 of record CALNHX010000026.1, read on the forward strand.
ATCATACGGTATTAATGTATTAGTGATTAATATATCTACTTCTTATGCACCTTGCGCTTTGTTTATTTGTGCATTGAGCTTACATTAGACATTAAAATACATACGTTACGCTGTGAACGCTATGTGTACACGTCGTGGGTTTGGTATTGAGTTCGCCTGAATTACTTACGTACTTTGTCTGTAGGTATCATAGATGCAATATTTCATTTCGATGCGAGAAACTGATTTATTATATTATTTGCTTGCATGGATTGGAAATAAATATCGCAGTTAATTACGTAGTATTTACATGTTTTTTTATAACAGATCACAGCTTATGAAAGAGCCAGCTTCTGATAAGTTTATTTTTTATATGTTTACCTTCAACGTTGCGGTTACCTGGTTACCAGTGAATCTTCTACTTATCGCGAGTTGTTGAACGATTAAGATGGTGGGCTCTTATTTAGTTTTGATTTTTTTAGTGTTAACAGTATTCACAGCTCGCTATCATGCTTATTTTGCAGTGCTGCCAGATTGTCATTAGTGTTTTGTACGTCCGCCTATTAGAACGTTTAGCGGCGAGAAGTCCTAGAAAATTTGACTAATTTGAAGAAATATTAAGTACTTGATATTGTGTTGCAGTGAAACAGTCCGATGATAAAATTGCGAAGAATCCAGGAAGAAGAGAAAAATAACCTTGGGTGACCTGATGATGACTTTCAAGGTATCTGAAGCAGATCAAAGTAGTGAACGATGGAGACAGGAATTAAATGATTAATATTGTTATACTCCCAGAGCTGACAAAACTACTGGTGGTGGAAAACGAGAAGGCTTTTCCATGTTTATCAAAAATGGGAATTTGGTAGTTGTGGTAATATCGGCAACTACGGAAAGGCTTTTTTTCAAAGCTTACCAAGTGCATCATAAGCATTTCAACGATCAGTCGTCGAGAAGTAGTTTTGTTTAAATTTTTGCTTGAGAATGAAATAATCAGGAACAGAGTTTCTTTTCCATTTTAATATTATATTTTTGCTGGCAAATAAAAACTTGCAGAGATGATAAAATTGTTAACATTTTCGTCTAAATATTTGTCTTAATTCTGTAAATAGGTATAATTTAAACCGCGTCAAAATAAGTTGTTATGTAAAAGCATGCAAGTTATAGTTAATCAAGGATAGAAGGATATAATGTCAAAATAAGCATTGTGAAACTGACATGACAGTATTTCGGGGGGGTTAATGATTTTTATTTAAACATCTTTTTAATAATTTTGAGTATTTTTAGTGAGACTTAACAAGTTTTGCAGTAAGATACTGATCAAGGTCCCGGGTGGTGTAGTTTGAAGAAGCGTTCCCGTTTGATCAGTAGAGTTCAGCAACGCTCTTTCTGGTCAGAACTTGGATGGGAGTTCCACGGCTGCTTTTCCCGGCGCCTCGTGGTACGGCTGCCACGGAAATAGTTGGTTCCGGATGTAATAATAACATCACGACCGTCGTTAGTGGGGTTGGAAGTCCTCATAAAAGTACAGCGACGCTTATAATTGGCCTAACGGTGGTTGGCTGCGTACGAAATAAATAAATAAAAAAATAAATAGTTGGGAGATGTATAATAAAATATTAACAATAAATTTATTTCTACGTAAGTGGAAATTGTAGAGGTGTCTTCCAACTAGAGTAAAACCAGATATTTATGACTTGATCTTTGTTCGATTTAGTTTGTTTAATTCATTAGTCTGGTCTGAATTAGTTTGAAACTATATCAATGCTGCAGTCTGGGAGTATAGCTCAAGGAATTTCGCTTCTGACAATGAAGGCAGTTTCTACACTTTTACGCTGCAATGCGATGAACTTCGCCTTTAATAAAGTATCAATTATCTGGATGTACCGTATAATTAAGGCTCAGAAATGGATGAAAACGAAACCTGCAGTGCACCCACGACCCGTTAGATCTTAATGACAGCAGTGCGATGCCAGCAGCGTTGACCTTTACCTTGTGTGAAAATAGCTGGAGAAAGTCATGGAGAGGCTTCATTATTCTCAGGCATCGCGGTGTCCGAAAGGCCATGTGCTTCCTGAGTGCCATCTGCGGATGTGCATGGGATTTCTTATAGACTTGCAAATCGCGGCTCTTTGTCTTCGTGGAGAACATGGTTCCGGATTGCGGCTTTTTATCGAACAGGAAGGATTTTTTACAATCCGCTTAACTCGTGTGATAATTCTGCGTTTATGTAATGCTCGCATCCGGATGCTGCTACACGGAATTATTAGTGATAATGGAGCAATTACAGTATAATCGTTGAAAAGCGGCTTGGTTTTTATTATTTGTCAGGAACTAGCTGGTAGAAGCTTCCCATCAGGATATCACGCTAAGTTTCAACGTTTTATTTCATGGTAAATCTTTGGGTTTTTATACGATATGTTAGAAAATTCTTATGAAGGTTGGAAAGGAAAAGATTTGTTAATTAATTAACCAGCAACAGCCGTACGCCATTTCCTCACACTTTTACAAGAAATGTTACATAAGCAAGAGCTCTCCATTCAATGAGCTGATAATTCCTTAACCTTCATTAGCCATATTTCAAGTACCAGATAAATGTATATGACATTCGAGTAGCGAGATTGGGGCTGGGAAGTTTTATTCTGTTTTATTCGAAACAGTTCATCAACAATTGCTATTATTCTCTCTCATATTCTTGTATAAATCGTGAAATTAAATTTCTTCTTTTATCAGAAAATATCTACGAAGCAAAGGCTGGAGAGAAACGCACTAATTTATTAGTTAGAATAATTTGTTGATACTATTTTAACCATGTCAAAATGCTAGATAGTGAATATTATTATGCCATTTCATTATTTTATGGGTAAGATGTTGAGTTATGGTCTCTGCAGTTAGGTGTGTATTTTTTATTTTTTTTCTTGTAAATGTGATGTAAGGTGTTGCATAACATGTGGGAAGTGCTTGGAGAGTGTATACAATATTTTAAAAAAACGTTACATAAATATATGACCTAAAACGCATCGTTATCGAGTTTGTGTTTATTTGATTTTCAGTCATTGCAAAAAATAATGTACTAACCGCGAACTGTGAGTAACTTTTGTGGTCTCGAATACTTAGGAAAACTCGGCCCTACGAGCTTTCATTTAGCAAACCGCATTCTGGACCTGAAAAGTGTCATTTACCGTTCATGGTGCGTAATACACTATTGTTATTATATCTAAAAAAATAGTAATCGCTCACTAACGAAATCAAGCATTTATTACGTTTTGGTTCAAAATATTGATAACAGTTTATTACCCCCATATTAGCAAATTTATATTCCAAACAACTAGTTCAAACGAAATGCCTAAGAGAGGTCGAGGGCATAAAGAATATGTAATCCATTCAACTACTAATATGAGCAATAATGACTTAATAGACGCCAGGTAAAATAAAATTAGCTTCGTCGAACCACAGGGAGCAAAAGAGCTGCTAGGAAAGACTATAGAGAGATAAACAACGGCTAGGGCAAACAGTTGCAATGCGTGTATTCGTAGTAACGGCAATGAAGTATAGGAAGACATATATGCTGGGTTCATGAACGCAAAACGAACCAAGAAATTAAATGATTGATCTGACAATAGAATAAATTCGATGCACAAGTAGCACACGGAAAGTGAGTAAAAAGGTCCTACTTGGATGAGCACGTACGGTACCATCAAGCGAAGTGACAATGATCCCGAATTAAAACTTCAACCGACGCTCAAGTAAAACTACAAATTGAACTGATTCGTGAATACGGTCGTTGAAAAGGCCTTCTCGAATTTAACGCTCTCATATAAAGAATAAATAATACTATCAGTCGTCTTTAACGCAATCCTTGATGTGATAGGCAAATAAAGCATATGACTGTGTATAATCAGATTAATAGAAAAGCTTATGTAACCCAAAAAATTGTAAACGGCGGGTGACGAGTAGATACAATTATTACGTATATGAGAGGAACTAACGTTTTAACCCGAAGCACATTAAATATAACCATAGATAAATAACGGGTGTTTCAAAAGTCTTGCCATTTGGCATTTGGAGGCATATCATTTATTAATCTACAATACACACTGAAAAATGGCATTTAGTAATTTTTGGTGAATTAAGAAATGATAGGCCTCTCCAAATTTATGACAGGAGCAGATTTCAAGATTTTCAGGATACCTGTTAGTTTACATTTAAATTATTATTATACACCGATGGACTTGAAATTACATATAACGACAATGACATAGCTTGAACAAAAATAAATACAGAATACTTGAGTAAGCAGAAGGGAGACATACAAAAAATTATTTTTTGTTGTAACGTTAGCTTCCGCATCAAATTTGCCTAAGGCTCAAGTAGTGTACTAGAAATTATAATGACGCTAATAGCGTTCGGATTTTCGATAAGGCGATCTCATCCGCTATGCGCGAACGTATCGTAAACCGGTGCACCACGCAGTTTTTTCTCCAAAACTCTCAATTTATATCACTCTACGAAGTCTCAAATTTATGCACAAAGCGAGTGCCACGTCCAGTCAGGTATAATACACTCGCTATGAACATCACAGCCATCGTAAAATATTTGTTTTCTATTGAATTCGTCCGCCCGCCAACTATAAATAGCAAACGCCACCTTTTCCGGCGGAAATATAGTCTGCTTCAGATCTGTCGGTTCTAGTACATCAGAGCTACGGATCACCCGCTCTTACCGTCTTAGAACTTTCTTTGAGAGAATCCAGGAATGGCAACCGGACCAAGCCAGTGTGCAGTGTGGGTTGCCGAACGTCCCAAAATTAACCCAACGCCGTACATAATATTTTCATTAATTAAGAATTATTTTGTATGTACTTAAACACGTTATACAATTTACTTGTACACCGTGTTATTCCTATATTATATAGAACCGATTATGGGCATCTGAGCTTTACCTGAGGCACCCAGTTTGAAACTAAATTTAGCGAATTTGGTCAAATTTAAATAACCACCTTCCGCAGAAATTTTAAATTAAATTTGAAAATTTCAGAACAAGCAAGGTACCATATACTGCAATTTTGACCTAATACAGTGACATTTTGTTATGGATTTCAATGTCAAATATTCGCACGAGTTGCAATATGAGATTTCATACTGATAATAGTGCTAATATGAAAATCTAGAACAACTTTGTAGATTTATTTACTATAGAAACTAATATGACTCAAAATATTACTGTTTTTCACACACAACGTGTTGCCCAACTCGCTGGCGCTCGTAGGGCAAACTTTACGTCTAATGTAGGAAACACCTTCATTTTGCAACTTGATACATAAATAGCTGTTATTAGACTTGAGACTAACATTCATTCTTACATAAGTAGAATTATAACGTCTAATCCTATAAAAATTTTCATGTTTTAAAAATTACAAGACGATTGATTTTGCGTCAAAGAAACGAAATATAAATTAAAAGCTTTTGATTTAGTAACTGAATAGAACGCATATTTTAATTGTATTTGGACACTTATAACAACACATAAAATGCACGACGAGCATACTTAACTGAAATTTTGTATATACGTGTCGCCTTCGTTTTCAATAACTTTATTTTCTTTATTCACTCCATCTCACTTTTACATTATTGGCTCACCGGTAAATACTTATAAACATTTCAATGAGCAGATCGTGTTTGAGAATTATTCAAGTACAAAAGGATTTAACTAAATAAGAGTGCTAGGAATCGATTTGGCGAAGTAAGAAAAGGTGTTAACTGAAAAAGCAACAGCTAGCAATAAAAAAACTACTGAGTAAAATGATTCGCTGGTCCGTCGTAGCATTATAGATATGGTACTGTTTGTTACATGCAAAACAAGTGCTTTGCATAATCGCCGGATAGCAAGCACATATGTACATATCAGCGAAACCACCCGTTTACTAGCAGGTTTCATAGTCTCCTACTATCGTCACGTGTTTATTTTTGTTTTGAATTTTGTTCTGTCTGTTGTCTTCATAGAATTTATCTTTATATCTCACATACGCATTCTCTGTTGGGGCATGTATCCGTGTGAGTTCTTTCACTTCTCCTTATTTTAGAGTGACGGTAATAATTCTGAAGCCTACTGCTTCCTACTTTACTATTCTATTTTCTATCTTAGTATTCGTTAGAAATCTTATTCCTTATTTTGCTTGACTTTCCAAAGTATATTTTTTATAGGTTTTTGTAGCTCCGCTCGTTCTTGTTTTTGCTGATGCAAATACTTTTTACTTTGCACATTTTAATTTCTTCTTGTTTGCTCGTTATAGTTTTAATATTCAAGTTTCAAACCGTAGCCATTTCCTCGCAAGTCTGTTGCATGATTTCCGTCCATCTCCTCACTTTATTTCTATGAATCGTTTTACTGTGCTTACTGGAATCAGGTTATATCCCCCATGCTGGGGTGCCAGAACCTTGTTAGTTTTTCTAGTAGGGTCTTCGTGCAGGTAGGGTTGTTATTTGGGTCTTTAAAGGCGTTAGTGAACTCCTCACACTTATTTAAAAAACAACAAAATATAGTATCTACTATTCTGTAGATTTTGATAATTGGTCTGCAAAAACTAAAGTAGTTAAATAAAAATCATTGAAAAGCAAATAAAAGCCCAGAGAAGAAAGTCACCTGTACATTATTGATTCTACCAATTACATCCTCCTTAAATTAAAGAGCAGTAGCAGCAGATGCTTTTGTTTACTACGATAATTGCTCTAACCAGAAATGCAACGACCTGGTCTCGACTGCTGCTAACAATATTTGCAGAAACAACATTTGTAAACCTGAACATCGACATCTATACAACACAGTGCCTTATAAAGATCATTACAAATAAAGTTTTCGCCTTAATCAACCAATTTAGCACTTAGTCATACGGTATATTTCTAAATATTTGTTTACAAAGTAATCGATCATGATCGAAATGTCAAGAAGTAGTTGCAATCTGTTTAATTAGCGGGTATATCGTCCTAGTTGCTTTATTTTATGTCTGTAATTGGTAAATATGAAAGTTTCAGTGCGGCGGCCTTGGTCTAATTTCGCTGCACTCAGAAATGCTCCTTATTTATTATTATTGTTATTGCTATTAAGCTGCAATATACCTGCGACGTAATTGGGGTTAGTATTTTATTGTTTACTTGACATATATGAGAAGTAAATTTAAATCTGGTTCTAAATATTCCAGAAACACTTCAGACTTAGGAAGATTTATAGATGTATTGCTAGCAAAAGCTTTTTGTGGCTGCAATTACCAATTAATAATTATTTATTAAGTTATAAAGCAGAGTTATGTGAACTTAGAGGAATAAAATAACTGTTTTACTTCTAGTTGACAAGTAGATAAAATACATATACGAGTTGCAGTTCATTTTAATAAACATTGCAAAGACAAACACTTTAACCTTAGAATTGTTTTTCCTAAAACTAAACTCACTAGTCTATTTTGATACAGATGTTAGCAACTTGCTTGGCTTAAGTTTACGTTCTGTAACCAAAATACTTATTTAGGGCAACTGTTACACATTCTTGAAAATCGTACTTGTCGTTGTATATTTTATTTTATTTTTATTTTTATTTTATTCCGTACTCCGCCAACAGCCGTTAGGCCAATTATAGGCGTCAGTGTATATTTTATGGGGACTTCCAACCCCACTAACGACTGTCATGATGTTATTATGACATCCGGAATCAACTATTTCCGTGGCAGCCGTACCACGAGTTGCCGGGAGAAGCAGCCGTGGAACTCCTATCCAAGTTCTGACCAGAGAGAGCGTTGCTTAACTCTGCTGATCGAACGTGGACGCTTGTTCAAGCTACACCACCCGGGGCACATTGTGGTTGTAGTTGAGTGCTTCTTGCATGTGTGTTTTGTACAAACATCACATCTTTTGGAGAATGTGACATCTCCCAACTTTTATACCCTTTAGGGCTTGGTCTTAGGTTTAGAGAGTTATTATTATTATTACTATTGCTTTAACTCGATTTTTGAGTATACTTTCGCATTTGAAAAGAATGTGTTATTGATGTAAGTATATTTCTATAGCTGAACATTCCGATGTACAAGTTGATAACTCGACGCCAACTGGGATCTGTAAATAGTCTAGGAGGGGGTGAGCTGCTTCCCAACCGTTTGAGGCCATTGTACCTGGCCGATTTGCTCCATTTTGAACGATTCATGGCGATGTCTCCGTACCATTCTGGAGCATTGATACTCTTTAACGTTTGATGGAGTATGTTTTTACATCGTTGCTTTAGTCCTCCATGGTGGCGTCCCACTTCACATACTTCTCCGTACATAACACACCATGCAACCCTCGTCCAAGAAGACGATTCATATGCTCGAGATATGTTTTGATTCGATATTCTATAGTATGATCGCATACACATTATATGCCTAAGATGTCGCTGTATAATTTGTTCGAGTTATCTTATGAGTCTAACATGTTTCACATCCATATATTAGGGTAGGGATCACCACAGCATCATAGACAGCTAACTTGTTCAAGAATGAGATCATGATTTCCAAAGACCCACTTGTATAGTTTTCAGAACACTCAAGATGCTGAGTGGATATGAGTTTGTATATTTGTGTAAATATTGGCGTTAGAGTTAAGTATACTACCGAGGTAGCTGAAAGTCTCAACGTTCTCTAAATGTATGCCTTGCACTTGCATTATAGGAACATTTGGTGCTCTTGGTGTAGAAATTACTTTGTATTGTTAGAGTTGAGTCATGGACTATAGAACCACTGGTAGGTTTGGGACCAGTTAGATGTGATCCAAATGTCTCTTTTTGTTAATATTCAGCCCAAGATGATGAAAAAAGCTACCATGAAGGCGTTATATAACGACGGTATTAGGATAATCCGTGTCGTACTCCTGTGGTGGTTAGAAAAAGATCTGTTACTGTCCCATTAAAAGAAACTTTAGAACAGCTGGTGTACTCGTATCAAAGGGGAACAGAATTTGTCATAAAGCTATTTTATCAACACTGTTGATTGCTTGTCTTATGGTTATGGAAGCAACGTACAATTTATGTTGCTGTTCTATGATCATATCTACCGTGGATCGAGCTGGTTTGAATCCACGTCGTAGGATTCTATCTATGATTACTTTTTCAACTCGCACGTATAACAAGAGCATAAAGTGTCATATAAATTTTATAATCTTGCCCTAAAATGTTATTTTCAAATGTTTGTACCGGAAGCAACTATTTTCAAACACGTATTTAAACAATTTAAAAAAATAGTGTAAGTGGATTCGCCTTCTCTGTGTTTCTATTAAAACTTCTGTTTATTTGTTGGGTATCTGGGTACACGTAAAAATATTGTGCCGGCAAACCAGCTGATGCAGGTGTTGAGTGCGTCTATTAATACAATCAAATTAAGTTGTGAGCGAACGTAGAGGCGCAGGGAATTGGTCGCTCACTAGTAGACGACTGGTGCGTTACGTCCAAACAAAAGGGACACCACGCGTAGCATTGTGCGATTGAGAGTTTATGTGTTGCCTGCGTTAAGAGCAGTCGACGCCTAGTTATTCTTGAGCCGAAATACAACCTCGAGAGCAGATAACTACCTTGGAATCAACACCGAGGTACCGGTATTTCTCCATAGCCGGAAGCCGCTATTCCAGCTTCAAAGAAGCAGCCGATCTTGTTAATGTACGAGACGATTTGGAGCAACTATAACTCAAGGTTAGTTTCTATATATATTTCTTACGACTGAATCTCCGGTCCAGGATACTGGGAAAACTAGAAGCGTAATTTGTAAATTGCCCCAAGTTACATCATCCTTGGTACGCACCCTACTGGCACATTGCGTCAGCTTGATTTCAAGCTACCGAAGGCAGAGCCGCACTAAGTGAATTTGTGCGTGAGAGTACGCTTTGTTCGCACGATTTGTTTTTTGACTTGGCGTTGGGCATTGACAATCACACTTCCACTTAAGTAGTGTATTCAAGTATGTACATTCAGCATGAAGCTCGTGGACATTTATTAGCTATTGTTGATAGCGTATATAACATATCTAAATTACTATTGTGTATAGTTTTTATGTATTTTCATGCATGTATGTTCTTTTCCAGAGTATATGTATTTTTATGTAAACTGTTTGGTAGTTATTTCTAGCTGGATCTGCATGTATGGTTACAGAATTATAAGTGATAACAAGCAAGCTGGAGCGAGCTATATTAATAAATTCTTGAGGTAAGAGCGGGCCTTGTGCTTCTACGACTGAGTTAACTAGCAAACATAGGGCAATCCTAATTCATAGTAACTTATAGTATAGGGCACGGAAAAAATCCGCATTACACCTTTCAGTTTAGAAGTATTAGAAATTCCTCTGTTGTTAACATGCCAGGCTCAATCAATTTAATTATCTCGAAATAGTTGTACCAACACCAGCACCTTTCATATTCTTTATTCTATCACCATGATCCTCGACTTGTAATATCTGACCAGGATATATGTTGTCATCTTATTCTATAGTTGCATAATCATTCTTTACTACTGTGGTGGGAGACACAATTCTTTACGAGTAAGACGAAGTAAGTTAAATTTTCATTGCATTCTTTTAAAGACATATCGTCAGTTTTGGGGGTTTTACCGGGAGTTATTCTTCTTTTCTTTGAATTAGCTTCTTCCTGAGTTGTACAAGGTCTCTTCCTCGCATAATCGCTAGATCCATGAGACACATCCTGAATTCCTTCCTGAAACAGTTTATTCTTAGAATTTTCTTTGTAAAGAAGTTGATTTTTCACTTTGACTCGTTAGTTCTCGTTCTATTTTTTTCTGTTCCTTAAGTTTTAGTTTTTTTAAATAGGTTTCCTTTCGATATATTTATTTCAGATAATAATCTCAGCTTCAGTACATATTTTCTTGCGTTTTGCTTTCGCTGCGCAGTTCAATTACAACTGCTTTGAAGTAATGTTTTCCTGCCTGAACATCTACGTTTTCTTGAAATTTGTTATCACCTTTCTCGTCTTAGGCTTGATTTGATGGGGCAATGTGATGGTATTGGTTGACGTGTTATTATCGCGAGCAGTTTTTGAATAGCTTTCTCAGTGTGACGGGAAATATTTAAGCTATTGTCAATTGTCGTCGATTGTTCGTGGTTGTTCAATTGAATATCGACAGTTATTCTCAAAGTCGATTGCTGCGAGAGAGTTATGGTGAGTATTATCGCTTCTCTTTGAAGGTGCGTTATCAGTTTCTGGACGTAAATTTGCAGGTTTTTTATTGGTTACTGTTTTTTATTGTTCTTAATTGTTTGAAGCTTAGCTTTTCTGTATGCCACAAGTTCAGCAGGTTTAAATTGACAGGTTTTTTCTGCAATATACCTGTTCGGTATAACTGTGGCCATTAATGATATGTTTGTCTTGTATCTTATTAAACACTTGTCAAGATGTGAATAAATTCTTGTTTTGGTATTTGCTTTCTTGGATTTGGGTGCTGCCGTTGAGTGAGTTGTTTGTCCCAGGTGGATTCTCTAATCTTGAAGATTGCAACGTCCAATTTTTGTAATACGTTGTGTGGGGTGTACACTATAAAATATATTATGAGTGCAATTGGTTGGTCACTTCTCAACAAAACAATGCTACAGACATTTCAGCGATAAGACAACAAATTTTTCCATTATTATCTATAGACCAACATGGTTTTATAAATAAACGTTCGACGGTCACTAATTTGGGTATTTTTACTCAGTTTATTTCAGATGCACTTAACAACGGAATACAGGTTGAAGTCATTTATACCGACTTTGCTAAGGCATTCGATTCTGTTAATCATTCGATTGTCTTATTCAAACTTGACATTTTTGGCTTTTCTATAAACTTAATTAAACTACTTGATTCTTATTTAGCGGATAGAATACAACAACTGTATCTGGACGGTTATTATCTTAAGAATTTACTGTATACTCTGGAGTTCCCCAGAGAAGCATTCTGGGACCGTTACTGTTTATTATATTTATAAACGATATAACTTGTTAACTACGCCTCTACATTAATATATATATGCAGATGGTTTAAAACAATTTTATACTATTAATGACATTTCTGATTGCGAACGACTGCAAGATGATCTTAATAAAATCTGGGAATTGTCAGTATCTAATCAGTTAAGGTTTAATATAAATAAATACCGATATCTGACCTACTCTCGTAAATCTAATTTGATTTTGTTTCAGTACACCATAAATAATGTTAATTTAGAGCGTGTTACAAGTCTTCATGACCTTGGCGTTACCTTCGATCCATCCTTAATTACCTGCAGTCCCAACTCAAAATTTGGTTTCACCTAAAGTGGTTAATCTTTTAAATATAATATAACATATTAATCACGGCAGTAATTCACAACATGAATTGCTTAGCTAACACAACATATTAAACTTAGCTGAAATACTGCCGTTTGGTTGGCAACGTGACTGCAATATCAGGAAAAAGCGAAGAACGGCTTATAGTGAAGAATAGACAGCGGCAGTTGAAAGCGTTGGAGTTCCGAAGGCGGAAAGGGAGTTTTTTCAGAGCCGCGTCTGCGTAGAGAGTCGTTTTACAGGGTGGTTGTGGCATAATGATGGCAAGACGATAGAACTTCTTCAAATCTAATCAGAGATCAAAATAAAGTTTCACGGCCCAACAAGACGAGAGCCTAAACTTTAGACTTGTAAACTGTGTTCTGGAGATTCTTATATCCGATGTGGTCGAAAAAAATGCCAATATTGGCCGATAAGTTTTCCTAAATGGTTGCTGCTCACGCGAAACGGTAATAATCCTCTTGTTAAATGTAGTGGCGGCGTGAAATTTTAAACGGACCTAACAAATAATTTTACGTTTTGAAAGCAATGTTTGAAATATCTTTGGTTTTAACAGACAATAGTGACAGTACTATTTTGATTTAATCATGGTAAGGTAGCATATTGTTACTCCTAGTTTTTGACGTACTTTCCCTCTAACTCAATGCATTTACATCTGTCTGGTAATCTCTCTTCCTTCAGTGTTTGTTCCCATGATGTCGTGGTCATAATTGCTTCCTCTTTTTTTCCTATATTAGGACTTCTTGGTTTCATCACTACTTGTTCTTCTATGGTTGTGTTCTGTGTGATGACGTCTAGCTCTCATCCTCGTAGATTCTTGCATTTTAGTTCTTGCGTCAAGATCTTTTTGGCGAGCTTTTGATAGCCCATTATTTCAACGGCAAGATTATTCGTGAAACATGCAAAGCACAAGAGATAGTCAGGTGGTTAACATCGAGAAGAACAAACTGTAGGGAAGGTGTGGAAATAGTTTCCATTTTAATTGTACGTGGGCTTTAATTTCTCTCTTAATCATACACATTAATTATGTAGAAAATACTTTCCACGTTCTAAGAAACACTTAGCCTTATCTTTTGAGTAGATTATATGGGCTCTACTAGTTTGCGTGGTGGAGAACTTTTATTAAATGCACGCCTCCTCATTTTGTGTCTACAATAAAATGGGGTAGCCAACATTCGTTGCGCGTTAATGTGTTCTGGATTAAAGAGATGTAAAACTCAGCGATGATGTTACCATGCCCAAAATTATATTGATATCGTATGATGTGATCTATCTAATGAAAAGCTGGGCGAAAAGGATGTCGTTTCACAATACCTGCTACCTTTGGTAGCATAACTCTCGCCTACGGTTCAGAATTCTCCGACAGCTCTTTATATGCATGTTTCAGGACATTATACAGCTTCACAGAGCTTTAAATAACTGCCCGTTAGCTCCTGCATTTTAATGTAATTTAATTAGTTGACGACTTTATCGTGCCTATGAAGGGAAAGGATTGGATTGTGTATTTATTGACGATCATGAATTATTTATGGCTGCCTCATTAGATGAAACTTTGCTGCACATCGTGGAGATTGTGTTCTGAAGCTGCCAGCTATTGAGAGCAACTAAATATAGCAAATAGCATGGGTTACACAATTTTAGAGACGTCCATCAATGATGAATTAATAGCACAGTTGTAATTCATTTACGTTTAATTTGAATTTTGAAATTATGATTCTGTTGCACATCTTTAGTATTATTTTTTGCAATATGAAACTGCTGCTTTGATTCACCTTATTATGAAGTTTTAATAGGATTAGTTTGAATATAAAATATTGTAGTAAGTAACGCAATTGAACGACTTCGCTACTTTCCTTTCTGTGCTAAATTCATGTTTTTATACGGTAATAATGGAATTTATTTGTATACAAAAATTTATAGGATTGGTTAGAATAAATATTAAGTTCAAGGTTTTTAATATTAGTGTTGTTATATGCAAAAACCCTAAAAACTAGTTGTCGTCAAGCAAAATGGAATTTAAAATTTGAACTAAATTACCTTTGTATTGTTGACGGTTTAGGTACTTCAAATTTCGAAAAACGTTAATGTACGTTTCCCATTGTTTTAATAAATAGGTACAAATTTTACAACATTCCAATAGAATTAAACACGTACGTTTGAATTGCCGAGCATTGAAGTATTGATTGAAATTTAAAGGAATGTAAAAAATGTCTGAGTGTCGGAGCTCAAAAGAAGAAGATCAAGGAGGAACAGAAACTGGAGAATTCTTGGACTCAAAGCAAGCCTTAGCAGATGAAGACGGAGGATGCGATTCAGGAAAATGGGGAAATCAAAAGATTCCATTCGGATTCCCTAACGCCGTCATCCTAGCAGCAACACACTAAAAAGACCAGAAATGGCCCGCAGACTAGGTCCTATAATTAAAGAATTAGAGATCTTCGCAAGGCGGTGGTCGACAGACGTCGCCTTGATATTTTACAAACTGATTTCTGTACTTGACCGAACTTTTTCCGGGAACTTCCGTTAACCGCAGATTGAAGCTACGAGATACACGAGAAGTGTGCTATGAATCAGGTGTGTCAACGACTTTACAAAGATTTGGCTGAAAAAGAAGTAAAAGCCCTGGAAAAACTTTGGCTGGGGGCGAACCTGACAGCGGCTTGAGTCCAAGAACCTCCAAAGACGCCCTAATGTTCTCGTGTGCATACCCCCCACATCCGAAGAAGGATCCTTCAGGACGCGGTTGTGGCTTAAGTGCGAGTGACCATTTAAGCGGAAAGCTTGAGAAGGATGAAGTAATCGTGACCATTTCGATAGACGACACTTCTTGTAGGATCCTTGAACAGACTCAGATTAAAGCAGAGAATGGTGAGTTTCAGCTTATATAAGGCACCCTTAAAAAGAAGGGTAGTCTAAATAAACCTCCATCACAGTAGGGAAGCTTTGATTACTCTCTGCAAGCTAATGAAGGGAATTGGAATTTTGTTTATTGCAACATAAAGTTATTTTTATAAATTGAGAAATGCACATGATACGATTGGCAGTAACTATAATTAGATTGACAGGGGTTAGCATTAGATAAAACAGTATTGAAGGGGTTACGTTTAATTTAAATATGTATTCATAATTGATGTTCGTTATGGCAAGCGCACCTTAATTTATGTGACTGACGTACTTGATTTGGTAACGTCAACACAAGATTGTGGATTTAATATGCTACAGAGATGTTTAGGGCATTATAAAAGTTATATGAAGAGTCAAGAGTTAAATTTTATGAGGCCAACAATCCGCAAGGCAGCTGGCGGGTGAGAAGTGGTACAAGAAAGAATAGAATTCAAAGAGCATGATAAGGCAACGTCTGATAGAGGATAGACAATAGTCCAGTGCTAATAAAACTCGTCAAATTAGTGCAATTAAAACTAATAGTGAAAAAGCAGAGAATTGTGAGGTTAAAAGTGCTTCTATTTGACATTTACACAAAAACAATTTTAGTTTATAGGGAAAATAATTTATAAAAACTTACTGAAAACAGTTGTATTAGTTCCTAAGATACGGGATGTTCTTTTGTTGTTGATGATTACCCAAGCCATAAAATAATATAGTGGGGGTTGTGCAGCACTTGGAGGAGATACCATACAAGGTGTAGAAACAGGTTGCAGCAGTCAGGGTTCGTCCAGAGGGCTTTTTTATCGAGGTGGCGTCCCTTGGAAATGTACAATTTGAAGAAGTCTTCAGCCGGATCCAAAACAATTGCAATTTGCCGTGCTTTTTGACGTCAGACGAAAGAAACAAAACCAGCTTAGCGACATATTACGTCACTATTATTTGAATTGCATATTTACCTGAGGCAATTTTGTCAAGCTATTGGTGTTTTGGATTCAATTACGCTAATTTAAAGGTTAAGCTGTCATTTGCAAGAAGGTTGAGCATTTACCATACAAGTTTATAAGTTATACTCAACAGTAAAAGTTATACTCAACAGTAAAAGTTATACTGGGTGTTACAACCTAACCCTTTGATTGGAGATCGCATGCTAAAGCCGGAGCACTTAACATTTAAACATATTGCGAATAAATAAAATAAGAAAGGCAATAAACCATTTATTTTGCACAGTAATTATTACAAACATAATAGGCCCTGAAAAAGACAACATTTGAATTCTAAACTATTGTATTTGTAGTTGTGGTGATTAGCCCTTAATTATTTATTTATATTATTATAGCCTTTAGTTGGGGCTATCATTATAATACATGGGGGAAATTCTATGGATCACGTGTGCGAACGGTTTGGCCAAGCGCTAGCTAAGGACGGCAGTAGACGACACGGAAAAATGATGGGAGAGGACGAACCTGATTGCGATCGAGTGTATGAACCTCTAAAGCCAAAAAGTCCTCAGATGGATATACGACACGTCCCAGCCTCGAGGAAATTCCCATCAAGACCCGGTTTAAGTACGGTTGATTGGCGACCATTAAACCGCAAGCCTGAGAAGGACGGAGTGATTCTGGATTTTTTGATAGACTCTACAGAAGGCCTATTTTGGGCAGAGAACTGTGAGGTACATCATATACAGAGCACCCTCAAGAAGAAGGGTAGTCTCAATAAACCTCCACCGCAGTAGGACAGCTTCAGTTATTCTATGAAAACTGATGAAGTGCTGGCTAGAACCCTGAGTAAATAGGACAAACATTGATGGTTCTAGGGTAGTCTGAAGAGCTACCTAACAGCTGCTAGAGTCCTTTGTGTAGCGACAAACGTTGGATATTATGAAATCTCATTTGTTAATTAGACTAACCTTCTTCATGGAGCTCGTGTACACCCCAGTTTGAAGGGAGGAGGTGTCCTCATATGGATATCCGGCACTCCCGAGGAAGAATTCGTCAGCACCCGGCTTAAGTACGATTTACTGGCGATTCTGGCCTATTTGATAAACGATGTCTTTTGTAAAATCTGAAAAGTCTTAGTTTAAGGCCTATTTTTAGCAGAAAACGATAAAGTTTAGTCTACATATAGAACCCTCAAAGATAAGGAGATTCTAAATAAATGTCCACCACAGTAGGGCAGCTTCGATTACTGCATTCAAAATGATGGAGGGATGCCTTCATGCAAAATCTTGGCCTAAGTAGGGGAAAAATTCATGGCTTCCAACAGTCGGGGAAGAGCTGCCACAGATCTTCACATGGCGTTGGTCGACGGACGTCATCCATTTGTAGCAAGAGCTTTCCAAAATATGTCTGATGCAGATGGTAAAGAAAGTGGAAAAGCTTTGGGAGTGGATGAACCCAACTGCGATTGAATTCAAAAACTCCCCAAGCTGGAAGCCCTCAGATGGAGATTCAGGATTTGGTTTAAGTGAGGGTGACTGGCGATCATTAAACCCCAGGTGTGATCCTTACCTTCTCGATAAGCGGCACCTCTTATACGACCCTTGGGCCCTTTCTTTCAAAATTATTTTTCCTTATTGCACTTTATTTTTATGCCTAACGCTTATTTTATTAACATGTAACCTCTTTGGTCGTTTTAAATTTAGCTACCCAGCTTAAAATTTATCTGCCGATTTTAAAGTTTATTGTACCATTTAACCTCATGTTCTTTTACATTGACGAATTTCATTTCATTTTTGTTATATTTAACTGTATTCAAACATGTAAATTACTTTCTTGACTTTATTGCTTCCAATAACTATCCACCTTTCCTGGGTTTATAGGATAACCGTTAAAAATTAAAACTTCAAGGATAATAAAGTGAAGTTTATTTTATTCATTATTTGAGCATAAATGTATCTTAACTATAGTAAATTCTCAACACTTTCGATGCTGGAGTGTAAAATCTTAAACTCCCCTTTCTTATATTTGTCCTATTATTAGTAAAAAGATATTGATGACGGTGTGAAAACCCTGAACTTTGTAAATGTAACGTACGTACAGTTTTTGGTAATGGCAACTTTGTTTGCAGAAACGTCGAATAATAAGTAGAATGAAATAAACTTTGTTTCATAGTTCTTGAGATGTTTTAATTTTTTTATTGTATTGAAACAGTTTAACTATTAAACCTCATTATTATTGTCTACTATTGGTACATTATTCTTTATTTGACCCAGCCGATGCCTGCTCGTTTCTTAGAGCATGGATTAATTTAAGCTAGAGGCCAAACACGGCAGGTGAGTATTATTTGGACTGTGAGTTCGACTGTTTTTTGCAGTCGTGGTTGAATACTGGCCCCATTTTGTGTTTTGATTTATTTTGATTAATCGAATAACAATAAGAATTAGGCAAATCTTTACCAGTGACATCAAATTTTCGAATTTTGAACTAGTCAGAGTTGTGCAGCATTCAAAATCTGAGGCTGCAGGTAAATAGACTGCATACTAAGAGGTAGGGTGGTATACACATAACTACTTTACGAGACCCTAGCAGAGACCGGGTCAAAGCGAGTTGTCCACAGGGTGAGTTTCCTTTCTTCTGTTGTAGAGTCTTCTCGTGGACAGGCTGCCGAGGATCTACAGTAACAAAGTATGGGAAGTATCCTTAGGATACGTAGATGGCTTAGTCATCCTAGCGACAGAGAAATTTATCAAAACAGTCGGGGGTGGATACAACAAGCCCTGGACGTTGTAAATAGGTAAAGTGATGAAGAAGGCCTTAGAGGCAGTCCCCAAATTACCACAATTTACCGCATTTAAGAGAAGAAAGAAACCAAAGGCTTTTAAAACACTTAAAAAGCAATATTTTAAAACTGAATTCTATTTGCAGGAATTTCTGTTTACTGTAGCGCCACCTATTTTTGAATACTAATTTAAAGACAGTGCAGTGTATTATCCAAATCTAGAAATTCTTAGTAACTCTTTATTTAAAAATAATTGGAAACACAGCAAAACTAGCAATTGACACTAGGTCAATTACAAACTTGTAAAGTTCACAGAGCAGTGAAATTGATCAATAGCAGCTGGCACGGGCACATTCCGGCTAACACACATTTTTATCAAATCCGAAGTTCAGGGAGAAAGCGATTGACAATAATTGAGTTGACCTTGACACTGCAATATCCAAGGATGAACACGGTTTAAATGCATCGCTTGGGGACTATTATCGAATCGGTAAAAGGTTGCTCGGCTAACAGAGTAAAAGTGGAGAGTCCGTTATTAACGGCTAACGGCGACCAGTTTCGAAAGATTTACTGCCATTCCGGTGTCGCCCGCGAGATGCTAAATTCTCTACATGGTAGAAACGCTTGAATACTGAAAAATAGAAATTACAATATCAAGCAATATGCGTCTCTTGTAATCTATGCCGATAAAGGAATTGGAAAGTTCCGAGACTGTGCAGTATGGAATACCTGATGTTACCTACTTACGGAGATGTGCTGCCGCTAGATTTATTATAAAAGGAATGTCCAGCCGAGTACACCTGCTGCGCAATGCTTGCTTAATTTAATTTTGTGAAAATAATCGCCGGTAGGAAGCTAGAGTCTGACTGAGCACGTTTAATTTCTGTACAATTTCGCTTCAAAATGACGCATTTCAACTAGCCACCGGACTGAATATTGAACACATTATGTTACTATGTACAGAATAAGTAACTAATATGGAATTAGGGAATGAAATGAGGCAGCATGCATACTAAGCGAGTACAAGCAGAAGGCGATTCACCTATAGCCGAGTTGAGCAAGAAAAAGAAACTGAGAATTCCACAGAAAGTGAAATTTCAGGCAGCCATGCTCCCTTTGTTAAGTTAGTGTCACGGAGTGACTGTGTTGTGAATTAATAGATATGCAGAAGCAACATTTATTGAAACCTTCAAAGCCCTGACTGATTATAGCTTCTAAAGTGTGCTTGCAGTATTCTAATGCAATTTAGAATATTTGGATAGGTTTTATTCCTTCACAATTTGATGAACGTTCATTACATTTTTGTAGGATTTGGTTTTCTTCTTTTTACATTTTTATCATCAATAAATAGGTTTAATTATGGCCTTCAAATAACACTGGAATAGGAATAAACAACGACTATTGATAACAAGTCCTGGAAGAATCATAACAATATCACTATCCTCTAAGGCATCCATATGCACCTTCGCCAAAAAGGTGTGTTTTCTAGTTATTCTGTTTTCCAACACTCATCGCATTTCTTCTTCACCATTTCAACAACATCTTTATTACTTTTTGGTACAGTATTTAACTAACACCCAAGGATTTACAATAATTACAGTCTGAACAAGATTGAGACGCTACCGTATTCGAGTCAGTTACAGTCAGGATAACATCTGAGCATATTCAGTTCAGGTGAGGGCCCAGGTACAGTATATTTGATAAATTATATAGGTACTCTAGATAAAACTGATAGTCGTTGTTTTGTTCTCAGTTGATCTTGATTTTTTGTTTGCTTTTAAATCTTTGAACTAATAGGCTGACCATTCGACGTTGGGATACAATTAACGTCGCTCTCCTCTGAAGACTGGTCTTTGACACAGAGCAACAAGGCTACCCACAAAACATATACACACATGACTTGGAGGTAGCACAATAGGTTTATTGAAGGTAAATTGCGCGTCCAGCTGGTTCATCTACCACCAAAGCAGAAAAAATATAAATAGGTCAAGCCATAGTCTTCAAATGAGACTGCAATAGAAAAGAACCAAATCTATTAACAACAGGGTCCGACAAAAACAACCATATCATTATTCCCCATGCGTCCAATCCACGAACTTTTGCCAACGAAAATGTGTTTCTAAAATTGTTATGAACTTAGCTCTACAGCCATCATCACATTTCTCCGTCGCCATACAAAAAAAACGGATTACTTCCTTTACATCATCTAATTACTAGTATTTAAAGTTACAGTTTGTACAACATTGAAGAGTCACCATATTCAAGTTCTTGTAAAAGTTATTTAGAGTTATTGAAATCTATATAACATGGCAGTTCAAGTTGAATCTCTTCACAACTTGGTGTACTTGATACTTGTTTTTTCTTATTCCTTCATTGCCAATTAACAAAATGCTTGATTATTTCGTTGGTACAGTATCTGGCTAACATCTAAGCATTCGCCATTACAGTCTGTGCAAGCTCTGGGTTATCACCAGATTTAAGTTCTTATCTACACTCTTCTGGGTTAACAGGATCCATATGATGTGATTTGACAAACTTGATATTTGTCTTTTGTTATTTTGCAAAGGTTCTGAAATTAAAAATTTCTACCCAGGCCATACTTGGTGAATGGTTGACAAAAATAAATTCTTGAGTGATGTTGTACTACCATTGGGTCCTTCTATTGTTTTTTTAAGGAGTAAACACTACAGCGTCGACTGCTGTTAGACGTTGATCACGATAGTAATATTGGTCGCCACTATATCCACTAATCTTATGGTCATTCGTAGGGGTTTCTGGTGGGAGGACGTCCTCCGGTATAATAATTTAACTGAGTGGCAAAGTTTCGACTTGCTGGAATGCACTCATCTTTCAGTGCAAAAACTTTTTAGATCCCAGAGAAAACTGTAAAAAAGTTTTATTTAACTCACATGTTTTAAGAGATTAACTTTCCTTCTCATTTTAATTTAAAGAGCCTGAAGGGTTGAAGTGATTCACTACTGTCCGGAGGCAGTTTCAATATTATTATATATTCCCGAATAGATATATTCAGATATATTAAATGCCCATCGTAAACTATTACAATAGGACAGGACGTTCAGGACTAAGTGCCAGAATAACAGTTTTCAACAAATAATTTGTAAACATGTCGCCTCCCAGCCAACCTTCTTTGCTAGCAGCACAAACGGTGCCTGGAAAAGCTTAATGTGGAATAGTTGTATTTTCGTCACAACGCTTCTCTCTTGCACTCCGACTCTACATTTATTGATATATGATGTTTTTTGACACCCAAGAACTAGTCTTCTTTAGAGGTATTGAAAACCTAATATGGACGGCGATCTATTGGGGTAAGAGTCCCCGCCATTACAAACAGTAAACAAGTAGGCTCTTTTGTTTAGCCGTGGACGTCAGAGCTTTGAAGATGACACCCGCAGTGAACGTCCGTCAAGAAAATCCATGCTATGGTCAATCATCCTATTAAAGTGCGGCAAGTAACTGAGGCCACATATGTTTCAACTCAACGGGAACCTTACATAATTACCCATTTTAAAATATGAATAAGGTCTCGGCTAGTTTAGTGCCACGTTTGCTTTTCCGGAGCAAAGGCGGACCCGTAATGACTTTTAGTTCCAATGTCTTGGATTTTTTACGAAATATCCCAATATATATGGGGTGATTTGTAATTATGGGTGAGACATAGGTTCACCACTACACATCTGAAACCAAACAACAATCTATGTAGTGAAAACACCCTGGTTCTCCGACTTGGGGATGGCAAAGGTATAATCTTAGGTGACTAATTGAAAAAGCGTACTACGATCAACGCTAAATATTATTGTACATTGCTGGAAAAATGGATGACGGGGATGGCAAAAAGGCCTTGTTTGAAGGGCAAAAGTTATCATTATAACTCCCCTTGCCATACCGCCTACTTCACTACCAAAAAACTTGTGAAATTGTATTTCTAATTGGTTCTCCACGCACTGTATTTTATGAATGTGGATCACATCGATTACTTTTTGTTCCCAAACCTGAAGAAGTTTCTGGCTTCTAGGTAATTTCAATCAAATTAGAAAGTCATCCAGAAATTGAAGAGCTATGTTGAAGGTCTTTGATGGAGTGGTTTATAAAAATGGGCCTTTGAGAACCGTTGAAATAAATGCATCGAGTTCCTAGGAAAGTATGTTGAAAAATAAATTAGATTTTACCTTAAATTTGGGTTTTTCTACGTCTCTTAGTGAACATTTCATATACGCTTCGTATATTACTTTAAATGATGGGTTCAAAAATATTAAATAATACTTATCTAAAGAAATACAAATTATTGACCAGTGCGTTAGAGGGCTATTTTAAATTTTACTAATTACGTATGGGATGATAAAACGGATTAACATAAATAGAGCATATCGCTGTGCAATGTGAACTTAGAACAAGTGACGTGACAAAGACATAATAATGCTCCTAATCAAATTAGGTCAGGCGGCGATTGGGAAACTGCAACACGTTTTCAACTACCACAATTCCTAAAAACTAAATTTTATGAACAATGCACATTCGCAGTCATTACTTATGCTTGTGAGACATCGTCGCTAAAAACCTATGTAATTCACAAATTAAAAGTCAAAGAATGGGCCATAGAAAGAGCTATGCTCATCATAACCCTACGCGATAGGAAAGAAGCAAATCCGAGCTAAAACAAAGGTGAGATGTGGTAACCAAGAGAGTTGTAAAACTAAACTGCCACTTGTCGGGACACACTAAACGACGAAGCTGGAATCCAGCCTTCAAGCAAATCCCTGGGATGGTTCTAACGGAAATTGACCTACAGATAGGAGTTGATTCCGTTTCAGCTATGCAAGGTACAATTTAGCAATTATCTCATCTTCTCGCTTTTTATGAGTTTGCTTCTACACAGAATTACATCAACACCTTCACCATAGCTCTATTTGTGTTGGTTGCTTCCTTTACTACTTTGAAAATTGCTCGAAAACTCGTCCAAGGCTGTTGACCAACTCGTGCAGACTTCCAGATACTTTGTAAAGACGCCTTGTGATCTCCAGGTATTCTGTGATCTGCTCATGCTTCACTAACTGTTTCGCTACTCGACCAACATGTGCGAGGCACATTATCGTTAATTCACCCATTGTTTATGATCGCACATAATGTAATCTTATGTTATTCGATGGCATATAAAACTTCTTATTACAGGGGTGTTTGTTGTAGGTATATTTCATTTAAGAGTAAACTTGAAATTGTTGCTTTGCTCGAAATATCTTTATATTGATTTTAACTAAGTTGCAAATTTTTTACCATATACATTTCGTATGTCTCTTTAGCATTACCCTTATTTCTTCAAAAATCAACTTATTTAACTTGAAAGCCTCTGTTATCAATTGCTTCCTATTTGTAAATGTAGCAACATAGTCTATTATGAAAATTCATTATTTTACTGCTCCAGTTCAATATGTGAGGAAATACTAACACCAACAAAATAAAAATAACTATAGACGCCAATACCTTGACTATATAATTTTAAAGAATTACATTGCAAAGGAATACAAACAAGATGAGATGGTAACAACCGATTATCAACACTTCGGCATACTGTTGACATGGAGCGGTTTTTGTCATTCTCTCTTTGAGACACCGCTTCTTATTATACATTATGTTTCCATAATTTGTTGTACCGGTGGTTTCAGTGTGGTGTGGCCATTGTACGACTATTTTGGCTAAATAGAATTGGCAAACGATACGAGAACTAATTGTTAGGAAGCGTAAATGAAGGCAATCGGTTTGAAACACAGTTAGCAATTGTAACGTCCTATTTAATTTGTGTTTTTCTTGCGATCCGCTCCTCGATGCTGGCTGGCATCTCTAATATAAATATCACGCGTTATTTCTGGCGAACAGCGTGTAGAAATGTTGAATCTTCCGCAAAAACGCGGAAACGAGGCCGGGCTGAAATTTTTCTAATTTCCGGCTTAGATTTCGAGCGCTCGTCAAGGACGGCTGTGAACACTGAATTGTTACATGTCAAAATTTATGGCGAACGCTTCAAGCGATGCCCTTTGCCAATTGCGTGAGGCCCGAATTCCATCTTTGGGTGAGATACTTATTTCTTTGTTTCGGTACTAATTAAATAGTAATTAAGCGTTTAACATCCAGCCTAATGTCCTGGCTGTAGTAGCCGTTGGAGTTCTTTCTGTACGGATCAACACGAGGTTTGGGTCAAGGTCCTGCAAGATAAATTCAACCCAGGAATGCGACGTTTTGAAGATGTCTTCACTCCTGGTAACTGCTTCCGAGGACGTTTGAATAAACACCTCCTACCACAGTAAGTACATGCAATTTGCGTTTTAGCGTTTTGATTGTGTCGATAAGGGCAATTTGCATGCTATGAATTGCGTATTTTTGAAACAGAGGCCTTTGAATAAAAAACCGCACGTGTTAACATAATTCAAAGTTTTGCCAAACACTAGTGCGTTTTCACCTAGGGACTAGCTGAAAGCATGTATGTACCCTGTACAGAATCTCTTGCGCAGTGTCACCTTGAGCATCCGGCTTATTTTAATTTCAATATTACCAGCACTGTGAGCCGGTCGAAGTGCGTTCTTTTTCATTTATTTAGCTGGATGTTTGCATGGTATTCAGATATAAATTTTCGCCATAGCATCCTGGCTAGCGTTTTTTAATTTGTTGTTTTGTACAATGTGTTCGAATCTTTAGTAATTCATTTATTTATGTAATTTTGACTTGGATGATTTCAAATTTACTTAATTATTGTTGTTTATCGCTGAACAGCTTCAGGTTTTATCTGAGATGTGTTTTTAATATTTCGTATATGGTTACGATGACTATCTGTTACACTTTTGCGAATATTAAATTTTTTATTGACTGTTACTGGTTTATATTTTCTTGGGGTATTTATACTACGGCTTTTCATGAACCTGCTAGTGTTTTTTTGAGGTTTAGGTTTAAGTAAGAGCCATACAAGGTAGGTGGGGATTTGGTTAGATGTGTGTTTTACGTTGTGTATAACGCGTGGCGCGGTAACCTTAACCTTAAGAACCGCTGCCTGGTCCTTATTCACGCCACATTCTACCGAAGGATAGAGCTAGCTAGGGCTGTGCTATCCCCCCTCCCCTTTAAAGGTAGTACACGATTTACCAATGTTATACTAGGGTATAGCAAATATGGGTTAAAAGTTAACGTTCACTTGACTTAATATATTGGATTGCACCTCCTTAATTGAGCAAAGCTCACCAAGAATATACATACTCACCTGGGAGTATAAACACGACCACGATGATAGGCATAACATGATAATAAAAGCATTTTCCCCATTTCCTATATTACTTAATAACCTGGCAAGTATATATGTCAAAATTTTTTAGAGTCTTAGACAGTACAAGCTTTAATGAGTCGACAAAAAAATCTTTTTTTTCTATAGCAACTGTTAAGTGTGCTTTAATCGACTCAAAACAATAAGTCAAGTGTTACTTTAACAGCAACGGTAAATAAAGTAGCACATTAACATCAAGGGTATATAAAGTAATTTAATTTTCTAACTTTTATTTTAATTAAATATTACAGCTTCGTATTACCCTAGCAACCCAATCTAGCTACTGAGATTTTAAAATGTGATTGACTTTCCTTATTTTCTTTTGAAATTGTTAAAGTTCTTGTTATAGAAAAAAAAATGCATTATACACGACGATACAGTTATTACTATCCACTCTTGAACCATTAAATGATTCACTCGTTGATAAAATTTAACTTTATCGTCTTGTATAATAAATTGCTATTATTCGCTATTCTAATCATATAGGGCTAGTACTTGACGATAGTTACCGATTATAAACTCTAACCACTCTGTTAAGCTTGTTTTACTCCACAGATAATCAAGGGTGTAATTGAAGTAAGAATAGAAAAAGAAAAAGCAAAATTAACTATTAAATAGTAAAATCTACCTAATCCATAACATATAAGCCCATACAAAGGAAAGGTGAAAATAAAACAAGTGGAGAGCTGCTACCAACCAATACCTGGATTGAACATCGTAAAAGGAAGAGAACTGATATATTGAATCAGCAGTACCAAGAACTAGGCTTAACCATCACAGAAACATCAAGATATTGTTACCAAGTATATGAATAGACAAACAGTAGCAATATCAGATTAAAAAAAAAATAATTATAGCTCATAAAACCATTTGTATACTTATTCAACGTACAAAATAGACCAAGAATTCCTGATAATGATTCCCAAACATAGATTTTAATTTCAGAACTTGACGGAGAGATATATAAAGTTAAATATCTAATTAAAATTTAATAAAAACGATGCGTGTTCTGCAAGCGAAGATTTTATTAAGATTCCGTTCTTGTCTGTTGAAACGCATACCGTAAAAGATATCGTCGACGTTTTACATGAGAACGCTATTAGAAAAAATATAAGCCAGTTGAGGAAATATAAACAGCTTCGTAGGTTACCTATCTTTAAGAAGGACATTTGCAGACTTGTTCTAATTGGCATGGAATTTAATAATTAATTACCTACTCATGTAGTAAGTAATTTTATCCAATTATTTATTAAATTCTTTATTAATTAATACACTCATGTGTACATTTTAGTAATTGTTCATTCCACAATTAGTGTGTTTTCATTATACATTCTATATTTTAGGTTCAGTTTGATATCCCACACAAAGTGGGGTACATTGGATAGCTGAAATCAGATGTCTGAATGCCTCTACCATTGTTTTTATTCTACCAAATTTTTAATCTAAGTAATATCTACTTACTGTTGACAACTCTCTGTCCGTTTCTTCTGTCCATGGGCTCTATTATAATATTTTAATTTAGTAATTATCTGTTTCGTAAAATCGTTTAGGTTTGGGTACATATGCTGTTACAGGTAGCAAACACTGGTCGAATAGAATTCGAAACAAATTATAAACTTTTTGCTTATGCTATGATGACGCTTGCGCGAGGAGGACATATATATATATACGAGTCTACGAGATACCGTGTCGGGATTGCGATAGCAGCTACATAGGCCACACCAACCGGAGAATAAAGGCACGCAAGGAGGAACATCAGAATTATGTTAAGAAGATGGAACACACTTCATCGCTAGTGCATCATATATGGGATACTTCGCACAAGATTGATTTCGACAACACCAAGAGCATTGCCAGCGTCGAACACAAAGACGCATGCATCATACGAGAAGCCATCGAAATCGTGAAACGTCCGAATTGTATGAACACCCGCGACGACACAAGCCGATTACCTGCATCGTGGTTACCAACGTTACTACAAGCAACGGCCGGCCATTCTCTGCGAACACCAGCCATCCGTCCTAGCAGTACAGCTCCCTCGATGCTAGTTGCCACAGTAATTGATAAACAACCTATTCAGTCAGCTGTGCATCAAGTTGACAGTCCGTCGTGTTGCCGCATAACTAGAAGCCAAACCCGGACTACAAGGACTTGAAAATGACGAATGTGATTTCGTCGAAACGTCGTCCAACCCCAAACGCCATTCAAGATGTTCTTCAACCAGTTGAAGAAATCTTCAAATTTATTAAGCGGTATGACACCCTGAAATGTTTACCTTTAATACATATCAGCCGCGAAAACCTTCGTAATATTATATATATATATATATATATATATATATAGTATATAGTATGTGAGTTTTACGAGCTTATGCTTATTATCTTTTAAAACTCCCAATTATAAAATTTATATAACTACATCAGTAAATAATAACTATTAAACAGAGAGAAAGCAGTAGATGAAAATCTGGTGTGATATACTAACACAATTTCCTTTTACAGTAATTCTATAATTAGCCAAAACTTTGATTTTTAATTTTTAAGCATTTGTCAAAAATTTCAAAAAATTAGGAATTCTACAAAAACGGTACAAAATAGGGCGTTAGTTTTAAGAGACTAATTTTCTCTAAAATTTTAAGCTGAATTCAAAAATGTAATAATATACCGGGTGTCTATTTAAAATAGGAGTTAATAAAAAAATTTAAAAAACCAAAGAAACCCATTTTAGAAGTATTTAACTGGAAAAGTACCTTTCTCACATCAATACACATTAAAAATGTAATAAAAACGTAAAGTTTGAAAAAAGCGTTGGAGCCGTTTTTGAAAAAAAAATTTAAAAGAAACTCAAAAATCACAAGAGTAAACACCTACTTCCGGTTATGCGCTTTTCTTCAAAAGCTTGCTGTTGCATCTGCATAGTACACAAAACTTATATATGAGGTTTCAACGCCATGCCTCTTTTTGTTTTTGAGATATTCTGTTCACCATATACAGGCAGATAGACACACAGACAGACAGACAGACAGACGCACAGACAGACCGACAGACCAATAAACAAAAACATGTTTGTTGGGTTAAGGGGACTCTAAAACGTCCAGATCTGTTGAAAACTCAATTTCGAATTTTTGGGGTGAATCCAATACTTCCTTTATTGTAAAAGGAAGTAATAATATAAAATAATTATCATTAGTGTAACAAACAAAGAAGAACCAATGCACACAGACTTCTGCAAGATATAATTAGAAATGATTAAAAAATAAATTAAAGAAGTGTAATTATCGCCTAGAGTATTGCGAAATCCAACACTTTACGCCATATAAGGGCGCACTAGACTACAAGATAAAATATCCGGCCGCAGCTTGCTTTGATCGGTATGAAATTTATTACTATTTGAGGAAAATGGCTCGGTTACAAGCTATACTTTATCGAACTTGTTGGGCTGGTTACAATCCAAACTGTCTAGTGACAATATTAGAGGCTTTACCTGAGGAGAAGCAACGGTCAAGCTGTGTCCGAGAACCAAACACGCCGCAATGTATTGTAATAGTCTTATGCCTGAGGCTCTACTCTGTTTGCAGTACACTTTAGAAAACAAGTCAATAAGCACAGAGTTGGGGTGTTTTATGTAGTTGCAATACTAAGCTTAAATTTCATTCAGTAAATGCATTGGAAAAGAGATGCCAGTATTAATAAATGAATTGAGTAAGGAACGCAAAGGGCGAAGCTTGTTTTTCACAGGGTTGAAATCGAAGTTCAAATTAATTAAATATTAGGTTTGTGCAGAATGAATAGCCAAACCAAAAGAAATGAATAATCACAAAAAAGTTTGCTATGTGCAGGACAATGAAGCGTAGATTTCAATATAGCTAAGCTGGTCAAGTTGTGCACAATCTAAAAAGGTATAAGAAGCCAGAAAAATAATAATGTTGCAAAGAGCAATTAAGAAGGTACGGATAAAGACAGAAAATAGCAATTGTGAGAAGCAGACAAGACATGATAAAGCAAGGGAAAAGCAAACAGCAAGACAGGAAAAAAAACGAGTAAAAAGCAGACAGATGGACATCGAAAGCATTTATGAAGGAAGTGAACTCTCTAAAAGGATCAGTGAAATTACGCGAGTGAACAGAGCAAAGCAAATAATAAACCGTGTAGTGGTGCAAAGAGACATTTTGACAATTAAAAATGTGCTCAATATTTTAGATATAAGAAATTCTTGAATTCAATAATTTGTAAGTAAATTTATTTCAAAATGTATTTGATTTGATTTCCGTTTGTATAGTATTAGATTAGCATTTGTTTATAGCGGACGTCATGAGATAAGAATTGAATAAATTATAAAATTGACATGTAGATTTGTGCTCCATATTTAATTGAAGTTTTTACATAATAAATAATCATTTTTATCTACAAGAATTATATAATTGTGTTAAGCAAGTGGTCTAGTTCATATGTGAATGTTTGTGGCAATTTCCGCAACAAAAAAATTATTTTACCAAGAGCATTTCCGAGGGCTGCGGTAGCAAGCCACTTCAACCTTTCGAACCAGAATTGCAGCCGAAAATAAGGTCCAGAGCCAGCGTTTTCCACTGCGACGCATTAGGCAGGAGTGAAGGACACCGACCAGCAGTACAAACACCGGGGGAAACCGTTGCAGAAGAAGATACTGGTGGGGCCTCTTTCCGATCACCGAACGAAGACACCTCAAAGTTTAAGGTACTGTAATAAACTAAATATCAGTGTGAGCATCCAGAAATTTTTGTGTGCATGCGAAACAATACCGTACTGAACAAGATTCAAGCATCTTCAAGCCTCAAGCGAAAGTGCTTTTCAAATTATTAACCAGAGTCCAAGTGTGATTAGGTGCAGATTAAACAATTGCGGAAGTTCAATCTGCGTCTCTTCTGACGTCATAAGACTAATTAATTCCTGAAACAAATGAGAATAATAACCGCCAAAGCACTACAATTTCAATAAATACCTATTTGAATGTTCACAAATCTGATTTTAAAGTCAACAATGCTTGCAGCACAATACAAACCATTTTTGTAATTCTGACAGCAATGCATACATTTACGACTGCGTATTTGAAACAAATTCGGGTGCACAGTGGCGCACCAGTTTACGTAAAAATTCACAAATTATTAGAAATTCACCCCTGGGAATAGAGTTGATTGTTTTATCGAGCTAGCGTTACAATAATAAATTACAGATAAATAACATACGAAAAAGGCCATAATACTATTTCTTTTTTGGTCAAGTAAAATAAAAATACAACACCAATATTTTAATCAGTTTTAATCAGTGGTTCAAAGCAATCCATCTCATTGACATGGTTCCGCAATGTGGGACGAAAGCGAATTAATAAACAAATAAGGGGCCACCTCAGTATATATACTAATAATGTCCGATTTACTTTTAATTAAATATGCAGTTAAGCTCTAGCTACTGGTAGGAAAAGTACGACGTGTTCAAAAAGGAAATTACATAACGGTTGGCCATGGAAAATAAAACTAATGTCAACAGCAAGCTTTAGAGACAGCAATCTTGGGAATTTTTAATCACGATATCAGCGTATAATATAAACTTACAATAACAACAACAGCGATGACGGTTATTGAATTCTAAAGCTTGCTGTTGACATTACTTTAATTTTCCATGGCCAACCCTCATGTAATTTCTTTTTGAACACACCGTAAAAATGTAAAAACTGCAAGCTCTGTAAAAACTATCCAGAAGAGTAGGGGCCGAAAATGTATAGTGTTTCGGGTGCAATAAATTCGGTATTCAAGTGGTTCGTTGGGTCGAGGCGGGGAGAGGTCGACCAATGTATTGTAACAGATCGAACGTTTTAATATCACTCCAGTTAAGATCTATTAAGTGACAATATAGCACAATATAACGCCACTGGGATCATCCGCATCTAGATGCAGGGCAGTAGCACCGCGTTCTTACCTTCGCTGAATGTTTTCTCTACTTTAGTCAGCATACGTTATAGATGTTCTTCACTGCCTGCAAATAGAATTACCCTATTGGACAATTGAAGGTAGTCAATCCTCTCTTCGCTTATGCTTAGTCTCTGTTGGACCAGCTTTTTGAAGGTTTGTCCTAGTGTCACGGTAAATAGTTTGGGCGATATTGTGTCGACCTATCTAAATTTTCTGTTTATATAAATGGCCATAAATAGTGTACCCGAGTAATCTATTTTTTCCTATTATAAATTTACAGACGTTTTTGAAAGAGCATGTAAATCAGTACAAGGAAATTTGAGCATGATCGACATAAACAATGTGCAATTGAATATAAGAAATGAGAAACAAAGTACCTCCAAGCTAGATTGGAAGCATGAACTGTGGAGAATCGATAAAAACTGTTTAAGTGACCTGTCAAAAAAACATTACAAAATATAGTGGAATCTAGCGGATATAAAAATATATGATGTGACAGTTGCTAGGTAATTAACCTAAACAAAATTGGGGCTACAACTAGTAAAATATGTGTTGAGAGCTGCTTTTATGTATAAAAACCATTTACTAAACCTGTTATTGAGTGAATTGTAGTTTATTTAAGAAGGGCCATTGGTCGAGTATGTCTACGGTGTCATCGGGAAACAGGTGTAGTGAGTCAGCGTTTAACTGCAGTGCTGTGTCAATATGCGAAGTCCTGCTGCATTGGAGACGGTTGTCTGCAGTACCATCGGGAGACAACAGGTGTACCGAGGAGCCGCAAAGGTACATAGTGTTGCTGTCCCAGGTGTAGACTTCACTGTGGCGCTTCATTTTCGTCTGCATGTTCTAAAGGGCGCAGTTGAAAGTAGCTTTCCGTAATCAGGATGACTGAAGCAGTATTGGTGAGGTAAAAATCAACAGGCAAAACAAAGAACCTAAAACCAATATTTATATATTACATGCAAATGATACGAGAATAGAGAATAGTAAAAATATACTTAAAGTTATTTAAAAGTGTAAACAACTTCTGAGAACCAATATCATTTAACCAATTTTTCATTGGATCTAATGGCAATTTATTCAATTTATAATATTACCCAAGTGTAGAGCTTCAACCTTGAGCTAGATATACGTGCATTACCGTGCTAGTCAATCAATATAAATATTAGAGATTAGCATAAGGAGCAGTACACTTGGTTATTCAATTTAATTTAAGGCTTCTTGAGTAGCTACAAAAATATAAATTTTAAAATAAATATGAAAATAATTAAATGGATTCAAGCCTACACCTATTATAATATATTATTATATTATATTCGATGGCCTAGTATTTTCACGGTTAGTATATGGTCCCACGTAGAGTAGATAGCTTGCTCCGAATGAGTCTATTGGTTGTGACTCTTGTAAAAAGTTGGTAAATTTGCGAAAACAAACTGATTTGACGATAGTTATATTTCATATGCACTGAAATACGTAATCACGTCTGCATCACTTTCTTAGAGGTGATCATTTCGAAGAAAATCATACTAGAGACTACTTGCACTGAGAAGAATCTCAGAATATCGAAAAAGGGACGACGATCAGAAGAATATCGACAAAGACATATTTGTGCAAAAATCGATATTAAAATATGACCTAATTTTAGAACTAAATAAACATATTTCAGTCCTTTCTGTTGTTATACAAAGGCTTCAACATATGCTCTCAGAAAGGTTGATGTAAATTTTCAAGGTTGTTTCATTTTTTTGGTTATTGATTGCTAAGGTATAAAACAAAATATTATTACTTTGAACATGAAAACATGTTAGTTAATTAAATAATGAAGTATTTAATTTGTATGCCAGGGAACCTACGTAAGGGGAAATATAATTTTAGCAAAAACTCGTCTTCCACTCTTGGTACATTCCAGCCATCAAGTTTACGCCCCAGAACTATTGACACAAATGACAACATTTTTGCATTAAATTAGAGCTGCAGTGAAAGTATGCCCTTTATTTAGGCGTCGTTATATCATCGCTACTTAAATCAGTAGCTTTAAATAGTTCTAACATTTCTAGGTTGCAGACTTTGGTCTCGTTTTGAGGAACTAGATGTGAGCCAGAATCACGGCATTGGAATGTATAGGTTGCAAATACTGGATTGATATGTTGATTTAAAGTCTTATTTTAACTTTCGAAATTAGTGTTTTTATCCCCAAGCGATTGAAAGGGGCCATTGTTTTAGTTGTAGTTTGATATATAACAAAAACACGGAAAGGTTTATTAGTTTTCTTTATACCAGATTTAGTAGAGAATGCTGATTCACATTTTAGATTCTGAGTCGATCATCCGTGAATGCATAAATATTTGAATTACAATATTCTAAATTTTGAGTGTCATTATATCCTCTACAACATTATGAAGACAAATCGACTTTTGAGTTTTCAAAATGACAATTGCGACAGTTATGCTAAACTTATAAAAATAGTTCTGAGGGTATGACATTTTGCTAAAGTATTTGTAAATTTATAGGACGATTATATGAGAAAGATTATAGAAACAGTGTCACTTATAACGTTTAAACAGTTAAGCCTTACTGTGCTGGTAATATGCTGGTTTATTCCAGGACGTTAATAAAAAGTGCTTCAGCTAGCCTAGAGTGGGGTGGATCGCGTTTCAGTTGCAGCTTTAGATACGATGGTAAAGATCAGGGTGGCAAAAATCTGAAGCAGTACTAGAGGCAGGAACGTAAAGGTAGAGATATTTTCATATCTGAAACTTTGTTTCGCCGGGACCGCCGGACGGGTGCTTTACTTCAAAAATACTGACAAATCCTTAATTTATCAAATGGGTGCAGCGATTCACCAAACCATAAAAGCAAATTTGCACCACAATATAGATGTTTTTGTTTAGATAAATACGCTTGTAAAGCGTTTACAGACAATTTAGTAATGTAACTATTTTGAAAAAGGTACGCAAAGAAGTAAGAAATGTAATGCAAATAAGTATACAACCCACACCATAAATTTAGATTGGAAAGAAGTACCACAAGTTTGTTCATGGTCAAAGGGCAGTAAACGGAAAGAATTTAGGTTTTATCTTATATATATTTTAATCCAGTTATAAGATTATTTAACAAATTTTTAATGTAATAGGTGTAAATGAGCGTCTTGTTCTAAGCATTAAATGGTTTTAGAACATATAATATGATGAACCTATTTTATTTGAGATTTATAAATCTTGGTTCTCGCAAAATTTTGTAGCTACTTAGCGTTTTTTTTTTATATGAAGAAAGCGAATACCATAGGGTGGAATTGTAAAACCGCAAAATTGAGTGCGCAAACTACAAACTAGAGTTGATCTTTGCCACTTTTTTCTATTTTTAGTAATAGTATAGTATGGGTGATGATTGTTTAAAGGACGAATTAAAAATACTATTGTTACCTTCTTGTTTGAAGATGAATGTAGAATTATTACGAACTTTCATTTATTCCGTTATTCAAAAGGACTACGAACACGCTTTCCATAAAGTTGTTATGTACCGAAATCGCCGCTTGAGTCCTTTGCACCCGTGTCCACCGCATGTCGATGCGCTTTTGTCTCCAAAAGTCCCGAGTACATAATTTACAGGTAGGATATATCTTTTTCGGAATACGGCGTCCTTCTGTTTGTTTTCTTCTACAATTACACGACGTGAGTATGAAATTTATTTGCGTCACCCCACGTGCGGATTGTTTTTAAGAATAATAACCCCTGCCCACCCAAAATTCCAGGTAGGGATCACTCATGATTAGTTAAACGCGAGCTAGTTCCCATTCAAAGTCATTATTAGGCCTTTTTCCTGTGCGCTGTTGGCTAACATTCAATTCTTCTTCCGCTTTTCTTTATATTTTGAGTTGCAGAGTTTCAGATCCAGGAGTTTCCTTCGAAGGAAAATTCCGTGGGAGTTCGAAATAGGCATGGCAACGAGCGTTACGCGCTTTCAAGAGAAATTCCTAAGTTTTTCGAATTGCACCAGTTGGTAAAAAATATTCGGTTTGGGCTTTACAGGTTGAATTAGTGTAATGGAAATTCGGCCACCAGTCATTTTCCTACTGATTTTGTACATTAAATAAACTTGATTGCTCATTGCTCACCGTTTTTCATTCCTTTTTTTGCGTGCCGTGTAAATCTTGGTTTTGCATAACACTAATAAATTATAACAGGAAAATTGAAAGGACTAACCTGATTGCATCCAGTTATCCCGTTTTAGGCGATTACAGCAAAGTTCTATGTTGGAAATGTCCGATAATGTTACCAGCTGTGCCCCAGAAGCCCCTGCGACAACCATACTCGCGGGCCAATTTCATTTATAGCTTTTCTTCGGCGTTAGTTGTAACTTTTCATTCTTGATCGATTTCACATGCATTCACATTGTACTGTTCGTGCACTAGATTTATTATGCTAACCGATATGTCAACAGTTCGCCTTTCCGGGTTCGCTTTACATAGACAAACCCACTATAAATTTTAGGTTACAGTTAATACGTCGTAGCTAAGCTGAATTGGAGCTTACATGTTCGTAGCTTAGCCTAGTCGATGCCTTTAATTTGGGTATTTCTAGATTTAGTATTCCTCTGGACTCTCTTCCCATTAATTTCCTAAGTTGGCCGTATTTCCCGAACATCATTTTGAATAAACGTATGCATTGAGTTTAATGAGAAAACTAGAATATGGGTTGCTGCATATCAAGCGCTTATGCGTGTATAAATTTGCATTAAAAATATTGAAACGTGAAAATAGCCAAATATTAAATATTAATAGTATTTACTATAATAAACAGGTGCAGAATGGCTTTCTCAAATTCAAATACCGCTCCATTTTCATAATTGTATAATTACCATAAACCAATAACATGTAGACTAGTAAACGCAAATCAAATAACATCGGATAAAAATACTTTCATTTGCGATATGACTTATTTTAGCAATCTTAGTTAACTATATAGTTGGTTCATAAAACGATGTGATTCCTTTTGCATTAGCAATTGAGTGTAATAATTATTTTACCCCATGCTTACTTTAGAATATATTTCTAAGAGCGAACACTGTATAACGTAGCCTTTCAAGGTGTTTACATTGATCCACTTGGTTTACATTTTTTAATAGCTTTCTCGTGTAAATGTGTACGATGAGTCTTACTGTATACATTTTAACTGACAAACATTTAATTTTAAAGACGACTCGTAGGAAACGTATAGATATGTTTGATTAAATGTATCTAACAAATTTTAATCTTCTGTTACACAACATGTCGGTGTTTATTAGCGTTGATTAGATGCGAGACTTAATGGTCGAAGTTATCTAATACATTTAGTTAATGTTCATGTGTACTAATACTAAAGTAAATACATCTAGCGCCAATATTAATATTGTCAAAAAATGGATTGTCTATTAAAAGTACACACTAATAGCTGAAGCATATATAGCCATTTAAATTTAATTTTTACCTGTTGTAATTATTGAGTTTAGTCTATCTATCCATTTTATTGAATGTGTTCGGTTAAACTAACACATCGTTGTAAAGGTAGCTGAACAAACTAGGTTTCCCTGTTGAACCGCAACCCAGCCGATAAATATCTACCCAGCTCGCCACTACTGTCACGTTGTGGTTAAGGGCATGCACTGGGCTTACACAATACAAAAATTAATAGATCTTTTCAAAACATTGTTTGCGTATTGTAATTATTCAACTTAGTCTAAAGCATCTATCTATCTATGTTGAGTTCGTAAAAGTAGCTGAACAAAGAAAGATTAGTTGACAAAAGACAATACAAAAATAATGAGACCATTTAAAGGCAAACAACATTAATAGTTCGGGTATCATTATTGAATGGAATCGAGTGGTTGATTAGAAGCTGAGAGCTGGCATTAACTTGTCCCGTGGCAGAAGGTCAGCTATATTGGAAAGCAAAGGCATTGTATACCTGTCTTTTCACTCCCAAGACCGTTGAATATGATCTTCAAAGCTTGGTGGTATGCGATCGTAGATCTACCTACTCTCGGTGGTCCTGTTGATATGAAACCCAGCGAATATAGACTGAGAACTCCATAACTATCCACCCAGCCCGAGTGTCATGTCGTGGTTAAGGGCCTGTATTGGGTCTAAACGGCGTCGGATAATACTTAGCACTTACGTCATACCCTTCACCTCACTGCTTCGTAGTCATGTCTTGCGTGGGGGGGGGGGGGGGGAGGGGTGTCTCGGATTAACCACTCGAACCAAGAGGAGCTGCTTGGTCTCTAGTAAGGGGAGTCTGGATACCATGGAACCTCCCGATTAATTTACCCTTACCACGACACTGCGGGGCTCTGCCGTAGCGGACCCATTTTCTTTAGCGACTAGTGATGTCTTTATGGAAATATCAGAAATTAATGAGAGTGAAAATCCTCCACATACCGTAGAGGCAGAAACTCCCCACACAAATGGAGATAGAGGTGACTTTCAACCATCGATAGTAGTGCCTCATAAATGAAACAGGAGTTTATCCAACAATTTGAGAAGGATAAGATCCTCGTTACCTACCCTGAGATGGCCGGTAAAATGAAAAAGGCAATATGACGGACTTCCGCAGAAGGCAGTGACTCCCTCAACTGCCAGGAACTTCAAACAGGCCTTAGAATGCGTCAAAGTGAACATCATTGTTGGATAGTATGTGGATTACAATTTCCCACAGGAGGGATGAATGTAATCGAAGAGACTAGACTCGATGTTATTGTTGAGCTAGAAAGAGGCTTTCTGAAGCCTAAATTTTTAGACTACAGTTTTATTGCCCGGTGGCTACAGATGATACGTGCTGACAGAGACAGCACGGAGTGGCTGAAGCAACTGGTCAACGGCAAATTTAAGTCTTGGAATGGAGCTATCTTGAAGGTAGTGGATGAAACGGTCTTAGCGAAAGTAGACATTATGAACTTTCACTTCCCAAACAGTCAAAAGGACAATACAGAGAGAATCTTGAAAATGCTTAAAAGCCAAATAAATTCTAACGGGTTCTTAACAAAAATGAGGAAGGGACGGTTTCTGAAACCCTAAAAAGGTCTAGCTCTAAAGTAAGCTTGGGTTGGTGGTAATCAAGCATAAAGGGCACACTCCGAACAAACCCAAGTACAACCGCTGTTCAACAGCATCCGAACGGTCAAAGGAGAAGAGCTCTGCAACTATCTTCAAACCTACCGGAGAAAACAAGGAAGAGTTTAAAGGAAATCCGCCAACCGCTCAAGAAGGGAGTAAAGAACCAGTAGGGGTCAAGGGATAAAGTGCAATCGTCCGCCCAAGATTTCTCAGGGCCTAAACCCCTAAATTAGTAAACATGGAAACAGGTGAATCTTCAGCACATAAAAGTTGCCTCAAATGTGCTGCACAATATATTTACCATAAACACCATAGATTGTGTGGTCATCTAAAACCCATATGTCTATAAAGACTTATTCCGCAGACTAGGAACACAAGTAGGTAGGCGAATTCCCTGAAGGGTGTCAATACACCTAGATTAACATTGTTCGTTAAACCAACAGTAAAATGCTTTCCACTAGCTCAGTAGGTCGCAGTAACAGCAGTGGTATCGACAACAAGTGGTAGACAAAGAGTAGTAATTGCCTCGACCTACTTTCCAGGTAATTCCGGCGAACTGCCGTAATTTTATTCAATTCTGCGAACACAAGAACAAACAGCTTATTCTTAATCCGCATTTGTGACTAGAGTTAGGCATGAGGTACTTTACATAACACTTGCGTTTTCTCTAGCCAGCGCACCCATCAAAAATTGACGTTTCCCACGAAGCCTCTCTGTCGGATTATGGACATGTCATATTCGATCTAATGGTGACAGGAACACAAACGAAGACGTAAGATTTTCTAAATTAACAGACTTCTGCCTCTATGACGGACATAACAGACCTAAAGTGGATAAACTTAATATCGAGGTAGATACAAAAGAGGATCTGGAAACAGCCTCACTGATCTACATAACCACATACATAAGGCGCTCTCAAAAGCCGAAGCGTCACATCTAAGGTGCCCTAGTGGAACAGAGGACTAGACACATTATGTTCTGAATCAAGAAGACTATTCAATAAAGCCAAGAATCGGAAATGTCAAATGCTATGGTACCATTACAGAGAGGCCCTCACAAGATATAACCTAGAGATTGAAGAGAAGACATGGAGTAGCTTCTCTGAAGTGGTACAATATACTCCAGCAGCGGTGTTTCTACAACAAGTTTTTGCAAAAGACCACATAAATGATATTGGGCAACGGAAGAAATCAGATGGACCCTTTACTGAAAGCATCAAGGAGCTACTATTAACTACCCATTTTTTGGGCTCTTACTCACACATGTCGGATAAACCTGCCTCAGAAGTAGTAAAAACAACACGTCTACACTCAAGGACCAAAAGTCTGGTCAACAAAATTTTTACCTCAAAGAGGCTTAAATGGGCAATTCTTGTCTTTAAACTATTTAACCCACCTGACGGAGATGGCTTTGCGGCCTTACTACAGAAATATATGGAGAAACTTTCTGCTCACTACACGTAGACTATATAAGGCTAGCTTCTACTTTGGCTAGATACTCAAAATGTGGAGAGAGGTTAATGTGGGCTTCGACCCTCAAAAAACAAGGAGGATGTTTCAACACCCAACCCAAGGCATACAGAACCATAGGCTTCACATATTTTCTGTTAAAGAAAATGGTGGAGGTACTTGATCAGTACTTAAGAAGGGAAGTCCTCCCAAACAACAGCCCTGCGCAGTCTTGTAATGGGCTGGAGAAACCACTAATGGTAAAGGAAATATCTTTCTTCCATGAGAAAAGGATTAGATTCCTTGATAATCAAATGGATTGAAGCCATGCTTGAAAGTCGAAAAATTATAGGAACGTTAGTAGGAAAAGCAATCACCATAACGGCCACGAAAGGTCTTGTCACCTCTTTGTGGTCAGTGGTGGTGGATCTACTCAGCATGCTCACACAGCCCGGCTCCAAAAGACAAGGGTACGCAGACGACCTGGTAGTAGTAGCAGTATGTTGAAAGTTTGACACAATCGTGTCGCACGTATGCAGACGTCTACAACCGGTGTCGAGAACAAAGCTTAGACCCAAACAAAACGACCATTGTGAATTTTACTAGACAAAGAAAGCTAAATCTAAAAGCTCCGACGCTAGACGGGTCTACCATTAACTTCAGCAAAAAAATTAAATAATTAGGAGTCATGAGAGACCAGAAGTTGACGTAAAACTCACATATTGAGAAACTTTAGAGGAAGGCAGTAGTTGCAAGCATGCCGTAGGCTTGCAGGAAGGAACTGGGGCCTAAAACCATAAGTAATCTATTGATAATATGTGGCTATAAGACTGATGATCACCTATGCATCATTTGTTTGGTGGTCAAAACCAAACAAACTACTACTCGGTTATAGCTAAAGACGATACAACGCCGCGCATGTCTGAGTATAACAGGTGCGAAGAGAACCTGTCCAACTACAGCTATGGAAGTTACGCTAGGACTAATGCTCCTACGCCTTCAGGTACAAAAGGAGGAAATGTCGCATGCCATCATGATCGGAAGGACAAACAATTTTGAGTCAGGTGAGCTGACAGGCCACTTAGAAATTTAAAAAGTTTTTCTGACCTACAGCGAATTGTCCACATCGTATCGGATTTTTTTCCAACAAAATACACTTTTGGGAGGGTGGTAGATCAGTAACCTTACATGTTGCTGAACCCTTCTTTTTGACCCTTAATTAATATACTTGGTTGTTACTATTAGTAGTTTGTTAACAATGTATTTGTTTTGTATTATAGGACAATAAACATTATTATTATTACTAACCTTTTAGAGTGGTCATTTGAGATCGAAAAGTTTGGTCCTCGGGAGGGCCATCCTTTCAGAAAAGATTCCTTCAATGGTACACAGTTAGTTTAAAGATGGAAGGAGGGAAAATACAGCAGGTAATTATGGACTCCGTTGTCGAATCTGCGAACTGTTAGTGGTTAAAACTAACATTTCTCAAGCTGAGATGTATGCTATAAATCTTTGCACCAAGATAAACCTTAAAAAGGCATACAGCCGTGCAACAGTTGACATTTTTACAAACATCCAGGCAGCAATAAAGGCTCTAAAAGTCTGCACATGCAAGTCCAAGCTTATCTGGTAATACCTGGAAAATCTCAAGCATCTGGCAAACCAAAACAACGTTACCATACGGAGGGTATACCAGGCAATGGAAAGGCTGACAAACTCGCTATAGGCGGAGTAATGTTGCCATTTACCGGACCTGCGGCGAAGTACAGAAAAGCCAGATACAGCATGAGGTTAGGCTATGGAAGCATCAAATGAAATCCTCGTACTTGGAAAACACACCAGGACAACGCCAGGCAAAACAGTTTCTAACTATTTCGCAAAAGGAAGCAAAAGTTTCTTTGTCCCTTAGTAAGATGGAACTGAAACCATCACTGGCTTACTCACAGGCCATCATCAAGATTGGTAAGGTTGAGGACGCTTATGCAACGAGGCAGCGGACAAGACACATTCTATGCAACTGCATTGTTAGCGTAGATACAACTCCTTCGGAAAGGTAAACGCCCTATGAAATAAGGGGTCTGAAATCCAGAGTTGATCTAAGGTTTATTAACAGCCTACAATTCTTCTAAAAAAGTCAAGGCTCACAAGTTACAAAAGAACCGTTAAGGTTCGAAGTAATCAAAGGCATATAAAGGCCAAAGCTCTTCACCAATAATACCAACAGAAGATTATATAGGAAAGATCTGGAGGTAAACAGCGACTACGATTCACATAGCTCGAGAATGGAAGATTTGTACGTACTAATTCACCTAGCCATAATAAAAACGCCTTGAAAGCAAATTATTTTTAAAACCCAATTTACAGCAACAAATTGATTAATATTGGAAATATTTCCAATTTTAGACTAAGCTATTTATATTAGACGGAGCATGGATACAAGAGTACGTAAAGTGCGACACCTTAAGAAGCAAGAACGGAGAGGGTTATCAAGAAGAATGAAAAGTTAGTGTGGACAAATGGAAGAATAATATTTTAAGTTATTCCAACTAGAGTTGAATTGTTTGAAAATTTTGCATTAAGATTTGCGGAGGAGCAAAGTGTTAGTATGCTGCTTATACCAAAGGAAAGGTTTTATGGGGTACACATGTATAAATAATTAATACCAACAAATAGAAGCAGCCGAAATTGAATTTTTAAGAAATGTGGTTAGTTACAGCTCTCAACCCTAAAGAGAAACGTGAATATATAGAAAAATAAGTAATTTAGAAAGTTATAGATGAAATTGGTTTTATCATATCAACTCTCTTATAAAGAAAAAAATCATGTAATAGATTCAACAGAATGCCCCATAACCAGAAAAATCAAAACGCATTGTTTTGGGAGGCTTATGAAATTTTCTTGATAAACATGCAGATACGCTTCACTTTTAAATTATTAAAAAATAGAAGCTTTCATCGAAGTTAAAACAAACCATGATCCATATAATTTGTAGATTTGCTGATTTGGCTGAAAGGAGCCGTTAACAGGGTTGCCAAAACATTTATTCTATTTGAATAAAATGTGTTGAAGCAAATGAATTAAAAAAAAATATGTCGGTTTAAAGTTTTTTTTAAATCTTGGCTATGTGGATTATTTAAAAATCTTTCTTCATAGAATCTAGCTATTTACCTTCTATAATATACTTTAGTTCATTCCATTAGCATATCCAAACCATTCAAGTTGTTTGCATTCAAATAGTCATTCCTTCCACTTGTATTCTCCTTTTCGGAAAATTCTAGTTTACTCAGTACCCTTCACAAATGATTATTTTAACAGAACTTATTGCATAAAATATATAGGCAGATGCTTTAGACTTTAGACAAAATTGAACAATTAAAATACGCAAAAAAAATGTTTATAAATCTATCATTCATTCTTGTTAACATAGAATTTCAGCTAAGACCGCGTAGATAAATACCCAGCATTCTCTGGCTTAATGTGCCTTGCATCCTGTGAACTCCAACAAGAATCTACACTATACCCATACTTTTTGGTGGCTTGTGTTGTTTGAGTATTTTGAGAACGAGGATACTTATTCAGATTTGGCCTTATT
The DNA here is from genome assembly GCA_940337035.1 of Agriotes lineatus. Classification (NCBI taxonomy): domain Eukaryota; kingdom Metazoa; phylum Arthropoda; class Insecta; order Coleoptera; family Elateridae; genus Agriotes; species Agriotes lineatus. Next base: position 275,638 of record CALNHX010000026.1, read on the forward strand.
ACCGTTTGTGCACCCACATTCACTAACGTTTTGCAAGACCTTGCAGCTTGCATATCAGAGTCAAAGTCGCACTAATAACCAAAGGTCGGCGTGGAGCTAGTTATAGTCAGTCCTCTGTGCCAACCGCTAGGAGTTACGTAACGCTGATTGGTCTTTCAATTCAAGCGTAATCCGTGGGGCGTGGCCGTATGACGCACAGTGGTTGTGATGCTTTAGATCTTGTATCACAGGAGTCCAAGTTTTACTAAATTCTATGTTAACAAGGGTAGTTCGAGTAACCTCGAAAGCCTCAAACAGTATATAATCTATAATGCAGTTAGTATTGTGTACACTTAATAGACAACTATTTTTTGACAATATGATACTTGGCGCTAGGTATGCTTGTTTTTACATTAGTACAACTGAACACCAACTAAATGTATTAAGTAACTTCGAACATTAAGTTGCCTTTAGCATCTAATCAACGCTAATGAAAACCGACATACGAGGTTGTATAACAGAAAGTTTAAATTCGTTAGATGCCATTTAATCAAATAGATCTATACTTCTCCAACGATTCGTGTTTAAAATTAAATGTTTGTCAGTCGTACACATTTAGATACATGAAAAAGCTGTTAAAAAATTTAATCCAAGTGGATCAATGTAAACACGTTTGAAGTCTGTGTTATATAAAGTGTTCACTATTAGAAACCTGTTCTAAAAAAAATATGGAGCATGATAATTATTATCATTCATCGCTAATGCAGAAAGAATCACATCTTTTTAAGAACGAAATAGTTAATTAAGATTGCTAAAATGAGTCATTTCGCAAAGGAATGTATTTTTATCCGACGAAATTTGATTTGAATTTGCTAGTCTACATAATGTTATTGGTTGTATCAGCGGAAATTATATAGTAATTTTAGAATTATGGAAATGGAATGATATTTAAATTTGAGGCCATTGTGCACCTGTTTATTATAGTAAATATTAATATTTGAGCTTTGATTAGTTTAAGAATATTTTTAATGTAAATGTATACATTCATGAGCTCTTGGTCTGCAGCCACCCATATTTTTGTTTTCTCTTTAAACTCAATGCATACGATTATTCAAAATACAAACAACCTACCAAATGGGTTCTATACTGAATACTGAAGCTAGAAATACCCAAATTAACAATATCGATTCCTTTAAGTGACAAAAATGTAAGCTCAAATTTAGCTTAGCTTCGACGTATTGACTATAGACTAAAATTTATAGCAGGTTTGTGTATGTAAAACGAACACTGAATGGCAAATTTTTGACGAATGGGTTAGAGTAATAAATTTAGGGCACGATCAATGTAGTAGTCTACAAACGAATGTGAAATCCATCAAGCGAAATGATAGAGACCCTGATTGAAAAATTACACCTAACGCTCAAGTAGAGCTACAAATTAACTTGACTTGAGAATATGGTTATTGTAGGGCCTGCTCGAGCGCAGTGCCTTCACAGAAAAATTGGCAACCTTAACGGTCACTCCCAATGCAATCAGATTAGCCGTTCTAATGTTCTTGTTACAAGTTTATACTGTCATGCTCAATCGAATGATTTACATGGCAGCCAAAAAATGAAATGAGAAGCAGTGGGCGGCGAGCATTAGAGTGTACTCAAATGTAAAAAAATGATTAAGATAACAACTGATAGTCGAATTTCGTTGAAATCGAACAATTTTCGCCAACGGGCGCAATTCGGTGAACCCAGGAATTTCTCTTCATTACTCGTAAGGTCCGTTGCTAGGCACCCTATATTGGAAAACTCTAACCTTGACGGTCATGCTATAAACTGGGAAAAACTTACAGATTCTACTGTATTTCGGACACCCACGGACTTTTCGTTTACCAGCGAGTGCTGGGGCTGGATGTTGGCGCATAGCAAAGAGAGATGCGTACGAAGATGAAAAAACAAGAAAAAGGCCTAACAATGAATTTTACTGGACATTAGCCCGCGTTTAACTAATCACGAATGGGTCCTACCTCGGCTTTTGTGTGGTCAGGAGTTATTACGCTTCAGAAAAGAAAATGCCCATGTGGCGTGGCACTGAAATAAATTCCATTCACACGTCTTTTAGTTTTATAAACAAAAAACAGAAAACGCCGAGTTCTGAAATAGTTGTTTAAACCACAAGTGTTAGAATAAGCACGCTAACACGAGTTGTCTATAAGATTTTTTAAAATTTCATTAAATATTATAATCCAAGCCTATTTTGTATAGAATTTTATTTGCCTTGAGGCCTATGAGTTTATAGTGGTTTTATCTTTTTGGGTAACGGAATCACTGAGGGTTCGCAATAATTCTAAATTAATCTTTGAACAATGTAATAAAAGACCGTGTTTAATTTTGTCCTTAAGCAGTCATCACACATACTATCTTTTACTAGTATTAAAGGAAGAAAGGAATTGGAGATTGATAATGTGGTAAGCGTTCATTAGGTAAACAAAACTTGTATAAATAGTGTAATGGTATTACAGTAAATGCATTGATAATGAGATGCTAGAAATAATAAAGTAGTTGAGTGAGGAACGCAGAAGGCAGAGCTTGTTTTCACAGGGGTCAAAGTTGACTTTTAAATAAATAAAAATAATAGGTTTGTGCATAATAGAAAGCCGAACCGAAAGAAATTAATAGACACAAAAAGGTTTGCTATGTGCAAGTTAAAAAAGCGTAGTTTTTTTTATTAAATGCCAATAAAAGTGAAATTAGTGAGGAATGTAAAAGGTAAAGAAAGATAGAATCAAATAATAGGACATTGCAGAAGAGCAATTTGAGGAGCAGGCAGCAGGCCAAGAACGAAGCAAATTAGAAGTGGTAAACTCGAATAAATCAGTGCATTTAAAATTACAGTTAGTGCAAAAGCAGAGCAGTGGTTAAAATTATAGGTGCGTGTGCGCAGCGCTACCGAAAGAATTTTAGATGTAAGAAAAGACAATAACTTAGATTATAAGAAAACTGTAAAATAGAATTTATGGAATCAAATTTATTTCCATTTTGTACTTTAAGTTATCAAACAGAATTTCCGTTAATATTGTCTTAGCAACCAAATTCGTTTTTGATTAATAACGGAGAAGAACATTTAAAAAATTACTCACTTGACTGTTTGTTGAAGTTTGTGCTCTATATTTTTATACAATTTTGATAATAAAAGTGTTTTTCAAGATATAATAAGTATACCAGTTTATTTCCCAAGTGCCAGTGTACAAGTGGGTGTATTTTCAACAAGTTCCGTAACAAAAAACATCCAAATTCCATAATCTCAAATAAGAGGATATCGGGGCAGATCAACTTCATTTTGCGAACTTCGACTACGGCCAAGAGGAGCATCGGAGCCAAGAGATCAGCAGTCTGCGGCAGAATTTAGGTCTGCAAAAACGTCTCCAGCAGATTTGGCAGCAAGGGGACCAAGAATAGCGGAGAAAATCCAACGGCGCCATTTCCAGAGGGGGCGATGCAGTTCAACGAATTTTTATAAGGTACGATTTATCCTAAAAAATTAGTTTCTAGCTAAGCCGCATTTTAAGTATTTAGCCCGGCGTCAGTCAAATCCGTGGTTTGGCGGAAGTTGAAGCTGTGGAGCAAGCGACCAGAAACAATTGCCAAAATTTGGACGGCGTCTGTCTGACGTCACGAGATGCGTAACTGCTAGAAACAAAAGTTGTTATTTGTAGCCAAGTGCGAAATTTTGAATAATTACTTTGCGAATTCTCATATTTCAAGAGTATTTTAACTTTTAAAGCACCGCTGTTCGCACAAGTAATGCGATTTGTGATTTGACAGATTTGTGGACCTTGAGCTACCGCATACTGAAACTACTGACTGTGTATAGTACCATTTCAGATCAATTTTAAAATACAGTCGACTTCGGAACTCACCCTGAGATGAAAGAGCTTGTATTCTGCTGAGAGCTAGCGTTTTTCTAATTAATTGCAGTTGAATAAAATATAAAGAGGGGCCTACAGCCATTTATTTTGTGCACTAAATCAGTACATTTCATATTTTAACCAGCCTAGTAACTTAATGACAGGCAAAGTTCGAACACAGTAAACGATTAAACAGTAAATTGTGTATTTGGATCTGCCCTAGCTTATATAAAAGACAATTAAATTAAATTAATAAATAGACAATTATAAAGAGCAGTCCATCTCAATAGATAAATACTTTTTTTGGAAATCGATAAAGGTACTTCACATGAAGATGTTAAACTGACAATATTGAAATAATCAGTATAAAAGAAACATAGAAAGCAAATTTTGTTTATTCTATTTTCTGAAGTAGATCATAATATTCATATATTAAATTTAAACTATACTGTTTTTCATTGGAAGTCATTCTATGGATTTATTTTCTTTAATAATAGTAATATGATGAGATCTAGAAATATCAATTCTAGTTTGCACTATGCAGTATTCGTTTTCTTAGTATAAGAAAAAGCTAATAATTACACAACTTTACGAAAACCCTGGTTTCTAAACCTTTGATGCGGTTCACTTATAAAATGGGTTCATCTCTTTATTGGTTCTAGAAACCTTTAATGCTTAACAAGAGACACTCATTTTTGATAACCCTGTCAACGACTTCTTTCAACCAAATTAGAGAATGTTTTAGTTGGATGAGATCGCAGTCATTGATAATTGGCTGAACTTTTCGAGCTTCCTGCTCGCTTATTTTATTTTCCATGGAAACTTTTATTTTCTTAACATGTATTTATCAAGAAAATTACCTCAGCGTCGTATAACAATGCGTTCTGCCTTTTGTGGTTGCTGGCAATTCTGTTGAATCCATTAGGTTCGTTTTTGCTTTATAAGAGCATTCCAATAATAAACCCATCTGCACTTATATATATTTTAATAACTTGTTGTTTTGATGTATATTCTCGATATTTTTTATGTTTGAGAGGCTGTGACTAGTTATTACATGTCGTAGACATCTCATTCCGGTTGCTTCCACTTGTTGATATTGATTCATCATCAGCGTTCAACTTTTCCTCTGGCATAATCAGCATACTAACACTTTGTTCCTCCCCAAATTTTAACACGAAATCTTTAAAACAATTCAACTTCAGTTGGAATAGTAGTAGTGGTTGTGGGGAGACTGAAGTCTAGCAAGTAGATCTTTATAGCCGTTTTTATTAACCTCTTGCAACTCCCTCAACCACCACCAATATCTCCTTTTCTCTGCGTAAACCCTCTGGATTCTGTAACAAAGATCAAGATATTGGCCCACGCTAGGGAGTTTCACCCTTCCTTTTGAAGCGCGGCTGCTTCAAAGGTTTTAATCCTCAGTCGCTGGTAAGCTTTACATTCCACCAAGTAGTGGAAGGATATTTTCTGATTTCTTCCGCAGCTGGGACAAATGGGATCTTTCTCCCTTCCTATCAACATTAGGTGTTTTTTAATTTACAGTGGCCTTTCAACATCCCTGTCAAAAGATTTGTGGTTGTTCGGCCGCTTCTCATTAGCCAGAGTAATATATACGAATCAAATCCCGCTATATGGTACTACGCCTGTTGACAGACCCCAAACCCTTTCAACTTTTCTCCACTGGCCTTGCAAGCCCCCTCGGTTAGGGCTGTCGATACCTGCGTCTTGTAATACGCAGAAAGGGTTTCGGTCTAAAACAGATATTATTAGCTTCAAGTTAGTCTAGTTCAATGGCCTTCTTATTGCTCTGGAACCCCGCGTGTCCTAGAACGTAAACGAGCTCAACATATCTTTTCTTGCCAGCTCTGCTAAATCATCTCTGCATTCCTGAACGATAGATGATCTTGTCCTAGCTGTGTAGATTGCCTTTAGTGCAGCTTGGCTGTCAGTGCAGATATACATTTTTTGCTCTGGTGACATCATCTCTGGTTGACACCGATAGAATGGCACACACTTCTGCTTGGAATGCCGTGGTGAACTTTCCTATAGCAAAGCTTTCTTGTACACCTCGACTTTCTACGTAAATTCTTGCTCCAGAGGATTGCGTTTCTGCCACTTGAGAGTCGGCTAGAACTTAACTAGCTCCCGCTGATCTCTTGTTGGGATAGCGAAAGAGTATCTATTTTCCAACCTTAGCCAGTTTTCTGCTTAGGTTACCTTTTAAGTTGACAAAACTATTTTCTTCGCCACCACTTAGGCAATCTTGGCATGGCTTCTTGATTATTTCAAGGTAACGCATTCCTCATTCTAAGGTGGTTAACCATGGCCTCCTTCTTTATCCAAGTGTCAAGGCCCGGGAGTCCCAGTATAACCTCAAGTGAGGCCGTTGGGGTTGTCCTCATTGCTCCTGTAATTCCTGACAGGCTAGTCGTTGGTCCTTTCCCGGTCTTGCTTGTAGGTCGTTCTACACTAGGCACCAGACTACTGAGCTATATTGAACTTTGCCTTATTATCAATGTGTAGAACCAGTACAAAAATCTGAAAGGTTGTCCCCCAAGTTTTTACCTACCGTTCGGCGCAGTTGGCGTGGTGTCGCTACCGACTTGCTCATAGATTTGTTGACATGCGACCTCCGAATTAATTTACTATCAAGAGTTAAACCCAAGTACTTAACCTCTTGCACTGGTGCGAGCCTCTGCGTTCTTGCTTCTTAAGGTGGTTCGCACTTTTGGTCATCTTGAATCCATTCCCTGTTTAATCGGAATTGCTTGTTTTAAACTTTTACTTGGAAATATTTTCCAATAGAGGATAATCATTCGTTCATTGATAGTTTTAGGTTATGGGTCTTCTAATGTTTTTGTATTCCCGCTTAACTTCGCCCACTTTAAGTTTGTAACCGTAGAATCAAAAGATTTTATAGGGAACTAAGGCGTTAGCGTGTTAGTTTAGCTGCTCCTTATATAGCTTTCTAATGTTTCTTTAAGTTGTTATTTACTACTACATGGTATATCATAAAATACGTAAATAATTCAATGTATTCATGTTGCATAGGCGACTCCGAGCGCGTCAGAAATTGTCAATATAAAATTCAAAAGGAAAATTTTGCCAAAACAGGTTATGGTATGACAGTAAAATACAGGAATGCAGATTCCGGCAATATTTCTGCAAATATCGTTAATTATTCTGGCTTATAAGAAATATAAAATTTTAGGCATCTAATTTGTTAAGAACCAGACGTGTTGGTGAAGGCGTGATGGGAAAACATAGTGGAAGTTTGGAAACCTTGCCGAGGTATCATCACATGGACATTGTTTATTTTATTGTAGGAGGGGTCGTGTCACCGAAAAGTGTTCTCCGTCGACCGCCAACAACCAATTGGAAATTCGGATCAACTTGGTCGGTCGACTTTAATCGCAAATTACTTCATTTTCCAGTCCTGGCGACCACCTTTGTGGTTTAGTCGCCTTTGGTCAGTGGTCAAAATTCCAGCATTTCTGCCGTTGTCGCAACCATCTCCGTAGGTCAGTCGTGACTTAGGTCAATATTACCACAACTCTGTCGTTCAGGCGACCAATTTTGTGGGTCTATTGTGCCCCAAGTCTGGAGCCCTTTCATTGCACGAGCAAGATATTCAGGGGGGCTGGATGTTTCCGAACTTTCCTTCTTCGAAGCTGCAGTTTCGCTTTGCCTTCATATTGGCATTGCTGATACTGTATTACGTTATATATTTACGTTATTGGATAGCTGCTAGTGAGCTTACAGATTTTACACGTTGATACTTCCCCTTTCTAGTAGCTAAAGCTTACTTTTTATATAATTAAAATTAGGGCTTATATTGGGTGGATTGTGACCAGCGTAATAGGTTTTATAAATCACAGTTTGGAGCATAACATTACTGTTAGGGTCGTGTTCTTAGATAAAAATTGAATAGCAGTCAGCTCCAGCTGCCAAGTATTTTCCATTGTAGTTTAGTGTGTTCAAATTACATTGTTATTTGTACCATGTGCTTGCCTCTACTCGGTACAACTGCATGCAGGTGGCGAATTAAGTGTTCATAATTGGAGGCAAAGTAAATACGCAGCTGCACCGGTTTTAAAAATATCCCTAAGCAGAGGCCATTTCTTTCTGGGTTAGGGGACGCAAATCATCTTCTGAGTGAGAATTTGTAATTCAGTGGCGCTGGGTAAATGATTCTTTCTGCGTTCCTCTAGCATAGACCCGAGCTTGTGTCCCACTGTAGCTAGTTGGATGCACTTTGGCTTAATCATTTGCCGTAAATTATTTGACTTCCATTGGAATTCAGAAGAAATATGACTTTTTACTACAAAACTAATTACATAAAGTAGGATTGGAAGTCATGAAATGGAAAGTGTATATGATGGCTTATAAAAAAATAGTGTTGAATTTCAATTGTTTACCATACAAAAATGCAACAAATGTAGAAGTCCTGCGATTAACACCGGTGAAGTTTTTTTTATTTGCGAGTGTGTTCTTGGAACCAGAATTAAATTAATATTGCTAAATATAGACGCAGTTAACCTACAATCTTTCAATTTGTTTTAGTTAATAATGTTCTATCTTGCAGATTTCTTGTAAACTTTCACATAAAATATTTAACCTATTACACTTCAGTAAATATTTGAATATTTTTTTCTTGGCCAGGAGTTAAAATACATTACACATATTTTTAGGTTCGTTAGGATTAGAGTACTGTACGATATTTTGATAGAAGGATATTAAATGCGCATGTAAACAGGTTTTAACATTTTCTAATAATAACAAAATTGAAAATTGTTCAATATTTTGTAATGTCAATGGCGAACTGTTAAGCGTGTTATAATGAATTAATATATATATTATACCTATATATACGTTTTACCGCTATATGCGCAGTAGCCTAAGCTCAGTAGGCTACAGATTTCAAGATATTATTTGGATTGTTATATTAGACAGTGGCCTGTTATGAGTACCAAAATATATGACCGCGCTGGTGGCTCAGTTGTAAGAGTGACAGACTAGTGATCACTGGACCTGGGTTCAAACCCCGGGGTAGGCATTACTGTACGTAAAAACACGTACGAAAGCAGGCCTGATAACTGAAGTAAATAACTGTAGATAATTACTGGTAACTATGCACACTTACCAAGCACTATCGGCAAAAATAATAAATTATGTTCAGGAGTTTTTATTTTATCATATTAACTATGAATACTTCCAAGGTGCGTTGGGAAAGTAATTAATATTTAATTTTCTTTAAATTATTAAATTTGCCTGTTATTATGAATAGTTCTTCTAAACTATCTATGGTAGAAATGGTAATTCTATTTTTGTTCAAGTTATGATGTATTTCAATATGAAATTAGAGGTCAAAAACAATTACCTTGCCATAGAAAGTATATCTAATTTAATAAACAGAGAAAAAACATGTAAAGAAACACTAAAAAAATAAGAATTTAGAATCTTGTCTTATTTAAAGTAAAAGAAAAACAGAAGCAATAAAAACTTGAACATAAGAGTTTCAAATGCTTTTTCATGTCTATTTGTCCCGGCACGACATGCTCACATGCCGTTTTGAATTGCACTTTTCTTCTCTACTTACACACACATTTTGAAGATTGGCAATTTCCGAGCAGTTGCATCTTGAATAGTCTTGACCACCCAAGAAAACATTTTTATGATCCTGTAACGCGTAAGGACGGAGTGTTTTCCGGGACATCGTCTACAATAATAAATTGCTCGTTCCAAATTTTAACTTGATTTCTAGTATGTAACCGCGTCACTTTTCCTTGTTGGTTCCCAGTACATAGCTATCGCCTTGTATTTACAGGATCACAGGCCGAAATTCTTCTTTGCCTCTATCCACAGCTTTACAGTATCTCCCCAGCTTTGACCTTAATCAATTTTTTATCTAATTGGTTAATAGCTCTTAGTATGGTTTGTAATTTGCCTTAAGCATAAATTTTGTAGTTTGAAATGCTTGGTTTCTCATATATAAATGTACAAAAATATTACTTCTTGAAAAAACTGCAAATAAGAATGACCATTAAGGCATTCTGGTAATTCGTAAGGTCTTATTAAGGTGTTGTACCAGCCTACAGATTCAAACTAAAACGCTGCTGAAAGCTACTCTGGCGAATCGCGTGCGGATTTTAATCAGCCTATATCTAAGAATATTAGGAGTTGAGAACACTATTCTTAGTAAAACAGCGTTTATCCGTCATCAGTGCGTCTATTGGAAATTCTGCTTCCATATTAGTGCGAATTAGCAGCCATTCGCAAAAATGCTGCCGCAGTGGATAATCCGTAGGAGTCAGTCCTTGTACCTTTTGTAGATGATAGGAGTACAAACCATTGTTGCTCAATGTGCGCCAAACAAAGGATGGAAATACTCCAACTTGGTGGTAAAGTTGGCGTGTACTTGCAGTTGGATCACCATCAACCATTTCTAAAAGTTCTTTCTCTATATCCACCCCCTGCTGATTTGGTTTGCTGCCGCCACCATGACCTTTATTCTCTCTTCCACGTTGGACTACTCGAAGAAAAGTATTTTTGGAAGGCGTTTGACCATCTGGAAATCTTTCCGAATACGTTTTGCACGTACAGCGTTTTCTTCAGCAGCTCCATACAGAATAATTATATCTACATGTTCTTCGTTACTGTGGTTGAGGATTAAATCAATTAACACTCAAACATATTTCTACTCCTACTTGTTTTTAGTAGTTATTAAATAGTCAGTGGTTCTCCACCAATTTTTAAAAATTGAAAAAAATTAATTAGCCGTAATTTTTATGTAATTTATTTTTTATTAATTTTTTGAACTCAACATTGTTTAGTTAACTGTTAAATATCCTTTGCTTGAACTTAAAACGTAACTTACTATCTCATTTTATAAATAATGCTCGTTATTTTTTTCAACTTTATCTTGCTGTAACTTTCTTGGTGTTGGGTTTTGGTCAGAATAACGTTATTTTGGTGCCCTCTAGCTATCTTTTCAGTCTCCTTCCTACACGCTGTATAATTGTGAGTGTTGGATTTCAGACAAGAGCTAGAGAATACGCGAATAAAGTAAATACTCACCCATAACAGTTTTACAAAATTTCTTTGAGGAGTGGACAAGTGGGTGAGTGAGAAAGCATTTCCATCGTGGTAGCTGACTACCAGCATAATCATCAACGCGAATCAGGAATGGAATAACAGTTACATTTAATGCTTTATGACCTCTAAGATAATTAATATTTCAGAGTGATATCAAGTGTGGTTGGAGCTATGATTTTTTAGAAAAAATGTTATGAAATTAAAATAATATTTTTGAAATATTTTTTTTCATATATTAAGATAACGATTACATTTCGCATAGCAAAAACTAGTCAGTTTTCTAAACTTTATTTATGGTCTGATTAACTAAACCTTGGACATTTTCTAATTCGGTATGCACCATATTTGACTTCTGCCAGAGGTCAGATACTACAAAGTATCCCAATAGAGCAGCAAACGCTGGAAAACTGTAAAATAACATTTCACAACCGATATACAAGACCAATAAATGAAAACATAAACGAGAAAGTTAATAGCAGTTTGATTACTGCGTCATTCGATCCTACCATTTAAGTAACGCCAGTTAAAGCTCGCCCAAACGGCTCGTCACGTTCAATAGGCTCGCTCATTTCTTTTCTTGTGCCCATAATGTATCTGTGATTCCTTGTTAAGTAGCGGCGCAAAGTAAAATATTATACGATCGCAGACGGCTACGTAACGGCCCATCTCACCACGAGTAGGCCGAGCGAGTGGGATCGCCACTATCACTTTTCTGTTTTTCAGCTTTTGCCCATCGCAGCCGATATTGTTCGCGACGCTTGCAGCTAATGGTTAAGGAAGTACACAGGTCGGACTTCAAAGAACCGATTGTATTACTTTCACGTAGTTTACTGACCGCAGATGAACCGGGCAACGTTTCCGATTAGGCTCCGTAATAGGTGAGATCACGACCATATAAAACAACTATAACGGAAGCGACATGTCTCGCCATTCATATTTGAAGGGATTTGGTCCCAACATGGGATCACCTGTAGGGATCAAGCAGAGCAATAATTACTTGGACAAGACTCTGCTAACCTGGAATCAAATAAAGCCATTGATGTTAACTGGTGCGTAAGTACAAGTAATTAATGACCTACTCACCGCGTTAATCGTATCGATGTATGAAGATTCTTGCAAATATCGCCTTGTGTGCGTCAATTACCTCCATTTTAGCAAAAATGCCATATGTAGAAATGTCCTTTAGTTTCACTTCTAAATATATTTCCATTCTATTTTACACCTCGTCGATGATCAAGTCGACGTTCCTTAGATATTGAGATACTTGATATCAACAATTTGTTGTTCTTTATCCACTGCTGCTCTATAGCCTATTTTTGAACATACATGTCTCCATTCTTCTTTGGACGACATTAACAAATTGCAAAGTTGGTAATAGCTATTCAATGAGAATTACAGGCAATAAATAGACAATGGCGGTAAGTTAGTCGAAATCTCGAAAAGAAATAAAAAATAAGGAACGCTAAGAAACAGCTAGACAGAAAACATATAAAGAATAGTAGATAGGGGATTTGTTGATGGTCAAACAAATTTATTCTGATTTAGCCCTCAAGGTGGTTGCAGTGCACTACCTCCAAGTCACGTTATGTAATTTTTGGTGTCTTGTTAGTGTACCTCACTTACCGGTTTTCATGGGAGAGTGATGTTAGAACATGAAATGGTTACCTGGTAGTATCGATACAGGGAACTACAAAAGGTTCCAGATATCAACGGATTGGAAATGAGGACTTGTTCATTGCAAGTCTGGTACTCAACCCACTACGCCACCGAGGTGGTCATAGGGAGAATCTAGGAAACAACACAACAGTGTTAAAAAGGCAGTAGTTATACTATATTGCTATATTGTCCCCTTAAGCGGTTTTGTTTAATACATCAGTTACTTTTTAAAACAATTAAAGAAAATTACAGAATTGGTTTTGGTTTAATTGTCAAAAATGTTAATATTAGATAGAATAAAGAAGTTATTTAATAAAACTGTAACTGATATGTCAAAATAAAAGTTAAATGGGCAAATGTAATGAAATTATGCAGAATATTACTGTGAAATGATCTAAAAAGTAATGGTAAACAATGTTAAAACATACTAAAACTCATATTGAATTTGTTTAAAAATAAGTGAGATGGGTCACGTAGAGCACGCACACGAATCACATAAAAATGCAATTGTGAATAAGAAATAAACAAAAGATACTTGAGAGCAAGATTAAAAGCATAAGTTTGAAAAGAACCATTAAAATGTGTTTAAGTAAACAACTGTCAAATTGTGACATTTTAGAAAATTATATGGAATCTAGTATTATGTGGATATGTAAAATATTTTGAGACGTCAGTCAGTAGGTGATAAAAATCGATTAGAAATGATAAGTTAAAACATAAAAGATCCAACGAGTATAAAAATAATTGTTGGAAGCTGGTTTTCATGTATAAACTAAAAAATAAACCAGTAATTAGCATGAAAAAAGTTTTAATTAAGAAAGAGATCACACTACGAAGGGCAGCAGGGAAAGATTCAATGACCCAGAAATAGTGCAATATGTAGGAAAAGAGACAATCGAGTGGAAGAGTAAAGAAATTAGTGGTGGGCATAACCGGACAATTTTCATAACCGAATTATTTGCATTCGAATGATTAATAACCGAATGATTATTTGAATAATCATTCGAATAAATTTTGGCTCTCGATTCGTTTCGATTAAGTCAGCCGGTTTGCCGGTTGGCGGTTTACCGTCATCTGCATCGACATCGGTTCACCGTCATCTGCATCGACATCGGTTCACCGTTGACCGTCGTAACTTGCAGATAGCAGAGGAACCAAAACATAATATGTACGGTCGGCGCCTTAGAAATCGGGACACGTAATATGTTCTTCTAGTCTTTGGAGTATTCTTGCTCCGGTTACTTCATTAATGTGAGATGGCATTTCATAATTGACAAACAATAAACAATCTGACGTAACAATTAAAACCATAATAACTGTAAAAACCCAGTTTATACACTTAAAAAATACATGCAAAATATATCATAATAGTGTGTAGTGCCCGATTTCTAAGACGCCGACCGTACATTATGTGTTATGTATTGGAAATTAAGAGGTATTTATTAAGAAGTGTAGAAAGAAAGAAATATGCGGGACTGCTTGCTAATCGCAATAAGAACAGGGGTAAACGTTTATCTTTATCGATCGGGCGGGTTAAAGGCGTCGCCTCTTGTATTGAACCCTTGGAGATGTAAGCAAATAAAAAAATGTTTTATAGCTTGATGCGTTTGCAGTTTTTAGGCGTTCAGGTTTCAGGTCCCCAGAATTTGATGATTTGATATTTTTTATGATAGGAGGTGTTTTCAGTACAGCCTGCTTTGTTTATGAGTTATGACGTATTTATATTTACAGAATTTTGAGCACTGCGTAGGTCGCTGAGATATGGCACGTAGTACTTTTGAATAGAGGTTTTATATTCAAAGCGTAGTACGTATCAGCATGAGGTTATTTTTTATTTGAATACTTGGAACGAAAACCGGGTTACATAGGTTATTTCAATAACCGGATAACCGGTTATTTTTCATTCGAATAAGCCCATCACTAAAAGAAATATGTAACTGGCATGGAATGGTAAAAAATGCTAGAAGATTGAGAGGATAACATAATAGTGAAACTCAAATAAATGTAACAATTATCGGGTAATATACCTTTCCTCAGTTATACAAGAAATATACTCCAGAATATTGGAGAACCATTTACGGGAGGAAACAAAACAACACATGAAAAAGGAAAAAGCTGCATTTAGACCCTAGAGACAAAGGCAAGATCACATTTAAGGTATACGAATAGTGTCAGAGAAAAGGCCAGCGAGAGAAAAATAGACCTTCAATTCGCTTTCGACAAATTCCCACAGATTAGCATATGGAAAGTACTACAACAACTGCATATGTTTATTAAATCACAACAAGCAATCAGAAATATACAAAGAAACTAAGGGCAGAATGACAATAAACAGGAACGAATCGAAGAGCTTTAAAATCGAGAAGGGTATAAACCTAGCTGGTTCACTAAGCCTTATGTTATTTAACACAGTTATGAATAAAATAATAAAAGAAAGTAAAGAAGCTAGTTATAATTTAAGAGTGGGTTATTTGTATCTGGAGACAATTAATATACAAAGACTAGTCTATGCTGGCTGAATCACCCCACAAACTACAACAAATTAATAAAAGATGGAAGAAAACAATAGAAGTATGGGAAATCACAATCACTACAGAAATTGTAAAGTAATGGAAATAGCAAAGAAGAAGAGCACTCGACAAAACGAACCAATAACGTGCAATGAAAAGGAACTCGAGTTGGTCGAAAACTATAATTACCTGAGGACAATAGTAAGCCAAAATGGAATCTTAATGCAAGAAATACTAACCACAGCAAATAAAGCAAGCACACTTAAGTATATGCTAAATTATACATTAATTAGAAATAGAAAAGGGAAAAGTAACACGACGGTATATTACACCATACATACACAGACTTTGATGTATGAGTTTGAGAGCTGGATTTTGCAAGTGAAAATAACAGCAAGGAAATGAAATATCTGACAAGAATCCCAGGAAGAACTGACCGGGGTAAAATTCAAAATATAATGACAAGAGAAGAACTAGAAATAGAACCCTCAGTCGAACAATTGGAAAGAAGACAATTCACCTGGAGTGGTCATGTACACAAAGAATTATTGAAAATGAACAGAGCTATGCAGACAACATTACAGCAGTTGATTTACGTTTTCTGAATGGTCTATACATCATCAGAAATATAAAATATATTGACAGTTCTATAAAATTTTTGAAAATTTTAGTAGCCTTCTAACAACATTGTTTCAAATGTGTAACATGTGTTGCATAACCCTGTTCATTTTCAATAATTTGTAACAAGAATAGAGGACAAAACAATATCGAAACTGGGACAAGGCCCGCCGATACGACATATGTAGGAAGGCCAAGAGAAACATGAGAAGGAAGAATAGAAAGGATGGCGATTAAAAGAGGAAAATGCCTACAAGAGAATGGCAACCAACCGAGACCAATATCGGAATTAGACGAACTCTCGGACGCAATAGGTAAGAGGGAAAGGTAAAGAAGGAGAAGATTACATATTTAAAGTTTATTTAACGTTGTAAATGGGAAGTTGCATATGTCACTGCAACTATTGTAATGGTATGATGCTTATAGCAATTCTGGTGGCATTGCTAACCTACGAATGTTAATAATCAAGTAGGCCCAGAATTAGTATTGTATTTACTGCGACAGTAAGAGTCACTAGTAAACATTGATAATTACATAAAACATGATTATCAATAGCTACAATTAATTAACATAGGTTAGTGATTGTAAAAAAAGTTATCGTCAGGGTTGCGATCAGCTTGTATTGAATTTTGTGCTCAATATAGCAAATGTAGCTAATATTATTGTGAACCGACAGATTAATTGAGTACTAACGTCAGGACACGATAATGAAGTCGCTTTAGTGCAAAGTTGTTACCAAGCTTTACAGAGGGTTAATGCGCGTTTGGATTCATAGTGAAGTGCCACCAATCGATGACGCAGCTAAAGAAGTTACAAAGCAGTGCACGAAGGCACAGATCATGCAAAGAGCATATAAAAAGCAACCTGAGAATTACTGAAGAATACAAGAATGCGCTAGTCTGTTAATCAGTAGTTTATTAACTAATAGTAAACTCAAGTGAAAAGTACGACTAATTGTGAGGTTATAGTTTCCCGAATGACAGTTATATAAACAATTAAAAATTAAGATTAAAGTATGTACACTTACAGATGAACAATTGTAAATCATGTTTCCTAGAGAATCGCTTGTTTTTGTTTTGTTGGGGGAGCCAAGTCGAAAGTTGTGTATTGGTTTATTGTTTGCCTGTGCATGCGTGCCAGGTGTGGTCAAATTGACAGTGGAGTACAGTTCTAGAGTAAATTGGACCTGGAGCATGGCCTGTGCGAGCCGCCTTAGGAACAGAGATTTTACAAGATTTGTAGCTGCGGGAAGCAGAAAGCAAGGTGCAGCAGCAGCATAAGGCCTTATTCGTGGTCTAAAGCCAGGTAGCAGCAGCAGGAGGCTTTCCAGGAAGCAGAGACGAGTTTGGCGTCATTTCCAATTGTAGCCTGCAGGAGGCGGATAGCAAAATGCAGCACCTAGAGGATGCCGTATTCAGGGTGAAACAGCAGCAGGAAGCAAATACGAGGTTGGGGTCCTTTTCAAAAGCGGGCAAAGAGATAGGTGTTTCTTGGAGAAAAAGCGAATGCGAGTTGGAGCCTTTTTGCACTTGTAAAATAAATTCCAGGTTAACCAAACTACTTGATTTTTATGAAAGTATTGTTATAATTTACCTGAGGTGAACGGATTGATTTTTGGTTAATTTTTTGTCAAATTACGCTGAATTTTCTGTGTATTTCGAACAGCTTTGTTTGGGGTTAAATATTTTGTGGTTATCTGTCACTCGTCAGAATCGATAATTTGCCATACAATGTTAAAATTTCAACGGTGTAAAAATCTAACCCTGCAGATAGAGTTTCATAAGCTAGCCGGCGCAAAAGATTTTAATAAGTTGCAATTAAATAAAATATAGAAAAAGCAACATATTTTTATTTAAGTAAAGCTTCATTAAATTATTTAATTTTTAATTACGCAGGGATAGAGAGAGAGGCAATTTATCATAAAATTCAAATTAGGGCTCAAATTTTATTATTTTAAAATAATAAATTTAAAGTATAGTGTAAGTACAGAAAGGCTTCGGAACACTACATAACAAATTTATATATTATGTAGGGTGTCCTGCAATTCGACCGACAAACTCCTGGAGATAAAAGAGAACATTGAAACATAAACATTTTGTACATTTTTCTTTTAAATCCTTTCCCCGCTGAGTTACACCCTTCTAAAGAGGGGGGTTACGATTACGTTTTTATAGTTTTACTGAAAACTGGAAAAGGGTATTAAAGTGAAAATTGACAATAAGATACCTTCAACGTCCTCTATAACCCCCAGAAGTTTGTCAGCCTAATTTCAGGACACCCTGTGTAATACTTCCAAGAGAAGTGTTTGACATATTTTTTGATGTATGAAGTAAAATACAAGTCTAAACAAGAATATGTAATGTAAATAAAAAAACATGTGATAAACAATAGTAATAAATGTAAATTTAGAAGCCCTCTCGGAGATCGACGACGTAGACATGAAAAGTACACTAAAAAGTATGAAGAACCAAAAAGCCGCTGGGAAGGTTAAGATAACAAAAAAGCTGTTAGCAGAAGACGAAGAAGAAGTTAATACTAAATATTTTATTCGACAAATACTTGGAGACAGGAAATACAGCTTACGAATAAAAAGAAGCCGCCAAAGTATTAATCTCTTTATGTAGTTACGATCTCCATGTTTTATTAATAGTTTTCGGATGCGGCTTTATATTTCTAGTTTTAGCTATTTTCCCACTTATTTAAAGATAGGTTAATCATTGGTCCGTCCAAATCCTAGGCGATCTGTCTCTCGCTTGCGTTTTCTCCACCTTTCCTTGAAGTACTGTTTCGCCAAGGTTATCCGTATCTCGTCCTGTGATGTACCCATAGTATATTAAAATGCGATTTAATATTTTCCATAATGGATCGGGGACTTGTTTTTCATCTATTAGTGATCGATTAGTACGGTGCTATGTCAAATGCTTCTTCAGCATCATAATTCAAACGCATCGATTCCTCTTCTTATATTCTCTGGATGGTCAAGGTCTCTGTTCCATAGCTGCCAATTGAGAATACCAGGGATTTCATCAGTATTATTCTCTCTGTTGATATTTTGGCAATTCCAAATTGTTTGTAATTTTCTCATGGCAGATCTCCTCGTTCTTAGGGGTTTCTTGATTTCTTCTTCACATCCGCCTGTACTGGTGACTGTAGATTCAAGATATACGAACTTATCAATGGTTCTCATGGTTTTCCGGGGCATGTGCTAGGTTTGATGCTGGTTTTCAGTTAGTCACCATCATCTAAGTTTTGCTAGGTTTAATTCAATTTCGACTCTTAAGCTTTCTTCCTGTACCCTCTGTAGACGTTCTTCCATTGCTTTTTCTCTGTGGGCGATTTGCTATCGTCTGCTTACCTTAAGTTGGTTATTGTTTTTTGTCCCTTCCAGTTTTTCCAGTTCTCTAAGACTTTACTTTTTATGTAGTCGCTATATAAAGGTCCCGGGTGGTGTAGCTTGAACAAGCGTCGACGTACGATCAGTAGAGTTAAGCAACGCTCTTTCTGGTCGGAACTTGGGTGGGAGTTCCACGGCTGCTTTTCTTGGCGCCTCGTGGTACGGGTGCCACGGAAATAGTTAGTCCCGGATGTCATAATAACATCATGACAGTCATTAGTGGGGTTAGAAGTCCCCAAAAAATGTACTGCGACGCCTATAATTAGCCTAACGGCTGTTGGCTGGTCAGATTAACGTCTTGCTGTTAAATTCTCGTGAGTTTTCTACGAGCTGTTTTCTGGTTTATAGCTGGCTTGTTCTGGTAGCATATGCCAGTTAGTGAAGTTTTTAAGCTTTATGCAACATGATCCTGCTGGTGTGGAATATCAATGAGATGTTTTTGTAGTTAGTTCATTGGTTTTGTAATCTTTTTTTGTATAAGCGAACAAAGGCAGATTTTCTCCAGTCTTCCGGCCTTTGACCTGAGCTCCATAGTTTGTTGCAGATTTTGCGAAGAGTATCTATGGGGCGTTGCAATTTTTGATATTCCCTTTTTAGTATTTCCGGTTCCATTTGATAATTTAATGGTGTCATGTTATTAGTGTTTTGAACACAGGAACACATCTTTACCATATATTTTCCAACTACCTATTATTTCCTTCTTCTGCTCCTACTGCCTCGTTCTTGTGTTTAAATATTGTTGTTATTTCTTTAACCTGTCTATATACGGATAATGGAGAAGACAACAGTCACAGATGTAAAAAAGAAAGCGACATAAATTAAATGGCACTTTGCTGAACAAAAAGCCCCCCGAAAGAATACTAAATGTAACGCACGAATCCTGGACTGGTGATCACGGTTAGAAATGTGAAGATCACAGATAAGATGGGTGGATCACATAAAACAACACACCGTTCTAACATGGAAAAGGATGGTTCAGAACAGAGAACAATAGAACAAAATAGGGAGGTCTACGTTCGTAAGTGGATTGAAGAAGGCGAAAAGAAGATGGCGAACGGATGGCCCAAAGAGCAAATGCTCGAGTCTCAGGCGGCCGGCCCGGGTTTGGTTCCTGGCGACTACAGAGAGATTTTAAGAATCGTACGCTCCCCGGCTACCACGCTAACATCTGTGGTAGTCGTTAACTCTTAACAAGGAATCTCTTCCTCGATTTTCGACGAGTAAGGCTAGCCACATACCCGGCTTAAGGACAAAGCGACCCCAAGAACCACAACTTTGTGGATTTAAACAGGGCACTGGCTTATAATAAGAGGAAGAAATGGCAGAAAAAGAAACAATAAGCAGATTATTGTTGTTATCAGTAGTTTATAAACAAAATTTGAATAAATATCACAATCCATTTAATAGTGAATGTGTTATTGCATGCAAAAGCATCTGAGACAAGTCTTCTGGCTGATTTCAAGATTTTTTCAGCTGTATTAACTAGGTTTATGCAAATTCTAGAATGGCACTCTCAACTGAGTAACACTGAGTATTGTGACAAGGTTGTTTTGATATTAAATAAATTTATTGCCATATTTACAAAGGATAACGCAAACTGACTTAGATATTTTTGCATACAGTTGCCTATTCTTATTTACAACTTTTTACAGCTCCGCCATAAACACGCTGCCTGTTAGAACTTACACGTCAATTCTAGGAAATTCACTTTCTATGTCACCCACAGTCTTCAAACCTGCAAATATCACAAGAAGTTGGAACATGTCTGCTAAATTTTCTTAAACATGAAAACTGCCGCGCATTACCATTTTTCAACATTATCGGCTTTTCTCCGAAGTACCGGTTCAGGAGCGTAATAAATACTGAGCTGGCAGGTTCAGTGTTAAAGTAGCTATTAAGGCTGAATGCCAGAATGCTGTGAAATCGGCATAGCTGGAATTAATTTGATAATAGCGCTTGTGTAACTTGACGCCTCCTTAGGTTCTCGACGCTCTGAAGTTCTCACCTTGCCCATAAAACGGCGATTTGCATTAATTGAATGATCTTATCGCGCTGTCTAGCCGAGATCGGGTTGTTTAAGTAGAATTTCATGAACAGTATGCAATTTGAAACCACTGTCGATTTTTAGTGTAAGAGATTGTTGCTATTTAATAACTTAAACAATTACCATTGCTGTAGTAAGACACTTTTCATATGTTAAGTTGCTGATACAGATTAAAAACAGAACAAAGATAAAGAGTATTACAACCTTAAATATCAATCTTCTTTCTTGGGTCTTGTCAGGTGTCCATGACTTTAACGATCACTGCAAAGAGAGCTGCTCGATCTTCCGGTATTCTAAACAGTTAGAATGCCTGTCTAGTCAAATTCACATTTGTTTTCTGTTAATTCTGTGCCATGCTGTAATTTTTCCTTTTATAATCAATTGGAAAAACCAATATTTATTTCCCTTCTTGTAACCCAGTTAATTCTGAGCATCTGTTTAACCACCTATTAAATGCTTTGAGGCAATTGAATATTTATATTTTTAGGGTCTCAGTTTCTATTCAAAATAGCATTTTCATATGTTGTCGAATTTTCAGAATCAGAGTGTCATTACAAAAAAGTGACGCCATTCGAGTAAAGTTGGCACGAGCTGTTGGGTGAGAGGCAATTTCTAATAATATAGCTCTTCAAGTTTCATGTGTTTGTGTGGCGCTGTATCTAATGTCCGTCTATAGACCTGCATCTTTAGTTGTGCTCGTTAATCGTGTGAACGGGTTTTTAGCTACCGTCCGCAATATGCTTCGATAGTGTTTCTTTGCAATTCGGTCACACTTATCTGGATATACCGACAGCGCTCACGGATCGTCTTTGTGGGTTAAAAAGCTTATATTGTCGTGCAGGTGTTCTTTTTTCCGGCTTTTCGAGATACGAAGCCACTTGTTGCAGCTCCAGTAGCAATCTTTTCCTTGGGTAGCCTCAGTTTGGTTACTTGTATTTAATTTTCGTGCACCGGGAGCAGCCCGTTTGCTTCTTGTAATTGGAGAGATTCTTTGTGGAAGCATTGCTTTGCTATGGATTCTGGGCCTGGAGATCGCATTTTGGGACATATAAAGTCCACGTCTATTAGACGGATCATTTACTGCAAGTTGTTAGTCGTTATCGTCATAAAAATCCTGTATTTTAGAGTGAGTGGTTGATCGATTTTGGTTTTAGTAACGTTTTGTATTTCCCTGATTGCTGTTTCCGGGAGGTTCTAAAATTCGCCGATATAGCCTGTCTTGGGAGGCGTGCATTCCGTCCGTCCTGTGAGCAGGCCCCGCTTTGCAGCCATATTTCGCTTGCAAGCACCCTCAACCTGCTACCAGCATAGCTGTGAGAGCTCATTTGGAGGTTATTTAGCCATCCGCTGCAGAAGCTGGATCTCTCAGATAAGTAATTACGACATAGTGAACTGACGTACCTGGCTGAGTCCTTCGGTGTTTAGCTGATTAAAAATTGGTTTAGCGATATTTGCCCTACCAGCGCTCAGGGGTTAGGGTACGAGTGAATTAGAGTAATACTGCTTGTAGTTTATGCTTTGGTGTTTAGCCTTAATTGATTATTGTTGTGTGCTTAATTATTAGTATAATATGCTATTTGCGGGTGCACCTTTCGCTTAAGTAATGCTGTTAGGACCTGTTGTACTGACTGTTCTATGCAACGGTTGCTTAATAAATTCATTTATGTTATTAATTGTCTGATATAATGACAGAGTAGTGCAGTATAGCAGCCGAGAAGGTCCCCGGCATTAACGATGCGAGGTGTGTGGACAATTACAGCCATATTCGTCAGCGCAGGGGCCTATAATGAAGGGTGACTTACTGCTGGTCATGTTGCAGCCTTATTAGCTATCACAAGAGCACCAAAGCAGGTCAGAAAAGTGATTTTAAAAAGCACTATTCTTAAAATTGTGAAGTGGCGCATATTTTATATTAACTTCCGGCAAGAGCACCCCGTAAGTGTTTTTTGCTGCGTTTATTTACTTACTCTTTTGTTGTTGCTAGGGAAACGTGTAATGACGTAGAACTGAACTGTTTCTTGGAGAAAAGCGAATTTATTTGGCACAATTTGTGAGCTTGAAACGCTATATTTTCTACTTAAATCCTATCTATAACATAAAATCGGTGGTCTCTTTGTATGTATGTATGTATGTATCTTTTATTCACTGTCTTCTCCAAAGATACTGGACCGATTAAATTCTATGATAGCTTAATATTTTGCAAATTTTTAGACTTAGATCGTAGGCCGGTTTTATTTTCAAAAAATGTACGAAAAAGTAAAGTAAAATTAAATTACATTTAATTTAATTAAATCCTGTAATTAGCGAAGCAAGGCGTAGTTCGGGTTATTCACTAGTTAGCTATAATGTCCGCATAGAAACGATCCCAGTAGTTAAATGCCTATTATTCAAACCTTTTAGTTTCAACATTTTTATAAAAGGACTCAAATATTGAATTTGATAGCAAATATATTTGAATTAGTTATTATTATTTACTAATACTTGCTAGGATGTAGAAATCCGACCCATGAGATAAGAGTCGTTTTAG
This sequence comes from Agriotes lineatus, assembly GCA_940337035.1. Lineage (NCBI taxonomy): Eukaryota > Metazoa > Arthropoda > Insecta > Coleoptera > Elateridae > Agriotes > Agriotes lineatus. The sequence continues at coordinate 299,359 of CALNHX010000026.1, forward strand.
AGTTATTTATTTGATTACATTTATCTATTTAATTAAATAATACACAGTAAAGACCATACACAGTACAATATACATCTTAAATAAAATAGGCAATGCAAAGATCTCCTACAAGGGTTGGCTGTTGCTCGTTTTCCACGTTTCATTTAACTGTTTGCTGCCTATTGGTTGATCCATTTCCATACATTTGCCTTGCCACATTAAGACACTTCCTTTTTAACTTGTCTGTTGCATTGCTTCTTTTTGTCTGCCTTCTTCACCTTAGGTCGAAAGGGTTTATTACTCAACAGTACTTTACCTAGCATATTCGTCTGATCTGGGTGTCTTTCACGTCCACTTCCTTCGGTCCAAGCAAGCGGCTCTAAATATGTATCTAATCTGAATGCTCTATCACACTCTTATCTTCCCATGTTCCTCGTTTCTTAATCTCCTCAAAAACTTCTGTATTTTTATTGTAATTCTTTGTACGTTCCAAGTAACAACATTCAAAATGCTGTGCTTTGAGGATACATAGTCGTTTCTTATTTAATGTATTTGGCTGCTTCTAAGGCATCTCTATAAGATTTTTTGTATAGGTTTACCGAAAAAATATGGTATACAGGCCAACCCCCAACTTGGAGGACCAGGTAATTTATTCCCGAAGTTGGTTTGCCCTAGGCTAATTGTCGTACGCCAGTATAGAGATTAGCCCCCCTCTTTGATGGTTCTTCGGTTCTCGAAGAGTGTAGTTTCATATTTGACCGTTGACTGGTTTTTATTCTGTAACCCTGCACACGGGCCCTTACTGGGTGCTATCAACTGGAGCCAGTTGAACTCAGGTTTTTTACAAGGTTGTTACTCCTCCACATTTCCATTTTCTCAATCGGGATTCGAAATTACTATGCATAGATTTGGTTAGATTATGAGTTACAATTTATGCTAGTGTATCTTAGGAAAGGCTTTAGTGAAATCAACGAAAGAGATTGGTTTATACAACATTGAGGAGTTGTTCTTTCTGCCAGAAATGAAGCCTTTCTGTTCTTCGGACAGTTTTTGTAGATGGAAGGTATTGAGTCTCTAACTTCCTGCAGTTCTGCTGAGTATAAATATGAATTGGCACCACTCAAGTGTTCAATTTTCGGTCAGTTTTTGACATATACTGTGAATAATTTCTATGCTTACTTCTTTCAGTGTCTTTCCTGACAGTCTTGTTGTTATTAAGTCTCTTGATTGCCGATCCGGTTTCTGATGTTATTTAATATATTGTAATGAAGTGATTGATCTAGCACCACTATCAGGTGCCTGTTTACTATTTATTTATTTATTTTGGTATAAAAATAATATAAGCTGAAATTACGGGCAAAGATCCTGGTACACACAATTCTCGGTCTATATTTTTTTTACTGTGCTCAACCTTTGCCTGTCAGTAAATTAAGGCTGGTTAGAATCATCTGTAATAATTAACTGCACAAATAAAATGGTTGAATGCCCCTCTTTCTATAATATTTAACTGCAATACCAATTACGCTAGCTCTCAGCAAACACAAAACTTCGTCTCAACGTAGCTCGTTTGCTCGTTATTGGTAAATAAAATTCACAATCTCGTAAATTGACAGATGAACACAAAATGGTTTTTGCATACAGGGTGAAATTGAACGTTTAAAATCGCGAAATACAGTGAAAACGCGTCAGGTAAATTATTTGAATATTTCCGCTTGGCAACTATTAAAGCATCGCATTCGTTGTTTTTCAGTATGACGTCAAACACGCCTTGATTGTTATTCTCAGAATGACGTAGAATGCACGCCCATCTTTCATTTGTTTGTGAAGCTCGATTCTGGCCGATTTCGCCAAAACCTGGTGACGCCGTTCGATTTTCGAAAACCACGAAGTAATTGGACTTTTGGAAAAACGCTAGGCCTCTTCGGCAAGGTTTAGTCTTTGATTTAAATCGTTTTCCCTAACGCTGACACTCAATTTTTAGATTTATCTAGACCTCGTGAAGTTCGCTTCGTTGCTGGCTTCGGAGCTCGTCGTAGTGACGCTGCTGGATTATCTCAGGTTGTAGCTACTTGCCTGCCTGCCAATGTTGATTCGGACGTTCTTGCAGCCCTGGAAGATGACCCCGATCGCTGACCTCTGGGTTTCGATACTAATTTTCGTCTTAGTCGAAGATCGTAATTTTCAGTTGGACGGCTCCCGAATCCTCGGAGATGAGATTTGTAATTTGGAAAACTGCTACAAACGTTAGCACAAGTACACTACCACATTGGCAATCAAATGGACCACTTTTTATATTATAAAATGTTTATTCATTATTATAAAACATTAATTAAATGTGGAGCACAAATTCGACAACCTTTCAATTGTTCCCCTCTTGTTAAAAACAAAAAAGCACCATGTTGCTAAGATGCGGTGTTATTCTACTATTAATTGGAAATTAGGTTTGATAATATTTACCATAAATAGAATAAAATTTGATTACATAAATTACAATCTAACATTTTGTTAATATCTAAAATATTGTATTTTTGCTTATAAATAATATTGTTCTATAGCGTTGCACTCACAAACGTTTTTAATTTCACTGCTTTGCTTTTACACTATGTTTTTAATTATTAAAGCACTGATTTTTGAGTTCCGCAATTTTTACGCTGTTTGCTTCTTTTCTGTTGCCTCCATTCAGGAATTGCTCTTTGCAATTTTTTAGATTTTCTTTCATCTTGCTTTACCCTTCAGCTTGCTCACAATTTTCACTGTCCTTTGCTTTTATTGATAACTACGCTTCTTTGATGCACGTAACAACCTTTTTGTGTCAATTACTTTCTTTTGGTCTGGCTTTACATGTGCACAAAACCTATCACTTTTAATTATATTACTTTACTCACAAGCCAAATTTAAACTCTCTGAAATATGCTTTGCCTTTGCGTGCCTTTATCCGACTAATTACTGTTTCTCGCATCTCATAATCAATGCATTTAATATTTTTAATTTTGGTTAAAGTTGCAATTTTATAAAATATCCTAACTCTGTGCTTTATTGATTTGGTTGAATATTTTCTACTGCAAACAGAGCAAGTTGTGGCCTTAATACCATTTCAATATATGTATCTATAAATATGGTGACCATGCCATTGTTATCATAGCTTAAGTTATCCAGCGGTTCTCTGTCTCTGTAATTATCTCCTAAAAGTATCTCTTTCATCGTTTGCATATTATTACCAAGTTTGATATAATATCTCCATTTCCATTTGGTCTTTCTTGGTTATTGCCAGGAGATAAATTTATAACATTTTGAAACCACCTTGTTCCAAATTGTAATGTTGCTTGTATAATTACGGTTTATTGATTATTACGTCATTTTTGAAAAGCAAAGCTGGTGTAAGTATATAATTCATGGAAAACGAAAATGTGATTTGTCCTTCAATGCGATTTTACTTACACACCAAAATGAATCAAAACAGTTTGAGTTAAAAATCTCATCATCATATCAGTCGCTACTTTACAATCTCCTTACGTCATAAGTGGGTCTATTTAATCGGTATCAGTGAATCTCGCACTTCGAATTGACTCCCTTTGCAAGCCGCTGTATTTTTCAATTAAAGTTCAAACGGCCAGGCTCTTACGCAACTAATTGCGGAGTAAGTGAGGCTCGACTTTCGAATTAAATACGGAAGTTGCAATTAATCGGACGATAATCATCATCACCTCGTATTTGAACAGCTACCTGCTGTCAGAAATCGGGAGAGAATGAATCAAAATTATTTTGTTTATTTTCAAATAAGGCATAAATAACTGCAAATATTCTATGTGTTACTACGATTAGAAATTGAAACAATTAAGCATCAGTCAATTTGATTCCATTCAATAGTTATTCAAATCGCATTGTTGTGAACTCTTGCCAAGAAAGTTTCTTTATGCTGTTGAGAACAATCGCCGAGTAGTTGATTATTTACTTAATTTAATCTTCAAAGTCGATCTGAAATTCATTGAAGAAATTCGCATCAAGTCAACCGTGTCTACGGTTATAAATCAAAGATAAAACAGTCCATAACTAGTGACTAGAAAATACTTAACATTAATCAATTACGAATTTATGGGGCTGATAGCCTGGATTATGGAAAAGTAATATGAAGTAGCTAGAATAAAATTTCAAAATGTAAGAAAAATAAATGCATATTTATAGACTTATTACAGCAACCAATAGTAGCGTTAAATTGATGCATAATAATTACAAAAACATATACTTCTTGTCCTTTATGTTGCAATAAACGATATAGGTCATAGTATATCTCGGAACTATACAATTTACATTAGTTAAAACTCACTACAGGGAGCAGACAAATTTGAAATTAAAACCCAGGATTCAGATAAATAACTTAGGTCTAAAACGTTATAATATACATGTTTACAAAAGAGCTGTTAAATGGCTATAATAAGGGGTTTTATAGCAAGCACAATAGTTTAATTAAAGACGCCCGGAATTGATCAGGTGAAGTATATTGAACACTAACAAAAATCACCTAGTACTAAAGAAAAATTATTTAATAAACTGATCAGCAGAGTCAGTTATCTGACGAAGACTTCTCAGGTGTAGGCAATAACAGAAAAGTTCCTATTTATTGCATTAAAAGACTTGTACTTGGCTCAATCGCCAGTTAGTGCCCATATATCAGCTATATTAACCGTCTACTATTCTTAACCAATATAAAATGCAAAACAAAACCTTGATCGGCAGGTTGATGTTGAATGGATTTATTTATCAGTCTGTTAAGGATGACTTTAGTGAGTGTTTTGCCTAGCTGTGAGATGAGAGCTACAATTGATAGTTGTCAGGACTTGTTGGGTCTCCCTTCTTGTGTATAAAGCTGGTATTTATATTATATCACTGAGTTGGTACGTTTCCTTCTTGTAGGCATTTCTCAAACAGAATGTCTACACATTTAATAATGTTTTTATTCTTGGAATAGCTTTGTTAAGATTCTGTTTTTTATTGCAACTCTGTTTCTTTTTTCTTTTTTGACGGTGTTCCCTATCTCTTCCTCCGTTATTTCTGGCAATTCTTTGAAATTTACATGTATTATCGCCCTGGCAGATTTTCTCTAGAGCTTGTTAGTAGAGCTCTTTTTGGAGCTATACGTACACATATTTATAATATCTCTCTGTAATGTTTGTAATAATTTTCTTAACCCTTTCTTTGATAATTTGATAATTCTTTCTGGATTCGTTAGACTCCTTTCAGTTCTATAAATGCGACGTTGTTGGTTTTCTTCTGTTAACTATTGGCTTTATATGTTGTCGTTTTCACACATTTTTTAGTACTTTCCGAGATTTTTAGTTAATTTGTTCGCACCAAAGCGATTCGTCGGCTAATCCTTTCAAAACAATACAAACTTTATGACTACTTGGACACAGTTGCCGGCCGGCTAGTCAAGAAGACGGCTTGCAGCTCTTTAATTACTAACACAAATTATTCAAGCCAAAGGAGCGAAAAGCAGTCTTTACCAATGAAGGACAAGTGTATCCAGGCATTCAACGAGGATTCGTAAACTCAAGTAGCATATAATTTCCTGTAAGAACAGCTTCAATCAGGTACAGGTAGCAGTAACAAAATCAAACCATCAAGTTACAGTATAATCACAAATTGAATACTACATTGTACAATATACAAGTGATTAAAATATAGACCGCATAAATTTTAATACTTACAAATTTACAGTACAGCGATAGAACATTATCGCACACATTAAAATAAGGCAATTATTTGCAAAGCAATGATACAGCGATGTTTACTCCGTGGATTGGAAATACACGTTTTGTGTGCTTCCAGGTACAAAGCTCGTGGAGCGAACTTTATATTCCCAAGTTCATGTCAGAATTCCAAGCGTCAAAATGCCGGAACAGAGCTCAAAGCGACATATCACTGGTCGCCAGTAAATGTTTATCCAAAGGGAAAACTTTAACCTGTAGGTACGTTCCGGAATCAGGTCCCTTTTTGCGCTCTATGAAATTCAAGCAACAGGTGCGGAGCGGGCCGCGTCTTGTAGGTATGAACGGTTCAAGATCATGCCCTGGGTGACTTTCGCAACCAAATGCAATGCGAGATAACACCTTTGCAGACTCTGCCCTACGGCTTCACGATAGAACACGGGTGAATTTAAATATAGCCCGAAAAAGGCTTCATTCACTTACCCTAAGGCAGGGGTGGCGAACCTTTATTGATCTACGTGCCATTTTTTCTAAAGAAATGGTTAATGAGACCATGACGTGCCATCAAATAATGCCTGGTAGAAATAGGCTAAAAATACATATTCCTAGGTACATAACCGAACTAAACGACGGAAGATGAAAAAGACTAACCTGGAGGTGGCGGACAGCCTGGAGTGCCGTGCAAACAACAAAAGTGGGCCCCAAAATTCCGCAAGAGCGTAGTGAACGTAAGGATTGCAACCATAAACAATTATCCTAACGTTCAGTGGGCTTTCATTGCTTCCAAATTCTCCCTTACAAATGAACCAAGCTATAATTAAGCTGGTGAAGCACGAAGCCGAGGGGCAACCAACTTATTCAAGCGAAGGCTGGGATGGAAAAGGTCGAGAAATACTACCACACGCAATTCAACTCAGGTTATCAAAATCTCCCAAAAACTGGAAAAGGACCACCAGAAAAACTATTGGAATGCAGAGTGGTCTAAATTGATAGCAACATAGCTGTAATTTTCTGAAAAATGTTATCACAAGATGAAAATAGGGTTGCCTAGCTACGCAGGGGAAAATTTATTCAATATTTAAAAATAAATGTCAATAGGGCTGCCTAATGATCCAGGGGAGAACTTACAAAATAAATGCTTAAAGTAAAATCCAACTAGTTATTTCAAATACTGCATGCGAACTACAATCTAAGCGGAACAGCGCCCCTCTCGCCGTCCCTCCGCATCGCCCGCGCTAGCTCACTCCCATCCGTTCGGTCAGAAATTTGCCCGAAATCTACCTATCTCTGTCGCGAAGTCTGTTGCCGTTCCGGCACCGGTAGTCTTGTTCACAATGAATTTTGTTGCTATGACCTCAAATGTAGACGAAAAAATAAATTGTTTCGATGAGGTACCTAAATTCCTTAATTAAATCCGTGCCCAAATTATTTTTCCGCGTACCATCAATGGCACGCGTGCCATTGGTTTGCCACCCCTGCCCTAAGGTGTTCTGGGCCACGTATTTCAATGTATTCATCTATTGCTCCTTGTTAACTTTGAAGATTTATGTGTCCATTTTTTGTACGTTCTATGTTTTCTACTACCTGGGTTGTTTAATTTTGACTACTGAAATAGCATTTATAATTGCAACGTTGTGTATAATTAATTTTTGTTCCTTCTCAGAAATATATTTCATGCTTCGATACCGCATTTGGTGCTGCCACATCCATCTTCATTGTGGCTTTATGCTGAAAGGTGTGTTTATTACAAATTTTCTGTGGGACTCCATAAAATTTAACAGCATTTCTCATCGTTTAGTTTTTGTTCCGTAGCCAAAAAGTTCACTTCTGTCTTCACTATCTTTTAGTTTCTTGTCAAGTCTGGAACTGAATTTTCCGATAACTATGGCGTATAAGACACTGCCTTACTTTACTGTTAAGTCGTGTGTAGAATAAGAATACAACTCTCTACAAACTCTCGTTTCTCTTCCCCTACTTATGGTATAGAACATTTTCGGATTTAAGTTTAATTTTAACTTGTGACAGTCTACCTCACTTTCGCCAGTTCTTCTTCTAGTTCGAAGTTATTCGTATCTTTCTAGACATCTAATACCATCCATCTTCACGAGTTGAGGTAACAAAAAAGGTGAAAACTATAGTCGTATCTTACTCTTAAGTATGATTAGTAAAGCATCTGGACGCACTTTGGAGGCTATTTTAGACTATTAGTGAGAACACGAGCAATGTACAAAAGGAAAGGGTGAAGTTAATATTTACAATGAAGCAAGTAACCGAAAAGATCCTACACTTTTTGTAATAAAAATTTGTGGGAAATACTAGTGAGAAGAGGTGTCAACAATGGTTTAAGAGTAGTGATAAAAAGTATATATCAAAGTAGTGGGAATTATGTAACAATATGTAACTGAACCTCTGAAGATCGAGATAGGGAGGAAAGTTTAGTCTATAGTTGTGTTCCTTATTTTGCTTGATGTAAGTAATGAAGAAATATAACAGGAAACCCATAGCAACCTCTGGGGATATTATTAACTGAGACCAATTAACATAAATATTATGGCATTCGCAGACGACACCGCAATTTTTTCTAAAACGGAAAGTGATGTAGAGCCCTTGTAGAGGTAATACGGAAAAAATGGTATTTGTAGGAACACATATTGATGCGCTTACCACTATAAACAATAAACAGGTGCAGCAACTAACATTCTTCAAATATATGACAGCTACAATAAACGAAAAAAGAAGATGGCGAAGAAGAACTAAATAATAGGATTAAGACAAGCGACAGAATAATTTTGCACTCAAGTCTGATTTTTTAAAGAAAGAATAAATTTCGAGGAAAACTGAAAGCAGGGTATATAATAATTCTATATATGTGCCTTATTCTATACTTATATGTGCCTAACAGTTAGTTGCATAGCCGCTGGTCTAAGAAGTGGTCAAACAGTCTCGAGAGTGTTAAGCAACGTTCGCGGCGGTCGGCACTCGGATGGGTGTCCGACCTATAGTGGTAGTAAAATCGCAGCCAGCCGTGCCTCAGAGAGCACATTAAGCCCTTGGTTCCGGTTGCCATTTCGATGGCAGTCGTTAGGTTACGGAAGAGGCGCTCGCGCAACCTGAAAACTGTAACACCAGGTTTCCTACCACAAGCCATACGATACAACAATATATCTGCTGAATTACAATAAAAAATAAATTTGAGAGCACGATATAAACTGACGAGATGGAATTTCCTAGCGCTATTTTAGAGACTACAAGAAGGTACACAGTCAGAAACACAGAAATAGGAGAACAGCTGAAGGTAGCCCAGCTCGTACGAAGATTAGACCAACTGAGACTAAACGAAATTGAACATGTTCGGGAAACAACAGAATGGAAACAAGCTTCAGCAGGAAAAACTGCAGGAAAGGAACAAAATGAAAACCCAACACAATGAAGAAAATTATAAAATAAGAGTGAGAGCACTCATTATAACCTTGATACTACATTATGCAGTAAAAGAGAAAGGATTAATGAAGTGTGATGTCCTACCTACTTACCTATACAACTGCATGTCTTAAAATAATTGCAAAGTATGCAAAAATACTATAGCTTATATATTAGTAGCACAGAGAGGCTTCGATTGACATAAGAAAAATTTTACCTTCTCCAAAAGCTGTCTTGTAGTCACACTGCCGCTATCGGAGCACTACTCTTATGGTCCAGAATCAGGAAAGTTACTACGACAACCGGTTTAGCGCACAACGTACTACGGGTGCTATTTTTTTTAGCCCAATCACAGTTTTGCAGAGTACTCGAAGGTTTTCTCACTAGATGAAAGGGTGAAACTAAGGCTGACTCCCAGAGTGCAGGTGAATGAGTTATGGAACGATATAGACATTCGAAGATACCGGTTTTAGGTGCACTGCTGAACTCTCTCCATTACTAAAATTTATTTCTATAAAGCATTTCATTCTCATAAAGGCGGACACCGATTTTAATCTGATGTATCCATTTCCATTGATGGATCTAAAAGAACAAATACTAAAAAGTCAGATAAGTATTTTCTGGGATCAGCTACCAGCATTAGGCAAATATACCACCATTTCTGAAGCGAAGCATAACATTCAGAATAAAATCATTAGGATATTTTATCGCTTTAGAACTGTTTTCTTTGCCCTAAATAACAACAAAATCATCTCAGGAGTGGTCGTTTACGGTGGAGCTTCTAGTGGACTGTATGTTTTTAATTTAGACAGTTACAGGATGATTCTTAGGGGCGCAGGAATGTAAAGGATACAAACCAACGGTCTTATAGAGTCTCACATAAGAAAGGTAGTAAATACTTGGTTTTCGTGGTTAAAGATGGTTTTTCAGAACGCTTTATGTAGTCTCACATAAAGAAGGTAATAAAGGCTTGGACTTGTTCGGCAGAGGTTCGTTAACACAGAAAGATATCTAACTGCATTGGTTTATTGACTAAAAAGTTTCTATATATTGCTATGAACATATCTGAGTATCCTTATATTTCAAATAATAATAATTAGTAATTTATACCGTAACAAAAAAAAACGTATATTAAATTTAGCTTAAGAATGCAAGTAAAGGTAATAATAAGTTCAGATTTGTTATAAAATAGCGTAGGCCTTGGAAATAATTCATAGGATGATGTTTTTAGAATAGTTTTGTCTTTGTTCAAAAACAAATTAAAATGAGAGTAGGCTTGGAATTTCATGCTACTAAAACAAAAACTGTAAACAGGACAATTGGGGTAGCTTCTTCAAGGGAGTTAATTGTGTTTTTGACAAACTCCCAAAATATAAGTGATTTTTATGTGCTAAAAAACTCAAGTTTACCAAGAAGTTGTGTTTTATTGAGAGTGTATCCTGGGTGATTTGTGGAAGTTTTCCCTGAGATTATGCTTCCGCCAGGTAGATACAAGGCATCAATTTGGTCCAGTGTAAGCTATGGTATTTGGGATGTGATTCTACGGAGGTCTAGTCAGTTTATAAGTGCGTGTACAACTGTATAAGCGAGCAGTGTACGTGTGGTGCAGCGGAGCCCTATAATAAGTCCCCCAGCTTCAGTGAAAGCGATTCAAAAAGTTATCAAGGTTGTAGCCGAAATCCAGGTGGGTTCTAGAACAGATTTGGGCCTATCTATTAGCAGGCCGGCAACGACATCTTGTCCAGAGTATCTTAGAAGTCCCAGATCGGTGCAGGTAGCCCGAGATTCATAGCAGCAGCCATGTAAAGGTAAGCTTTTCCATCTAAAAGGTGTCGTTTTATGGTTATGTTCGATTGGCGTCGCTTTTGAGCGTCACTTCCAGGAGTGGCGTGGGTAGCGTTTTGTGACGCGGTGTACTTACGTTCAATAATTATTGCATAGCAACAGCGTTTACTGGGTGGACGTCCACAATTTAATTAAAATTTGTAACTGTTTTTATGTACTGTCAAGACTAGGAAATCATCTTGAACAAAATGTCATTACAATCAGTTAGAAATACTACAATTGTAATACCCCATCAGTGAAATGGCGGGCATACAAAGTGCGTACAAATAAATGTTAACCAGACTTTGAATAATTAATAATAGCAGATTAGCAGTTAAATTCCGATGTAGCGACCTAACCCTGTAGACAGACTCAATTAATAATAATTAGAAAATTAGAAAACAAATATTAGCCGGGCACTTTACAAAAGTTGATATGATTAGAGCCTATTTAGAGTCATTTAATTAATTTAAAATAAATAAGTCTAGAATATAAACAACATTAGCCCGGCTAGCGCAGGCACTAGAGCATGATATTATAGTCTTATAACTATAGAAAGCACAATAATATATAAATCAAAATATGACGTAAATTACAAAGGTTGACTACATTGTCTCAGTTCAAATTGCATTTCTACTGCCGTGTTACGTTTCATAACAAACAGTAATGTTTATATCAGCAATTCAGCGTAATTGCAGTTTATTCACTAGGTCAGTCAAGAAGTGCTGACTACTTCTCATGCATTTCCAACGGTTGCAGATAGGGTTGATCTGCAACCGTTGTTTACGAAATATACGCACAATTAATTATAAAAATTCAAAATTATGTCATGGTTTCTAAACAGCGGTATTTCAGTATTACTCGAGCTATCAACAAGGAATAATGTTTTAGAACTCGTTCCAGTAAAAGGACATGGTAATACATAAGTTGATAATCTAGCGAGACCAGCCTTGGGAAATCATTTTGGGGTCGCGAACTAGTAATTGTGTATTCTTTGACTATGCATAAATAGTCGAGAAGCCTACAATCGCCATTGAGATGATCACCATCTGATTACCTTTTTAGCCCTTCTAGCCTGGTGGTCCGTTGCATCGTCTCTCTGAGAACATGTTGGTGTGTGTTTCTCCCGAAATCCTTTAATATTGTCGTTTACGGGGTAATATCTCGTTCTTCTCGAACTTACTCGTTTCTTATGCGATCAAGCGTAGTACATCTTTCAATTCTTTTCAAGAATTTTATCTCACTCGTCTGTATTATACATATTTTAGTACTTTTAAGCACTCATGTTTCAGTCCCATACAAAAGACCATTACCTAAAGCTTTTCGTATTGTTGCACCCATTCTTGAGAAATAGTTGAATTCGTTACTGATGTTTTTCTTGCAATAGTGCGTGACAACACATTCTAAGTATTTGCTCTCTCTCTCTGCATTCCCAAGACCGTCGTGCGTGGTGAAGAGCCGCACCCTGCAAGAGGTGCCCCAATTTACGCGGAACCTGTTGGACCTAGACCAGAAAAGGTCGATAAAGTACTCAACCAGTCTCACGCTGATAGCCGCATCTAGTGGTTTTCAAAAGTAGTTACTCGAACGTACAAGGCTTGCTATTGCGATAGATGAGTCGGGTCGATATTCACAAGTTTCATCAAGCAAGAATGTCTCTTGCGGACCTCTCGCGAAGGATGGCAAAATCGTATGATCTTAAGAATACAATCCAGGCTTTGTAGACTGAACACACGCATGCATGAAATAAAGATAGTTAATGACCCAACTTGTCGAGGGTACAACCTTGAAGACGAGACGGCAGAATATATCCTGTGTCATGCCCTAAATTCTGGCCTGATATGGCCGGGATTCACAGCATTATTTTATCCAATATTCTCAAGTTTACCGTAAGGTAAGCAGTGGATAAATTCACAATTAACTCGCCTCGAAGCAAACGATTGAAAAAAAGAATTAGAGGCTCAACCAGATTATTAAAGCTGGCAACACCACTTCTCATATTTGTCAAATTGAACTTCAAATATTATACTGACTTTTCGAAAAGGAGTTAAATGCAAAACGAGGTTAATAAGCATGTTTAGACAGAATTATAATTATTAAAGGGGCATTTTACATCAAACAAAACTGAGAATGATCGTCTTAGAGGTTACATAAGTATTGGAAGTGTTTGTTGAACCTTGAGAGTTCGTTCCGAACGTGTCTCCGCTACCGGCTCTGAATGAATTAGTAACAGGGCCTGCTCGATTTAATTTTATTTTTGATCACGCGATAATTACTGTGGTTAAAACGATTGGCGTTGGATAAATTCTAACAAGCGTTATATTTATAATTTAATATTTTCTGGGGGTATAAAAATAATTACGTACATTTGTTTTCAGCATATAGTTTCTATTCGCCTGATACCAGTCCATAAATTCATGGCTAACTACAATTCCTTGTCATATATTTATTCCGTTTAAAAGAACTAATTTAAGAGGTAAGACGTTGATATTGAAGGCAAATAAAACTGGAATATCTAAAGCTCCCTGGGGTAGACCATAAAGTATAGAGTAGCATTTGAAAAGTTTGTCATTTTTATCCTTTTCTTCTGGCAATATGTCTTACAGATATGAGTTAAAATCTTTTAGCGGTTTACCACTAACTTAGTGTTATAATTTATGTAGCAACATTTCGTCATTCACCAGATTTACGGCGAGATAAATCGCAGCTTTATTGTCGTTTAACATAAGTAGAACACTTTCGCATATTCCGTGCATTTATTTGAAGAAAAACTACGTCGTTCTGAGCACAAAAGAAATGATTGCACTGGATTTTGATATATTTGGTCTTCTCAATGGATATATAATTTTGATTTATTAAATAATTTACCAGTCGTTTTGTAAGTATATCAGCCAGTGGTAATCACGAAATTGATTTAAAATGCAAGTTAAGAGCTCAATCTAACTTTTCCACTACTTGTTGTCATGTTAACCATTTTTGTAGGCACTAAGATGCTTAATATATAAAACGAATTTTTTGTATAATATTTTATTCAGGTGCCATATTGATACTATTAGTACTGCTAATATATAACCTATTTTTTCACTAAGTAAATATGTTTACACATTAGCATTAGCTAGATACTGTGCTGAATTTTTAAAATTTTTTGATGTTCTGTATTATAAAGATATAAATAGTTATTAGAATAAAGTTAAACGTAAATGTAGCAATAATATGCTAAATAAAGTACATTATTATATTATTAGCATTCTCATAAAGGAGTTAAGAATATCGTATTAACTGAGAGAGAGAAATGCATAAATAAAAAGTTAAGCGATTTGGCAGAAAGAAAATTACTTGATGATAGAAATAGAGAGAGAAAGATCTAGTAAGTATTAAAGCTAGAAAGAATGGGAATGTAATGATCGCATGAATTGTTCCGGATGCTTTAATTCAATTTAATTTAATTTACTTACCATTTAATTAACATGGGTTCGTTACCACTCAAATGTATAAATACAGAAATAAACTGTTCAGAAATAAATCGTATAATGTTTTTAACTAGGTACAAAATAAATCTTAATTATTTATGATATAACTGGTAAACGGTCTGGATCGATGCTACTTGGCTGTTGGTAATCCACTATACACGTCGGTTCTGCCCGGTTGCTCCCCTGAATCCTTTCCAAGAGAGTTTGGATGAGGTAGATCCGATGTACTTGAACTAGAAACGATTGCTCTATCACAAGCGCTATGAATGTCGTCGAAAATGGCGATCATTTACGATTTTTATTCAATAGAACAACTAGTTTTACGATGCTTGTGACGTGAGTAATTAGGGTGTTAAGCTTAGCAGGCTGCTGAGCTTCCTTGGTATATAAGTTTGAGTCCCCAGGAATAACTTCAACAGGATATGTTTACCTGGAACGAAGTCCGCCTTTTCATTGCCGTGTTTCCGAGCGAGCGCTGCAGGATCGTTTGTGCTCTCGTGCCTCGACCGGCGAAGTACAATCCGTTTTTGAAGCATTACCCGGAAGGTGTCGCCGGATCAACCGGGTTCTTGCTACAGGTATGCTAGTGATTTATTGACGTTGTTTGGTTATAATAATCTCAGCGAAGCAGTTGGATTATGGTCCAATTTACCTGGTGGGCGCCGGATGCAAGATTTAAGTTAGCAGAATATTCAACGAGACGGTTTACCGTCACTAAACAGGACTCTGTCAGGTGCAAGTTAGGGGGAATGTTTTACGAAACGGATTTCCGTTACAAGGCAGAACTGTGTCAGGTTCAATTTAGGGGAATACTCTACTAGACGCATTCTCGTCACAAGGGAGAGCTAGGCCAAGAAAGTATTAGAAAAAGGGCCAGTTTCCCGGAGGGGAACCTAAAGCTGGAGGTCAGGATCAGCATCTCAAGTCTCAAGTGATTGGAATGGGTACGAAAGTTGCTTTTACAATTTTTGGTCCTCCTTATCGTTGCAGTTGCTCCACGTACAATTGAATGGGAACGGCGCTGTGCTTGCTTGTACGAGATTCTGCCTGTTGCTGGTGGACATCTTTTATTTGAGCGCTAGGGCGATGTAAACGCAGATTGTGACAGAATAAGCGCCGTACAAATTTCTGGCATAATATTGATGTTTTAGATACATTTGCTACTGGCGTTAACGTTACAGGAATAGATGAAGTAGTTTATCCACTAGACACATGTTTGATTAACAAATTATAAAATAGAAAATGAATTTGGAAAATAATATTGAATATGGCAAGAAAAACAGTTAAAGTTGCCATATTAGTAGCGTATACGGCAATTGGAAAAGAAATAGTAAGACGCAAGTTAACCTTTAACAGCTAGAAGAAACAAGAAATAAGAAAGATAATAATGTGATAGCAAGATGGGATTTAAATGGAAGAGTAGAGAATGCAATAATAAAATATTGTAAAGTCTTGGGAAAACAGGTTGAGAATAATATATACAGTGAACTCAAATATATACAGAGCAGAACCATAAAAAGGAGACAATTTCATTATTGACTTCATCGTGGCAAAACAGCATCTAAAAATATGTGAAGAATTTAAGAGTTAAGAAAAGATATGAAACAGGTTCTGATCACTACTTGGTGATACTGAATACAGAATTCAAGTCAAGAAAGAAAATTAGAAAAATTCAAATAGTGTGAATGAGAGGGTAAAGGTATATAAACTTAAAGGGGAGCAGAATGAAAAGAAGCATAGGGAATAAAGCGATACTGAAGGAAGAAAATATGAAAAAGGTTTAGAGGGTTAGAAAATTAAAAAAAAATATTAGCTAAAGAAGAAAATATATAAACAATGGGTTTGCAGACACTAATACGGAAGAACAAAGATTATCAGGGATCATCTATTTTATATTATTTATTGTTATAGTTATATTGTTGTTATATTGTTGCAATTAAAATTAAAATTAAATTATAAGAGGAATACAGTTGGAAAAAGCGTATGACAATGACGAAAAAAAAGAAGAAAGAAACACAACGTTGTTGCAAATAATAAAGGTAAGCTATAGAAATGAGGTTGAAAGAAAGTTAGGGGACAGGTAATGTGGTTTCAGATAGGGAGTAGCTAGCCAGAATTTAGTTTTTACATTGATCTAAATTAGTAAAAGGACAATATAGTATGGCAAGAAAGTTAAATTATGTGCAGGTATTCGACTCAATAAACACGCTAGGCTCAATATCTTAGAATTAGAGAAAAAGGCAAGAAAAAGGCAAGAAAAAGCTATATCGAAAGAAATTACAAGGATATGACGAATGATATAGAGAGTCAGATAAGTTTGTTGCTAGAACATTTTAAATTTTTGAATTTTAGCGCAATGTTCGCTCTCTGATAGATGGCAGAGGCGCCTTTTTAATTTCGCCTGATGTCGCAGCTTTCACAGGCGCGACACAGTCGGCTCGCACCCCTTAGTCAGGCATAACTTCGGGTCTCGCCGTGGGCGCATTATTTTTTGGTTTTCGATCTTTTGAGAAGATTACAGTGCAGTTGCACTTAGTGATGTATCGGTTTTAACCGGAGTGATAATAGAAACTTCGATCTGCTAAACTATGTTGACCGGCCTCGCTCTATCTCGCCTCGAGCTAAGGAACAATTTGGATGTAGAATTTATGGCACACATAAAGCAATACATTATCGCAGGTTTTTAGAGCCTCCAGGTCAAAACATTCGTATTTCTGCCATTACGACGGATATTTCTGAGAGCTGCTCGTGTCTTCAAGTCGATATTACTAATAAGTTGAGACCCATATCTTTTTTGGATAGCTTCTTTAGAATCTGACGTTCCTATACGTTTATTTCTTTTTTTCTAGTAGCTAGAGCTTATCCAATTATATCTCTAGAAGAAAATCAGGCAGTATTAGTATATATTGCATCCTATTCAAAAGTTTACTTCAAGGTAGCGCCTCGAGGATTGCCAATAAAGATGTTGGGTTTTGACCAGCCTAATAAGTTTGATAAAGTATAACTAGTGACCGTGATGTCACCTAAGGTGCATTTTTCCTCAAATAACAATGCATATCGAGTAGTTCTAGCTGCTTCTGGATCTTTTGTCCTGTATTCTTGTGTGAATGCAATAGGTACATGTTATTTTCTGTACAGTGTGTTTGCCTGTACTCTGTATTTTTGCATGCAGATGGTTTATGAGAGATTATTGTTAACAGCTGGAGGAAATGTAAATCTGTAGCTTGTCAACTTTAACGCTCCCGTTTTTCCAGAGCAGCACAGAGCAGCTTTGCGCTCGTATCCCCCTATATGTAGCTACTGGCGAATATTTAAAGACAAATTAGATAAAAAACTTTGACAGTGGTTTATTACGAGATGTTTTATTAAATCATTGAATATAATAGCTAAATCTTCATTATGACAATTCAGTCTACAGTCTGAAATAAACTGCTCAAGTACAGGTCTAAAGAGTAGCTTCAGCACTGCGAAGGTCACAGAGGCGTCGCAGAGCATGGCGACAATATGCAAAGATGTAGCCCTTGACCATAGCTTTCGATTGATACCCCATATGACCCATGTTGCCATTGAAAAATAAAGTGACCTTTGACATAGGTCGCCAACGGTTGACCTTTCGCCAAAACCAAATAGCGCATGAAGGTGCTCGGGACCTTAGCAACAACTTTGCCCCCTTTCAAAATTTCGATATCTGTAGCCGTTCGAAAGTTACAGGCGATCCAGACAGACACACGGACACACAGACAGACGGACGGACAAAACGTTCGCATAAGTACGCTGAAGCTACTAATAAGTTTAAAATCTGCCTGTTTTTGGTACGGTTACATAATTTTGTCCAAATTTTACCTTAATTCGTCGCAGAAAAGTTGAATAACTGAGTTTTGTACAATCTATGACATGCGATTATCGTTATGACTTACCATAAAAGCTAAACGTTTATATACAGGATATACTCTAAAATAGGAAGGTACTTCCTGTTCGAATAGGAATAGCGTTATGGTTGCGGATGTGTTACATAAAAGTGTCGAGTTTGGTTCTTCCGAATTTATACTTCACATTTAAGAAAAAAAGACGATGCTGAATGTATTAATTCACATTCAGCACCACCTGGTATATGAGTTTTACGTTTTAGTAGTAATTCTGTAAAAACTCATATTTTACAATTTAGCCATTTAACAAATTTCTTTAAAAAATATACTATAGAACAGCAGGTGTAGTAATTATTTTTTTACATCAATCAATTTAATCTTTGCTTCGACGGAAGTAATAGCAACTGTGGTAATTTATGTAACGTCCTGCTTGGCTTTTATTTTCACATAATATTCTAATGCTTTTACAACAGTTATATCTGTTGTCGTTCCTCATAGTCGAAATTTTATTTAATTTATTGCGTCATTTTGTTTTTAACGAATTTCGTCATTAGAAAGGAACATTATTAGAATATGGCGGTAATGAATCAGCTACTTTAAACCAAGAAGTGTAACTTTTTAAAACTAACTTATGTGTCTTAATCAGTAGTCGAAGAATTCATCTGGTTTTAAAAAAATCCTATACTGAGTGCATAAACTATACCGATCTTATGAATCGTTTTCACGTTGTACTTAAGCAAAAGATGAGGGAAGATTGGAAAATTTATTTGCAGATTTGGTTTGTAATGAAATTTATTTAATGCTTGACCTCAGTCAATATCTGTTTCGCATTACTACTGTCAAATGCTGCTGCCGCTAACCTTGGCTTTGAAGAGAGTACAACCGCATCAAAAAGTGTCACAGTTCTGTCATTTTGAAGAAGTAAATCGCATTCATTCTGCACATTTTTAGCAAATTCTTGATTACATGTAAAATTCGAGCATGTGTGGCCGGCTTGTAGAGCGTTTGCGTTTACAGTCGGCAGGTAGTGAGTTCATACCTCATAGCCAGGCATCGGTTACTACTCACGTTCCGGCCACCATTCAAGCACCTTTGGGGATTCTTATTTAATTCAAGGGCTTAGGCTAACCACCTGCCCCGGCTGCGGCTTAAGATGGCTAATAAAACCTAACTCAGTGTGTGGTAGTAGTAGGCTCTCAGTTAATACTAAGAAGAGGAGTGTAAAATTTATGAATGAATGCAAAGTTGAACAAATTTATAAGTGTCCAGAATTAATACCACTAGTGTAGCTACATATAAATGAAAAACCTGGAAAAGGAGAAACATATGTGGATGATTGCAACAAATCTATAGATTGATAACCCCAAGCGAGAGAGAAATGGCTATAAGCGATTCTTACCCATTTGAAAATTGACAAAAAGTCCAGTTCTATGTATTATTTTTATTAATGGGCAATATTAATGCTGGATTAAACACAAGATTAAAGGATATAGCGCTAGAGCCCCAAGGAGCAGTGTGTTAAAGTGTACACTGTGAAAGTGCTCAGAAAGCGTGTAGATATCGAGCAAGATGAAGACGAAGTTGCATATATGGCTAGAAAAGTAAAAAAAGGTTTATACCAACAATGGTAAGACAAAGTTATTGTCGTCAGAAAAAGATATAGACAAAGAATAGAATGTTGCAGCAAACTAAATTAACAAAAAAGGGGAAATACAGGAATATATTTTTTCTCCACTATTATTTTATGTGCTATTCTTATTGTTTAAGTAAAAAGTGAGATGCATTAAAATATGACATAGGATTTTTGCTAGTGGTGCGCCCTAGAATTTTACGTTTGATGATGACATACTGTCGAAACTAGTCACCTTATAACTTTTATCTAATTTATACATCGAATAAATTTGTGGGGAAGACTTTAAGTTCTTTATTTGCATTTAATTAAATCCAACCCCACTTAAAACATCAATGGATCAACATCGAATTACTAAATATAGCTTAAAAGTAATACAAGCGTATTCTTCAAAAACAACTCATTCGAAGGATGAAATTGAGAGATTCTACGATGATATCACAACAGCAGTGTTAAAGACATCAGCATACCATACTATTCTCATGGGCGATTTTAACGCAAAGCTTCGAATACAAGATCAAGTTGAAATCGCTTTGGCTGAACATGGCTATGGAGAAAGAAACCCGAGAGGAAAGGCGCTTTTAGAACCTTTTTACAATGTCAAAGCATGTTCGCGATGAACTCGTTTTTCAAAAACAAGAAACAACGAAAATGCACTTGGTTGAGCCCCAAGGCACTACCAGAAATAATCTAGAACTTAAAGGTACTCAATAAGTTCTCAACTGGTAGTGATCATGGAATGGTAAGGGCAAAAGTGGCCATAAATGTCAAAAACTCATTTCAACAAAATCCCACAAAATGGAATGCCCCCGAAAACGTCGACTTATTTAAACGCATAGTACTTCGATCATAACACAAGAAAAGAAAGAAAGAGGATAACTTAGGCGTAAATACAGTACAAATCTAAGAAGATTAAAGGAACTTAATAGAAATATATCTAAAGCAATAAGAAGAGATGTAAGAACTTATAAGAGCAATGAGATCTCGAAGGTAATAGAAAACAACCAAGTCTTAGAGTACTAAGACGACAACTATCAATGGGAAAGAAAAACATTCATAAACTTAAAACCTCAGATGGTATAATAATAGCAGATAAAGATAAAATTTTGTAAACCGTTGAAAGATGCTATAGTGAGCTCTATAAAAATCTTGAAGAAAACCCCTCAAACTCTCCCATATCAAAGATTCTAGATAAAGGGTCTGAAAATATACCTGAGATCAAAATTGTTTAACTTAAAAAAACGCTCTAATACATGGAGAATAATAGATCATCAGGCTACGACAGGATAGTAGCAGAGTAAATAAAATTGTGAAGAGAAAAACAGCTACAGAGGCCCACCTTATTATTTAATAAATGTCTTATAAACGGAGTAGTAACGCCATCCCAGTGGAACAAAGCTGTGGTCATTTGTTACTGCACAAACACGACTTTACGACATAATCCGGCAATAAACCTAGAATACGCGGCCCCAACTCCGTTATGATGGCGGTAACAAAAGGGTTTGCCGGCTAAACTGCAGTGGAGAAGAGCAGGTTTTTTACGAACTTTGAGTTAGGGCTGTACTCCGATAAGGAGAGGTAAAGATGTTTAATATGGATGGTGCGCCACCACATTCGGATTAGATCGGGAAAAGCAACAAAAGCAACACAGGTGAACGCACTCTGAATGTGGAAGTAAATACTTTCACCTTGCGACTTTATAGCTTGGCAGGGTTTGGTCGACGATCCACGTACAGTTGGGGAATCAATATAGTTTACATCATGCAATCATTCTTCCTTTTTGCTCGTCGTTTAGATAATTTCGAGGCATTTTAAGTAAACTGATAATTTTTTTACACAAAAAATGAAAAGCATAAGTACTTCACAATAACTCTATTAAAATAATAAAATAGGTAAATGGCAATGAACAAGATTTAGCATAAAAATAACGACACCGGCATTTGTTAGTGAGGGTTAGGTTAAATTGCGTAACTTCTTAACTTAGTTAAAAGCGCTAGGCCTGACTGCAAATGAACGAAATAACTCAAAAACGTTATTACACGTTAAAATAATATCAAATACTGACTCACTAACAAAAATACTTGACAGTGGTTCCAAAACGAAACTGCCACAACGTTAAGTCAAACAGTAACAACAAAATATGACGGCAATTCATTAAATTTGGCAAACTAACAATTCATTCTAACAATAAATGTAATAAATGCAACATTACGCAAAATTGTTCAACACTGTAGGTGGGACGATACGTTCACTGTACGCTATGCACAATAAATTTAATACATAAATATAGTACCTGAAGGAGATTAGTTGACTGCATTCGACGTTCGGTAAGGTTGTAAGTGATCGCTTTCCCAAACAACTACCCCAAAATGCCTGAAGAAAGTGCACAAAAGCAACATGAAGCTGCGGGTTGAAGCGGATTGAGTGTAACACCCCCGGCGAGGGTGAAATTGAAGTTCGTGGAGGAAAGACAGGTCTTGAAATGGTAAAGGGAACTTCGATGCACAAGTAAAACGTTTTACTGGAATCCTCACGACAATAATCAGTCCAATGACGTATTTAAAGCTGTCACTTTACGATAAACCAGAATTTCCAGGCTTACAACAACTTCCAGGCACAATAGTTCCCAACAGAAGCAATTCCAATACAAAAGGCGGGGGGAAAAGTCACTGTTATTCGAAAAATTCACTTGATTAAAAGCACACCGGTAGGTTCAACAGAGTTTCAGAAGGCACCAAAAATTAACGAAAGCATTTTTACAGTTGAAGCGGGAATTGCAAGGGCACCCCGGCCGCAAAGCGGTGCGAACCGGGGCGCTAATCGGCACACACGTGTCTTGTCAACTAAAGCCGGGACGGTAATGAATTCAGAAGCGCGGCTAAGTTCAACGGATGTTGCCGCGTCCTACAGTGCATTCCTCTTCTACAACGACAGGCTACATCCTCCGTCGTTTAATTTTAAAATATTGCAAGACCATATGCAGCGTATGACCAAATATCTCGTGGAGACACCGAGCGCTTCATTGCTGCTCTTTGTTGCCGCTACGCTATTACAACCGGTGCAGAAAACATATTCGGATTTAGAACAAGGATAAATACAATTGAATCGATTCCCCTGAACAGCCTGAGAACGCTGGTATTGTTTGATTATATCACTGAACTACGAGTTTGACTTGATTGAATCGGACAAAGGCTAATATTTGGACTAAAAAATACGGAAAGTTAAAGCTTCGAGAAATTGTTCTAACACATTGTAATATACAAGGCAGGAGACATAACAAACCTTAAAAACTATAGGTCTGTCTGTTGTCATATATTTATTAACTTTTGACCAAAATTATAACTAACAGACTGACAGGTAAGTTAGATTTCTATCAGCTGGTTTTAGGTCAGGTTTTAGCACAAACGACCATTTGCAGGTCATTAAAAGCTTGACAGAAAAATGTGTCGAATATAACAATCTCCTTGTCTTAATATTCGTACACTATGAAAAGGCAGTCGACATTGTAAACCAACTGAAAATGTTAAAAGAGTTAACAGAATGCTCAATAGACCGCCGCTAAACCACGGCTATTTAAAATATCTACAAAAAATGCCATAGCGTGTGTGACTGGCTTCATGAAGGCACAAATAAATTTTATATCTAACGAGAGGTTCGCCAAGGTGACACCATTTCACCGAAATTGTTCATCACGCTCCTAGAGCACGTGTGTAAACGAGCAAACTTAGACAAAGACGGTGAGAAAGTTAGTCATCTCAGATTTGCAGACGACATAGTTCTTATGCCAGACTGTGTTGACCATGTAATAGCAATGTGCGAAACGCTTTATCAAGCCTCTTCGCAGGTTGGATTAAAAATTAATAAGTCAAAAACTCAAGTAATGACCAATCTTGTACTGAGCAACAACATATCTATAGCTGGTATGAGCCTCGCACATACAACAGGCTACAAATATCTGGATCACAAAATTCAAATGCGCAGAGACAACCAAACCTGTGAACTACAACGTAGAATAGGGTTGACTTGGGCCGCTTTCGGAAAGCTGCGAAACGTCTTAAAATCAGACATTCCCACCTGCCTTAAGAAAAAGGCGTTCGACCAATGTGTTTTGCCAGTCCTGACCTACGGTGGGGACACTTTTGACACTCACCAAGTCATTAGTAAATAAAATCAAAGTAAACCAAAATGTAATGGAAAGGACTATGCTGGGATTGTTGCTTAGAGACAAGGTGACAAATAAAGAATTTTGCTGCAGATCAGGCGTAACTGGTGCAATTGAAAAATATCAACATTAAAATGGAACTGGGCAGGACACTTTGCGAGAACAAGAAAAGTATATACTAAAATGGAGTCCGAGGCAAGAGGCTTTACCTCAAGCGAATACACCAGCATTCGATGCAAGCGGCCCAGGACAGACATTTATGGACACAACTAAAGGAAGCTCATGTCCAGCAGTGGACTTCAATATAGGGTGTTTGATGATTGATGATGATAATGATGAACCAGGACTCATCAGTTATCGCTCTAAGCAATCTAGCTTAAAGGCGTTGAAATTACTCTGATTGGTAGAATTATGTGCTGCCATCTGATAGTCAAGCTTAGAAATACCCTCCGAGTTACCGTCCCAGGCACTCTAAACAGGTTTCAACATTTGGTTTGAGTGGCTCTACTTGTTTGATGTATGTACGCTGGTATTAGCCAGTAAAAGTTTTTAAAACTAAGACCTAGCTTAAGTCGCTTATAGCAGATATACTTACTCCAAGTGTAGTCCAGTTTGACGTTAGGGTTCACCCATATATATAATACACATATATTGCTGGTAGGGCCTGGAAACTTCAGAAAACATTACGGCGCCGACATAGTCTCACTTATAGTATAACGCGTCTCGTGCGCATGCGTGAGAATTCGAACTCCGCCTTTAGAAGCGAATTTTAAACTTGACCACTTCCCCATTGGGCGGGACCACTTCCCCATTGGGCGGACGACGCCGCCGCGCTTGCGCACAGCTCACCGTATACATTAAGGAGTTGGTTGTGTGTTTCACTTCATCGGCCAGTTTCCCACTCATAGCCGCTAGCAATATAGTAAGTATTAGATATATGGGTTCACCAGATAATAAGGGTATTAATGTAATTAAAATGCGTGGTGATACTTCTAGATATTTCGGTGACTTGTTTATATATGTTTTGTTGGGTCGTAACCTTAGCTACCATAAGGCTCCTAGATCCCAACAGTAGTAATTATAGAAAGCGGCAAAGAAAATGGCACATGATGATCCTTCCCATTAGTCATAAAAAAACCAATGAAACAGCAAACGCATTTGCCCAACATTTAGTCAACATTTTCATTTCTTTTCCTTCAGAAGGGCTACTCAAGGAAGAAGCCTTATAATAGGTCCACCAGTCAAACACTTGAAGAAGAGCGAAATATAGCTTTTTATTCGGGCTAAAGTAAATCAGAAGATATCTCCTGGCGTCGATCTAATAACAGATAAAGTTCTAAAATAACTTCCGTATGAAACAATCAGATCGATCACAGTAATCTACAACGCCATTTTAAGAACAGTATACTTCCCACCTTTATGGAAAGTGGCTCAAACCTCATCACCTTTGTCATTCATCGTAAAACAAAAAAATAAGAACCTCTTCTTTTAAACGTCGTTTGGCAGAGTATCTCTTTGAATATTTATGTAGTGCTTAAGAGTAATGATTGTTTACTTCTTTTAGAATGTATTAAAATTGCTAATTAGCCTTTTAATTCAATTTTATGTGATACAATGTATTATAATTTACTTGTGGTGCACTAAAGTCATAATATCATGATTACATTTGTAAAACAAGAATAAAAGCTTCAGATACATACAAAATATGTAATATTTTTTGCACTATATACAATCGACATCTAAAGCCCTACTTTATTTCCTCAAAAGAGAGATTAAAGTGCCACTGTTTCTTCCAAGAGAGTCATGTAGCAGAAACAGTTCTCGGTTGGACAAATCGATTCGTTTCTCATTAATCACATGGCTACGCTTTTTAAGGTGATGTCATAGATGTTTGCATTTATCATAATCCCCGTCTGGGTGTATTCGATGAAAATAATCCTCTCATGTTCGAAAAAACTGTTGCCAGCAGATGGTTGCGTGCCTGATTTTTTTGAGACGGAGAACCTTGATGAACCCATTGCTTGGATTCCGATTTTATTTCTGTGTCCCAATGATACACCCAAGTGTTATCGCCTGTCGCAATTCGTGCGAAAATTTCATAATTGTTTTACAAAGCTTCCAAATAAATGCCTTTGCAGAATTTGGAACTTACGGAACTTTTGTTCAAGTAGAATGGTGCATCATTTAATACATAAATAACTATTGTTGTGTTTTTATAAATAAATGTTGTTTATTTAAATTGTATATTTTTTATATCTTAAGACTAAGCCTTTGTCAAACATTGTGAGAATGGAGGTCCGGGTACTAAATCCCAGCAAGTGTGTTACTACGGCCCTGAGTCGATTTACACCTGAAGTAAGTTTTCCCCGAATGCACTCCGTGTCTGTACACTAATTACGTCTTGATGTTTCAGAGTGTTTTTTGTATTTATGGTTCTTTGTATTTATGGATATTTGCATTTGCATTTCCTATACATGTCACTTGCACTTTATTTTCCCAAAATTATAGTATAATAACTAGCACTTCCACGGAACATTCTGTAAAGCTCTTTTATCCTTCCAACAAAATTCTTTGCATTTTCCACATTCAAATAATAGCTTTCTTCAAACTTACAGGAACGCGTTGACATTTCACAACGCTCACGATACTGCACCTTTAAAGCAACCAGTTTTGTGCACATATCTCGCAAATGATGCGAGCAAGTGCAATAAATTATATTCTTTTTCTAACAACGAACAATGATCTTCCAGTCTTCACAAAACATTTACTTGCCCCACCCACGGTTCAAAATGTATGGAAACACTGTTATTAACTATAACAGTATAACTCGTATCGTTGAATCTTGAACAAAGGTTAGTTTTTTACAAAATTCACGTTAGCATTTACAATCTCAATTGCATGCAAACCACGTACATTTACATGTAAATATGCGTAGCCATCTTCTGACAAATTTATTTTTCCCTTGCATATTTTGCACTTTTGGTTCGGCGACACTTCCGTAGGTGCAAGTGCAACCTGCTCTTGCTGCCCACGTACATCCATGTCTCACGCAGGTCCGGTACTTGTAGCAACTCCTCGTGCTCGGTCACTTATCGACCCTTACACATCCGCAGTGGCGTTTGCAACCTGCTACCGCTGCCCACGTTCACCCACGACCTACTCTGGTACGGTATGTGCAGCAACCACACGTGCTCGGTCACATGTCGACCATCGCACTTTCGCAGCTGCAACTGCAACGCGCTCTTGCTTCCCATGTGCGTCCATGACCTACGCTGATCCGGTACGTGCAGTAAACCCTTGTGTTCGGTCACATGTCTACTTCGGACATCCGCAGTTGCAAACATTATTAAGTTTTTTAAGTTTGCCAGCACACAACTAACTATATGCCACTGAAAGACATTGCCGGGACAGTCAGTTTTATTCGGCTAATCCCGTCTAATTTTTAGATCAACAACACTTCTACGTTTCCATATGTTTTTTGTTTGTTGATTTTAGTTTGTTGTACTTTTTTATGCATACGCTTGCCGTTTTTTCTCTCTTTTCAACTTTCATATCTGAAGTAGAAAGAGACGCTAAATCACCGACCCAGGCTCGCGCAACGAGTGGCAGCGTGTTCAGTGTTGTGTTTTATTCTTCTTTATTTTATTATTGTTATCATTTATTGTTAATAGTATTTTAAGTAGTGTTGAAAAGATCCAGCAGGTGTTGTAGCTAAATATAATCCTGTTACTTACTATCCGGGATTATATTAGCTTTGCACCTGGCCCTGCTACCTAACTTTTCTAATGTTGGGATCTAGGAGCCTTATGGTCGTTAAGGCTACCACACAACAAAACATATACACTGTGTTTTTTTTTATCTCGTTACAATACATATTACGTACAGCTTTTTTCATGAGTGTTTAACATTTTGATAACATTTTAAATAAACTAATTTCATAGTTGCCATCGCGGCATGAAATTAGTTTATTTAAAATGTTATCAAAATGTTGAACACTCATGAAAAAACTCTGAACGTAATATGGGTTGTAACGAGTTAACAAAAACTGCAGTGTAACAAGTCAATAAAATATCTACCACGCATTTTAAATCCGTGCTCCAAATTATAGTAATACCTTTAATAAATTAGGGGATTACTTACGCATAATCCACATGAAGTAATACTCTTAATAGTACTTGGATACTTTTGTCGCCGATAATCTTTCAGATAATTATTATGAATTTATTTGTTTCTGTAGTACTCAGCTTTTTCATCTCATTGACAACCTTGTTATATTTTACCTTAGCAGGTGCACTAGTGATCTACCAACTCTTTCTAAAGGCTCTCTTTTTCTGTGTCTTTTATTGAATGAAAGCTGAGCAGCAGTGTTATATCTATGACACTTCTACATTGGTTTGAACTTTTGGAAATTCTTTTCACGAAAAACATCTTCAAGTTTTGTTTTTACACGACCAACCGTTTGTGCGTAATCACAGGTTTTGCAACTGTAATCTAAAGTAGTTCTTGAAATTAAAGTATTTTAGTTTACACTACCTTCAAATTTGAGAGCAGGACATGGTTTCTTCTTCTTCTTAAGCGTCTTTTATTTCGATCGTTTATGATGATGTGGATTGCTAAGTTTCCTTCCATTCTTTATGCGATTTTCCTGGTATCCTTCTTGCTTCGAATTTTCCATCGCTTGTAATGCAAACCAGTCTCGCCTTTGTTGTCGCATATATTTTATGAATTCACTTCTTACTTTATCTCTCAGTGTCTTTATAGTAATTGTGCATACTGTTCCCATTTTTACCGTTCGTAACATTTGCTTGGTTTTAGAGCCAGATAACGATCTCAATAATACACTCTAGGGTCTAAATTAAGATGATGAAGAAGAAGAGAAGTGGTTTTGTACTGAAATTCGAAGGTGGTGTAAAATAAAGTAGTTCCAAGTAATTCCAATAACTACGTTGGCTTACAGCTTCAAAGCCTGATTACGTAAAAAGGGTTGTTCCTAGAAGCAAAATGTAAGATACCTTTCTTTTTGACAATTTTCCCAAGTTGAAACTAGTATAGAAACCATTTTCTGAAAAAGTCAATAGAAATAGAGATATTCGCGGGAAGCTATTTTCTTAACTTTTTCGCGCCCTGTCAAACTTTAAGCACACCATCTATCGATAGGGTTTTTGACATACTGTTTAGGTCATAAGATAAATGCATTTTTTTTTCGGAATAATCCTCTGTTTTCGACTTATGTTTCTAAACTATTTAGTTCTGCGATTTCTTACAGCTTATTCGATCTTTTTAGTTAGGTTTTGAACTACTTCATCAATCTCTTCTTTCTGAACAATTTGGAGCTTTTTTGGTCGGTTGAATATTTATTGAGTGTAACTAGGTTGCGAAAATGGTTGAAGAATAGGTCAAAACAGGATTGGACTCAACACTGACGTTTGCAAGTCTCCATCGGAATCAAAGAGATGACAAGACTTGACGTAGACATTATAGGATTAAGCGAACCTCGGTGGACAAAATAAATATGCGATAACTATTCTGGACACAACGATTCGTATTATTGGGATGGCGTTGGAATGGTACTGCACATGTAGATTCATGTAAAACCATATATTGAAAGTTTTGTTCTCCTTTGTGATCGCTAGGCTTTCTTACAAATAAACTCAACTTCTCGTAATTTTAACATCTTTGCACCGACTGTTGATAAAGATGACGGGACTTTTAAAAATGTTTACGAACAACTGAATAAGCTGGAAAAATATACAAAAAGTAACGACATAGCAATTGTTATCGGAAATTTCAATGGAGGAGAAGAAAACATTGCCGGTAATTTTGGATTGGGAAAAGGAAATCAGAGAAGCGACCGGGTAGTACAACTTTGCAGAGAGAAAAAAAATTACAGAGTGGAGAAGTACTCATAAATAGAGCATGAATTATATCACGCCACAGAAACCTGTTTTGGAGATTAAAAAACTAGCTATATCGTCAGTGAAGTAACAATACCTCCTATCTCTCTTTACCTAAATTTTAAAGGAGAGGGTAAAAACTGATTGCCACTTCAGGCAAACTTGTAACAGAATGTGTCGTTTGGCACATACATGCTATATAGTTAGGAGGTATTGAAGTTAAAATTTGAAGATAGGAGGTATTGTATTTTTCCTGTTTTGCCGACATTTTCAAATTATCTGCACATAGGCGCAGTAAAATTAGGAATCGATTGCTGTATAAATCGTAATTTTGACAATTTTGTCAGATATTAGGTATTGTAACTTCACTGACGATATGCAACACTTTGTTTCAGCTACCTATATGACGTCTGTATAATTGGAAATCACCTGCCGACACATAAGACAATCTAGTTAGAAACCAGATAAACTTGGCCACTATAAATAAGAGATTTCGTGACTTAATGAAATCTATTAAGGCTTATCCAGGAACTGATATTGCTTCTGATCATGATTCTTTAATATGTAAATTTACCGTAAAACTAAAGAAAATCAACAATACACAGAGCTATAGCAAAATAGATATGAAAGAACCTAAATAATCATATACTAAACAGATAGATACCCTTGAGAAGTGGAATACGGCACATGTCGTTACCGAAATAGTAGAAACACACCTATAAAAGAAAAGGAAAAACAAAAAAATTGCATAACGGACGAGATTATTAATTTCATGGAACAAAAAAGGATAATAAAAAACAAAACAAATGAATATTGTAAACTAAATGCTACGGTAAGACGAAAAATAAAAAAAGCTAAAAGAGGCATGGATGTCCGAAAGATTCAGCTAGATGAAACAGTTAAATGAAAAACATGATTATTTTAACATGTATAAAGAAATAGAAGAAATAACTGGGCCCACAAATAAACAAAGTAGTCGCAACTTAATTGATACAAACGGACACCTTATAACGGAAACTGGGGATAAGCTAGTGTGGAAAGCATATGCAGAACACTTTGTTTGAAGAACACTGCTCGGATTTAGAAACGTTTCCTATACGTGAATCTAAACTGCATGTTACTGAAGATGAAGTGGAAAATGCTATACTGGGTGGTTGGTCATACCTCTGAACATAGACAATTTACATGGTTTATAACGGTTATGCATATTCCTGCTCACCATTTTTATGGAAAAAAATGGTAGTGGTACTAAATTAAGGAAAAAGATTTTTCGCGTCGTTTAGTATTAAAAACTTATTGGATAATGTTAATTGTACATAAAAATATTAATTTTAAAATTTAGATATTCTCTTCACTTATATTTGGCGGTGTAAAAATAAATGGCAAAATAATCCACAATGTAAGATTTGCTGATGACACCGACATAATTGCAACTAGTACTGAAGAATAGCAAAGCCTGGCGAATAACATCAATCCCGTTAGTAAGGAGTATGGCTGAAATTTAAATGAAGAAGAAGAAGATCGGCAATAAGTCGGTCGCCAAACTAATTAAAGTAGTTTTTAAAATGTTTCCATTTGACGTTGTGTTCCAAAGGACAATATGTGGCTGATGATTCAGTTTTTAAAGTCTTTATGCGTTTCATAAAGTTTGATGTTGCTTTCAATAAAAACGGCCAAGCCTCCCCTCGTTCTTCTATTTGAGTGCTTCTAGTCGTATCAGGGGTAGTTATGTATTTTTGAATAATTTTTAGTTGTGAAGTAATTTTCAGATAGTCGCATGACGTCGATTTTGTGACTGACGAGAAAAAACCATTGGCATTTGAAACTGCTAGATTGAGTGAACGATCCACTACGCCATCTTGCTTAAGATAGTAGTGAGGGTATTGAGATTACGCAACCTTTCCATCTTCTCCATAATTTTTGTTATCGTATTTCTAAGGTGTTGTTGTTGGGAGTTTGAAATAACAGTTTGCGGGTGTAGATTGACCAGTTGTGGTTGTTGATCGTATCTGGTCGTCTGATTTCCAAAGGTTACTCCTTATGCTTTCTGTTCGATATCCTGTTAGTGGTTGATTTTATTTTAACAATGGACAGTTTTTTTTCTGGAGCTCCTTATGAACATTGTATCCTTTAGAGTTTGTGGGATGATTTACGTCGAAAATCACACATTTTACTTCTCTACGTCATTTGGTGCACATTTTGCGGATCGTGATTGTCTTAAACAGAATATTTGGCATTTTATACATTGTGCAATTTTCCTCTTTGGATGTGGGGATTCAAAGGTTCAAAGGTAATAACTGTATCCACACTTGTTGTTGGAAGTCTGATTCAATTCGATGCGAAATAATAGTAGGGGTGTTTCAGTTACTCTTTGGCAAATGTTATTGTTTATATTAATTACGAAATGCCTACGATCTTCTGTTTCCTAATTTAATATTGTTATGTCAGTCGTAGGATGCAATGATGAGCACAGCAACTCTAAATTATCTTTATGATTCTACTGGGCTTTGCTTTTTTTAAATTTACGGCCCTAA
The DNA here is from genome assembly GCA_940337035.1 of Agriotes lineatus. Taxonomy (NCBI): domain Eukaryota; kingdom Metazoa; phylum Arthropoda; class Insecta; order Coleoptera; family Elateridae; genus Agriotes; species Agriotes lineatus. Next base: position 331,843 of record CALNHX010000026.1, read on the forward strand.
CAATAGACCTTGATTTGCGTTTTAACATCTTCATTATTTAGAGTTTTTAATGTGTAATCGTTTCTAAATTCTGTTAGTGGTTGAATAATTTTAACTTTTGTTTTTTTTTATTTCTTCTTCTCTTTGTCTTCTATATTTTCTTCTTGTGTCTTTTTTGTGTTTACCGAAGCGTTTAACCGTTAATCTTGCAATTTAGTTCTGTTAGTGCTACTTGTGACCTCAGCGATGTTTGTCTAACCCTTTTCTTATGATTGCAATTTCCCTTAGTGACTTGTTGGTAACCGATTTGGCTGACTGCTGACTTGCGGTATAATGGGTAGCAACTGAGCGTTTTGTTGGGTTTGTTATTTTGCATACTCGAAGTTCCAAGTGTAGGTTGTGGAATCTCTAAGTAGATAGGTAGTTGCTGTAGTAGCTGCATGTTTTGGTTAGTAATATAACAAGGGCAAGATATATTAACACGCCAAGGGTTTAGTGCTGGTTGCAATAAAAACTGCGCCGAGTGGCTGCCCGAGGGGGTTTTGTAATTAGAGAAACCTGAAACGAACTAGGGAGTGGGTACTGCGAGAACGAAGAAAAAGGGAGGTTTCAGGAAAAATTAATACAAGAAGTAAACAAAGGAATGGAAGAACGAGGATTTCAACTTGAACACTATACAGACAGAAGGCGCTGAGGCCCGAGCTTAGACAACGCAAGGGTATCAAATTTTCCTGAAACCATTAAAAGAGAGAAAAGGAGAGAGATTTTCTTGGATCCATTTGGAAGAAGAACGAAGTTGAAAGCTTTATGCTTTAAATATTTAGAAAAGTTAATGTGAACATGCACAGGTATTTGTCATGGAGCCATGTAGATCTTTTGGGGTACGTAGATGGTATGGGAATCGTTGACGCACCCACCAGTATGATTACAGTTTAAACCTTCTTCAGTAAAAGTGATCGTTTGGTACCATTATGGCGTCTTAAATTTCAACTTTGAGTCCGTTTTGAAAGCGAAACATTTCCATAAATCAACTAAACAGTGATTACAGTGTTTCCACACTTTTCTTCAAATTGTCCATTCTTCTGAACAATAGCACTTGCAGATGTACTTTATGCTGTTTTAATGCTACACATCAATCACTGTTCTCGTTAACGAGACGAATTGTAGAACAATAGTAAATTAATAGTTTACATGACACAAGTGTTGTCGGCGAGCTTGTCCTAAATCATGGCCAAGAAGACTATACTAAGGAGATGCAACTTCATATGACGGCTGTATATAAAAGCAGCCCTTATGTCGGGGATAGCCGTCGCGGCGCTGTCGACAGCGTGTAATGCCGTTCGAGAGTTGGAAGCGAGCTAAATTAACCTGTAATCGCAGTTAAAAGTCAGTTTACGGTTGTTAATCCAATGGAGTGTATTTCAAGTGTGTTATTAATTATTAAAACATGGTCCGAATTTCCAGTTACACTCAGCAAATGTTTGACATTGACAGTTCACGAGTTTTGTGAATGAATAATTGTACACCACGGCCGCCTTACTTGTCAGCTTTTAGCGGTCCGCTTCGAAACGGGAGTTGCGTGTCCTTAGTATAGTGTTCTTGATCATGGCCTTAATCGGTGGAGGGTTTCTCGATACAGCGCTCCAACAAAGCCGCTGCCATTTGTTTTAGCCAGAAGCCCATTGAGGCAATGGTTGCGTGAACCAGATAAAAACCGTTAATGACAAGTTCACATGTGTACATTAGCAAATAATAAATTTAGTCTTGGCGGCACTTGGCGTGAGTGTTGCAAACCAGTTCAGTTCTCGTGCTCGATGGCATACTTCCACTCTGCGCCAAACAAAACTGGGATGGGAAACTCTGCGATTGTTTATTTATTATGAGAACACTTTTACATTGTAGCTATATGCATTTCCTGCATCTTGTAACACAAATTGTACAGTTGTGTCATGCTTTCTTTTTGTAAGCTTTCGTGTACGTACTCGAGAGGATAATGCTTTGCGACCGCCGCAAATCATTTCACTCTGCTTACGGCTACGGCTACGTGCAAATAACTTGTTTCTGAGTGTCCGCAATTCAGAACGTAACGCAGCGTGTGATGAGCTCTTCAGAGTTATCTGTTAATCTCGGTAACACTAATGATGAGTGTCGTTGTATTAAAATTGACACACATTAGCGTCCGGGTGATTTAACGCGCGTTTATTACACTTAATTGTTGTGTTTCTCCAACATTTAAGGCCGGGGGTTCCCATGACTTGCACTTTGCCATACCAACAGCACGCGGAAGTATTGTGACCATGGTCGCAACCCTTGAGGACAATTTTCTGTAATTGAGAAATTCGATAGCTTCCATAGCTAGAATAATTTATATACTATAGTTTATAGGAACATTTAAAAATTAGCTCTGTATAAATTGAAAATATATTTTTTTAAATTTTTGGAATGCTTATAAATTAACCTTATGCACCTGGTACGTTTCTATTGTTATTGTAGGACTATTTATAAGCCGAATATAGTTGTGTTTGCACGATATGTATCTAGCCAGCCTTCTTCTGCTCGGTTGAGTTATATTCACACTTATCCATTAAAGAAAGTGCAGAAATAATTCATTATTACTTGAGTTGTAAGTTTTGCAATGGCATATTTACTACTTGTATGTATTTATAATTAAACCAGTGAACCACCCGAGCTACGCTTCGCTTCGCAAGTTACACGATTTATTTAATTTTACTTTACTTTTTCTTACTTTTTAAAAAAATAAAAACCGGCCTACAATCTAAGCCTAAAAATTAGCAAAAGTATCTTCGGAGGAAATAGAAAACAAAGAAAGAGACCACCGCTTTATGGTATAGATTTCGCTTACAGTTTTTCATTTTTTCCCCAATTTTTACGTTTACATTCAGACAAATAATGTTATCACAATTTTTGTTCTGCAAACGGAAGTCATCTAAAATACATTTTTACATTTTTTATTCGTAGTAAGCCAGAAGGACATCACCCATTATAGACACATAGACGTTAGTCTACTTTTTTATTTGACTCAGTTAATGAATTAAATTTAATAGCAGACAATTGGAACATGTAGTAAAGTGAGCTACATTAATTCGCAAAGAAAATATTGCAATCAGTAAGTTTCTAACCCTAGTCAAACGCCATAATCACTCGGCTAGAAGCACTATGTAACACAACGGCTTAACTTCGTATTATGCAGTGTGAATTGTTTATTTCAGCTTTTACATAATTATTGTTCGCTCGATTTAGTATGTGCAACGATAAACTGAAATTCAACGGTGGTCGTGAGGAGCTTAAAGTCAGTCGCAGGCGGGCTAAGCCGAAGGTCGCACGTTTGCAAGCGATTCATACTGCAGCCAGCTAAATAAAAACGACTTGAAAGCGGCACATTAAATCGAATTTGTTGCATATAGTGCTTGTGTGCCACAAGCCAATGTGCACGCTTCAAGAAAATTTTATTTTAATCGTATATAATAATACGTTTATGTAGTTCTGTTGCTACATAGACTGCAAATGAGAACAATTCACAAAATCAAGCATTGCAAGCAAAACACATTTTTTACATATAAAAAAGTTACATTACACATTAAAACTTACAATATAGAAATTCCTGTACTGAATAAAATGCATTTTCAATAAGAATTTTTCTTACAGCCGATGAAAATTGTCTAAAAATTGGTATGTTTCTAACTTCAGCGTCTAATTTGTTATAAAATATAGCACCAATATAAAATGGATTCGCTCTAAATAGTTCAAGACGGTGCAGTTTGAATTTTTTTTTGCGAATATGATCTACGTAAATGGGGTTCAGTAGTAACATCATAACTAATCGAAAAAACGATTTTTTGAGACGAATGATCAGATAAGCCGTTATGTATACTCTTGAATGTAGATAACAAATTTTTGAAATTTGTAAAAACATAATCAGCAGCCGAACCGCCATTATTACCTAGTCTAGTTATTTCATCATAACACAGTTTCTAGATTAAAAGCATGAACAAGATCTGACAACTGTTTGGTGTCATTATTTTTACAACGGTAATTAATATTAAGATCACCGCAAACAATTACCCTGTCACATTTACGTTGTTAATAATTTGGTGTAGACAGTCTTCAAAGCTTGCAAAAAATAAGTTGACATTGCTATCAGGCGATCTATATAAACATAAAATATAGTAAACAATACTGCCTAAAGTTAAGCTGATAGCTGCACATCAAATGTTTTATCTACACTTAACAGTACAAATTCATGCATTTCTGTAGCAGACAAAGCATTTCTTACAAAAATATATACGCCACCATGAGAAAAAGTGGTTCGAGAATAAGAACTAACTAAGGTAAAACCGTAAATATTTATAAAGTCGATTTCGTTTGGACGAACCCAGGTTTCCGACACACACATGACGTTGACGTTTTCGGTGGTTGAAAACAGTTCGATATCTTCAATCATGTTTTTAAGACATTGTACATTCTGATGTGCTACCGTTAAGTATTGCATTTTGACCGAGGTTTGCAGTAATTGCTATATTTCATAGTTCGTTTTTGATTTTATAAATTCCACTTGCTTTTGGTAGACAGGACATTTGGGATCCTTGGCTGAGCGGTCAATGTCGAAAGTTGTTTTGAACTTTTTGTTGTGATAGACATAGTTCACACAATTTAATGTCAATTCAAAGCAGTCTTTAATAAGATGCTCTTTAGAATAGTGTGGACAGCACAGATTAACAGATGGACAGTTTTTTGACTGATGACCCTAACGAAAGCAGCTGAAACAGCGAGTGATTGGGAAAGATTCAGTAACAAAACATTTTCTCTACTCCACAAAAAGGTAACCATTGTTGATAATTTTACTAAATAAATTCGGACTGGCTTCCACAATCAGATGTCTGTAATTCTTTATTTTTATTTTCCTGGCCATTTTGAAGTGTACATTATCCATCTCATTTAATTTATTTTGCACTAAAATATTTTCGCAGAGTTGGTCACCTGATGCATCATAATTTTTCACATTACAAGTTTTCAGTCTTGGCATAAATTGTTACGGTATTAATTCATCATATCGACATAGGTCGTATTGATTGTTCAAAAACGGGTACAAACTACAGGGTTCGCCGGCTTTACTAAAAAGAACACAGATCTTAATGTGCTGGAGCAGATTTTGTTGCTCCGGTTACTCGCACTTAACACAGTCGGGAAGGCGTGGTTCGAAAGCTCAAAGAAAAACCGGCGGCACTTACCCTGATGGATTGCTTAACAGAAAAAGAAATTCCTGAGCGCCACTTGGTTCTGATTAGGGGTGGCTGACGTGTCTAGAACCAAGAACAATACACGTAGCCTATGTAGAAGTCCTCCAAGTACGTTGCTGAACACCTCAGCCTGTTGTTTACCAAGCCTCCTCCGAGTAGCCGGGTGACCTTGTCGTTAAATCACTTACCTTCAAGGCCACCGTCACTAAAGAATAACAAAAGAACACTGAATGGCCTAGGGCTTGGGGCTTGCTTATCAAAAAGGCGTACTTTCAGCTTTACATTGCAAATTACACTCGGCCTTTGCCTCACTGGATTAATTAATGACCCAGAAGGGGTTCAGAACTCAACAAATAATCAAATTGACTTTAATGGGTTTATTATTTAAAGAATTAAAGTTTACACAAATCTTTACATTGATAATAATCACCCGGAGGTGAATTCAAGCTTAATAAAAAGAAAAGGCACACCCTACATGAATATAAAAAGGGTCCCAAGCAAAGTTACCTTATTGTCTAAATAGGTTGCTACACACTGAACAAAACGAAATAGATAACAGGGGTGAAGCCCCTGGTTAACAACAAACAAATCAAATCATAAGCTTAAGCTTTAAGTGAACGGGCGCAATATTTACGAACTCCCGGAAAACACATAACAAATATAGTCGCACCTTAATTAGGCACAAGAACACAATTGGTGTAATACATAGCTCCTACCTGGTAGCTGTAAGCACGTCGCTAGTTTCTGCTATAAACTCGTCCTCGGGGAAGCTTGGCAAGGCGTTGCGGAGGTACAGAAAGAGCTGGGGCCGGGCCTGATAGTTGTTTAGCGCAGAGCGGCGCCTAAAATGATGTGGGCCCCTCCTTGGGAAGAATCGGAGCGATAGAGTTGATTTTATTCCAGGCTTCAGAATGGCACTACGCAATCGGACTTTGCAAATAATGCAACCAGGGCACTACAACAATGACACGCGGTGGGCCTCCCGTCGACTTCGATAAACTCAGCGTCGGTAATTCAAAAATGCAGTACGCAAAAGGTTTTTCCCCACAAAGGTACGGGAAACCGTTAATCACAAGCTTAAAGATGTCGTCTCTAAATGGATCTGCAAATGGTGCAACTATCTTCCCCTGGGAAGTACATCAACTTAAGGAGACGACTCGGCTAGTTGCCAACACTGAAATATCGATAACTCAATCGCCCACCGCGCGCGTTCGTTCAAACACCCAACAAGGGTAAAATAATCGTCCAAAGGTCTAAGCTGAACTCCAAATCAAAATTTAATTACGTGATGATCACAAAGTTTGCATAACGTGGACACGAAACTACACTGCGTTCACCGAAAGCTTCCCGGACCGCCGCAAGCGGTCCGGGAGCGACAAAACTTGCACGTTAGTTGTGGTTCACAGCTCGATGCCAATTAATTCAGAAACGCGCGGGTAAAAACGATGGTCACCCCCGCGCAGAATGATCTCATTCCTTCAGAACAAAGAACCTGCCAGCCTTGCAAAAGAAACAAGGAACAATTAACACGAACAATTCTAGAACCTTCGACAGCCAAATCAGCGCTTTCAGCGAGCGAGGGGCGCAATTCAAGAAGCTAAGAAAAGGTATTATTTTACAATCTAATTTCCAGGAAAGAAACTTCACGTCGGCCTTGTGCAGGCGATCGGTTCCTGCATTAAAGAATGAATTCACGGACACAATTCGGCAAACGCAACATAAACGGTGATATTTATAATAGTTTCGAGGAAAGAAATCTTACTATGGCCTTGCGCCCGCGTTAAAGAATTGGTTACTTAAGAAAACAAATACGAAGCGCAAGCATTTCAATGCCCGCCGGAATAAATTTAAATATAACTAGTACAGGGCCGAATCCAGTGAAAATTCGGGCAGAATATTTTTAACTAATTTCGTTAATGACAACCTGTAGTTGGACTAATAGCAAAAATAGCTGAACGAGGTCAAAAATAATCTAACAAAATTTATTTGGTATCTTATATTATAAGAGCCGATGCCGCCGGTCGCCGGCCGCCGGCCGTCCAGACGTAAGCAGGCGCGCGCACACGCAGCATGAACGGCCTGGATACTAGCAAGTGGCACGCAAGCACGAATGGCGAGACCGCATTTGTATTGTTAACGCTGGCAAGGCCGGACGTCGGCTGGCCACCAGCCTAAGCAAGCATTTTTATTGTTAACCGTTTCTTTACGCTGGCAGGGCCAGACGTAGGCTGGCCACGAGTTCTAGTTTTAACAGAGAAAGAATGGCCGACCGCTTGTTTAAATTTAGTTTGCTTTAGTTTTTATTTGTGCTATAGCTTGCCCAAGTTCAATGGGGTTAAGTTTCGTTTTTGTAAAGTTTAAGTCACTTTTTTGATTAGCTTGTAGAATAAGAACAGACGATGTATCTTTTTTGGGCTTTTTTACGACACTACTAAACGAGGGATATGATATTCACTTAGAGTAATTTAAGGTTTTATCGATACCCCAAACCGAAGGCAGTTTTCTATTGTTCAATATTTCGAGCCAATTTTTATCGATATCGCCTAACCTCAAATTTAGCAAGTTATTTACCATTTTTAACTCATCATTTAGTTTATACAAAAGCTCTAACTCACGGTTTTGTTGTTCAAGTTTTTTTTATTTGCATCTTCTTCATCTTCGGTGTTTATAATACCACTTTCCAAACGTTGACGTAAACCACCTTGTGAACAGGATTTGCATCCCTAGTTGGTTTTGTTCACACTGACAATTGTTGCCATTATATGGAAACATTTCGAATGAATTCCTAAACCACAAGTTATACACTTATCGACCGAACGCATTTCGCTGTTACAAAACTCGCACTTTTTATTAGTTTGTGTTTTATTGTGGAACTGCATCGTCTACATCAGGCGCAATCTTGACGAATTCTGAGTAGTTAGGTAATTGCAAAGCCTCCTTGGAGTTTAGTGACGTCCCATTTGCTTCTTGACATCGGGCGCCACAGAAATGACAGCCAGCAGCTGGGTGATATCCCTCGCCGCATTCTTGGAAAACTTTCATAGAACAAATCATTTAAGGAATGAGAGAGTTCAATCCGAGTCCTATTCAGCAGTTCCCATGTCTCAGTTTAAGATAACCTGATAAGAGCACGTTTGCAGTTTGAGTGATAAGCGTTTTTCTGCAGGCTGGTTGTGAAGATTACTCCACCGTAAAGTAACGCGCTTAATAGACAAAGAAATAAGAGCGCAAATTGCGACGGCGTATTTCGGTGCAGTTTAATATTCGCGTATTAAATACATCTATTTCGGAGTCTATTTAAAATGTTTTAAAAGTAATGTATTTTAGATACAGTTATTTAGATAGTACTTGAGTTGTAAGGGAGTGTGGGAAGTAGCCAAATCGTAAAAATCGAGAAGCCCGTGTGTGATGGACGCTAAATCATATCAAATGATAGTTCTTGGTGTTTTTCGTCAATTCACTGGTGCCGTTGGGTCAAATTTTCAACTCGGCACGACAATGCACAGTTCCATGTAATGCCGGCTGTTTCTGAAACCCTGCAAAAAATCCTCTAAAATTACTGTTTTCAGTGTTTCCAGGCAAGAGTACCATTAACAAAGATTTTCAAATATCCAACTATTATTGACAAATATTGCGACTCTAAAAAGTTATGATGAGTAATAACTCCTTACCCTTGCGTAGATTACCTTTATACCAAATCCTTTTCATAATAATCTAATTTAGCATAACAAAAGGGTAGATATGCATATTAGCCTCAAATTGTTCTAGTTATATTATATTAAGTAAATAAATTTTGTGTTTTTCTATTACTTTACTCAGGGCTGTAGTTTCCTTACAACGCAATTTCAGGGCGTTATTGATATCAACGCCAATAAGAAATCTTGGACGAGCACCTCATTCAATAACTTTATGTTGTTCTTCTTTTTAAGGCTAATGGCCTGTTTTAACTTCGAAGTCGCAGTTTTATGTGCCTTTTTTATTCGTAAGCTGGGGCGCTGGGTAGATGGTTAGCATTGCCCGTCGAAGCTCGAGTTCCCTTGTTAGGGATTAATAAATATCAGAAATGTTACTGTGGTAGCCGACGAGCGATTTCTAAAATCCCGGTGTAATCGACTGGGATCGAACCCGGGTTGAGCGACCGAGAGTCGAGCGTGCTGCCTGCCGTCCACTCTCTTTTTTCTAAACTGATCAACAAGTTTCGCTTTTTTCTAAGAAATATTCAAACAAGGCTGCACATCAATAATAGCTTACGAACAGAATGAAGATGACAACGTAGAAAAATTAGGCAAATATGACGGGCACCTGAATCGAAGAATGGAAAATAAGACTAAGGGAACAAATGATTGTGAACTAGTGTTATATAATAAAGATAGAAAGATAAATAACAATGATCTGATTGTTACGAACACTATAATTTCAGACTTCTATAAAAGTAGAAAAAAATACACTCACACTAGATGAAGAAACCATACGAGTGTAACATGCCAGATGTGGAAGAACACAAACATGTAGAAGAAAACTGGACAAAGCTTAAAAATACGATACTGCATGCAGCTAAACAAAACTGCAGTGGTGCACAAATCAGAAGTGGTGTTAAGAAGAGAACTGCTGGACGGACGAAGAAAGTAAAGAGAAAGTAAGATAATATAAGAAAAATGAAAAAGATGTTTACAGAGTAAAGTACAGGAAGAGTATGAGAAATATAAAGATTGAAGAGAAGTAACAAAGGAAAGCAGTGAGAGCGTAAAAGAAGAAAACATTGGAGGAGTTTGGCAACAAAATTAAGAACAGTTATAGTAAAAACCAGATATTTTTCAACAAAATACAGGAACGAATATGGAACAAGAAGCAACTACAAAATTCATTAAGGATGTAGAGAGAAAGAACGAAATAATTTAAGAATAGAAATAATACTTCCAGAAACTAGATCAGATACAAATCTACTTTCCATGGATAATGTAAGACCCAAGAAAGAGGAAGTCCCGCGAAGTAGAAAACATAGTAAATAATAATTAAAGTGGGAAAATGACAGAATCAGTCGCAAATACACCAATATTTATTGTAAAATATTTGGGAGTAAAAAATGGCAACCCTTAAAACTGCTCAACCAACCCATGAAATGCAAGAAACTCCGAACGACTGGTGAATATCTGTAGTAGTTCAATAATATTGATAGAGAATTAGCTTGGTGGAAGAACCACAAATCCTGATTTTTAGCACTAGACAGATAAGTGAAATAATGCTAAAGCATAATATATTGCACTGAATCATCGTTGCAGTGCTTTTAATATTAAATGGTCCTTCAAGTATTGATATTGATCAATTTTTTTAAATTACAAATTCTTCTTGTTCGTAATCTAATGTCAATAATTACTATTATACATAACTCCTGAAAACTCAGGCGTGGATTCTTTTATCTAGTTACTTGCTTTCTCAAATATTAATGTTCTAATATTTTAATTCGCATTTGCATAAGTCACAATGCTTATGTCAACAGACTCTCAAAAACAAATTTGCAATTCTAATGACAAATGCCCAATATTTTTAATGGTACACAATAATATAAAAAAACAGTAAATAATTATTTCTTGGTTAATTTCACCTTCTTATTGTCTTTATTTAGTTTCTAGTTAGGATTTTGATAAGAAAGCACCCACCTTGTATTTTGCTCACACAACGCTCCATATAGCAACTTCTCTTTGATCTGCAACTAAACCTTTTCAAGCATCTTCCTACGATGCACTGCTCACTGACAGACCACACGTCCCAACCGTCCAATATCAGCAAATTTCCGACAGCAACCAGTAAACAGAGCAACCTGGACATCTACCTGCTACAGTAAACTGCCACCCTCCTGAAATGCGCCTCCTCTCTCCGACGATATCCTTCTGGAAGCTTCACTCAGCAACAAATAGCTTGACGTAATCCCATTTGATTTATGTTACATGTCAAATGCAATCGCTCCAATAAAGCTGTCCCAGTATGTTTCCTTAATGATTCACTTGTGTATAGCAATTCTTCTATCCATTAGTTTCCTCTACCCTATACCAATAATCATCGTTAATTCTTCACTTCTTCTGGTTATTATTTTAAATTCCATTTTATTTCACCTCGTAGATTTGTATTTTTACCCTTTTTATATTTTCCAAACATTACTTAAATAAAACAGGGTTATATTCAATATTTTAATTACACCAAAATCGTTTAATTAAATTTTTTCAGCTTATTATTTTTAATAATTAGAAACAAATTTCTTAACTATCTCATTTCCCTTTTTATACACTCTAGTCTTTTCTATTTTAGTTCAACCTACTAAATTTTATTTTTAAAATTAGCATTTGTCATTGACATTGAAATTGTATCTTATCAATATTATTTTATTTTCAAATTCACCTGTTTTTCAAAAAGCTATGTTGCATTCACATATCCGCCTTATCCCAAAATAAACCAAAACTATTTCCAATCCACTGTAATTTCAAAATTTTAACAAATTTTATTCCAATACACATTTAGGTAGTACCATAACAATATTGTTTTTATAGACTTATAAAAGACATTTGACAAGAAAGATATTTAACAGACACTAAAAAGCAGAGACGTTGGGAAAGGACTAATGCGTTTAATTACGCCTATATACAGGGTGTCCGGAAATGTGTACAACGAAACACCACAAGTTCATTGGTCCAAAATATGATGATTTAACTTAGTTTACCTATATACAAAGTTGCTTAGTTTAGCCGTTAGAAGGCTCAAGTTAGCACCGGGAGAAGTAGTTGGTCAGAAAACCACCATCAAGTAAGCAACGTGTGTGACTCTTCCGTGCTAGGTAGCGGCCATTGTGAGGCATTGACTGCCCTTCGATGCAACTTTATCGTCGTCGGATTCAAACTTTGAATTCGACGCAAAACACAGCTTAATTATGAATCTGTAATTTTTATAGTACTTAATTTCTATTCTTAATTCTGTACCTGAGAAACTTCAATTAACATCCTGTATAGCGATGCTGACACCGACGCAGACTTAAATATCTTCCTTTCCATCGATGTCTGTTACCGTCGCGTCAAGCGGAAGCTGTATATGTTTGTTTTATTAATTACGGTGGCTACCCTACGAATCCTAGGCAGCTTGGCAAATCCAACCGCTGAAAGTTTTTCGCTGTTTGTCAAATGCTCGCTCAGCGCAGAAGACCGACTTACTTTAGCCTTTCCATCCAATGCTACAAATTAATTATTAATGCGCCGAGCTAAGTTGGACTCATTTTATTAGTTAAGTAACGCATGTTGTAAAATATTTAAGAATCGAAGGATTTAGGTGGACTTAAGTTTAAATTTCATGCACATTGGGTAACATTCCTGTTAAATAGCACCACGGGAAATATGGGCAAGAATTATCTTGTGATACCTAGCAGCACAAACAGATGTTATGTATGCTATTAATATAGTTCTCAAATTTAACACACTGTAACTCATTTGTGAAGCGAAATGCAGTCACGTGTAGTAAGATAAGCATTCCGGAAGTTACGAGTTACGAGCACACTTTCTTTCGTCGTCGTTAAAGGTTATAATGTTGGTAGAATCACCCCCATCTTTTCAATGAGCTAACTCGAGCACCTTCTTGGGCTTATTAGGGATCGTAAGCGGGTTTTCGCTGATAACGATGTTTATGAGGGAATTAATAATAAGGAATACTATGAACGTAAATATAAATGGAACAAAAACCATGGTAACTACTACTGACAAATCAATGCATGGTACACACATAGGAGGAGAAGAGTTTCAACAAGTTAAGTGTTTTAAATACCTAGGTGCGCCCTTAAACGATAATGGGAAAACAGATGAAAAATAAAAAAAGTGGAAGTGACTAGATCACTTCTGGCTATTGGTAACAAATTCGTGAAGAATATCAAAATAATTATTAGATATGTGAAACTAAGAAACATCAGTTTCCAGACTGTAGACGTTCCAAATATTGGTTTGTAGCATTTCCAACCTTTCTGAAATTAGGAGCTTGAGACTAATGCCATTCACGCAACGACCAGATATCGAAAAACGATGAATATTTATTATATTTGGAAAGTTTCTTCAATTTAAACCGGTAAAACCTTCTGCTCGAGTGTCAAGTGTCTGGTCAGACACAAATACCCCAGAAGTGCATCTGACATAAAGCAAAAGTTTTGTGAATGCACTACACCTCACCTTTGCCTGCATTTGCATAATTACAAGAATTTTTCAGGTTATGTAATTCAGTGGATTTTACATAAGTGTGTCATTTTAAAATATTTAGTTCTTGTTTACACTACCGGAACAAAAAATATTTCGATTTCCGAATATTGTCAGAGACAATGGTTGATTACTAAATATGTGTAACTTTATAGTGCTGAATGTTCCTGCGAAATAAATTAAAAGTAATTGGAAATTGTATTGATGATTTGACAGTGTGCGAATGTATACCCACAATCTACAACATAAAAAGCTTTCACATGCACTATAGAATTTTGAAAAACAATGAGCATTTGCATACAAATTAACGAGTACAATTTATCAGAACCAGAATGAAGGTTTTAAAATCTTAATAAAGCAGTAACAGAGGTTGTACCCAGTGATGAGAAGCTTTGCATTGTAAATCAGTCTTAAAATACATTAACATAATAATACCATTCTCCTAATTTTTAACTCATTAATAATTAATATTACATTTGAACTATAGCTTTCTCAATTTTTTAATATACCTTTTCAAGTTAGAACCTCAACAGGCTAGATTTTGAATATTAATCAATCAATCTAGAGCCAAAATATGTTGCCAAAGTAAACACTCACATACCGGTCTCGAATTCAAATTGAATAGCTTTTCTTGTCAGCGAAATTACTTTTTTGCAGCGGACCCACTTTTCATATGGAAACGGGTGCTCTTGACTAAGATGACAGGTAAGTGTGTATTATTTACTATATTTATATGCTCAGTTATGTATATATATATTTGCATTTTGTTTTTTAGGCGTGTCAGAAACACTTTCATAGTGTGGATTTAACGACTCAGATATGTTTACATTTTACAAAAGCTTGGAATAGAAAGTATTTTTCTCGATAAATGCATTAAAATACTTCAAACGCTTCTGCATCTTCAACTGACCTTTTGTTTGGTATGGATGGAGTCTATACATAAATGTAAGTATAAACGATCCCTACGTTACCAACAACGAAACAAATTATTCAATTAAAACTCCATTTAGCTTCTTTTACAAATCTGTCTAGAAAATAGTCCTTACTCTCATTTATTTATGATCATAACTCAAAAACAAAAATGTGAACTGTCGAAAACAGCTTCTACAAAATTTTTAAATCCATTCCAAAAATACGGTGCACGTGCACTTTAAAGTCAAAACTTTGGCGGAGTCACTGCCGCGCCCCCCTTGCCCTCCTCAAGTTACGCCTATGGGTTTCCAGTTCGTCTTAGTTTGCTGCAATTATTAGTGTATCATTAGCGTATAGTAGATTATTATTAATATGCCTGCAGCCCACAGAGACTCCACCATTCCATTGGGCGATCACTTTCCTCATTTCTATTTCACTATGAATGCTGACAAAGGTACCTAGTATCTCCACCACTATTGGTGATACTGTGTACGTTTGTTTTATGCTGAATTTTACTGCCTACATTAAGATGCTTGGTTTATGTCTCCTTATTCTTGTAGTTCTGTCAGTATTTCAAATAATACCAATTCTAAAATCTTCAAGGAACCAATAGTGTGCGCGCACTATGCAAGTACAAAACAATATAAGTAAATAAGAGCAGTCGAAATCGGTTCGGCGAAGTATAAAAAGTCTAGTATTAAAAAACTATAAACTAAAATAGATGCCTGGGCTTCGTCGCACTACGAAACCTCTCAGAACACGACGTACTTGTATATACATTGTACTATTTACGCCATTGAGAAGCAATTGCTTAGTAGAATCGCCGAATAGCTTGCATATATAAGCGAAACCACTCGTCTACTGCTTTTGACAAACATAAACTGTAACGTAAATCCAAACAAAGCATAAATCACATAAAATTGGTTAATAACTAATGGTTGTTCATTAGTTTTAAATTAATAAGCAAGTAAAATTGGTAAACAATTTACTATTGGATGATAGCTTTATACTGTAACTATAATAATTTAAGATCTATAATTTGTAACCTTTATAACCAAAGTGATTCGAGAAGCAATGCGTTTTGATTGCAGGAGAAAAGGGCAGGTAATGGCGGCAGTTCTGGGTACACAAAATGTAAACAGAAGTAGATGCGTTTTCTGCCTAACGCTTTCAAAATTGTGGATTGGATAGCTATGTATACTTTAAAAGAGATATTGGTATTATGCCTTTGCTTTTGAATGAGGAAACTTTAGGAAGTAAATTAGAGAGAAAATTTGGTTTTCAGGCATTATTAGTATCCCCATGTCCTTTTCTCTAATAAGGAGGCATCTTTAAAGGTGAAATTATTAAATGATAACAGCATTTACTGTTGAATATAATACGTTATTTAATTCATTCCGTTGTCAGGCAATTTTTATGCTTTACCGATATGCCACCTGTTGGAGTATTTTCAGTACAAAGTTTATGATTTCTCTTGTATATAGGTTCTTTTTTTAGTCATATTTTACCGTATAACTCTTCAGCTATTAATATCTCAAATTCTAAAGTTGACACGCACGCAACTCAGCAACACAGTCAATGGGAGCAAGCAGGACATCTTCCAAAATAATTTTAACGTCTGTCGCACTCTATCGATAGCGAGCTGTCGAGCCTGTTGCGAGCTGCGTTGTGATTGGCTACATCTGCGTGCCGCAGACAACGCGTCTGGGCGCGAATCTCGGCTTAACGTTTGTTCACAATTAGTCAGTCTCGAGCCGGTGTGTATAAGCGCGTCTTTGCGAGCGTTTTTGGCTCTTGGGTGCCGCCGTGCTGTTACAGATTTATTACGATTTCTGTGTTGAGTCGGTTCTCGGCGAGCAGTGCAAGTAGCAGGATGTGTTTTGGGTTTGGTGTGATGTCTTGGTCGATGCGATAAGCCGCTCGTAATCATTGTTGAATGCCTGTCTGATCAATTGTTCCGCTTCCGGTTCGGGATCTCATCTACGAGTAAGCTAATTAACGGCCTCGCAGGTTTTCGTGGTCGCCAAGGGGGCGCTGCACAATTCTTCCCGAGTAAATAGGGGACTCATTAGACGTTGCAGGTTTCCACCCACATCACGTGGAACGGCAGCTATAGCGATTGGTGCTGTCCGCCTACTGCAATTAACGCTTCGCATCGAGGCCAAGCCGCCAAAATCGAAGGTATAGTGCTCTCCTATCTTTGTACAATAATCGTGCAATTTTTGCCGTCAGCCGGTCCGTTTAAATGTAGCATATTTGCTATCCGCCGACTATGCAAGGCGTTGTACACTCATTTATAAATTTAATCTTTGTGTTACAAGCTCGGACCGACCTTTGAATCATGTTTTGCCGTCAGCCGGTCCGTTTAAATGTATTAAATTAAGCATATTTGCTATCCGCCGCCTAATCAAGGCGTTGTACACTCACTGCGAAATTTTAACCGTTGTGTTACGAGCCCGGCAATATCTTGGAAATTGTCCGTTTATGTTTTTGATGCCAGTCGGCGACGCCGATTATACGTTGTTTTACGCGTACAGGGTTGCGCAGTATTTTTAGATAAGGCGTCCCCAGCTGGGTTTTATTTCTTGTAGGTTTAGTCCATTATATGATGAGAATTTGTTGTATACGCTGACCACGTCGGCACCGTTGTAGTTTTCGGCCATGAGTTTGGCCTAATAGATCTGTTTACTGTATTTGATTTATAATTATCCTTTGTATTTGTGCATTCTTGTTTACAGGGTGTCAAGATTAATGTAAGGTGACGCCTGAGTGTTTAAGCGTTGCAGGTAAGTCGGTTGCACTCGTCGCTACAGTGCTGAAGTTCATGAGGATGCTGCTATATTCGACTCCCGTTAAGCTTCAGGTTTCGCCAAGGTGATAAGTTAGATGGTAAGCTTATTTGATTTTCCCGGTTTTACTCTGGGTCTATCCTTGTATTTTCGTTTATGTCGATGAAACCGGGTGGCGCCCTATTTAATTTTATTGTAAAAAACCTTTTCTCGCTCCACTGATGTTTAGCCGGCATTTCTTGTTGCGGGTTGGGTAGCGGCCTTAGGTGAGTTTTTGTCCCGATTGTGTCAAAATATCGTCCGCGCTGGCCGTTTAGTTTTTGTATGAGCCAGTGCAGTGTCGTAAAAGTCGATTTAGACTGTAACAGTATAATGACGAAATCATCTCCAGAAGTTGGTTTTCTAATATAACACATAGACAACATTATCGTAGTAAGTAACACTTGGTAAATTTACGTTTTACTTCATAATTCCATACGTACATGTTACGGTTAATGTCAGAAATCGGGGCTTCTCGCTATGCTGTCGAACCCCATTGTTGTGAGCTATATTGTAATGCATCATATGCTAGTCTTTTCCTTGGGAACTGAAATTCAAAAGAAACGTCTCGTACTCTTTAGCGTTTGTGTAGATTGATTGCCCCTGTTGTTCACCAAGCTAGCTCGGTATACATGAAACTGTTACTTTTAACTTAGCTCGTGGATAGAAAGTGTCAGTATTTACCGAAACAGAAAGCTAGTTTGCACTTGTAGTATTCTCGGCTGAAACTAACATGCACACAAAAACCAATTTGATCACACAAATAAACATAGATATATTGATGCTTTAAATACACATATAACATCATAAAGGCATAAACCCTAAAATATATGGTCATTCCCAAACATATTAGTTTAAGATACACCAACTGAATTATTAACCTGCCATAGCTCGTGTCTATACGCGTTGACAAGAAACAATGCATTTACATTTTTTAAACTATTAGGCAGCAAATTATTTACTGCGACGCTTCCATACCATTCTTATTTAGCTCTCTGTTTGGTGATTTGACATGTGAGTTGCTTACACACGTTCGACTTGGGGCTTAGCCCGCTGGTGAGTGCGTGCTTTCCCCGCTATTCTCGAAGGATCTTGTTTATTACTGTGCCTCCGGAATAGAACTCTTCACACTGAACGGACTCGTATTCGCGCACTTTAAGTGCTAAGTTTTAATGACTATATCTAATTAACAATAAAAAGTATGCAAACGCAGACTGCCTATAGCTAGGTGGAAAAGGCCAACTGCTTGTTTCAACATTAACCAGTTAATGTTAACCAAAATAAGTGTTCAGTATCTGAAATAAGTAATGCAAGACTATGTATTCAGGTATCAATCGTCCCATACTAACATTTGGCGGAAAGTAGTGGTTAATGTTCTTAAGGTTTGTGCAGTGAATAATAGGGGGGTAGATGCTAAATGCATTTTAGAAAACAAAAAAAATCCAGAATTACTGCTAATAGTACTGATATTCCTAATACCTAGACTATATAGGTACTATAATTAGATAAATAGATAATATTGTAAATATAATTAAGAGAACATAAAGAAATATAAATAAAAAATAAAACTTTGTAAAGCATCTTATGACACAGATCAAACTTTAGTGACATTTCCTATTGCACAGCAAGTTGGACAGTTTCCATCGACATCTATTTGCTCCAAATTTTTTACAAATACACACCTTTTGTAACCTTGGCTGCGAGAAGATTTGTAGACAAATAATTTGCTATTTTTTCCAAAGATTCTTCTACCTCCCAAACATATTGAAGCGAAATTAAAAACATGCATGGCACACGCTAAACTGATTTCTAGTAAACAATTGAGTCCCAATTTGGTTTAATACCACCTTCATAATACATTTCTATTTCCTATTCTGGTGAGGAAAGTATTCACTTTCCGCACTGCGCTTTAATGTCAAGTGGTAATCATCTGACTGGATAAAACTGACAAATGTAAAAATTTAATTTTGGCAATTGTTAATTCTTTTTGTCAATGTCAAATTATGGATATTAACGATACAAGTTCTGTGACAATAAGCGAGTTTCGTTAAGTGCCGTAAGCAAAGGTGTATTGTTCAATATTTTATCTTTATCAATAAATTTTGGTTCTGGTGCGGCAATATTACTTATAACTGCACTAAGTGCGGTAATATCTCTTAACGATACTGAAATTAATTTTCTAAATAGTCTATAACAACACCGGTGAAGAAAAAATCTTGCTGAATGCGAAATTGTCGTAGGAAAAATTGTATGTAGCACACACGTAGAAAGGCAATTGAAAAACTTGTGTGAATGGATCGCTCGTTGGTACTCGTGCTTCTTTTTTTACATGCGTTTTCCAATTGAATTTTTTCCTTAATTATATTACAACATACTATTTTAATTGCAATAACAGCACATACTATAGTGCTTGAAACAACTCTTCCTTCGTCAACAGCAGCTACTGGGATGCGCACTCTGTCACTTATTACTTTGACACTTAAAAATTTGTGTAGCGAAGCAAATGTTCTTTAGCTAAAATTCTCTTAGGTCATATCAGTGCTTTTTGAACGCAGAGCTTACATTGGAACACGCACAAAATTAATGAACGATTATCTTGCTGATCGCATACATCACACCAACAATTCAATCAAACTGCTCAATCGATTGGCTCCTTGCCTTAGGACAATCATCCCACTGCTATTATTACCTCTTCCCTGGGCACTAACTTTTGTTGGACCTACCGGTTCATTATTTGTCTTTAATAAAAGATTGGCATTGTTATCTTCACTTTTACTTCCGCCTATATTCTGCATATCATTCAATATATTTGTAAGATTATCTTCAGTATCCAACTTCTCCATTCTCTTTGTAGCTTCAGAAGAAATAGATCAACCTATACAAACACCACAGCCGAACATTGCTTGACAAGCCAATTGTTTGATAGCTTCGTAATAAGCTCTATCTTCCATCATTTGGACAAAACGTTCGCTATCGCGCTGCAGAATTATTGGAGCACGGAGAATGCATAGGCATATTTGTCGGTTGAAAAATGCGCACATTTGTCATCTCACTTTCCAGCTATTATTATTCTTCTTCTCTAGCTCATTTTATTCATCGTCGAATGTAAGCCTGCCTTAGAGTTTTCCATTTTTATTTATTGTGTGTTTTTTCCAACCACTCATACCCTACCACTCTTCCTGCCGCTGCACACCTTGTCTGTGGCCTTCTTCAGCTTACATTGATTTCTCGAGCCTCCATTCCATCACCCTTCGTGTTCATCTATTATCCTTTATTCTTCCTATGCGCTCCGTCCAATTCCATTTTAGAGTGCACAGACTTTCCATTGCATCAATTGCTGAGATTTTCTTCGTATTTTAGTATAGGTATTTGGTTTCGCAACTTGATGTTGAGTATTATTCTTTCCATCGCCCTTCATGTAACGCGAAGCTTATGTATAATTTTCTTTCGGCTCACGCCTCTGTGCTTCAATTTACCACTGACAACACGTATTTGTGGAAAATTTCCATCTTGAGAGTTACGTTTAGATCGCTCTTCTACTATTTTCACAGCTCGGTGTGTAGGCCGTCTATATTTTTAATGTCTGTGGTGTGGGTTTTCGTATTTTTGCGCGTTCATGGGCTTCCTTGACTTTTATCTGCGCGAACAAGCGACTCGAATGTTGGCGTTTGTTTGACCGAGTCTTTTCTTCCTGTCCTGGTAACTTCGTTGTAGCGTCTTTGAAATTGCTCTGCTGCTTTAAGGGCTTACAGAATATGGTTGTTTTGGTTTGTGCCCCCCGTAGAAGTTGCGGATTGTTGTACATCGGGCAGTTCAGTAGAATTTTTTTTTCTCGCGTCTAGTTGGAGAATTCTATGTGCGTTTCACCCGTCATTCAGCGGCCCGTAACCCGAATTTATTTGAGGTAAGTCCTTTCGAAATGTTTGCGTCGATTCTTATCGAAAGCATCCATGAGTCTATTTTGGGTTCTCTCTTTTCTTCAGCACTCTTCTTATCAGCTGCATTTTAACGTTTAGATCTGTAGGCCTCCGCTTATCTGTATTATCACATAGCGTGCAGAAGGGGCTCAAAAGAAGCTAAGATCAGGTTTTGTCTTTTTTTCTTTTAAGTAAAATTATACAAGATGCGATCCAGTGAACCAGAGGTTTACTCGATTATTACCAATTCGAACGTCGGCTGGTATTGTACAGTTCACTCCACGAACTGCGTACCTGAATAATTGATTTCCCAACCACGGCGTCTAGTTTAATTGCGATTGCATTTAATTTAAACTGTTGTGGATCATGTTTGTACCTTTGTTAGGACTGGTGTATAAGCCTTTGTCTTTACAAGCCGAATCGATTAGATGCTAACAGGGTGTTTGGTAAATTAGATTTACCTACTCCTTGTAACGTTCTAAGTCAGCTGTCAGATTGTTTTTTAATACTTTAAATGTTTGGCCTAATTATACAAATGTATTTACTTTTTTTATTATTTGGATTTGTAACTAGAGTAGTCTTTTGTTCTTCTATTTGGTTTATATTGTTTTATTTAGGCACATTTTTCATTCTACCTGTTTTGGTTTTTTTGTTTAATTCTTCTATCAATGTTTCTAGCCTGTCTCAGGTAGTTGAGTTTTTCACCATCTATTGTTATTCCTCTGTCTTTAAAATATAGCGTTCTAAACATGCTTTCTAGAGCTAGTGTAAATAGTTTGGAGTAAAGTGAGTTTTCTTGTCATAACTACGATGTACCGCGCGATCGAAAATAAAGAGGAATTAGAGCAAGCCGTGTTATTGGTTCAAAGTCAAAAGTCAATAACTACTTCCAGTGCATATCTAACCTATTAAAATCTTGTTTAAAGTCTTGTTCGATGTAAAATCCGCTTTCAATGAAAGTGAGTATCTAATAACTATAATTCTGTTTAATAGCCGTTAAGCAGTCGCGTGACTACGGAGCACGGTGGTGTAATGGTACAAAGTTGGGCCGCTGAGTTTAGGGTCACGAATTCAAAGCTAGGTGGGAAATTACTTTTTTTATTATTGAAAGATTCTCTATTTATTGTGAAACAATTTTTTGGCTCCGCTTAATTGTTTCGCCAGTTACCAATTTATTTCCGGGCCAGCCTGTATATTCCCACTTGAATTATTATTCGCTGTATTTCAAACGATATCAAATCTTGTCCGCGCAAAATTGCTGGATTTGGTTTTTTGGAAATTCACTTCTTATCGCTTTGCGCCAGCGAGCAGCTATTCAGTTGTTTTGCGGGCATTTGATTTTTGCATTCGGTTAAAGTAACTTGCTTCTACGAAGGCTTTCCCGCGTGCTACCGCACCAATTTTTAATTAACTTCGTTTGTGAGCTGATGATTAAAGTCAGGTATGTCTACGCTATTTGTTTTATATTCATTTTAGTAATTTCCCGTTTTTTATTAGCTCTTTGACGATATTCTTCAACGTCACTTTTAAACGCCATTCTTTGATGCCGTTTTTAGACGACTCTTTATTTGGGTTTCCTAATTAACACCCTAATCAATAACTTAGACCCGCAACTCCTTTCTGGAATGTCACCTTGAGCTTGCCAAGTGTTACAAGAAGCGTCTATTCCATTATCAAATGTGGCCACGAGTTCGAGATTGCTGTCGGCTTACGCTAAGCTAATCCTGGACCAATTCAGTGCATGCCGGCAACGTTTTTTATTACCACCCAGGTTAGTCTTGTTTCAACTTTTGTTGATAACCACGTTCGCCTATGAATTGTTGGCTGAATAGATTGTAACGACGCTTCCGATTTACAATTTACAAAGTTAAACTACGCTTTACAAATTTAAAACGTAATGTATTAATTCTTTACAAATCTACGCTTTACACATTTAAAACGTAATGTATTAATTGTTCATAAATCTATGCTTTACAAATTTAAAGTTTTGCTAAATGAATACGTATTAAGAATTTTGTAAAAAGTGCCCTCACGCCATTTTACTATCATTACCGAGATAACGGTTAAAACATATGACAGTGGTAAGCTTACTCCTTCATTGAGTTGTAATCACATTCAATCCAAGAGCCCAAAAGAGTTTCGCATATTTTTTGTGCGTGCTGCATTTTCAGCATTAGTAGTATACTGTATCATTATACTGTATTTAAACCTTGTAATAAACAATTTACAGACCTAATTACGATTTTGCGAGCAACTATGAATTATTAATTAAATAAACCTAATTGTTGCTGTAATTTTATTTATTTCTCGAAATCTGTGATTTCTGGCGCCCTGTGTTTTTTACTATTATTAAAAGAGCTTGCAGCAGTTCAGCTGATGATAGAAATCTGCGACCCAAGGCTATCGAATTTGAAGCTAGCTAGGTCATTGCGGTGAGTAAGAGCATTTCAGAGCTACCGTGGTGTATAAATGATAAGGGGGTTGATCTGCGATTATACTACCATTGATTATTATTAGTAATCGATCGCAGGTTGGCTTCTTTATTGTTTCAATTGTCACCTTTTAGGGTCCCTTCTCACGAGGCGTTTTTGCAGCGCTGCAGAGTGGCGCCGCTGGTAGAGAAACATTGTTTTAAATAGACGCCTTCACACGGAGCGTTCAACGAACGCGCGGTGGCGCGTTTGAGCCACTCGTAGCAGACTTCCGCTACCAGAAGCGCGCGCTGCTAGTCGCGAGACCCCTTCACACGGCGCGACTCGCAGCGCTACTAGCGGCGGGCGGTGATTCTCGGAAGCGCAGCCGCAGAACTAAGCCAGTGCTGCCGCTTGATACATAATTTTGGCAACATCATGCCATAATTTTACGTCAGGCCAACGGCAACACTGACTTTTTAGTTTGTTGCGGGTTACCGTTAAATTCGGTTGTATTGTATGTGCTTGTGAAAATGGATAGGGAAGTTTTCAAAATCGACACTGCGTCCATCTCGATGCACTGCAAGTGACAAACTACCTATTTCGGTTTCACCTGGCAACGCCGGCGGTAGCGCTGCTGAGCGACTTAGCAGTTCTGCCTGCTACACAGTAGCGCCGCAATAACGCGCCACACAATCGCGTACCCTGCCACTCCACGGCGCCACTCTGCAGCGCTGCAAAAACGCCTCGTGAGAAGCCGGCCTTAATGTAAAATGCCACTGCACCTCAACACTGTGTCGAAATATTGATAAGGCGCTTGCACCTTTTCTTCTTATTTTATTCCGATATTTTTCTTCTTTTTCTGGTGGGGGGTGCTTTTTAGTTTTTATAGTGTTCGGTAGTATCTGCCTGTTTTCGATTTTGGGATTTTGATATTTTCTTTATTTATTGTTTTTGTTATTTGGACTTTTTCCTCTTTCATTTTTGCTCTGAAGCTTTTTAACATTTTTGTTCTTTTAGGGCTTCTTTTATTATCCTTTCTTATTTTTTCCAAATCGTTTTAGTTATTTTTGCCAGTTCCACTCCATTATTTGATGTTCCCTTCTGTAACAGAAAGTCGATTTTATTAGTTTTTGCGTCTGTAGGATTAATTTATGTTCTTTCTACTTCTTATCGGTTTTTATTTTTTCTGTTACTTTTAGTAAACCATTCTTTGGTTTACTATATATGCACGGCTATCTTACTTGCTAACATATAACAGACACCCACGCCTCCATGTCAAAGAACATGTTTTTCCATATGTATTTCTCATCAATCTATTAAATAAGGTTTTCTTAACAGAAGCATCAAGAGAGGGGTAAGGAATTTCGATATTTGAGATATACAAAAAAATGGTGCACACAAAATAGCAACTCAGCTCCTACTACACTGCTTCAATGTGGCCTCCCATTGTATATCGCCGTGTTACACAATCGACATACTCACCTCCAGCAACGTTGCCTTTCTGTTGCATCTTTTGCGGAGGGAATAAAAGTAGCGCTTCGTTTTGTTTTCGGATTTCGGCACGGCGAACGTGATAACGTATCTAAATATCGCGCAGATGGCATTCTGTGTGTGTTAATAAATTATTGTGGGTACCTAACATAGCTATATTCTACGAGGTACGAAGGCGGTGCACATCACACAGTTTTGATTATAAATGGTAGGTCAAAAAGAGTGCTAACTTAAACTTACTTTTTTTAAATCGAAGGCTCGATATTTAAGTAGCTTACAAGGAGTAGTCCATTGAAATGCTAATGATTTTAATATAAAGTTGTATGGTTCTACCGCCAACGGTACTGGAGATATTAACGATTTTCTCAAAAAAAATGCTGAACTTTAGGCAGCTGTTCTACTAAGTAACAGGAAACAATTCAATGAACGAGAACGTTATCAAAATATTATGGGGTAAAAGTTTCTTCACGTTTCTAATAATACTGAAACAATAAAAGGAAACATTTGCTAATGCAAATTGCATCAACTTGCAAATAACATTACCGGTGATGGGATTCGAACTGCATCGCCTGCAAATGCGATTTCAGTTCCACGCGTTTCTTTCACTGATCATTGAAGGATCTCTCGGATCTGTGCAATGAATGGCTGTATTAAACAGAACAGACTTTTTGTTGCCCCTTTTTGACTCTTACAACATTTATCGTGTATCTCTTGGGTTCCATTTTCGTCAAGTGTAAAGCCTGAGCTATGTGCAAATTACTGATTTTATCTGCTTCTAAGTTAAAGCAAAATAAGCAACCATTTTTTTAGTGCCCACTCTGTACCTATATGTTGTGTCCAAATATGCCTTTTTTCTTCAAGTGTAAAAACCTGAGATTGGTGCAAATTATTATTTTCATTTAAGTAATAGGTCTTGAGTTAAAGCAAAAATAGAAAGAATTTAATTTTTCTTATTTGCTCACCGTGTATATATTTCTCCGAAATTTTCTCGGTTTCATGCCAGGTAGACATAGAATATGCATGCAAAGTATCGTCTTCCTCCAAAAAATAGTTTTAGAGTTATAGCGGCAAAAGGCAGACGGAATTGAAAAAAACGGTTCTTTGATATCTAGGGACCCTGGAAGTGAAGATCTGCTGAAATCTCAGAAGGTAATTTGTTCTCGATTACAATACGTTTTTCGTATTTTAGACGAGACAAGTAAAAACTAAAAATTAAGATGCTTTAATTCAAGGGATAACAAAAACCATCGTTAAATTAATAAATTTAAATCTTTCCGAACAGAACAAAGAACCAGATTTAGACAATACAAACCCCGCCATGTAGATACAAGAAATAATGAACACGAAAAAACTAAAAATTCTGAATAAATTGATTCTACGAGTATTATCAAATGAAATCAGATTTTGAAAAAAAAGCAAACGAACACATCAAAATTATACAGTGGCCGCCAAAAAGTCGGCATCATATGGGAAAGTTTTTTATTTTTTATTTTTGAAAAGAACCTTTTGCGACAATAATTTGTGCTTGTCCAAAAACCTATTTAGCCCCTATCATACATATCGAGTGATTTTAACTTATTTCGAAAATTGGGTATTTCGAAATTGTCACAATCTAAAAAGTGCTATTTTTCGGAAATTAATTAAGATTTTAATGAGATTTCTTTAGTGTTAGTTTTAGCTAACTGAACAACCTCAAGTCCAGAAAACACATTTTTCTTTAAAGAAAGAAAATAAAGTCCTCCTTTATAAAACAATTATCCGACCAATTTGGACATACGGACTGGAATTATGGGGTAGTTCAAGTATGTCAAATCTCAAAATTATACAAACCTTTCAGTCCAAAGTCTTGAGACAAATAGCAGCTGCACCATGGTATATTACCAATCAAACATTGCACACCGATCTAAATATTCCCTTTGTAAAAGAGGTGATTCAACAATGTTCCAGAAAATACTACGACCGCCTACAAGTATACCCCAACCCAACAGTAGAAATCCTAGTCGAGATACCAGCATACAAACGACTTAAAAAGAAATGGCCATAGGACCTACTAACCATCTAAGGTTTCCAGAGTAATGCCACTGGGCTGATCCCTCCACGTCATCCACCATCAAATCAACTCATGAAATGCATATGTACTTTATATTAAATATATATTGTATATTGTTCCGATTGTTGATGTAGATATTACAATTAAAAAAAACTTTAGCTAAACTTTAATGTTTCAATTTTTTAAATATTTTTCAAAATTTCACATACCAACAGCATGTGGCCGGCTGGTGCTTGCGTGGCGCCAGCAGTGAAGTGGGTTCAAGCCCCACACCCGAGCATTGATAACATCGTACTCTATCCGGCCATCATACGAACACCTTTGATGGTCGTGACCCCTGCGAGGGAATTCTTCCTTAATTCAAGGGGTTAGGCTAGCCCACTACCCCGGTCGCGGTATAAGATGGCTTATAAAACCGCACTCAAGTGTGTGAGAGTAACAGGCTCTCAGCCTATATTAAAAGAAAGAAGCAGACATACCAAAACTTAATTTTAAAATTGACATTTTTTTATGTGAAGACTAACGATTTATAATTGTAAAAAATAATATAAAATGTTAATTACTCCTTTAGATTTTTTATTATTTACCGAAAAGTGATATGTTCGCATAATTTTGAAGTTTTTGATGCAATGTGCTTTGTAGGGAAAGTATTTTTAAATGATAATTAATATAGCGGAGGAAAACAAACAGGCAAGAGATTACATGGATGTATTGGCACAAAGAGGTTTCATTCCAGCTATCGAGGAAAGCACTCGAGGCCAAGGTCAGTCATCAACATGCATTGATCACATTTTTGTCAAAACGAAAAGGAGCCTGGAAAACTTCGATTCAGCAATCATCCGCAGTGCAATAACTGACCACTATCCTATTATGATAAGAGAGAAAAATGTATTCGAGGGAAATCCACACGAGACAAAGAAGCAAGCTGCTATAGGGAAAATCAACTGCAGAAAGCTTAGACATAAGGCAGAAAGACTAAGTTGGGAATCGGTTTATTCAGCAACAAACGTTGACGACAGCCTTAACAATCTTGTAGCAGAGCTGAAAGGTATTATTGCGGCGGCTTCTTATCCAGCGGCGCGTGAGAGTACCAAGAGAAAGGATTGGATTACCCGGGGACTAGTGACATCAGTTAGAACAAGAGATAAACTGTGGCAAATTCATCGAGCAAATCCAGCAAACAAAATGGTTGAAGAAGAGTACAAGATTTATAGGAACATTCTAAATAAACTATTAAAAAAGGCGAAGAAAGATTATTATAGAAAAAAAATAAGGCTGTCTGAAGAGGATCCGAGGAGATTATGGACTACTATAAAAGATATCACTGGAGCAGGGGCAAAATACTGTAGAGCGGGTAGTACCACAGTCATAAATATGGAAGACGGGACCGAACTGAGGGAAGCAAAAAGCATTGCAAACGCTTTTGGAACGTAGTTTTCAAAAATCGGAAGTAATCTGGCTAATGAAATACCGAACCGGCAGAGAGAGAAGAAACCGGATTCCAGCTTATCATCTATATTTTTAACCCCGGTGAGGGCTACAGAGGTCGAAAGGTTGTTAAAAGTAGCAAACCCGCGAAAGGCTCCCGGGCCGGATGGCATCACGAATAAATGCTTGAAGGAAATAGGACAAATCGTCTCTGTTCCGCTAAGCCACGTGATAAATCGTATTTTCGATACGGGAGTGTGTCCAGTCGGTTTTAAAATATCAAAAATTAAACCGCTATTTAAAAGCGGTGATCGTAAGAGTCTCAATAACTATAGGCCAATTTCTCTAACATCGAACATTGCGAAAGTTTTGAGACTTGTCTTAAGGACAGAATAATGGATTTCTTAACTAAAAATAATTTCTTTGCGAAAACCCAGTTTGGTTTCCTACAGGGAAAGTCAACGGAGGATGCGATAGCAGAAGTTACAAAGTTTGTATACAAGGCAATAGGGAAGAGTCGACTGTGTGTGGGTGTATTCGTCGACCTGAGAAAGGCATTTGATACGCTAAGCCACAAAATTCTGCTTGACAAGCTTAATGACGTGGGAATCAGAGGTAGAGCTCACGAAATACTAAAGTCATACATAACTGGAAGACCGCAGTTTGTGGAAATGGAAAACATAAAGGGGGAGATAAATGTTTCCGAGTATGGGGTTCCCCAAGGCACAGTCCTGGGCCCCCTCTTATTTATTATTTACCTAAATTATCTTTTTAAAGTCAAATGTGAGGGAAAAATAAATTCATTCTAGGATGATACTGCGATTCCCTATGAGGGTGCTTCTTGGGAGAAACTTGTAGCCAAAATTGCAAAAGGATCTATCAAAGCCTTTTAGATGGTTTGAGGAAAATAAGCTGACGGTAAACTTCGATAAAACAAATTGTATCACTTTTGGATGCTATTGTGACAGTATTCCGGATCTAGATGGTATAGTAGTACACGGTAAAGAGTGTAATAGTTTACATTGCGATACTAACTGTAAGAAAATTAAGAGAGTTGTGAGTGGAAAGTATCTCGGGATTATTATCGATCAACACCTGCGATGGGGTGAGCACATAAATAAATTAGTAAAATAACTGCGCTATTTTACTTTTGCATTCAACAGACTCAAAACAATAGTAAACACCTCTATGCTAAAAGTGGTATACAATGCTTTGTTTGTCTCAATTATGAGATATGGGATCATCGGTTGGGGTGGGGCAGCGGAAAATGCGATTAGTCCTTTGGATGCATTAAATAGGAAAGTACTAAAAATTATGTATGGAAAAGACAGACCCTTCCCAACAAATCAGTTGCACGAGGAGACAGAAGCGTATGATGTTCGGCAGCTATTTTGTAATGCTGTGTTGAAATTTTACATGAAAAATAGTCTCTTCAGGGTAGAGGTAGGAGAAAGAATGTTAAGGTCGCAATCACTTAACATGTTACTGTGCCGGAAATTAGAACCACGACTGGAAGAAGATGTCATGTATATGTAGGTCCAAAGATCTTAAACTCAGTGTCATGCGAGACGCGTAATGCAATTCTTCAATCGTGGGGAAACCCATGTAAAGAAATTATTGACCAAAAACTACGAGAACTATGTCCGAAAGGGGTAGCAGGACTACTAAAAACTTCTTGGGATTAGTGACGAATAGTCACACGCTCACAAATAAAATCTCGAGTCTCAAGAAATCAATTTGGAAACCCACATGCAGGCACCTAAGTGCCTTTGTGGTCAATCTGGAAATTGGAGGAGGCCCCCAAGACTGACTGGATCAGATCTGGGTGGTATATAGCTTTAATTGTTTATCGTTTTTATTGTATAGGATGTATGGAGTGATGTACATGAAAATGATAAATAAATATTATTATTATATATATATATATTATATCGATTTAAATAGCTTCTACGATGAAAACTCTAATCTAACCCTTTTAATGAATCCTGTAAATATTCTTTTACAGTTGTCTAAATGAGAAGATTTTTCTTTATACAGTTTACATGTTCTAAAAATTCTTCTCATTTAGACAACTGTAAAAGATCGTTTACAGGATTTTTGTAACAGTAATTCGCTAACAAGGTTAGAGTTTTCAGAAGCCATTTAAATAGATATTAATAATCATTCAAAAATATTTCTCCTAAAAAGCACATTGCATCAAAAATGTAAAAATTATGCGAACCTATCACTTTTCGGTAAATAATACAAAATCTAAACTAGCAATTAACATTTTATATTATTTTTTACAATTATAAATCTTGAAAGTCGTTACATAAAGAATTTGAATTTCAATATTAAGTCATGGTATGCGAAACTGAAAAATATTTAAAAAATTGAAAAAGCTAAAGCTGTTAAAGAAAAATATGTGTTTTCTGGACTTCTTATTGCAATTTTACTTAATTTCCGAAAAATAGCACTTTTTAGATTTTGACAATTTCGAAAAACGGAATTTTCTAAATAAGTAAACGTTACTCGGTAGGTATGATAGGATCTAAATATGTTTTTAGACAAACACAAATTATTGACGTGTAAAGTTTTTTGAAAAATCTAAAATATTTTTGTTTCTCATATGATGCCGACTTTTTGGCAGTTACTGTATACCCAATACCGTTAAATTGTCAACTATTTCTCCTCTTCTTCGATGGGTATTAAAACTATACAAAGTGCTCGTAATTTGCAAATTTAATGATTTTGCCTTCGTAAATGAAGCAGGCTATCTATCTCTGTATTTCTTAAAAACTCTTTCAATAAACTTTCGCCTAATAGCTTATTTAACACCCCTAAATTCAACTGGTTTTTAGATTTAATTTATTCCAGCGTTTCTCGGTTTTTGTGTCAGCAATGGCTGGATTTTTATTTTCTAAACCTAGTTTGTGATTCCTTTAAATAAAACATTTTAGGGGCCTTACATTGTTTTCTTATACTCACACTCGCATAGTTGGAAAATAGTTGAATTCAGAGTTATCCAGTACGATATCAAAATAGATCTCTTTAAAGGGGCTTTTCAAAAATACTAAAATGTGTAGTGCGTTTCCTTTAAAAAACCTTTGAAATCATGAAGTTTGCAGACACCTTGTATAGTATGAATGCCGACAATCACCATTTTACACTCGAAAGGTAATTCACAAAAAACGTAATATTTCTAGTGTACAAATTATGTCTATACAATTAGTTTAAAAAAAATTAATTACACATTATATGCTATCTTTCTTGACCTTTGAAGGTAATTTCTTGTAACTTTTTTTTTCTTTAGTTTTACTGTATCTCTTGGTGTTTCCAAAACATCTGTTTCAACAGCGGATAGGTGTACAGACGGCATCAGGCTGATGTCGTTGTCAGTTTGTCTGGAATATTAATGTAAAGAACTTTAAAGCTTGCAAGAGGGATTGGTCGCTTTTCGTCGTATGTATTTGCTTACCTGTAAAAGACGAGTAGCCACCCCTCCAGCGCGGAGAAACGACACGTCGCTGCGAATTTTCTTCAGCCGAAGTTGCGATAATTTGGATTACATAATATGATAACGGTTATACTACAGCCAGGCATCGGTTCAACTTTGGTGTGCCGAAATTGCTGGAACTGTCTAATATTGGCGAGTGCCGCATCTACCATATTAATTCATTCACTATGCTGTGCTGGTGTCATTTTGAGCTGTGTAGAAGGTGATAGTGATACTGTTAGATCATACATTGTTTACATGGGTATAAAGTTGTCTCACTCTGCTTGCTATGACAATTCTGAGTTCCACCCGAAATGATGTCTTTCTTAGCTCATTGTTGGCATTTCATGAGGTTTTCAAACGGGAGGGTATAATAATATTTTCTTTAATAAACTAAACAGCACTGTTTAATATAGAAGTTGAAGAATACCACCCTTGGCGATGCACATTCTACTGAGGTTTTCTAGCACATTATGTATCAAATCAAAGTATCAAAGTGAAAGACGAATATACGTGTCCAAGCCATTTCTAAGCTATTTAATTATGCAGTCACCACCGCGAAAGGTGGATTGCATTGTAGTGTAATTTAAGTGTCTAGTCGGACACCACATGTTAGTATCGGCATGGAAAAGGAAATGCACAGAAATGGCAGTATGCAAACTTTTTTATGGTGTAGGAAATCGGTTGTTTATTATTACTTTTACCTGGAGCTCGAGGACAGATGACATTTGACCTGTACCTGTTGATTAGCAACGTGGGTATACTATCTGCGGTTGCTGATGTAAGCTGCAGGAAAAATTACATCCGTAAAAGATAGCTAAAACTGGAGAAATGTTTTTATTTAATTTAGTTGCCTGCGTTAGTAATGTTGATATACTTGTATAATATCAAAATTAAAATAAACGCTTTATCAAATTTCACAAAAAAGCAGCACCGACGATATTTAAAAAAAATTATTATGAAAGTTCTAGAAATTCGTACCAAATTTCGATCTTATGTAGAGCTAAGATAACTGACTTTCTGTCAATTCTCTATTTATTACTTGACAAGAAAGCGCTAAGCTTTGTTTTCCAGTTTTCTGTTAGGTTGATATACAGCAAGTAGAAATAGGAGAAATAGAAACTTCAGGGCAATATAGAACGCACTGTATATAATCTTTTGTAATACCGAAGAAAGCGGACGTGACTTGCCTACACATATGCACCGAGTTTATTGCGTTCTCCGGAGAATAAATTCAAAACTAGCATGCAAATAGAAAGTGAGCAACATGTATTTCCAATTTCTCAAAACTTTGACGTTGTTTTCAGCATCTGCTAAAATTCCAAATAAATAATTCGCTATGTTTTTACAACCATACAGCAATGGCAATCGATGTTCCAAAATCGGAAAACTCGCCGTTTTGTGAAAAATGAGCTTCAACGACCAACTTTGTTATGAAAGCACGATATCATCACTTCTCCTACGAGAATGGAATTGCACAAAGCATTTGTGAAAGGTCGCATAATATGAAGACAACTGGATCGATAGCCATAAACGATTAATGGCAGAATCTAATTACGTAACCGTTGCTTGGAAAATCTTACGGAAGCAACATTATGGCTAGTTTGTAAACTGTATAAATATAATTATTTTATATTACCTTGTTAAAGTTGTTGTTGAATAAGACGGTACTGGATTTTAACGAGTTATGAGAAGGGAAAAGCTGTTTTCATATACCAAACAGTTTGATGCGATTAATAACAAGAATGACATTAACAAACAAAAAATATAACGTAATGGTTGATGGATAGATTTTAAGAAGTTTCGACGCAAGCAGGGGATTAAAGAGGATCCAATACTTTAATTTATTGCTTCAAAGGTGTTTATAATAACGCAATATACGAGTAAGTACATATCAAAGGGTTGATATGTCAGCATAAACATCAAGGTGTAGCATATGCTGACGATTTTATGTTATTGGGAAGAATCAAAAGCCGACTAGAACAAGTGACAGACCGATAGAAAAGTTTTATGAATATGAGTTGTTACGATTTTTATTATTTAGAACTGTTATTCAACCCACTGTACTTTACGGTAGCTAAACGGAAACCGTAAAGCAAGAAAGTGAAAGAATATTAGAGACTTAGGAAGGAAATAATTTACAAAGAATTTTGCAACAATCAAGGGATATGAGCAAAGAAATTATAGAGCTATGTGACAGCCCAGTATTGCCTTCATAATAATTTGTAAAATGGTATTAAAAATAAACTTAATTTGAACAAAATGTAATCAGAGTAGGCTTGTAAATAATGTAAAACAATGCGAGTCGTTCTGTAAGGCGCTCAGCTGCTTGTATCTGCAGGCCAACGGAGCAAGAGAGATCCAGGCATCGTGGGACTTGCTGGGGCTCGAGTTAAGCTCTAGTTTCCATTAAAAAAGAAACAGAAAGGGCAGGAAGATTCATCCTAAAAGATTGAATTTAGTGAATTCCAAGAGTGGCATCGGTTTTTTGTGCACTTCCGGCACAAGCGTCCTCTGAGTGTTTTTTGTTTGTGACGTGTATTTACTTACTCCAATTGTTATCACTTGGACTTACGTAATGAAAGATA
This sequence comes from Agriotes lineatus, assembly GCA_940337035.1. NCBI lineage: Eukaryota > Metazoa > Arthropoda > Insecta > Coleoptera > Elateridae > Agriotes > Agriotes lineatus. The sequence continues at coordinate 366,402 of CALNHX010000026.1, forward strand.
ATTGTCTAATAAAAGCGAAGTTGTTTTGCAAATTGTAAGGTTGGATGACCATATTTGAATTTGGTTCACATTAGTTAAAAAATATGTATTTTCTATAATTTATACAAATCAATATAATATCTGCAAGGATGTAGAGACGCGACCCGTAAAAGAGTCATTTATTTTAAGTAACTAATAACTACTACAAGTAATATCCGTAATAATATATATCTTCTTGTGCTTTTCCTAAGGATCACTTCTGTTTTGAGAAGCAGATATTTCACACAATTTGGTTTTATTTGTAGTAGGCATAACCGTTAAGTTTATATTAAATATTTAAAAATCAACTTTCCACAAAACTAAATTGTGTACAACAATGTTTGAAAGCCTAGTCTTACATTTTATTTTGCACAGTCTACTACTTAAGGCAGTTTTCATATGTACCTAGGTTGTGGAAATCGGCAGATATTACTATGACCTCCAAAGCAGGAAGAACCACCATGTGAAGTTCTCTCCTATATGCCAACCTTGAACTGTTGTATCTTACAGCTTTGCCACAATTCTTCACCATTTTCCTATTCTATCTCTTCTAAGCATCTTGCATGCATTGCATATATTATACGTAGCTTTCTTCTGTTCTTTCTATCGCTGGGTACCCATTTACATACCATTTAGTGCTGCCATGGTAGATTAATGCGTCTAACGCATTTACACCATATACTTTTTTTTTCGATCACGTCTATTACTTTTTTCTATGCCTATTTTTTGCTTAATTTATCTTGCGATACACTGCAGCTTCTCCTTGCGCTGTCTTTTTCCAAAACTTTCAAATAGTTTGTATTTTTTTATTTAGCTCCCATACGTCAGATCCACACGTTGTTAGGTTATTGCATAAAAGAATAAAACAAATTCGTAAAATTACAAATAAACACTAAAACAGAGGAAAATTGTACTACTGCATTATAAAGTATTGCTTACGACATAGTTTTGCGGCTATAAAGTAGATCTTTATTTTACTAGTACTATAAAGAGCTATTTAATGGCCGCAAAACTATATCCATCAAGGTAATCTAATGTTATTTTTTTTGTTATAGAATAGACGTCAAATTTATAAACGTCGACTACCGGCCGGGATGCTCCAGCTTTCACTTAGTTAAAGCATGCTAGTTTAAGTGACGCCCGCACTTCCCCTGATGTAATGCGAAAGCGGTTGCAGGGTGGGGTGGGAGGCGGTAGAAGAGCTTAGGGAAAAAGGATGTATGAATAGGGTCAACAAGTTACTTGGATTACACAGCCATGGTGAATAACAGCAGCCTCCTGCAGCAACGGACAAGCAATCAACGCAAACTTCTTAAAACCGAGTAACTCATCCAAAACATGGCTACGAAACAATATATTTTTTTACAAGCATAAGCAAGAGTTTATTTTCTTTAGTTGTCAATAACATCGTGATTTAAAAAAAATTAGCGAAGCCACAACAATTTCAGTAAATTTAAACACTGAAGAATCGAATTAAAAATTCTTAGCCCAAGTGAGTATAGGGTGTTTCCTCAAATTTTGACAGCTTATAGCGACTTTATTATTCTACATAGAAAAAAATTGTTCAGATAAAAATTGTAGGGTATCATTCAAACCGTCCGAATTTGCTACTTAATGAAACAATTGAGTATCACGGGTAAACCTTTTGACTTATAGTATACTTTTTTAATGGAACGCCTTATATATTATGTGTTTATTCGATAGCGCTTAAAATTCTCTTTTCAGAAATATATAAGTTGTCTACAATTACCTCATCCATTGTTGAAATATCCGCTATTAAAGAATCAAAATATTACTAATTAACTGTGATTTATTTCGTATAGTAAATTAGTAATATTTTGATTCTTTAATAGAAGATATTTCAACAATGGATGAAGTAATTATAAGCAACGTATACAGTAAATTTATTTTAATGGTTAACATAGCAGTTTAGTTTCTATGCCAGCATTTAATCATACAGGTCACTTCCATAGTTACCAATGAAATCAATAGATCAGAGCGTTTATTTTACGAGTTAACATACGAATTTGGATTAGGTACATGCTAATAAGAAACTTTAATTTTGTTACCGGAATCTAGATATGCAACTAAAAAGTAGATACGTAGGAACAACTTGGGTGTTGTATCTTTTCTTCAGTGGTAGACATTAGGATAACTTTTAATTGTTCTTTTGATAAGTAATAATTCCTATGTTAACTCGTAAAATACACGCTCTAATCTATTGGTCTCATTTGTAACTATGTAAATGACCTGTATTAAATGGTGGCATAGAAACGAAACGCTTAAGTTAACTATTAAAATAAATTCCCTGTATATTTTTGAAAAGAGAATTTTAAGCGCTATCCAATAAACACATAATATATAGGGTGTTTTATTTTTAAAAAATATACAATAAGTAAAAAACTTCACCCGTGATGCTCAATTGTTTCTTTAAGTAGCAAATTCGGACGGTTTATATGATTTATCTGCACAATTTTTTTCTATCTGGAATAACAAAGTCGCTAAAAGCTGTCAAAATTTGAGGAAACACCCTGTACAAGTCAATGCCTCTTTCCCATTGAGAGGCAAAGGTATAGGGGCAATATAATTGTTTATTGCAGAGTCTATATACGAATTCTGCGAAAATAAGTGTGTTGTAATTGCAAAATAAGAAACTGATCTAATAGAAATGGACGCATTTTTGTATAGCAATAGGGCTCACACATAAGTGAAAAACTCACTACATCCGCTTGAGTCATTTTTCGGTTAATGGTTGCTATCAAAGGTAAAGGATCAAAATAAGTTTAATTCCTCCAAGCGGGGGCGAGCTGCTATATGGCCCTTTTGTACCTCTTCATCCAGTAACAGAAATTTCAGGATGGGTGAGAGAAAGGAACACTGGAGGATGAAAGAGAGGCTAGGAAAGATGGAAAAGTACTGCCCTGGCATTCGCCTCAGAGAAGATACTTTGTTGATTCAGGAAAACCGCATAAAAACTTTAATTGTAGCATACAGCCACGGGAATCGAACCTACGACCTCCCGAATACTAAGCAGATGTGCTAACCACTAATCCACAGAGCTCGGTCCTGTCTGATTTAAAAATGCTCGTTTTTTTTTTTTTTTTTTTTTAATTTTATTTAACCAGATCAGCGTTTATTTCGCTATACATGGTTTTGTTATAACTAATGTCTTATAATAAAGCTGATTAATAGCTTACGCCTAACTAAATATTTCTGTCTTTTTGCAAATAACAATTAGTAATTAATAACCTTCACTGCACATAAGTGTTTTATGACACCATTACACGTTCTTTTGTTTTTAATCACTCTCACTGTCACGTCCTGATGATAAGTATATGTCCTGAGGAAGCTTTCTTTTAAGTCGAGTGTGAATATTGCGTGATCCGGTTCCGTAGTTTCTTGCACTTGGACACTCGTTGATGTTTTTGAAATATTTTTTAGTTGTAGTCTTTATGTGATCGGAGATTGTTGGGAGATTGGCTTCACGGTGAAGTTGTATATTTCGTACAAACCAAGGAGCGTTGAAGACTATCCTAGTAACTTTATTTTGGAAGGTTTGTAGTTTGTGTAAGTGTGTATTTGAAGTTGCACCCCAGATTTGGCAAGCATATGTAATTATTGGCCTTAAGATTGATTTATATATTAATAAGCCGCATTCGTGTTTTAATGGCGATCTTTTATTAAACGTTTGCTATAATATTATCACCGACACATTTTACCTTCGTTGGCAATTGCTCTGTTGAGCACCGAAGTATAACAACGAATAACAGTTAACAGTAACGAACTATTGATTTCAGCAGGAAATAGTTCAAAAATGTTAATTCACTGAAAAAGGCAATGTTGCTTCAACAATTTTATTGTTCTGGCCCGAAACCAGTCGTTATTAATTTTACGCAGCCCGGTTAATTTTCGCGGTCGAGGTCGCGTAATCTCCGTTCATGGTGGAAACACAATACGGCCGTTTCAACAAAGTGCAGCATTTGTTTTTGAACAGAGCTCGATTTGGAATTTTCCCTCGCTACATTTTGTTGGGCCTCGTAGGCCAGCGACGCCAAGTAATTTATCTGATTTTGTCTTTGGGAACTTCACAATGTATTTATCAGAATTTTCTCAAGTATTTCACCATGGACGGATATCTTTGACAAGAATAATAATTTTAGTGGCTGTTTCAATTCTGTTTGAGATTGTCAGAATAATCCGAACAACATGGGATCTAACCGTTTTCAAATTAGAAGAAAAATAACGATTAGACCGTCTTTCCAACGCCATATATGAAAGGTAAAGACATAAAATTTACAAATAAAGAATCTAAAGTTATCCGTATTGCATTTACATAACGCTCATGTTGTATCCACTAGTAGTCTAGCGATAAATAACTTAGCAAAGCAAACTACAAGAGCTACTTTTTCTTAGAATTTTTCTTATAGTAATTAAAAATAAATGTCATAGTTACATAGATGATAAGGGAATAGTAGCAATATTTTAAACTTCAAAATAATATCATTTTGATAGCAATGGTAGCAGTGGATAACGATCATACTGCGTCCTGTATATTCACATATGAAGCAGACACTACCATGTATGAAGCATGGAATTTTATTCGTCTACAATAGAAACTTTCCAAGTAATATTAGCTGATAACCATCTCAGTATGCACTACAAATTGTAATGTTCCAAGACAGTTATATAACGGTAGCTGTACCATGTGCAATTTATAATAAACCTTTCGCGGAAAATTTTGTAAGCGTAATTTGAAGCAGCATATGTCAAGCACTGTATAAAATAGTTCTATTTAAGCCTTCACAATATTAGTTAAAAATTTAATATAACTATCATGTGAATCCAAATTTTGAATTGAAACTTATTTGTACGGAAAACGCCTACGTATTTTATGAAAAGGCAAAACGATTCATAACAACCTTATTCTTAAATACCAGAACAGCTATTTAACAGTTGTACGGTAGTACAATGCTCTGCTTTTTGATAGTGGCAGATTTCTTTCACCACTGTTCCATTCTTCATAAGTGCTTAATACGACTGTGATCCACATAGACAGCTTTAATAACAGTTGGCCATAAAACATTACGCAACGTCATAAAAATAAACTCCCAGATGAAAGGTAGACCTTGCAAGATATATGAGAAGTGACATAAGAAGTGCTCCATTCACACAAATGTTTTTTTTTTTTTTATTTGTAGTGTACCAGATCAACATATTACAATGTTATGCATGGTATTGGTAATATTTACAATATATATTAATGACTATATATTAACATGGAGGAATAATATTTCCTCTGGCTTAATCACTATGGAAATTTTAGTCTATGTTTACCAAATCTTGTGGTAACTGGCGTTTGAGTCTTGTGTGGATATTTTTTCGGCATAACTGTCGTGCGATTTCGTTGCTGCTATTTTTGGTGTTCGTGATAAAATTTTTTGTCAATCTTCTAATGAACTGTTCGATGGTATCTATTCCGAGTTCTTGGTGGATTTGTTCGTTCCTTACAAACCACGGGGAGTTGATGGCAATGCGGAGCACTTTGTTCTGATATACTTGCAGCTTTTTAATGTTTGTTTTCGAAGTCGTGATCCACACAGGGCACGCGTATGTTAGTATTGGCCTAAGAAGTGTTTTGTACAACAAGATGGCACATTCTTTACGTAAGGGAGAGTTTCTATTAATTAGAGGGTACAGGTGGTTTAATCTTGCGTAAGCTTGGTTTAATTTACTATTTATGTGGTAACTCCAAGTTAATCTGGTGTCCATATGCACTCCTAGGTATTTAACTGCTCCAGTTCTTGGGTCCCATGGTATATCAGCCCCTGATATCTGTACTTTTGGGTGATTTGTTATTTGTTTAAGCGTAAATATTTTGGCAGCACATTTGTTGGGGTTTAGCGAGATGCACCATTTAGTGAGCCATTGGCTGATGATATCGATGGCCGATTGGAGTTGGTTGATAGCTGTAAGAAGGTTGCTATGCTGAGTGATGATGGCAGTGTCATCGGCAAATAGTGCAATTTCGCTCATATTGGGTGTGGGGATATCGTGAATAAATAGGTTGAAAAGTGTGGGCCCCAGGACACTGCCTTGAGGAACTCCAGCGTGTATGTCCTTTATGCTAGACATGGTGGCGTTGATGCGGACGGCGAATGTTCGACTTTCTAGGAAGGAAAAGATGGTCGCTGTTAGATAGTGTGGAATTTGTGTTTTGAGAATTTTATATTTTAATCCCTCAATCCATACCCTGTCAAACGCCTGGGTAATGTCTAGGAAGACAGCCACTGTGAATAGTTTGTTCTCGTATCCTTGTTCTACTAGCTCAACTATTCTCTGCAGCTGTTGACTGGTGGAATGTTCTTTTCTAAATCCAAATTGGATTGAAGGAATTATTTGAAGTTCGTCCATCGATGCGTTCAGGCGATTACTTATTACTCGTTCAAGTAGCTTTGACAGGGTAGGTAAAAGGCTGATAGGTCGGTAGCTATTGCAGTCGTGTTTATTTTTCCCGGGTTTGCTAAACATAAGTATATGGGCGAGTTTCCATTCATTTGGGAAATATCCGATCTTCATGCACGAGTTGAATAGTGTGGCCAAGTAGGCTAGGCCTTTTTTTGTTAGTTGTTTCAAAGCTACGTTTGGAATGAGGTCGTGACCCGGTGCTTTTTTAATCGGTAATGCTTTAATGTAGCCTTCTATTTCCGTTGGAGTTGTTGGATTGTCAAAATCGTCGGCGATTGGTGCATGAGTTTCAATGTGAGCATTAATTATACGAGCAGTTGATTGATTTTTATCAGATATTTTCGGGGTAAACACTGTTTGAAGATGTTCCGCAAAGAGATTACATTTGTCTTTGTCAGAGGCATAGGAAGTGTCGTCGCTTATTATGGTAGGAATTGTGTCAGTTTGGCGTGTTAAAGATTTGGTTGCTTTCCACAGTTCTGCACTGTTGGGTTCCAGGTTTTCGAGGTATTTACTGTAGTTGTATATACGGTATTTATCAATTTCTCGTTTTATAGTGTGTGTCAGGTTGTTCAGCATGTTTTTGAGATGTGGCTCTCTTGTTGTTTGCCATTCTCTTCGAATTTTGCTTTTTTGTTTAATCAATTCGATTATATATGTCGGTGGGATGTTGTAATTACGCTTTGTTTGAATTGTAGGCGGTTTCGTTGATTGTTCTATAGCTTCTTTAATCGATTTAGTTAGTTTGTCTATGCTTCCGTCGATGTCCTGTTTGCTATTAATATTGCTGGGACTGATAAGGAAAGAATCTAGGTGTTTTTGATATTTTTCCCAATCTACCCTTCCTTTAATTAGTCGTGGGTGTGAGGGGACATTGTGTGCAGTAGCAGTGAGGGTTACCAGGACAGGGAGATGATCAGAGTCGAGTTCCTGTATAACTGTTTGTTGGATAGGTGGATTAAAGTTTTTGGTAAGGATAATATCAAGGATATCGGGTTGGTGATCCGTCCGATAAGGGTAATATGTATATTCGTTGGGTGCTGAAATTTGTAGTTGGTGTTTCACTGCAATATCATTTAACTTGCTTCCACTGGGGTTACCTACGCGACAGCCCCAAAAAGTACTTTTGCTGTTTAGGTCTCCAATTATCAATGTTGGTAATTTATTGTGGAGTAATTGGGTGATGTCTTCCTCTTTGAGTGTCTTGTTGGGTTGTTTGTAGGCAGTGGTGATCTGCAGTTGCTTATTGTCGGCAGTGGTGATGATTACTGAGATGTTTTCAATACCATTTGTACCTGAGATTAAGGGTGTGTCGTACTGTATGTGTTTCCTGATTAAAATTGCTACTCCTCCCCAGGCTGTCTGAGTTGGCCTGTCATTACGGAAGACGTGATAGCCGCTAATTTTGAGATTTTCGCCCTGCGATAAGTGTGTCTCAGTTAGGCACGCTATGTCCACATTATATCTGGCCATAAAGGATATGAATACCGGTCTTTGTTGTTTGATTCCGTTAGCATTCCAATTTAGGATTGTTAAGTTTTGAAGATTGTTGCGGGAGTTATACATTGAAAATGTGTGGTAATATATGTGTTAAAATAAAGGATTTAATTTGAGATAAATGAGGTATTATTAGTTGTTGAATAAGTTTCACTATGGAATCTAAGAGAGGTGGCTGCTCCGGGTTGGGGTTATTTGGCATTTCTGGATTTGGTTTTGAATTTGCGGCTTGGTTATAGGGAATGCTATTGGGGGTGTTTGATAATGTATATGTTCGCAGAGGTGCTGATCTGGGATTTCTTATCGGGTAACGTTGTTTTAGGAGTTCTTGATGGTGTGGACATCCTTTATAGCTGGCTGGATGGTTTCCAGAACAGTTGACGCAAATAGGGGATTCTTCTGGTGTTTTATTGCAGACCTTGGGAGGGTGGTCTTTATTGCATTTAACACATCGGGGCTTTGCTGCACAGTAGTTCTTGGTATGTCCGTATCTTTGACATTTGTGACATTGTGGAATGTTTGTCGTTTTTTTTCTTGACTCTACCGTGACTATTGAATAACAGAGCGTTTTGATATTATATATTTCAGAAGCTGCGTCATTTGCCGTTAGTATTACTGCGCATATGGGGATTGGTTTTTTGTCTTTATTTATTAGCCGCGTTACGCTTATTATTGGCAACTTTTTTGAGAGCAGCTCCTCTTTAATTTCTATGTCGCTTAAGGAGATCGGTACATTTTTAATAACGACTGATAATTGTTTTTTATGGGGATCTTGAAACGTATGATACTCTACAGAGTTGTCCGCGTAAAATTTGGTGAGTTTGCGGTAATCGTCATAATTTGTGAGACTTACTTTTAAGTAATTATTGCTGTACGATGTGGTAAATTCTCGCTCTTCGGTGATACTTTTGATGTCGGTTATAATTTCCTTATGGTTATTAGCCTTGTGGATAAATATCGGTGGAATTTTAATTTTTGTTGGTGTTAGATTATTGTTTTGACTGGTTGTTGGACTCTTATCAGTGGTAGGTGATTGATTTGCGAGGGGGAAATAAGGGTTATTTTTTATTAGATCTTCGCAGTTCCAAGTATATCTTTTGATGACGTCGCTGGCGGGTGGAGATAGATGATCTGCGTTACGCTTGATTGGATTGCTGGTATCCATTGTTGTAATTTGACTATTGTTTTCTGTGGTCATTTACTCAGCCCAAATGGGCTGAGTTATTGAACTTTAACAGCTGTTCACTGGGGTTAATGTTGTTTTATCACTCATGCACAAAGTCACAACTTCGATATTAGAAAGGTCTGGGTACTAGTCGCGGCTGCGGTCACTGATAGCGCTAAAATACTGAATGCGTCCGATCGCGACCGGGTTCACCGAGCAACTCCACACAAATGTTTGTAAATGCATATTCTACGAATACCATCCTTGGGCAAATAGTTTGTCGGCAAAAGCATTATAGGTACTTTATAGCTAAGTCTAAGATTGAAGTTTTTGTTTTATCATATTTTTGTGGGCTTTGTTATATATCTTTGGTCACAGCTCCAATTGAATTGCCAAAATTATTATATAACAAATATTAAATGGATATCTACGCTTTTGCTTATTAAGAAGAAGTAGTATCAAGAATATTTTCTCAAACACTTACCTTTCTACTTATTGAGTTATTTCCGATTGACATTTCTCACTAATGAAAATATGACAGTGGAAATTACGTCATTTGATTCTTATTTAAAATTTACCTCGGCTAGACAGCTATTAAGCAATGAGACTCTCCTTCTTCTCAGCTAAATGGGTTAATGTTAAAATTATTAATCTTCTTATTGTTGAAGACTGAATTATTAAATTATTACCAAATTGACTTCTTTGGTCAATTACACTCACTTGTACATTCAATTGAATCTTCTTATTCAGTTAGGTAGTATAGTAAAGAGTGGTTTGACATTACAATCAATCAACTAAATGTTGTCAAATTATTTAATCGAATGTTATACTTTTTCTAACTTGATGTTAAAATTAATTACAGATACCCTCTAAATCTAAATTACAATGGTTTCCACTAATTTTGTAGTACCAAACTTGTTATTTCTTCCTTAATGAAATAAAATAAATACGCACTAACCTTCTTGGTAGCGTGGCTCAGTGGCTTAGCGCGCTAAGATACTGATCCACGTTCCTCTAGGTAGCCAGGTTCGAATCTCGCTGGGGCCGTGCACTTTAGCGTTTTTCGAGCCTGAAAACAGTCGTGGAAGGCAACGAGATACCACCACGATGCTGCCTAGTTGATCCCCAGGATGTTTCCTCCCCATCAAAGGGTGGAAATCGTCAACGTACTATATTTACATTTCCGACTAGCGCCACCTTCCATGGAGTAGCAGCACCAAGACAAACCAATGGAGGTTTAGGGCTCTACTGGCGCTATATACTATATAATATAATAACATAGTATGTAAAACAATGTAAAAATATAAATAAAAAGCATAAGCCACTTTAAGGCGAGACACCTCCTTTGGGTTGTTTACGACCAAAATAGCTCGTTGCAACTCTATGACCCTTTAACATCCGGATATATCGCAGCACAGCATGCCACAAGCACAAACAGTTGTACCTTTTACTGGTTGAAGAAAAAAATTGCCACTTTAAATGGCTTCAAAGAATCTTGAATTTTTGGTCAAATTTGATCGTAAAGAAGGTTGTCTTGCTATTACTTATCAAATATACAAATATTACTTTCACAATTAAAGGAAATATAGCTTTTTAACGTGATTATTTAAACGTAGATTATTATTGTCAAGATACTTTTTACTTCGTGTAAACCACACTGGTTGCCCATTACTACTACCACCAGTTATCTACACACAACTGTTATCACATGATACCCATTAGATATCTGGATATTATTACTGAATTAATTAAGCAGCTACACAGCATGCTGCCTTATATCCATTAGTTCCGAATTATCTCAAATGGCAATTGTCTCGGTATTACTGTTTTTGTAAAGATGTAGCATACATTTTGATGAAAGATCATCAGTATTGATTCTATATAATTGTATTTGAATTGTCTAATATCACTATCACAATTCGTTAAATTAGTATGTCATAATTAATATAATTTGTAATAACTTGAACAAATATTTAGACTTTCCAATAACTAAACCAATGACCATTATACCACTTTTCAAGCAAGCCAGATAGCGAATTGTGAGTAATTAAAAATGGCCCCGTGACCATTGGGTTCAATCGGTCTGCTAGATAAACTCTAGCAGTACGGAGTGGGTTAACACTAAAGTGAATATATCTAAATACAGGCTCCACCAATTTAAGTAATCAACAATTCGCAAATCTAAATTTGAGAATTATCTGTTATTATCAGTATCGTTAACTTGAAATGAAGATGAAATCTTTATAGTTGTTGCCTTTATGAAATGGAAACGAACTGATAAGCTATACATAGAACTATAGTTAAGGTAAAAACAAGATATAAATGCGACACTATCGAGATGATATATTACTAAGGTTAAAGCTTCACGTTGTTTTACCTATGAGTATATGTTTGTAATTATATTTTAGTCAATTTATATTGCCCTATTTATTTAATTAATTATTTTTTCGGTTTGCTCCTGAAAATCCACTTGACTAAATATCAGAATTAATGCCTTTTATCTGGATTGCTTATTCCGAAATTTGATGTTCCGATTTTAAATTATGACAATTGAAAAACTTCTGTCAAACGGTACATCAAACCAACTTTTAAAATTCAAACAGAAATACTTGATTTTTAAATTTGTTATATGACAATCTCAAATAGTAAGTACTTCCTTAATAATTAATTCACTCTCAATCTTTATTTTATTTCAGTTCTTATTGAATACTTAGACTCATTTACCTTTTATTTGAACTTATCACTCTCCTCTGCAGAAACTAACCCGTTCTACTCTGCTACTGATCACAACCGCTCCACTCAAAAACCACGGTGAAGACCTCCACTGATAACCAAACTGTCAAACTGCCCAGAATCAGGATCAGTATTAACCCAGGAAAAACTAGTTTGCCTCAGGAGTCAGCTCACACAGTTCCCTCGCAGCATGCATCCAAACAGACCCCAGTAATAGTTGTTTCTCCTCAATATTCAATCCAAGCTACTCTCCTGAAATACGCCACAGCTTAGCACCAAGAATCCCGACCAAGGACAAGACACCAGATCTCAATTGACAAGCCCAGTAAACATGCTCACTCTGCCAACGACTTCCCTGCGACTCTTCTTCCGTGTAAATAACTCGTTGTAATCCAACTCAATCGACGCACAATGTCAAATGTAATTCCACAATAAACTTAATTCGTGTATTTCTTTCTTTTTATTTTTTTCTGTAGATTAGCATTGCTTTAGTTAAATATTCTCACCAGATTCTTTGTCTTCCTCCATGTAGTATGCGCATCTTCTTATTTTTAACTTTTCAAAAAGGGTTTATTTATCTTTTCATTTTCAAATTTGGTATATCAATAATAAAAACAAACTACTTAACGATATTGCTTATTTTCTCTATCCAACACTCTATAAAAGCTTTATTTTGATTTCTACCCACTATATGCAAAAGTATTTGTTATCATTTTTCAATTTCGTATTTAGATATTACATTCAGTTAGAATCTTTATGTTTTTCAATCAGTCTCATATTATTATTATAAATTATATTTTCTTTCTTTACTAAATGCGCATTAATAATTTAAATGCCCAAATCATATCTAAATTGATCTTTATAATTTTTAATTATTCTAATCTTTTAATCTGGTCTCTCGTTTTTGGTGCATTGTATGTACACCTCTGGGGTCTTCGCCTCACATACTTTGCTGGAGTTCTATTTATCAACTTATGATATAGAGCTTTCCGAATCTAAATTCAATATTCAACCTATGTGTGTACTGTGTTCGTGGATTAGACGTAAGTCTGTTTGTAATTTTGCACTTAATTGTTTATACAAATTAGGCAGGGCCGCGCCAAGCCAGTGTGCAATGTGTGCACCGCACACGGGCGGCCAAATTCAGGGGCGGCCAAAAAGGTTTAAAAATTATATACAAATTACAAAAAAAAATAAAAAATGTACAATTTTTTTTACTTTACAAATTTTAGAAGTTCAAAAATATGTACCTATATAGGTATAAAAAATGTTTATTGTGTAAATGAACACCTGATAATATGGTTACATGGATTATTGTTTATGTAAATTCTCGAAGTTAGTTTTTATTCCGTGGCGGCTAATTGTTAAACGAAGCCAACTTGAAGGAACGCTTTCCATGCATCTTTATGCAATGATTACAAAAAAGCCGGATATTTATCAGAAGCAACAAAACGTGACTTTTCAGAAAACTGGCGGCTGGCGGTTTTTATTGACTGTGAAACATATCGTATTTATGAAGTAGGTATTTATATTATTTTTGATCGGGTTTTCGGCGATCTCTTTTTTCGGTAAGTACCTAATTGTTTAAAGGTGATTTTAAGAAATATAATATTATATGATGCTTACATTAATGCTGTGGTAATATGGGTGCAATGATAATTATTTGGTCATTTAATTTTTGAATTGGCTGCAGAGAAGATCGAGTAGAGAAAATTAATGTTGTTAGTGATTGTGTTTTGAAGAAAGTTGAAGAAAAGTTATAAATATGGTAAGTACCTACATACATATCAATCATATATCAATCAATACACAGATAGTTACCTACATATTCTTAAATTGTATTAAGTAATAAAATTGTTATAATTTTTCTAGAACAGAAAAACGAAAAGGTTGTCGGGTTTTCAGTATCGAAAACAAAGTCTACAAAAAAAAGAAGAAAAGAAAAAACTGGCCAATACCTTAGAAAAATATTTGAAGCCAGAAAATGTGTCAGCGGAAGCATTAGAATCAAGTTCTAGTTCTCTTTCCGGGCCACTTAATGAGCCGTGCGTCCAAGAAGTCGAAATGGAAATTATGAGGGAAGATTTCGAATCTGGGGAAGAGAAGGTGACTTCACCTGACTCGGAGTCTCCAAAACCAGAGAGAAGAGAAGTTGGTGACGCTGAAAAGCCAGCACGTCATCCTCATCAAGGCTTCCTGAACTAAAGACATTTGGCTGCTCATCAGATTCACAGCAGTCGCAGCAGGACAGATGATCCTGGAGAGTGGCCTGAGATAATATCAACAACATTAACAAATATTTTAGTAGAAAGAGGGCCTGTTCAGGTAACGCAATTTAATTTCCCAACTAATGAAAATGGTCGAAGGTTTTCGAAAAAATATTTCTACCGTTCTCTTCCAAATGGGGAAGAAGTTAATAGACCGTGGTTAGTTTATTCAATAAAAATAATGCAGTTTATTGATTTTGTTGTACAATATTTGGCAAAATTAAAAACAATTTTTCGCAAAAGGAAGGTGTTTCTGACTGGCAGCATTTGTCACTATTGATTTCAAGGCACGAAAAATGTGATACTCACAATGCAAATGTTAAAAATCAGATAGAACTTATAAAATTGTTATCAAAATAACAAACTGTAAACCAGACGCAACTACGTTTGTTGAATGCAGAAGCAAAGCACTGGCATGCTGTGATTGAGAGAATAATTTTAATAATACAATATTTGTCACGACAGTGTCTTGCTTTACGCGGACAATCTAATAAATTATTTGAAAGCAATAACGGTAATTTTTTTAAAGCTGTTGAGATGATCTCAAAATTTGATTCTGTTATGTCAGAACATGTGCTTCGGACTCAAAAGTCAGATGAAACACGAATGGTAAATTATTTAGGGGACAAAATTCAGAATGAAATAATAGATGTCATTGGTAACAAAATTAGAAATAATATTTTGGATTTAATTAGAAAATGTAAATACTATTCTATCATTCTTGACTGTACACCGGATATTAGTCATATCGAACAAATGACTATAATTTTTAGATTTACAATGTTGAATGAGTCCTCAAAAAAAATTGAAATACGCAAGCATTCTATAGAATTTTGTCCTATTAATGATTCGACTGGAGTGGGTTTAAGTGAATTTTTAATGAATTTACTTTCCAAGTTGAATTTAAATATTTACGACATGCGTGGCCAAGGGTACGATAATGGGGCAAATATGCGCGGCAAACATAATGGTTTGCAAAAAAAAATTTAGAAATAAATCCGCGAGCATATTTTGTGCCGTGCACAGCCCATACATTAAATTTAGTAGTGAACGATGCTGCTAAAATTTCTCTTCTCTCTCTCAAGAATTATTTGTTTTTTTTTCTGCGTCCGTAAAAAGATGGTCAATTCTGAAAAAACACACAACAAATTTAAATTTAAAACCACTTAGTGATACACGGTGGTCTAGTAGAATAGACGCTGTGAAGCCCATGCGTTACCAAATTGGGCAAATATATGATGCATTGGTAGAAGTAATTGAAGATCGTTTATCCGTACAAGACCACAGTGCTTCACATCAAGCCAAATCTTTGGCATTAAAAATTCAGAGTTATAAATTTTTGTGCTCAACAATTATTTGGTACAATATTTTAATCAAAATTAATGTTTTGAGCACGATGATACAAAATCCTACTATAAATATAAAAACTTGCTTAGAGCATTTTAAAAATTTGTGAGATTTTTTCTTAGCTCTTCGATCAGGTGAAGAATTCAATAATGTTCTTACTGACGCTAATACACTTGCGGATGAACTCGGTATTGAACCTAATTTCCCTGCTGTTCAGTCTGTTGGACCACGAAGAAAACCCAGACAATTTGATTATGAACACAGTGATGAACCAATTATTGATCCAAAAAATTATTATAAAGTTAACGTTTATTTTAATATATTAGATCAAACTTTATCGTCTTTAAGAGACAGATTTGAGGGAATAACAAGATATGATACTATGTTTGGATTTCTCTATAATATGTTTGATTTAACGGAAAACGAGCTATTACAATGTTGTATGATTTACATCTTCATCTAACTGATGATTCTAGAAAGGAATCAGATGTAGATGGAATAGAATTATTTGAAGAGATAAAATCTTTAAAATTACATCTTAAACCTACTTCAGCTGAAAAGCATCAGTTAGAGCCCCAGTCCATTCTTGAATATATTTTTACAAATCAGCTCATAGCATCATTTCCAAATATGTCAATAGCTCTTAGAATATTACTCACGTTACCAGTTTCAGTTGCGTCTGGTGAGAGATCTTTCTCCAAACTAAAAATTATTAAAAATTATATGCGATCCACAATGTCACAAAACAGATTAAATAATCTCTCTATAATAGCAATAGAAAGCGACACGATGTATTCCATCGATTTAGAATTAGTAATTAAAGAATTTGCGCAGAAAAAAGCTAGGAAAGTTGCTTTTTTATAATTTTGTAAAATTTTGTTGTTTTTTTATTAATTTTATTCCACTATTTTTTTTTGTAAATTTTATTGTTAATAAAACTTTTTTAAAATTTCTGTTTTTCACTTAAATTAATTTGATTTGTTACAGTTAAACTAGGTATGTACTACATAAAATTTATATTTTACAACAAAAATGTAAATTTTGGGGCCGCAAATTTGGCTCTGCACACAGGCGGCCATTGATGCTGGCGCGGTCCTGAAATTAAGATTTTAGCGTGTTGTTTATTGGGTGCACTCGGGGTACTACATAACGTTATACGTAAGTACTCTCATGTACTGGTTATTATACACTGCTATTCTATTTGAATATTATACACTGTTACTGTTTATTTGCCTTTGCTGCTGCGACCCTCTTAATTCGACTTATCTGAAATAGACTGCCGTTCTTGAGTTTATGAGCTTTCGTTTCCAACTTTCCACATTTGTTTTAAAAGCATCAGGTAGCCACACGTCATTTTTAAAAAATATCACTTTTAAAAAGTAGCCGATAAGTTAACCATGCAAAACTTGCAGTGAAGAAACTTGAAGATTTTGGTGTGTTTTGTGTATTGTTTGATAAAAATGCATGAATTATCAATTAATTATTGATTATTACCGCTTTAAACAATGCCACGACGTCAATTAAACTTTACTACAAGTTATGCATTGTTGGCTTTTCGCGTACTTATTAAAAGTGATATAAATTAAAAATTACATGTGGCTACTTAATATTTTTAAAACAATAGTTAACTCAATTATTAGTTACAATACAAACTACATTTTGCTATAAATAGGTTAGAAAAATGTCGTAGAAACTAGTTTCTTTAAGTGATCCACTTCAAATGAACGGCGGTGTATTTTGTGGTAATTTGGGAATGTAGTCTATGAATCAAATTTGGTAACACCGCTTCAAAGCTGACATTGCAGAAGTATGGTGTATCACAAGGTTACCAATTAATTTAAAAACCAATTTGTTTACTTTAAATTACATGGAGGACGGAGGCTAAAAGTCTTTATACATCAATTACGTTGAACATCTATAATATAATTTTCCTTAATGTGTGTCCGTGTGTCCGTGAGTCCGTGGCACATCTCACGTTCCGGCTTCACAGATGTTTATATTTGTTTAGGTTTTGTGTTTTTTATCTTGGCGCTCGGCTCGGAGCTTATCGCGTATCCTATTTCACGTGCGCGTAGCGCGCAGTTTGCTTGTAATTATTTATTTACTAAAAATAACAACTTGGCTATGTTCGGTTCTGAAACCGGTCACGTACTTTGCTTACGATTGACTTTTGTTATTTCAAATAACGTATCGCAGATATATAAACATATCATACATATTTTTGTAGTAGGTGCATTTTCGTTACTTGCATAAGAATTATTCGGCCAATAACCTACACCTCATTTTTGTTAATAAAGGATAACGAAAGTTTGACAATGGCAAACAATATTTTCATTTTCTTTTATATTTTGGATCATGTTGCATGTATATCCTACCTACCTTTTAGAAGATTCGGCAGTGTGATTTATACGTTCATCTGTTATTTTGTCGAAATGAAATTTTTATATAAGGTTGCAGATAGCGTCATACATTGCGGCCGGTGTGCATAGCAAAATCTTGCAGGAAGTACCTGTAATTAGTGCTTTTTAATTATCTTTTTTTAACAAATTAGTTTATTTGTTTGGGAAGTAAATAAATGGCCATCTGAAACATAGTGATTTAAATAATTTAAAAAAATAAGTTACTACCTCTCAGTCTACTGCAATCTTCCGGCAGCCAGGTGCAAAATTGTCTTTTTCGTTATTATTGTCGCTCATCGTGCATTGAAAACTGTTTTACACCAAAATGAAGCTAAATGTAAAATATATAATAATAATAATAATAATGGACTTTATTGTCACACAAGCAACTTCAAATATTTACATTATAACACAAACAAACAAAAATGTGTGACAAAGGCGGAGTTCAGGTGTTATGAAACACCTGTTCTTCCACTCAACCTTGTTAAATAATTGTTACTGCAACCATATTTAATTAGGCAGTCGGTAGACATTACCACTGTTAGATTTGTACTTAAGTCATTTGTGGTTGACAAAATTAAATTCAGAACTAACAGATAATTTCTATACATTATTTTAAGTAAAAAGATACTCCTAGGCACTGTGTTGACGTTCAAAGAGATACTTTGACAAACGTCGTTTAAAACAAGAAATTGGAAGGTTTCTTATGCGAGATGGCAAGGAGTTATAAATATTTGTCGCGGTATATGTAAAAGAGCGTCCAAAAAGTGCAGATTTGTGAATTGGTATACTTAAGAGCCCTTTGTTCCTAATGTTGATGTTATGAACATCTGTTCTAAATCTCAGCCTATCAAAAAGATAAGTTGGCGTTTTAGACAAAAGTAATTTATGAACAAAGCATGCGAAGTGCAAAAAACGACGATTTCTCATGTTCAACCATTTAGATTCTCGGAATTTGTGAGAAATATGATCAAATTTGCGCAAGCCATAAATTAATCTTAGACATGAATTCTGAATACGTTGTAATCTTTTGGTATTTGTACTATCCAAACAAGGACCATAAACAATATCTGCAAAATTAAAGTGAGACAAAACAAAGGAGTCCCATAGAACTTTTTTAGTATCAACAGTGAGAAGGTGTCTGTGTATGTAAAGAATTTTTAAGTTGTTAAAAGCTTTTTGTATACATTTACTAACATGGCCGTTAAATCTTAAATTGGGGTCCATTATTAGTCCCAAATTTCGACAAGAACTCTGTGTAGTAGGGTGGATCGAAAATATCAATTTTAAATATCCGAAACTCCTATATGCGCAAAAGCGGCCCGCTGGTAAGTTATTAACCCTGGTAAAATTTAAATGCAATTGATTAATGTTTAGCGGTGCCCCCGCCACTTCAAAAATTGCATGCCTCCGGGCTGCCAACTGATAAGCGCTTTCATTAGTTTCAATGCTTCAGTAGCAGTTTGCAGTCCTTTCCGCCACTTTTACGTATTACGGATTACAGAGAGTTATTGTTTGTTGCAACGCAAAAGATATCTCACAAACTATAATGCTTTTTCTACAACAAAACATGGACTTATCAAATTTGGTTACCAAAGGAAGTGATACAACTGCTGTCAATACTGGCATTCATAATGGTATCATAAGTTCACTAGAAATCTGAATTGGCAGATCTTTGCAGTGGTTTATATGCCTGCTTCACGCTAACGAACTGCCACTTCGACACCTTATGAAGTACTTGGATGGAAAAACAAGTGGTCCTACTGAATATACAGGAGATATTGGAAAGCAACTAGAAACCTGTGAACTACAACCAATCACAAATTTTATGAAGATTCCGGCCAAACTACCACAAGTTGATTTAATTATTCTAAGAAGCGATCAAAAGTACCTATATCAAATTAGTTTAGCAATATCGGAAAGAACCGTATCAGAAAGTCTTTCAAGACGACAGCCTGGCAAAATGGCACAGTCCAGATGGCTGACTACAGCAAACAGCGTTTTGCGGTTGTATGCAGGTACTACAAATGCTTCAAAACATTTTAACAACTTTTATCCAAACGGTTAGTTCCATTATGGTTTGAAATTAAGACAAAACTAGATGGGAAATATGGTTCGCTTCATTTATTTAATATGATTGAGCGAACCAGACACTTACCATTGCCTTTGAAGAAATTAATACACAAAGTCATACAAACTAATGGATACTTCGCACATCCCGAAAACATATTGTTATGTATGCTTGGTGACACACGCTTGCATATCAAGGAACTGGGTTTAAGACGTATTTTGAAATCAAGAAATAATCCTGTCATGACCGGAATACGGAAATTCGAGATACCTCCGATACATTTTGAAGAAATTAATTACATGGATTTAATAAACTGGCAAGATAAAGGAGTTATAGAACCGTCAATAACTAAACAATTTACATCTGGGCAGTTAGAACAAATGATAAAAAATACACCAGACGAAATTAGTATTTTTAAATTTCCATGCCATTCACAAGCTGTAGAACGCTGTGTAAAACTAGTGACAAAAGCATCGTCAGCCGTTTGTGGACCAGAAGCAAGGGATGGTTTTATAAGATGTCGTATTGCTTCCCGACAGTCACTACCAAAATTTGAATGCAAATCAGACTTTTTGAAACATACCTAACTTATGAAATATTAAAAGGTAGAGTGACAAAAGCATCGTCAGCTGTTTGTGGACCAGAAGCAAGGAATGGTTTTATAAGATGTCGTATTGCTTCCCGACAGTCACTACCAAAATTTGAATGCAAATCAGACTTTTTGAAACATACCTAACTTATGAAATATTAAAAGGTAGAGGGTGGGAGGGTGGAACTCGACTCGCAGCCACCTCCACGTGGTGAGTTCTGGGTTGTCTTTTATTAAAGTCCAGTGAAGAGCTGTAAAATGATTGATAAGAGATACGAAATTTTTATGGAAGATGTTGCTAAAATTTCTGAACTTTGAACCCCTGGGGGCACCGGAAGATATTTTCTTAGAAGCCTCATTTTTTTCAGGGTGTGTAGTCATAATAGATAGCCACTTTTCCGCATATAGGACAAACATTCAAAGAAAAACAAATTTTTCGCCGTTTTTCGATCCACCCTACTGTATAGGTACAGCTGCACCCTCGACGTTGATAGTAATTAAAGGTAATATTCTCTTTCTATCTTTTGATTTACAAAATAGCAGAATTGACGATTTTAATGGGTTAATAAGAAGAGAATGTTTTTTTGACGTAGCAATAAGATTAGAAAGATCTGTATTTATTATATCATTTGCTTCTTGAATATCCGACAAATTAAAAGGCATGTAGAGTTGGGTGTCATCCGCATAAAAATGACATTTGCAGTTTTTAATAATATCAACAAAGTCTGCAGTATAAATTATATATAGTAACGGTCCTAAGATAGAGCCCTGAGGAACTCCGAACTCAACAATCTTTCCATTTGAAATTGAATTATTTATCTTAACCATCTGAATTCTGGTCGAAAGGAAACTTCTTATAAATTTGATCGCATCTTTATTAAAACCAAAGTAGTGTAATTTAGACAATAGCAATTCATGGTCGATCATATCAAACGCCTTAGAGTAGTCTAAAAGAACCAAAATAGTGATGAAGTTATTATCCAAAGCGTTAAATATATCGTCCATTATGCAAGCGAGCGCCGTTGTGCAGCTATGCCCCTTACGAAAACCTGACTGCTCCGTGGGAAAAATGTTGTATAAAGAAAGAAATCTCCGAATTTGTTTTTCCATAATTTTCTCCAGCAGTTTGGATAAAGTAGGTAATATACTAATAGGACGTAGGCCCTTTAAAGTAGATGGAGATTTTGTTTTCGGAAGATGAGTGACGTATGCTATTTTCCAGCTATCGGGAAAGTAGCAATTTTCCAAGCAACAGTTGATTATGTGAAGCAAATATTTGATTATAAAGGGAGAGCACATTTTAATCATATTAATGCTAATGCCGTCGAGACCAGCAGAATTTGAAGTAATAGAATTTAAAGATTCAACTACATCGTTTATCGTCGCAAGAGAAAAACCAAATGGATTAGTGATATTATTATTTGAATTATTTTGATAAAAATACTTTAAATTGGCATCAGGTTCATGTTTGTATTTAATGACTTCATCCACAAAAAAGTTATTAATTGCATCGGCATTAGAAAGATGTGGTGGAATAATGTCATTTTTGCATTTTAATTGAATGTCCAATTTTTTGAATGCTGTCCACACGTTATTTTTATTTTTATATAAATTTTGCAAGGTAACAAAATTCAAATTAAAATTTAAACAATTATGGAAAAACTGACACAAGTGCAAAAAACGTAATCGTGCAACTGCCAACTGAGGTGGTTGGTGCCTGAAAAAGACATTCATTAATCGCATAATTTTTCAAGTTCTATCATATTCCGGCAAGTATGTTTTTTCCCCTGCTTATTGATAAAAATCACACCATCTTTTGACCAGACATTCTTAAAACCAAATTGTTCCACCGCACAATTCAGAACTTCAAGTCTGTTTCGCGTAAGATCTTCTTTAACGGTTAACTTGGTGCCTTTTAGTTTTTTTTTATTTTGGAAAACGATATTACGGTACCTGTAACTAGCGAACTTGACAATAATTCCACGGGTTTTTTTTGGCCACAGTGTTGTAAGAGCCCACACGATGAGATCTGTCGATCTGGTCCGCAGATAGCTGTATCCCAAGCTTATTGTTGATAATATCGAGGACGAGTTCATCTGTATTTTCATTTTTTTCTTCTTGAACACCGAATATTCTAATACTGTTCCTCCTGGTATATTGTTCAAGTTCGTTAACCTTTTTATGGAGATCTTGTTTTTCCTTCTCTAGAGTTGCAACCCGATTTTCCAAGGCATTACATTTATCCAATAATACATCGAATTTGGCTGTCAATGCTTTTGTGACGATATCTGCCACCTTCGCTGCAAGGTCTTCTACGAAAGAACCGGTGGCTACGTGTTCGGTAATTGTAGTTTTGGCTATGTTTTTAATGTCCGATTGTTGGTTTTGGGTGAACACCATTGTTAATTATTCTACTCAATTCAATATAGCAGCACTAAATTCGGGACTACCACGTTAGCACGTCTACTCGGTACGCCTGTACATACTCAACATATCGCGGCTAGTAGTTGCCAGCATCTGAATGGCTCGCTCTCGCCTGCGCGAGCGAGAGCCAGGGTGAAGGAACGTGCGTGCTGCTTCGTGCAATAGACAAGAACGTAGCATGGCAGATTCTACCGCACAGAAAACACTTTCATTTTGAAAAACAACAATTTAATTTCCAAAAAATGTTGAAAAATACTTACGTCGATTGTCGTCGACGCGTCATGTAAAATAGTAATGCACTCACATTTGCAGGAAATTGATTGCAACTGCCACGCTGCGTCATTGGCTATTGCACGAAGCAGCTTGCGCGTGCCTTCTCCCTCGTTCCCGCTCGAACGGACCTGGCGAGCGCGGGACATCCAAATTCCGGCAAAGTCTAGTCGAGGCAGTTTTTACGCAGGCAAACATGTTCCATCGTGTATAAAAAAATTTTGCTTGAATTTTATGTAACCCAACCTTCAATACACTATGAGTGATAATAATTAACGAAAAAGGACCTTCTTTCACCTGCCTGTCAGGAGGTTGCAACAGGCTGAGGGGCAAAAATCTACATTTGAAGTTTTTTATATCACTCTCATTTAGATGTCGTTTGATTTACTTAACAAATAATTGAATTAATTTGTTTTAAAAAATAATTAGGAAAGCTTTAGGTAATTGTAGTTACAATGGCGGACAATACATTTAGACCGGCCTGTCATTCGCTTGGCACTGTTTATGTTGGTGGCACTGTAAGTCTATGTTAAATTTGAGGTTAGCAGGTTTGGTTTTGCATTAATCTGTGTCAAAACTGACGCAAAACCTAACCCCGAATTTGACATAGACTGACAGTGCCACCAACATAAACAGTGCCAGGCGAACGACAAGCCGGCCTAAATTTATTGTCCGCCATTGTACTTGAGGCAAGGTTTTTCTAGGCACACCGCCTGCGATGTCTGACTTCAATTTTTAAAAATTTTCTGGATTTTTTAAACCAACATACCCTTTATCGTGGCCGTAGGAGGCACTCTATTGTTTTTTTAAACATCTTAGTTCGTGAACCAGTAACAGTGCCTCCTACAGCTCCGATAAAAAGTATGTTGGTATAAAAAAATCATTTTTTTTTAAATCAAAGTAGGCCGATTTGTCTGAAAATTGAGAATCCGACATTACTCTTAATTCTAAACAACTTTCCTTAATACCTTTTTTTGTTATCTCCTCTAATAATGGTAGTTTACTCTTGACAATTTTTTAAAACTCAATTCTAAAAACACGCTGTATATTAATTAATTTGATTTTAGTTTAAAAACAAGTAGAAGTGATTCAGAGAATATTAGCATCTAACTCAAAAAAATTGTCATTTACACCTTACGTGAACTCAATCCGCGGACACACTGTATATATAAATGAATGTTTTTTTGTTTGTCCCGTATGCGTTCCTATACCATTCATCCGATTGCGATGAAACCTTGGTGAGTTGTTGTGGGCACACCCGCGAAGGTTTCTAAACAACTATTTTACAATAGGTGGCGCTGGGGTCGAGATATTTCGAAAAAATGTATTTATGGTCAGATTTGGCTCATATTCAGAATATCTGTTAGTTACGTGGAAAGAAACATTTTTACAAAAATGGACTTCTTAGTGAAGGGACTTTGTACTGAGGTATATTGTATTATGAGGGTCAAACATCCCAAAACCCAAAAGTAACGCAAAACTGAAATCGAAAACGGTCCAGTGCTCTTGCATCTATTGCTCACTCAAATAAACACAACATTGACTTTCAAATTGCTAGAATTCTGGACAGTGAAAACAATTACAACAAACGTAATTTTCTAGAAATGAGTCATATTAGAAACTACAACTGTATGAATTTCAGAACAGGAGTTGAAAATTAAACCATCCATAACGACAATACTAATTATTCAAAATTCCCGCTTGTCACTGTCTGGTGATTTTTGAACTGTTTAGTTACAAATTAGATTGTAGTCATTCTACATAAATATGTCAAATGTTTAATCAGCTTGTACTTGATGAAGTAATTCGATTTAATCGGACTAGTTTATTTTTCTTAACTTTTAACCTGATGTGCCCAATTAGATATGCATGTTTTGTTCTGTATTGCTAATTATGAAGTACTAACCTAACTTTTTCTGCTAGTAAAACAATTATTTTTTATAGAATTCTCTACAACTCAAAGATACTTAAAGGTTTTGCAAACGCTATTGCGTCGCCAGAGCGAAACATGAACTGGCACTAATAGGAAACCATCGGAGAGGGATAGTTAGACATATAAGTTTTAGTGGAATGGGGAAAGTAGTAACGGAGGCAAATGGAGAAGATTTGTAGAAAGTATGGACATATTACAGGTAAGATAAACGAAAGCATAGCAATAGAGTTGGAACAGGCCAAAAGACCAAATTCATGGAATAAAAAAAAATTAAAAGTTCCTTTAAGCAGTTAGAATCATTCATCATCATCATCTAACATCACTGCAGGCTTGTTTTGGCCTATGGCTTCTATCTGATTCTTCCATGTCTTTCTATATCTAACTTTTGTTTTCCAGTCCCTTAACCCTGCTTCCTGAAGGTTTTCATCCATTTGTTGCTGCCATGTTTTTGTGGTCTTCCTATTTTCCGGCTTCCTTCTGGTTCCTGTTCGAGTACGTTTCGTATTGGATCGTCAACATTTGTCCGAACCATCTTAATCTGTTTTGTTTTATTAGCATACCTATGTTGGGCTCTTTAAATAGGTCCTCTTATTCCTTGTTTGTTTTTACACCAATTTGGCTCTTTTTTACCCCTTCATAAATTTTTAATATCGTCCTTTCCCACATTAACAGTTTGTTTTCTTCCACTTTTGTTAACACCCATGTTTAGCTCGTTTATGTTAAAATAGGTGTAATAACTGTCTAGTACAACTAATGGAGAACCTTCTGAGAGGAGTAGTTAGACATATAAGTTTAGGTGGAATTGGGACTTCCCAATAAAGGAGGGGAATGTCAAAAATATAGACAGCTTACAGGTAAGATCGGCGAAAAGATAACAATAGAGTTGGAACAGGTCGAAGGACCAAATCCATGCAATAAAAGAAAATTAAAAATTTTCTTTATCCAGTTATAGTCAGTCATTCAATTTGCATGAAATCGTAACTTATTTTTGTATTGTAGCGTTTTTAGGTTTTAATTTGCTCAGCTTTTACTTCAAAATATCTGTTTTGACAGTATGTCAATTCCTAACTAAATAAGTACTTAACAACCTTCCGATTACTTTTACAACTAGAGACTGAAGTAATTCAATTTTATGACAAGAAGTGTTGTATACTCTATTTGGTACAAAAGCTATAAGTTCAAGTAACCATGGGGGCCGAGGAATTAAGTTCTTTAATTCAATGACCCCAACCTCATGACTTGACAGTTGATACATCTCTTGTGTTATATGTACTACTAAATTTATTTTATGGTATTTATACCAAGTTCGTCTCGGTACATTAATTTTCATGACACCCTAACGTGTAGTAGTAATTGTGCCAGCTTAGTATTTTTCCTATTACTTAAATTGCATTTATGCATTTATTTTGGAGACACTGAAACGATTTGAATACTGTGCATGAGGCCTCAAACTGTTAGTGATTTTAAATACTTTACACTCAGGATAATAATCGTACTGTTGAGAAATTTTGCCCATTTAGCTTGATCCCTGACTTTCCTTCTGCTATTCTATCATTCTTGACTGTACACCGGATATTAGTCATATCGAACAAATAACTGTAATTTTTAGATTTACAATGTTGAATGAGTCCTCAAAAAAAAATTGAAATACGCAAGCATTCTATAGAACTTTGTCCTATTAATGATTCAACTGGAGTGGGTTTAAATGAATTTTTAATGAATTTACTTTCAAAGTTGAATTTAACTATTTACGATATGCGTGGCCAAGAGTACGATAATGGGGCAAATATGCGCGGCAAACATAATGGTTTGCAAAAAAAAAATTTTAGAAATAAATCCGCGAGCATATTTTGTGCCGTGCACAGCCCATACATTAAATTTAGTAGTAAACGATGCTGCTAAAGTTTCTCTTGAGACTTCTGGTTATTTTGATATAGTTCAAGAATTATTTGTTTTTTTTTCTGCGTCGGTAAAAAGATGGTCAATTCTGAAAAAACACACAACAAATTTAAATTTAAAACCACTTAGTGATACACGATGGTCTAGTAGAATAGACGCTGTGAAGCCCCTGCGTTACCAAATTGGGCAAATATATGATGCATTGGTAGAAGCAGGGCCGGATTTACGATGTGGGTGGGCCGGGGCCCATTTTGGTGGGAGGCCCATTGTTTTGAGGTGTTGCAATATGTAATGCAAAAACACGAAATGAAACGAACAAAGGTTTATTTACAAAATTTATTTACGCAGATAAATTCAGATAAGATTATTCAATTTTTTCATTAAAATAGCTATTTGTGCAACAAGTGCTAAACGTGGATGTTTATGCCTTCGGCTTCGTTTCATAACATGTCACGTGCATAAACACTTAGCACGAGTTTGAGAGATGGCCTTGACGCGCAGATGACTGTTTCTGCAGCGAGTAGCTGTCAAAGTTAGTTATCAAAGGTAATTATAAATGTACACATTTTACTTTATTCATTACATAATGCTTTAATTATTTAAAAACAATTTACCCCTAACGGAAGAAGTAACTATAATAACTTTAGAACCTCACTTCCAGTTAGAGATTCTAAATTCAACACCAACTGTTTACTTTATAACACATGTGCTAAAAGTAATCAGCTGATTTAACTTTTAACACGCTGAATTATAAAACGTCATTTTTAGTGACTATTTCCCGCATCTGTTATTAGCCAATCAAATGCCATGATTTTTTGAAATTCAACCAATCACGTGCTTTTACAGTGCCAAAAAATCAAAATTTTCTCTTGGGATTTTATCAGTTTTTTTTACCACTTATATCCATGACAACCACTAAATATGTTGTTTTAATCAAGGTGACATTTCAAAAACGTCATTTAAAACTATCATTGTGCATCAGTATAAATGTCAAAATGAACCGATACTTGGGAAATAGTCCACAAAATGTATTTCCGGCTCATGATTTTGCTTGGAAAATGTTTTACTCAAGATTTGTTGTTTTTTGGCAATGCCCCTCGACAAACTATGACAAATTTGATCAAGTTAGTTTGTCTTGTGCCATTGCCAAAACAAAACATTTTTACTGGCAAAATCATTGGCCCTTAATACATTATTACTGAATAATTATAACTGGTGTAAATTAGTAAATTATCAGCCATTGTAACTAAATTTGATGTGCATTACTATGTTGTTGGAAGAACAGGCCAGTTCACCAGAACAATAACTTTTTGACTTTAAATAATTTTAACTTATTTAAAATATAAAGTTTGATTATTACATTTCATATCAAGCTAGAGAAGTAAGATAGAATGTATGGAAATTTTTGTTAAATGTTCCCTATCATTATAAACAGTTCACAGCAAAGAGACATGTATTTTTCCTGTTTTGTGATATTTACCCCTATATTGGTGGGAGGTCCACTCTTGGTGGGTGGCCCAGGGCCCGGGCCCCTTGGGCCCCCCTTTAATCCGGGCCTGGGTAGAAGTAATTGAAGATCGTTTATCCGTACAAGACCACAGTGCTTCACATCAAGCCAAATCTTTGGCATTAAAAATTCAGAGTTATAAATTTTTGTGCTCAACAATTATTTGGTACAATATTTTAATCAAAATTAATGTTTTGAGCACGATGATACAAAATCCTACTATAAATATAAAAACTTGCTTAGAGCATTTTAAAAATTTGTTAGATTTTTTCTTAGCTCTTCGATCAGGTGAAGAATTCAATAATGTTCTTACTGACGCTAATACACTTGCGGATGAACTCGGTATTGAACCTAATTTCCCTGCTGTTCAGTCTGTTGGACCACGAAGAAAACCCAGACAATTTGATTATGAACACAGTGATGAACCAATTATTGATCCAAAAAATTATTATAAAGTTAACGTTTATTTTAATATATTAGATCAAACTGTATCGTCTTTAAGAGACAGATTTGAGGAAATAACAAAATATGATACTATGTTTGGATTTCTCTATAATATGTTTGATTTAACGGAAAACGAGCTATTACAATGTTGTAAAGATTTACATCTTCATCTAACTGATCATTCTAGAAAGGAATCAGATGTAGATGGAATAGAATTATTTGAAGAGATAAAATCTTTAAAATTACATCTTAAACCTACTTCAGCTGAAAAGCATCAGTTAGAGCCCCAGTCCATTCTTGAATATATTTTTGAAAATCAGCTCATAGCATCATTTCCAAATATGTCAATAGCTCTTAGAATATTACTCACGTTACCAGTTTCAGTTGCGTCTGGTGAGAGATCTTTCTCCAAACTAAAAATTATTAAAAATGATATGCGATCCACAATGTCACAAAACAGATTAAATAATCTGTCTATAATAGCAATAGAAAGCGACACGATGGATTCCATCGATTTAGAATTAGTAATTAAAGAATTTGCGGAGAAAAAAGCTAGGAAAGTTGCTTTTTTATAATTTTGTAAAATTTTGTTGTTTTTTTATTAATTTTATTCCACTATTTTTTTTTTGTAAATTTTATTGTTAATAAAACTTTTTTAAAATTTCTGTTTTTCACTTAAATTAATTTGATTTGTTACAGTTAAGCTAGGTATGTACTACATAAAATTTATATTTTACAACAAAAATGTAAATTTTGGGGCCGCAAATTTGGCTCTGCACACAGGCGGCCATTGATGCTGGCGCGGTCCTGAAATTAAGATTTTAGCGTATTGTTTATTGGGTGCACTCGGGGTACTACAGAACGTTATACGTAAGTACTCTCATGTACTGGTTATTATACACTGCTATTCTATTTGAATATTATACACTGTTACTGTTTATTTGCCTTTGCTGCTGCGACCCTCTTAATTCGACTTATCTGAAATAGACTGCCGTTCTTGAGTTTATGAGCTTTCGTTTCTAACTTTCCACATTTGTTTTAAAAGCATCAGGTAGCCACACGTCATTTTTAAAAAATATCACTTTTAAAAAGTAGCCGATAAGTTAACCATGCAAAACTTGCAGGGAAGAAACTTGAAGATTTTGGTGTGTTTTGTGTATTGTTTGATAAAAATGCATGAATTATCAATTAATTATTGATTATTACCGCTTTAAACAATGCCACGACGTCAATTAAACTTTACTACAAGTTATGCATTGTTGGCTTGTCTCGTACTTATTAAAAGTGATATAAATTAAAAATTACATGTGGCTACTTAATATTTTTAAAACAATAGTTACCTCAATTATTAGTTACAATACAAACTACATTTTGCTATAAATAGGTTAGAAAAATGTCGTAGAAACTAGTTTCTTTAAGTGATCCACTTCAAATGAACGGCGGTGTATTTTGTGGTAATTTGGGAATGTAGTCTATGAATCAAATTTGGTAACATCGCTTCAAATCTGACATTGCAGAAGTATGGTGTATCACAAGGTTACCAATTAATTTAAAAACCAATTTGTTTACTTTAAATTACATGGAGGACGGAGGCTAAAAGTCTTTATACATCAATTACGTTGAACATCTATAATATAATTTTCCTTAATGTGTGTCAGTGTGTCCGTGAGTCCGTGGCACATCTCACATTCCGGCTTCACAGATGTTTATATTTGTTTAGGTTTTGTGTTTCTTATCTTGGCGCTCGGCTCGGAGCTTATCGCGTATCCTATTTCACGTGCGCGTAGCGCGCAGTTTGCTTGTAATTATTTATTTACTAAAAATTACAACTTGGCTATGTTCGGTTCTGAAACCGGTCACGTACTTTGCTTACGATTGACTTTTGATATTTCAAATAACGTATCGCAGATATATAAACATATCATACATATTTTTGTAGTAGGTGCATTTTCGTTACTTGCATAAGAATTATTCGGCCAATAACCTACACCTCATTTTTGTTAATAAAGGATAACGAAAGTTTGACAATGGCAAACAATATTTTCATTTTCTTTTATATTTTGGATCATGTTGCATGTATATCCTACCTACCTTTTAGAAGATTCGGCAGTGTGATTTATACGTTCATCTGTTATTTTATCGAAATGAAATTTTTATATAAGGTTGCAGATAGCGTCATACATTGCGGCCGGTGTGCATAGCAAAATCTTGCAGGAAGTACCTGTAATTAGTGCTTTTTAATTATCTTTTTTTAACAAATTAGTTTATTTGTTTGGGAAGTAAATAAATGGCCATCTGAAACATAGTGATTTAAATAATTTAAAAAAATAAGTTACTACCTCTCAGTCTACTGCAATCTTCTGGCAGCCAGGTGCAAAATTGTCTTTTTCGTTATTATTGTCGCTCATCGTGCATTGAAAACTGTTTTACACCAAAATGAAGCTAAATGTAAAATATATAATAATAATAATAATAATAATAATAATAATGGACTTTATTGTCACACAAGCAACTTCAAATATTTACATTATAACACAAACAAACAAAAATGTGTGACAAAGGCGGAGTTCAGGTGTTATGAAACACCTGTTCTTCCACTCAACCTTGTTAAATAATTGTTACTGTAACCATATTTAATTAGGCAGTCGGTAGACATTACCACTGTTAGATTTGTACTTAAGTCATTTGTGGTTGACAAAATTAAGTTCAGAACTAACAGATAATTTCTATACATTATTTTAAGTAAAAAGATACTCCTAGGCACTGTGTTGACGTTCAAAGAGATACTTTGACAAACGTCGTTTAAAACAAGAAATTGGAAGGTTTCTTATGCGAGATGGCAAGGAGTTATAAATATTTGTCGCGGTATATGTAAAAGAGCGTCCAAAAAGTGCAGATTTGTGAATTGGTATACTTAAGAGCCCTTTGTTCCTAATGTTGATGTTATGAACATCTGTTCTAAATCTCAGCCTATCAAAAAGATAAGTTGGCGTTTTAGACAAAAGTAATTTATGAACAAAGCATGCGAAGTGCAAAAAACGACGATTTCTCATGTTCAACCATTTAGCGTCTCGGAATTTGTGAGAAATATGATCAAATTTGCGCAAGCCATAAATTAATCTTAGACATGAATTCTGAATACGTTGTAATCTTTTGGTATTTGTACTATCCAAACAAGGACCATAAACAATATCTGCAAAATTAAAGTGAGACAAAACAAAGGAGTCGCATAGAACTTTTTTAGTATCAACAGTGAGAAGGTGTCTGTGTATGTAAAGAATTTTTAAGTTGTTAAAAGCTTTTTGTATACATTTACTAACATGGCCGTTAAATCTTAAATTGGGGTCCATTATTAGTCCCAAATTTCGACAAGAACTCTGTATAGGTACAGATGCACCCTCGACGTTGATAGTAATTAAAGGTAATATTCTCTCTCTATCTTTTGATTTACAAAATAGCAGAATTGACGATTTTAATGGGTTAATAAGAGGAGAATGTTTTTTTGACGTAGCAATAAGATTAGAAAGATCTGTATTTATTATATCATTTGCTTCTTGAATATCCGACAAATTAAAAGGCATGTAGAGTTGGGTGTCATCCGCATAAAAATGACATTTGCAGTTTTTAATAATATCAACAAAGTCTGCAGTATAAATTATATATAGTAACGGTCCTAAGATAGAGCCCTGAGGAACTCCGAACTCAACAATCTTTCCATTTGAAATTGAATTATTTATCTTAACCATCTGAATTCTGGTCGAAAGGAAACTTCTTATAAATTTGATCGCATCTTTATTAAAACCAAAGTAGTGTAATTTAGACAATAGCAATTCATGGTCGATCATATCAAACGCCTTAGAGTAGTCTAAAAGAACCAAAATAGTGATGAAGTTATTATCCAAAGCGTTAAATATATCGTCCATTATGCAAGCGAGCGCCGTTGTGCAGCTATGCCCGTTACGAAAACCTGACTGCTCCGTGGGAAAAATGTTGTATAAAGAAAGAAATCTCCGAATTTGTTTTTCCATAATTTTCTCCAGCAGTTTGGATAAAGTAGGTAATATACTAATAGGACGTAGGTCCTTTAAAGTAGATGGAGATTTTGTTTTCGGAAGATGAGTGACGTATGCTATTTTCCAGCTATCGGGAAAGTAGCAATTTTCCAAGCAACAGTTGATTATGTGAAGCAAATATTTGATTATAAAGGGAGAGCACATTTTAATCATATTAATGCTAATGCCCTCGAGACCAGCAGAATTTGAAGTAATAGAATTTAAAGATTCAACTACATCGTTTATCGTCGCAAGACAAAAACCAAATGGATTAGTGATATTATTATTTGAATTATTTTGATAAAAATACTTTAAATTGGCATCAGGTTCATGTTTGTATTTAATGACTTCATCCACAAAAAATTTATTAATTGCATCGGCATTAGAAAGATGTGGTGGAATAATGTCATTTTTGCATTTTAATTGAATGTCCAATTTTTTGAATGCTGTCCACACGTTATTTTTATTTTTACTCTGGACCGACTGAAAATATGCACGTTTTTCACGCTTGATAGCACTGGTTGTAAAATTGCGTAAAGTTTTATAATACGTCCAATCATCACAATTTTTCGTTTTTTTAAATTTTTGTAGCGCATTGTTTCGTAGTGCAATAAGTAGTTTTACATTATCTGTCAACCAGGGGGCTTTAGGTTTGGTAATCCGCACAGTGCGAATAGGTGCATATACCGTCTGTTCTATAAAAAGGGCCCCGCCTTCTAGCTACTTTATTATTTATTTTAGACCCAATAAACCTTATATCAAATCAAATGGCACATAAAAACCTACATTTTAACACTATCTAAAAATTTTTATCTTCAATTGTTTCAGAGCGGTGACGTCACGTGCATTTTTTTTAAATGACACTGTATATATTTTTTGACATTTTCTGGTAGAGGTTTTTTTTTCTCTTTTCAACAATATAAATATTTTATGCCCTTACATAAGAAAATTTTCGAGAAAAATTAAAAAACTTTTTTATCGGTGGGAGGCCACCATACAAAACTATAAACAAAAGTGTAACTCAGAAAAACAATACAATAAACACTTTAGATTACTCTGAAATCTGACAGTTAAAGCGTTTGGCTACTATTTGTTTTGTTTTTCTGAGTTACACTTTTGTTTACAGTTTTGTATCATGGCCTCCCACTGTGAAAAAGTTTTGTATTTTTTCACGAAAATTTTTTTATGCAAGTGCATGAAATATTTATATTGTTGAAAAGAGAAAAAAAACCTCTACCAGAAAATGTCAAAAAATATATACAGTGTCATTTAAAAAAATTGCACGTGACGTCACCACTCTGAAACAATTGAAGATAAAAATTTTTTGATAATATTAAAATGTAGGTTTTTATGTGCCATTTCATTTGATTTCAGGTTTATTGGGTCTAAAATAAATAATAAAGTAGCTAGAAGGCGGGGCCCTTTTTATAGAACAGACGGTATATTAAATATTAATAAAATGTTGTCGCTAAGAAATTTAACTTTAGAATCAATATCAGAAAGTCTGAGCATTCTATCCCACGGCACAGATTCCAAGGCAAGCGCAAACGATTCCAGGTCGAAATTTTTGAAGTCTCTGTAGGTTTTAAAGTTAGTTTGGTTGTATGAATCTTTAATAATTACATGACAGAAAGTTAAAAAGTGATCTGATATATTATGCATACTTCTCACACCACACTCACTAGTAATATCAGTATTGGATGTTATAATAAGATCAATAAGAGTGGATGAAAATTCAGTAACCCTAGTCGGTTCTGTGATAATTTGCCTTAAGCCGTACGTTTCTAATAGATCTAAGAATTTTAAACAGTTGCTATTATTTGTGTTGAAATCAATATTAAAGTCACCTACGCATAAAACATTATCACAGCGAGGAATAACAGATGCTAAAGTGTCTTCTAGGGCGTTAAAAAATTCGTAAAATTCTCTTCTTCGAGCTCGATAAATGATGCCAAGAGAATATCGCTGCTTATTTATCGTAAAAGATAACCATAATTGTTCATAGTGTATACTATTTTCACAATTCATTACTGTAAACGCTATATTGTTTTTAATATAACTCGCCAATCCTCCACCGTGCAACAAGCGATCCTTCCTTATAATTTTATAACCGAATAGTTTGAAAGTGTCATTAGAAATGTTAGAATTTAACCAGGTTTCAGAAATAGCAATAATATGGTAATCGAATTGATATACGTGATCCTTGAATTCATCAAAACCAGTGCCCAGTGATCTTATATTAAAATGAGCAATTTTAAGCAACATGAGTATTTACAAATTCAGTTCAACAGATAACAAAACAATACATTTAAACATGTGTACGGAAATATGGCATAAATCTAAATATACAGACCTCTATTATCTACCACAAATAAATACAGCAAAAATGTAAATAAAAGCAAAAACCCTTTATGCGGAATAAAGCAAAATGGAAATATTTTCAGTTACTGTAAACAATTACAAGTAACAGTTGGTAAAAAATATATATAAATTTTGCAAGGTAACAAAATTAAAATTAAAATTTAAACAATTATGGAAAAACTGACACAAGTGCAAAAAACGTAATCGTGCAACTGCCAACTGAGGTGGTTGGTGCCCGAAAAAGACATTCATTAATCGCATAATTTTTCAAGTTCTATCATATTCCGGCAAGTATGTTTTTCCCCTGCTTATTGATAAAAATCACACCATTTTTTGACCAGACATTCTTAAAACCAAATTGTTCCACCGCACAATTCAGAACTTCAAGTCTGTTTCGCGTAAGATCTTCTTTAACGGTTAACTTGGTGCCTTTTAGTTTTTTTTTTATTTTGGAAAACGAGATTACGGTACCTGTAACTAGCGAACTTGACAATAATTCCACGGGTTTTTTTGGCCACAGTGTTGTAAGAGCCCACACGATGAGATCTGTCGATCTGTTCCGCAGATAGCTGTATCCCAAGCTTATTGTTGATAATATCGAGGACGAGTTCATCTGTATTTTCATTTTTTTTCTTCTTGAACACCGAATATTCTAATACTGTTCCTCCTGGTATATTGTTCAAGTTCGTCAACCTTTTTATGGAGATCTTGTTTTTCCTTCTCTAGAGTTGCAACCCGATTTTCCAAGGCATTACATTTATGCAATAATACATCGAATTTGGCTGTCAATGCTTTTGTGACGATATCTGCCACCTTCGCTGCAAGGTCTTCTACGAAAGAACCGGTGGCCACATGTTCGGTAATTGTAGTTTTGGCTATGTTTTTAATGTCCGATTGTTGGTTTTGGGTGAACACCATTGTTAATTATTCTACTCAATTCAATATAGCAGCACTAAATTCGGAACTACCACGTTAGCACGTCTACTCGGTACGCCTGTACATACTCAACATATCGCGGCTAGTAGTTGCCAGCATCTGAATGGCTCGCTCTCGCCTGCGCGAGCGAGAGCCAGGGTGAAGGAACGTGGGTGCTGCTTCGTGCAATAGACAAGAACGTAGCATGGCAGATGCTACCGCACAGAAAACACTTTCATTTTGAAAAACAATAATTTAATTTCCAAAAAATGTTGAAAAATACTTACGTCGATTGTCGTCGACGCGTCATGTAAAATAGTAATGCACTCACATTTGCAGGAAATTGATTGCAACTGCCACGCTGCGTCATTGGCTATTGCACGAAGCAGCTTGCGCGTGCCTTCTCCCTCGCTCCCGCTCGAGCGGACCTGGCGAGCGCGGGACATCCAAATTCCGGCAAAGTCTAGTCGAGGCAGTTTTTACGCAGGCAAACATGTTCCATCGTGTATAAAAAAATGTTGCTTGAATTTTATGTAACCCAACCTTCAATACACTATGAGCGATAATAATTAACGAAAAAGGACCTTCTTTCACCTGCCTGTCAGGAGGTTGCGACAGGCTGAGGGGCAAAAATCTACATTTGAAGTTTTTTATATCACTCTCATTTAGATGTCGTTTGATTTACTTCACAAATAATTGAATTAATTTGTTTTAAAAAATAATTAGGAAAGCTTTAGGTAATTGTAGTTACAATGGCGGACAATAAATTTAGACCGGCCTGTCATTCGCTTGGCACTGTTTATGTTCGTGGCACTGTAAGTCTATGTTAAATTTGAGGTTAGCAGGTTTGGTTTTGCATTAATCTGTGTCAAAACTGACGCAAAACCTAACCCCGAATTTGACATAGACTGACAGTGCCACCAACATAAACAGTGCCAGGCGAATGACAAGCCGGCCTAAATTTATTGTCCGCCATTGTACTTGCGGCAAGGTTTTTCTAGGCACACCGGCTGCGATGTATGACTTCAATTTTTAAAAATTTTCTGGATTTTTAAACCAACATACCCTTTATCGTGGCCGTAGGAGGCACTCTATTGTTTTTTCAAACATCTTAGTTCGTGAACCAGTAACAGTGCCTCCTACAGCTCCGATAAAAAGTATGTTGGTATAAAAAAATCAATTTTTTTTTAAATCAAAGTAGGCCGATTTGTCTGAAAATTGATAATCTGACATTACTCTTAATTCTAAACAACTTTCCTTAATACCTTTTTTTGTTATCTCCTCTAATAATGGTAGTTTACTCTTGACAATTTTTTAAAACTCAATTCTAAAAACACGCTGTATATTAATTAATTTGATTTTAGTTTAAAAACAAGTAGAAGTGATTCCGAGAATATTAGCATCTAACTCAAAAAAATTGTCATTTACACCTTACGTGAACTCAATCCGCGGACACACTGTATATATAAATGAATGTTTTTTTGTTTGTCCCGTATGCGTTCCTATACCATTCATCCGATTGCGACTAAACCTTGGTGAGTTGTTGTGGGCACACCCGCGAAGGTTTCTGAACAACTATTTTACAATAGGTGGCGCTGGGGTCGAGATATTTCGAAAAAATGTATTTATGGTCAGATTTGGCTCATATTCAGAATATCTCTTAGTTACGTGGAAAGAAACATTTTTACAAAAATGGACTCCGTAGGTGGAGCTGGAATCGAGATATTTATGAGAATGTGTATTTATGGTCTGATTTGGCTCATATTCAGAATATGTGTGTACAAAAACAAATTACTTTTGGGCAGAACAACGTTTGCCGGGTTAGCTAGTAATATATAAATGAATGAATTTACACCTGCGTTATCACGGATCACTTAATATGATATCACAGAGCACCAATGAATGTCTTTCCTCTTTGAAACTTCTCTATTCTTTCGATTAACCAATAGGGGGAGTCGTGAGCGTGGTTTGAACTGTGGCAAGGTTTATTTTAGAAAATCTTGCCCCGGACAATACAATTATGTTGTATTGGTATAAAAAAGTACAAATTCGATCAGATACATCGATTATTCTCCTACCATCTTATGAATATTAAAATCAACTTTATTTTGGCATCAATCTAGAATCCTTAAAATATCTCATCACTCGTGGCTTCAAAAGAAACTATACCAAATCTTGAAAGAGAATGCATACCCATCAGGTTTTTTTATTAAACTACTACATACCACAATATTATTAATAATGACATGGAACCTTCGAACTAGGAGTCCAGTTAAATTTAAAAAATATACACCTAATTCATACATTAACCATTTAACTAACAAATTAATAAACGTTTTTGAACATGTAGATACTAATATAGCAAAAATCAAAGTGATACGGAAGTGAATGTTATACAGGGTGTCCCAAAAAGAATAGGACACCTATTACTCGTAGATTCCTTACTTTATAATAAATCGATTAAACCTAATATACCTTCGTACAAAGTCTCTTCAGTAAGAAGTTATAGGGCCTTGACGTTGAATTTCTTATTTCATTTTTTTTTTAATTTCCACAAATGTAGAGATGTCGATTTGAATTTTGGTATACATGCGCACTATTATGTACTACACTAATAGTTTTTTTTTTCATAAATTAGACTTGACAGTAAGAGGTACTTTACCTATATTTCAAAACTTTTTTAGCTCTACCTTCGTTATCTGTAACTTTTTTTTGAAAATTTAGGTTATTATCTGAAAGAGAATTAAAATACACAAAAATAATGCACCCTTAGTTCTTAAGCCTAAAAGCAACCCTTTACCTTAAAATGCACATCAAAGGTTTTTGGTTGTCATTAAGACGTGCAATTATCAAGTAGCTATGATCACAAAAACAATCGCCATCTAGTAAAAAACAATGATAAATCAATTAATAACATTCGTGACATAAGAATTTGTTCTTTTATCTTTAAGAAAATGCCGCTACATAAAGAATTCTCCAATGCTGGAAGGTTCGTTATGTCGCAGCATTTTCGTAAGCACAAAAGACAAAAAACTGATGTCACCAACGTCATTAATTGATTTCTTGTTGTTGTTTACTAGATTACAATCATTACCCATTGTTTTTGCGATCATGGCTACTTGATAATTATACGTTTTAATGACAATAAAAAACCGTTGGTGGGCATTTTAAAGTAAACGGTTGGTCTTAGGCTTATGACCGAAGAGTAAATTATTTTTGTGTATTTTAATTCTCTTTCAGGTAATAACCTAAAATATAAAAAAAAGTTACAGATAACGAAGTTAGAGTTAAAAAAGTTTTGAAAGATAGGCAAAGTGCCCCTTTAAAGACAGTCAAATTTATGAAAAAAAAATTATTAGTGCAGTACATAATAGTAAGTATACCAAAATTCAAATCTCTACATTTGTAGAAATTAACAAAAAATTATAAATAAGAAATTGAATTTCAAGGCCCTATAACTTCTTAGTGAAGGGACTTTGTACTGAGGTATATTGTGTTATGAGGGTCAAACATCCCAAAACACAAAAGTAACGCAAAACTGAAATCGAAAACGGTCCAGTGCTCTTGCATCTATTGCTCACTCAAATAAACACAACATTGACTTTCAAATTGCTAGAATTCTGGACAGTGAAAACAATTACAACAAACGTAATTTTCTAGAAATGAGTCATATTAGAAACTACAACTGTATGAATTTCAGAACAGGAGTTGAAAATTAAACCATCCATAACGACAATACTAATTATTCAAAATTCCCGCTTGTCACTGTCTGGTGATTTTTGAACTGTTTAGTTACAAATTAGATTGTAGTCATTCTACATAAATATGTCAAATGTTTAATCAGCTTGTACTTGATGAAGTAATTCGATTTAATCGGACTAGTTTATTTTTCTTAACTTTTAACCTGATGTGCCCAATTAGATATGCATGTTTTGTTCTGTATTGCTAATTATGAAGTACTAACCTAACTTTTTCTGCTAGTAAAACAATTATTTTTTATAGAATTCTCTACAACTCAAAGATACTTAAAGGTTTTGCAAACGCTATTGCGTCGCCAGAGCGAAACATGAACTGGCACTAATAGGAAACCATCGGAGAGGGATAGTTAGACATACAAGTTTTAGTGGAATGGGAAAGTAGTAACGGAGGCAAATGGAGAAGATTTGTAGAAAGTATGGACATATTACAGGTAAGATGAACGAAAGCATAGCAATAGAGTTGGAACAGGCCAAAAGACCAAATTCATGGAATAAAAAAAGATTAAAAGTTCCTTTAAGCAGTTAGAATCATTCATCATCATCATCTAACATCACTGCAGGCTTGTTTTGGCCTATGGCTTCTATCTGATTCTTCCATGTCTTTCTATATCTAACTTTTGTTTTCCAGTCCCTTAACCCTGCTTCCTGAAGGTTTTCATCCATTTGTTGCTGCCATGTTTTTGTGGTCTTCCTATTTTCCGGCTTCCTTCTGGTTCCTGTTCGAGTACGTTTCGTATTGGATCGTCAACATTTGTCCGAACCATCTTAATCTGTTTTGTTTTATTAGCATACCTATGTTGGGCTCTTTAAATAGGTCCTCTTATTCCTTGTTTGTTTTTACACCAATTTGGCTCTTTTTTACCCCTTCATAAATGTTTAATATCGTCCTTTCTCACATTAACAGTTTGTTTTCTTCCACTTTTGTTAACACCCATGTTTAGCTCGTTTATGTTAAAATAGGTGTAATAACTGTCTAGTACAACTAATGGAGAACCTTCTGAGAGGAGTAGTTAGACATATAAGTTTAGGTGGAATTGGGACTTCCCAATAAAGGAGGGGAATGTCAAAAATATAGACAGCTTACAGGTAAGATCGGCGAAAAGATAACAATAGAGTTGGAACAGGCCGAAGGACCAAATCCATGCAATAAAAGAAAATTAAGAAGTTTCTTTATCCAGTTATAGTCAGTCATTCAATTTGCATGAAATCGTAACTTATTTTTGTATTGTAGCGTTTTTAGGTTTTAATTTGCTTTTACTTCAAAATATCTGTTTTGACAGTATGTCAATTCCTAACTAAATAAGTACTTAACAACCTTCCGATTACTTTTACAACTAGAGACTGAAGTAATTCAATTTTATGACAAGAAGTGTTGTATACTCTATTTGGTACAAAAGCTATAAGTTCAAGTAACCATGGGGGCCGAGGAATTAAGTTCTTTAATTCAATGACCCCAACCTCATGACTTGACAGTTGATACATCTCTTGTGTTATATGTACTACTAAATTTATTTTATGGTATTTATACCAAGTTCGTCTCGGTACATTAATTTTCATGACACCCTAACGTGTAGTAGTAATTGTGCCAGCTTAGTATTTTTCCTATTACTTAAATTGCATTTATGCATTTATTTTGGAGACACTGAAACGATTTGAATACTGTGCATGAGGCCTCAAACTGTTAGTGATTTTAAATACTATTACACACAGGATAATAATCGTACTGTTGAGAAATTTTGCACATTTAGCTTGATCCCTGACTTTCCTTCTGCCCTTTCCGCTATTTTTCTTATCTGCGAGGTTTGCGATAAATCTATAAGCCTTCCGAGCAAATAAACTGTGCAGTGCGTGCTTAATCGGCTTATCACGTTACATCTTAACACTGCCGCATACTTTCTTTATCCCGGATCTTATAGCGATATGTGCGAAACAGTTCGCACGGATTTAAACCATTGAAAAATTTATTGTTCGTATGGAAGCATCGCACTTTCAAATGTGTTGTGATGGACGACAGACTTTCGCCCATAAAGGTGGAAGTGAATATTTCTTTGGAGAGTACTTTGTTGTGGCTTTATTTTGAAAATAGTAGGAAGTGTATCTATGAATTTAAAAACGTCTTTTAAGGCGCTTTCCTGTAGAAGTTTTTATAGGTAACTTGGACTTGGGGTTTCTAGATTCAGATTAGAATTTAAAATATTTAGTGCTACATCCGGCACGGTCTTTTAGTTCCACACATGTTAGTTTCGCATTGAGCCGTTCTTAATCGGCAATAAAATTTAATGCGAATTAAAATGTGTGTTTTTAAGCTTGCATTTAACAAACGCGCCAGAGCATGTAACCTTTCAATTACAACGAATACTTAATGCGACAAGCGTTGGCTGCAATCTCCCAAGCAAATCGCAGCCTGTCCAACTCCGCCCAATTTCTTCGTGAATTGCCGTGAAAATGCATTAACAAAACTCATAAACCTTTTCACTGCTGACAGATAGCAAGTTTCACCTTTTCTTATCTTGGGAAGTGCCCACTCGCGTGTACCAAGTTTAAAAATTCTTAATGTAGTGAAGAAGGCTGCAATGAAGTATTTGCATTTATTATTAATGGAAATAGTAAATACATTATTTTTTTATTTACAAGCTATACATTTCCGGAGAAACTGTAGCTGCTTCTTAGCTCTATTGATCCATTCGCCGTGGTGGATAAGACCACATTTTTGTTTGTGGTCTTTCTTTCCCTACAGGTCCTGGTGTGTTTTAGCCTGATTTACTATCTTCATCCATTTTTTCTATCCTTAGTTAGATTTGTCCAGTTTTGTGTCTTCATTAGTTTTATATCCCTTTCAGTTTGCTCTTTCCATCTTGCCTTTGGTGTTCCTCGTGGATTTCCTGCTGGTGGGTTCTATTCTGTTATTATCCTTACCGGTTCTTTATTGTTCTTCCCATATACATGACTATACCATCGTATTCTTTGCGATTTGAAAATCCTAACTATATTTTCTTGTTTTAGCAGTGTCTCTATTTCATAATTCATCAGTTGTCTTGTTTCATCTTCTTCTATCTTTTTCGGGCCCATTATTATTCTTACGATTTTCCTTTCAAATATTTTTAGTTGTTCTTCTTCTTTTTGCGTTAGGTTTGCCGTTTGCGCTGGATATGTTACGACGGGTCTGATGATCTTTTTGTAGATTCTCTAAGTTGTGTTCTTACTAAGTGTTTTTGCCATAGAAAGCTTTGTGTTCTGTCTGTATTCTCTTTTTAATATTTATTCTTTCGCCTCTTCTATGTATTGATATTCCTAAATCCTTAAACGTCTCCACTTCTTCAAAGTTATGCCGCCTAGTTCTTAGTCCTGAGAATATCACTTTTTTCTCTATTGCAGTGCATGTATTTTGTTTACTTTTCATTTATTGCCAATCTTTTTTGTTTCGCTTTTTCTTCTACTATTGTAAATGCATCTTCTAGGCCCCTTCGCCTCCTTGCTACTATTATAACGTCCTTCGGGATTTGTACTGATTTCACATTGATTGTTCCACTACTTTTCACCTTTTTAAGTATATCACCTAAGGATGTTATAAATAATAACGTTGACAGGGGATCCCCCTGTCGTACTCCTCTATTTACGTCAAACTGTCTAAGTTATTCTGCCCTACGATGACCGTTACTCTCGAGTTTTCAATTGCCATTTTAACCAATTTTATCAGTTTTTGAGGGTGTTTTTATTAGTTCTAGATCTTAAATTATTTTTGCTCGTCTCAGTTGGCCAAATGCCTGCTTGAAGTCTATGAATAATGTATAAAAGTCTCTGTCATATTCATATAATTTCTCTGTAATTTACTTTATTATATGCAATGCGTCAATCGTGGATTTGCTTTACCCAAAACTGAACTGATAATCCCCCATCATTGTTTC
Organism: Agriotes lineatus; assembly: GCA_940337035.1. Taxonomy (NCBI): domain Eukaryota; kingdom Metazoa; phylum Arthropoda; class Insecta; order Coleoptera; family Elateridae; genus Agriotes; species Agriotes lineatus. Next base: position 410,421 of record CALNHX010000026.1, read on the forward strand.
TGTATGTTGCGTTAATGTTTCTTTTAACAGTGATGTTAACATGTAATATTTAACAGCGTTATCCATGTATAATTTATACATTTTTAAGTTTTCTTGTTTGGGAATGAGCATCATCTTTCCAACTGACTAGTCTTCTGTCATTTTTTCCTTGTTCAAAATTTTAACCATTAACTTATGTATTTTCTTATGCAGTTGTATTTCACTTTTTTTTATTAATTCTGTGCTTATTCGATCTATGCCTGTCGTTTTGTTATTTTTAAGTTTAATTATAATTTCTACTACTTCTTCATAACTCAGTATTTGTTCCAGCTTTTCTGATCTATGTTCCGTTTCTACCTCTTGCTGGTAACCTGCTAGCGCTCCATCTTTGCATAGGTCTCCAAAATGCTGTATCAATTGCTATCCATTTCTTCTGGACTCTTCAAATTTCCGCCAGTGTGTTCTGTGCCCATTCTTTTTTCTTTTTCTTACATCGTTTGTTTACTTCCCTTCTGTTTCTCTATAACTATCCATATCCTCTGGATGTTCCGTTACCATTGTAGTCTTGCTTTCTTCTTGTACTATATCACATGTTCGCACCCTTCATCAAACCAACAATTCTTCTTTTTATTTTCTTTGTATTCTATCGTGCAGTCAGCTGCTTTCACCACAGTTTCTTTTATTAGTCACCATACATCCTCCACACTAGTTGGCTCTTGACATCTTAACCTGTTTTCTTTTCCTTTTTTGCTATTTTGCTCTTTTTGAATTTACATTTGGCAATGACAAGGTGGAGATCCGTATCCACGCTATCCACCTGTCTCTTTTGAGTACATTGTTATATAGCTTTTCTAGTGCATTAAAAAATCTTTGTATGTCTTCTTGCTTTATTTGTTCCTTTGGGGCCTAAACGTTTATTATTGATAGGTTGTTTGGTTCAAATTTGATTCTAACATATGATATTCGGCCATTTATTGCCTTGAATTGTAATGATTTCTTTTTTAGTTTACCCTGTACTAAGAACGCTGTTTTCCCATATCTCTGTTTCTTCTCTTCTGCATACCAAATAGCATATTCTCCTCTGTTAATTTTTCCCCGTTCACTCCACCTTATTACTTGTAAACCAGCTATGTCTACATGGTACCTTTTCAATTCTTTAGCAAGTTCTTGCATTTTTCGAGGCATTAAAGCGATATTAAGATTCCATGTACTGTTTCTTTTGTTTCGATTTTTCTTTTCCATTAACATTTGGCTCTTGTCCTCGTCCTTTGCTTTGGTCATATCTGTGTGTTTCTCCGACCTCTTTCCCTATTTGTTTTCTGCCTCTATGTTTTCTTCCAATTTCTTTCCAATTCTTCGGTTCGTCTATCACATATCCATTCATTTCCATTAATCCATATTTGCTTGAACCCAATTTTCATTGTGTTACTTTTATTTTTCTCGTTCATTGCTCTTTCTCTGATTATGTTACGTATTCTTTGCTCTTACTGCTATCATTTTTTTTTATTTTCCCTGGTTGTAAGTATTTTAGTACTTTCTATTATTACTTTAAGTCTTGATTTTTTATAGTTTTTTGTATCTCTTCATTAACGTTATCTTCGTTTACTTCTAGCCCTTTGACGATTATGTTTTCACTTATTTCTTCCTTCTTCTTTTGTTCTAATCTTTTTTCATCATAGATTAATATTTTCTTCATTTTTCTATTTAATTCTTCATCCTATTATTTTATTTCATTTCATTTGAAATATACCTATTTTCTTTGTCATTCGTTGGCCTCTCTGTTTCATTTTGTCTAATTTGGTGTTTATTACTTCTAATAATTCCTGCATTGTTAAATTACAGGTTTCAAAAGTTTCAAAATAATTGAAAATTTAATGTTAAGGGTTTACACATCTTCTAAGGTCGACTCTGTTGTTTGTTTCCTTTTAAAACATCTTATCATTGTCCACATTCTGTCACTATCTGTATGCGTAAAAGGTCAAGATCCGGTCAATCCATAGAAATCTTGGCCTTTATGAGCTTTATAGTTGTTATATTACAGTTTTTAATAGATAGTGTTTATTTCTTACCCTCTTCCTTTAACTAAATACTTCACTTCCTTAGATTTTTACGAATTAGTTTTTCAACACTTGCCAGGACCGGCTCCAGTAAATACATTACTCTGTGAATTCATCCAATGCGATTTTCATAGTACTTCTTAATCAAAATATATGAGATATGAGGTACATCACCATATAAGAAAATTAAAAACTAACTGGCACTATAAAATTGCTTACTGTAGAGGTAGAAGTACAAAAAGACAATGAATCATTGGCGCACAATAACATCTAATGAATGTATTGTTTATCGGCAGCAGATAGTTTTACTTAAGTTAGGATGTAACAATAACACCTCAACAAGGTTCCATCCCAACAGTAGCTAATTCTTGATTTAAGATGGTCACAGAAAATATAATTACCATACGGAGGATGTGTTAAATAGGTAAATTTTTAACAAGTGCAAGGAAATAATGATTAAGGAAGCGGAAGCAACTCAAAGTAGTAGTTCAATTCACAACAAAACAAAATTGGTATTAACAATCTACTTGATTCCTCTGAAAGCTTTCAATAAGACAATTCAAATAGGGCAAAGCATAATAAATGTGGTGTTATGTTCGATTAAATGATGATACTTACATTTTTCCCAGTGGAAGACAATAACAATAAAATAATCAGGTAGACACGATACTCTGAGGGTGATGAGTTAAAAATCCTACTCTGAGTTCAAAATATGACGTGGTTTGACAAATGATGTGACGCCCATATTTGTTGCTGCCCAGGGTTTGTGGAAAAGCGTGCAACTAGGGAGAAATTGCAATTAACACTATCAATAAATTGAAAACAAGATAACAAAGTGCAAACGTCTTATCGATACTTTGGCAGAGTGTTGAGATGCCATCCGTTCTTTGGGATATCCGTTCCTTTAGATAAATTAATTTAGTCTTCGACCTGTTATAGTGTGGTAACAGGAAACGTCTATAATGAGACACTTCATATTCAAAAATGACACTGGATAGAAATAAGTATCCAAAACTTTCAAAGTTAAAAAAATATATATTCGGTGTCCAGTTTCGAACTCGTGACCTTAAGCTCAGCAATTCAACTATAAATACAAATCGAAAAACACATGCAAATAAAAACGACCAATGTCACCCGGAAGCATTTAAGCTCTTTGCATTAATATTCCCCACAAACTGGCATAGAAGTGATCCTGAGAAGTTATGTCGTTCTCGTGATGTAGCTTGTTTACATCCTCCCGGCGGGATACCTTCACTAAACTGATTTTTTTACGTCTCTTTAACGGCAAAGCGGTTTCTGTCTTCACAAAAATTATGCAGTTTAATGAGTCTTTTTATATAATATTGTAAAATTCAGATTACTCTGCTAATAATTTTTTATATAAACTTGGTAGTAAACAACGGTGAGAGGGGATACCTCAGCAAATTATTTGGCACACCCAACGAGGGGCAATTAACCGAAGTAAACAATAGACTATTTTTTACAAGCCCCAATATCACAGTAACACATGTTTACCTTTTATATTATAACAGAGAATATATATTTTTATATATTTTTTCTACAGCCGTGATTTTAAACTGTTTCCAAGGGTCATATGAGGCGTGCTTTATGTTGTCTATAAAACACGCCATTCCATTTAAAGCACGGAGTACTTTAAAGAGTTTATAAAACCTTATTTGTGAAGATTAAAAGTACAGTTATTATATCGGACCGATTTGTATGCGGAGCCCCGAGTGCACGATTGGAGAGGGGCGGAGCCCGATGGCCCCTTTGGAGAGGGGTGGAGCTCCAAGAGCCCCCTTGGAGAGGGGCCGAGCCCTGAGGGCCCCCTTGGAGAGGGGCCGAGCCCTGAGGGCCCCCTTGGAGAGGGGCCGAGCCCCGATGGCCCCCTTGGAGAGGGGCGGAGCCCAATGGCCCCCTTGGAGAGGGGCGGAGCCCTGAGGGCACCCTTGGAGAGGGGTGGAACTGCAAGAGCCCCCTTGGAGAGGGGCCGAGCCCTGAGGGCTCCCTTGGAGAGGGGCCGAGCCCCAAGGGCCCCCTTGGAGAGGAGCGGAGTCCCGAGGGCCCCCTTGGAGAGGGGTGGAGCTCCGAGGGCCGCTCTGGAGAGGGGCGAAGCCCCTAGGGCATTTAAGCTAACAAACTCCTCGGCTGTAGAAAAAATATTGAAGCCAACTCGTGTTTTACAGTTTAAAAATCTCGGTCGATCATAAAATTCTCGCTTCGCTCGAATTTTAACATGATCGACCTCGATTTTTAAATCCTCTGTAAAACACTAGTTGCCTTAATAGCTATAAGCAACCAACCAAGAATTTAAGCAAATGTCCCATAGGGAATTTTTACAGACACAAACAAATTGAGTACCTGTTTATCCTTTTGTTGTGATAAAGCTGCTTGAAAACTGATCCTGAATTGGCCGTGTCACGTTTTTATATTCTTTATAATTTTCTGCAACTTTTTTGCTGTTATTCGAGACTTGAACATTTTAAAAATTTGGTCGTTACTGATCGTGCAGCCGTTTCAACTCTTATTTGACTGCTAAAAATGGCTGCGTTAACTTTTACAATTATTTAAAATATTTCTGTTCTAACGTTATTAATCCCTTCGAAGAAATGCTATAACTACTTCAAACATAAATGCTTCTAATGTCATTATGTCAAAAATGGAAAAATTGCTGAAATTTAACGTCTGTTATCTGGATATAGTAGCATCTGTGACAAAAAGTGGCAGCGTTGTTGTAAGTACATTAGGACTGGATTCCTTTATAGGACATTTCAAATAACACACGTAAAAGGCAATTTTTAATAAATTCTTAATTAGTTTGCTTCGTCATTATGGGAAACAAATTGATTGCCTATTACAAAGCTTATTTATTGCCGAGCGTCTTAGAAATCGTTTCACAAGCCGATTTTAACCAAGACAAATGCTTCAGATCAATGAGAACTTTTTCCGGTTGTCCAAGTGCTATTAATTATTCATTCGGAATGAAAGCCTCGCATCCCAATAGCTCGAGGCTAAACGCGAGTAAAGAGCTTTATTGTGGATTCTTTGTGACCGCCAAAACCCTCCAGCAATGTGAAAGATAATGTTCTGAAACCTATTGAAAATTTGCATATCATCTACAGTACTATAATTTGCTTCAAGATAATCTCACTTAGAGCACAAAGTGCATTTTCTCTCAAACCGACTGAACATGAATTGGAAGCTTTTTTTGAAACCAAAATTGTTGATTTTTTGTATTTTTTTGGGCCAATTGCCTGCTAATCTCTACCCAAGAGAATATACCGTATAATAAATGGACTATTTGCTACTTCTGCATTGTCTCAACTATTTACTAGGCTGATAAAAGTAACACCGAATAAAATTACTTTACTAACCATAATTACTAAATAAGTTACAGATACTTACTACCTTGCCCATGCACAAGTTTTGCAAACTAGAAAGCTTTCTTTCTGCAGTTTGGCAATGTAAAACTCTTGGAGTGGTTGTGAGTCTTTGTTAGAATTTTATGTTGAGCTCTATTTGATTTACACTTGCGAATTAACAAAACTCGTTGACATTTATTTGCAATAATTTAAGTTTCTCTTTGGATGCAAGTGCTTGGCGAATATACTTGACTTTAATTGTGTTGATTTTATTTGCTACATCAGATTTTATTGAATAGATGAAGAGGATTTTCGTTTACTATTATAAAGGTAACGCTTTGGTAGCGACTTTTAGCATCAGCCAATTACAATTTGTGGTAACGAAGAGATGTAAAGCAATATAATTCAGAATGTAAGACATTACAGAGGTTGATGGTGGTTCCAATCTACGTTATATTCCTAGATTTCCTAAAATTGTTACATGTTAGGGTGAATGAATAAATAAAATGTATAGTAACATTTATGTTCTTATAATATACACCCGAACACCAATTCCGTAATAAATGATATCAACCCTAATTATCGAACTTAAACTAGTGATAGATGTGTTACAGCATCAATACATAAAAAGCAGGGAATTAGACAGGGCGAGTCTTTAATCCTTTACTTTACATACAAAATGGAAAAGATCGATATGGTGTGTCACGCTTGCCATGGCGTTTTAATAGCAGATAGTGACGATAACTGACAATGACTGCAAATATCTCCAGCCTAAACAAAATCTATGGTAATATCCAAAAATTCTATTAGATGCAAACTGAAATTATTAGACGGTGCCATAATAAAACAAGTTACGATATTCAACTATTTAGACAGTATCAAAGGATATACACATTACGATAGAAAGTAAAAGCAAAATTTAGAAGATAAGCGTAAGACCTGTACTGATGGATTCAGGAAGAACAAAGACCGACACAAAGAAAACTAAGCAAACATATAGAACAATAGCCTTTTGTGGAGTAACACAATACATCAGCGACAAACAAAGAAATTAGATTAGAAGAGAAAGAACCAACATAGGTATAGATCGTAGTAAAGTGGACGAAAATTAGAAAAGAAGAGAAAGAACGCCAATCATTTCTAGCTCAAAAAAAAAGAAATATATATCAAAATGCGTCTATTGATATGAGTATCTAAGAATAAGCTCTTTGAGAAGCTAATGTGGAGATAATAAAATCAACAAATTCTATTATCATTAGTAACGGTTGGTCGCGAATTAAATTCACAGGAAACAATAGTTACGTACAGAAAAGGTATCTAAAATAAAGAAGATTACGAGAACGAATTTCTTGTATTTTTCAAATTTGGAACAGAGTTGGAAGTATTTGAAATAGCAGTCTAGAAACAAAGCGATGGAAAGATATTTTCTCTTAATTCCGAATGTTGTGATTCTTGTTTTTGCATGATTATTCTTCATGGTGTTCCTGATGATTGCTTGGATCTAAACTTTCGAAATCATTGCATCCTTAATTAGTATGCTATCGTCTATTCTACCCATGTTCTTCTTTGACATAGGTTTTCTCTTAGCTACTATACAACGCTATGGGTCTTGCATATTTACCTAATATGCTCACTTTTTTGTTTACATGGGAGAGAAATCCAGGAAGATCTAAATATTGAAATAGAAAAACACGAATATATGACAAACCACATGCAGATGATACAGTACGAACTCTTTCTTTAGAGTATGATCTCTTACAATACAAATCTATATAATGCGCATCGTAGTAGTACTTCTAACGTGCTTTTGGTTGTGTCTTAGCAGAACATTAAAGAAGTGTTGCAGCTAGGTCAAATTAGAATGGGTTTAAATCCAACTGCAACTTTAGATGCAAAGATACGGATAATCGGGGTTCCAAGAACCGAATCCAACCTGAAACACTATACAGTGACTATATAAGGACAGTGTGGTCAATTTTGGTCATGTTTCTGATTGGTTGTTTTAAAATCGGCCATTAAGAGTCGTTTTACGAAATTACACATAGTCACACAAAATTGCTTCTAAGTCCTTTATTATTGAAAGTAGCCCCAACATGAAGTGGAATGAAATAATCACCATAAAATTCTACAGTGTTCCGTCTAAGCGAATGCCAAATTTTCGTTTGCATAAGTAAATGTCAACGAGTTAAAGTAAAATACTTTTTGCGAAAACTGCGCATTAGCCCAAATCAAAAGCTATAATATACTATATAAATGTCTTAATGACACAGATTATTGCATCAAATTAAAGACGTAACACTGAATATTATATTCCTCTAAATTAACTGGTGGTATAAATAGAACAGTTTGATTATGAATATCCAAAAAATCAGTTTTTGTTGAGCTTTTGCACGTAGTCTCTGTGTCGACCAATGCAAAATGTTGTAAATTCTCGTTTTTTATGTACAAAAACACAATAAAAAAGATAACAAAGGACACATTGACTTATATTCCGATATTAGGTTGCTCTTTAACGAGGATTTTTAATCGCTGGCAGCGATTCTTTACGTTTCACGTCGTCTCTTGCCGTTTCATTCTGTTTAAGTAATATTATTGACATTATTGTAAAATTCATGTTACACTGCACATTTGACCACCTCACATTGCGCACATTTTCTCGATCGTGGGTATACACCGATCTGTAAAGCATCGCGGAACTTCACATATGTCCAGTCCATATAAAATGACGTTTATGTCATAATTTAGCAGGGTGACGTTTGTCTTACAATTTAGCAGGCCGTGCACAGCACAATACCTAAGGGCGTGGCTGGTTGTTGTGGAGACGACTCTTAATGGCTGCCTTTTTTCAAATTGACCACACTGTCCTTATATAGCCACTGTAAAACACTATAGGTGCAGGCGCCACTGGTTCCAAAATGGCGGTTAGAATCTAAACAATAATTAAAACAAAAGTAATTTCTTCTTGGAAGCTTTTACCACTATACTTATCTAAAAAAAGCATGCTATAGTAACCGCAACAAATGCTTTAATACATCAAAATTATCGTCTGCAAACCCAATTGTTAAACAAATTTCGCGTACTGACGCAATTAGGAAGGAGTTTCGATTACAGCTGGGCAACAATACAATAATGACAGCCCTAGATTTTTTCGTGGAGTGCAGTCGCGCTAATTTGGCATTTGTATTACGTGGCAACTGTTGTTTTAATACAGCAGGCGATAGGAAGTTATCAATCCTTCCGTTCTATCAAGTATCGAATGTCAAGCAATTGCTGGCTAATGGCAGGCTGCATCGGTAGAAGTGTTTCGCTATCATGCGCTTGACGATGTCAAATTCAATAATCGATCCTTTCGTTCTGTTAGTTCCTAGCACCCTGAAGTCGCAACGAAAGACAATAATGGCGTCATAAATTTGAATGAGAGCAACAAGTGCAAAAGGGTTGAATCAGTATTCTGGCTTGGAAGCTTCTGGAAACCGATCTATATACTTCTTGCAGTCAGTTAAATGTTGTCAATCCAGTAGCTTGCCATAGGGCGGCAATAGCCATACAATCATCTGATCTTCCCTACTTTTTCCTTCCGAGTCGAAATCAGACGGAGTGCAGTCTTCGAGTTGACAGTTTTATATAAGCATATAAAACAATAATAATGTTTTGGTGACCCTGTATGCAGCTTTTCCGCTTTCAGGACAGCTAGTTTGTGCCATTCATCGTCGAGGTAGTTGGCTGAAGTACCTTTGGGGCCGAAATAAGCATTTTGCCAAATTAGTTACGCCTATGTTCCGCAATAGGTTGATAACCATAGGTTTACGGAAAGAAGTGAGTTTGTCGAAAACTCCCGATCCGTATAGACACATTCCATTCATTTCTTGAAGATTCTAACAGCATTGTCCTGGTTGAGGTAGTTTTGGTGCGTGAGGCGTTCCATTCCGTTACTACCAGATTTTCCTCCAAGTCGATCCGCAGAGGTTGAAGGTTGTGGACAGCGACACGACGAGTAACAACCATGCTTGTCGGTGGACATCTAGTGAGAAACAGCAAAAATTTAAAAAAAGTTATTGTGCTGTTTGTTAACCAAACAGTCGCGCTTTTAAGAACACCGTCTAACGCCGACAGTAAGTCACAAACAATTTTTGTCGAGCAATAAGTAACCTACACTTAAATATTTGACGAGAATCATTGATTTTTGTCAATCAGTATCTGAACCACTTATGACGTCATATAGATGTAGGGTCAGTATTTTCCTAATATTTAGTTTCAACATAATCAAATAAACTACCGCTTGCTTCTTTTATGGTGTTTGCATGCGAACCCTTTTTTATTTGTTTGTTGTGTACAAAATTTTAGCGGCTGCAAGAGATTAATAATAACTCCGTGGATTAAAAAGCTAAAATATTGCACACAAATTCTGGCAGCAAACTCAAGAGGTTGTGTTCATTTCAGACTTGAAGGGACAATTGTTAAAGCGTTGTCAAAGTCTGTGGCGCCGAAATCCATTAATATCTTATCTAATTTACCAGGTCATGGCCCTAATTGAGGAGTATCTAATTTAACCACACCCTTTCCGACGAGCTAAGCTGGGAAAATGTTGTTACATAGACATGGTAAAACCGTTGGGGCGAATGATACTTGCGCTTTACCAATTTTTCGTCTTCCAATGATCAAATTGGGGCTGTTGTCTACTTTGCTATCATAACTACCATTCACCGTCTAACAGAAGCTGAATGCTATTTCGTAATTCCCGTTTGATATGTAACAATATAAACAAATACAATTCAATATAACAACTCTCGAGTATGTAAACGATCATATTATGGGCTTAGATGCCTTCATAAACGAAGATGAAGCAATGACAAACCGAGATTCACAAGACACAGATTTTAATTTGGAACACTAAATGGGTTTCCGTACAAAAACTTTTAATTACAATTAAATACAGAAATTACACATACAATAGAATTTGATTAAGTTGGAGTACTCGGAGTCGATTAAGCGAAATGTGAAAGGGCGTAATTAAAAAAATACTAATTATCATTAGAAACATATGACGCATTTAAAGTAAACAAATTCTTCGCACAATCGCGTGGCGAGCATAAATTAATGAAATTTTCGCTTTAATATTCTTGACAAATAGTAAATAATTTAAAATTTACAATAAGTAATTGTCATAGTGAACATGATTCGATATGCAATACGGTTGCAAATCGCAGCCGGAGACGCTAAGACGATAAATGCACCATAGGGTACCTAAAAAATGGAACAAAAAAAATTATTTTCAACCGTGGATCATTTGCGTCGAAAGGCAGTTAGAATCGAAATCTTTCAAAATGGAACTGTGCTACAAGGAACCAAATATAAATTCGATTAAACATCAGATCACGTAGAGGTGGAGGGAACGATTTTTCATACTTGGGATTTCGGACGACCAAAAATATTTACTTCCAAATACCATCAAATCCTGATTTAAACAGGCGAGTGCTATAGTTCAGTAAAGCAATAAAACTAAATTTGTAGCAGAATGCGAGCAATTTTTCGGGATAAAACCGCTTTCAGTGCGTCACCACAAGAGGCCACCAAAATGCACTTTCTATTAACGCTAGTAAATTTTGAAAACTGGGAACTGGAAAATAGCTCTGCACGGCAAATTTAAGAAAGTTGAAAGCCAATTGCAAATATAAAAATTATTAAAAACTACATAGACAACCCGGTATACGCAACGACGAAACATATTTTAAGGCCGTTACAAATTAGCAAGGATTGAGATGGTGGTGGTTACTATATATAAACTAAGAGATTAAATTCATATTGTATGTATATAAGGGGATTCCAAGATTACCGTAATTAGAAGAATAAAGCTAGTATTGAACAAAAGCAAACAAAAAGACGTAATACAAAAATGTCAAAGAAGTTGTAAAATAAGAACGATTCAAGTTATAGAGTTTTATCAAGGAAATAGTAAAATGCTATTGTTAAAAAAATATAAAAATGGCAGTGGAAGAACATAATATCACAGTAACCTGCATACAAGAGCGAGTAAGGATCCAGTTGCACTTAATAATTGTTAAGTTGGGCAACTGCAGCTAGTAGAGAAAAAGCCAAATCGACATAAAATAAACTGTAATAAAAATATTCAGATGCGAAACTGCTGTGTACAAAATGTATGAGGTATATAATTAGTAAGAAAGCAAAACAATAATGTGTTCCATTCACAAATAAAACCTACACAAAGCTATATTTTTACTATTATTATATGAGCATTTTTTTCTTTTTTTATTAAAGTGTCGACCAAACTTCTACAGTAATAATATGTCTGAAGAAAATGAATTGCAGTGATGCAGTTAAGCATTGCAACAGAGCAGTTTTTGTTTGAATCTTCTGATACGCTGTGATCGTTCACTTTCGTTTTCTTAATAACTTGAGTTCAGGTTTTCGTTGTAGACGGGTATACAAGCGTATAGCAAACACGTTAATATGATGCAAATTTCTGAAATGTGTATATATAGGAGTTGTAATTCTAATTAAACTAAGAGCGATGCAGCTTTGAAATCTTAAATCGGAGAAGATTGTAGGAAATATTTCAACTTCTATTTCATGAAAATAAGAAGTTTAAAAAATTACTTTATTTTTGTCGAGTTATGAAAAGGAAAGCTTGAATTCGATTAGTGTTTCGTATACTTGAACTTACATAGGTCTCTCTTTTTAAAATGCTTAAAGTTGTATTCCAGTTGTAGTGCACTCCTGCTGTTTATATTGCTATGAATTTTTATAACTAATTTTCCCCACGTTTAGGCGACCTAACGAATATGCTGTGATTGTCTCGCTTGTTAATGTGCACTTAATTAAATTTGAAAATTAATTGTTTGACTTGCGCACACAGCAAAGTTTCCACAAGCAAGCAACTTTATGAGATTCGTATCCAGAGTTCAAAAAAATATAACACATAACATGTATTCAGTTTCGTGCATTCATTATTTACATTTAATGAGTGTCAAATACGCGAAAGATTTGTTTACATAATTAACCTTTTCAATTCCCATTCTTGCGAGTTTAATATGATTGTAGAGCTCAACTATTGCAATAAAATATTTCGCGAGCAGAAATGAGCACATAATACATAATAAACACGTTAACCCTTTTCAGTCTGCGCCACTCGATGGATGGCCCATTGAAAACTGAAACCGTGCACCGCTGCTTGATGTGTCCGCTGTTGAAATTCGACTCGGTACCAACTCCTTGTGAAAAACTGCTTAAATTGCTTCAAAACAAACTAAAACGGCCATCAAATTTGGATATTAAAAACCACAAACAATTAGCAAAGGTTTATTTTCACGTAAGTGACAGATTGACGAAACAGAATTACAAATACGTCACGAAACAAAACAACTTAATCTAAAATTTGGACTCGCTACGGACAAAGGTTTTACGCTGAATTAAATTGGAGAAGTCTTGGAAAATGTAGTGAGGGTTCTATTTAAACCCTCGGAGAGCAAAAGAACACTACAGCCAGGGATTGGTTTAAATTTTCGTACTATTTTAATAATTATTCGTCTATACGTGAATGTTAATAAACAAAAGCCTGTCACAATTTGGAGGAAATGAATCAATTAATTACATAAAATCCTTAAACCTAATCTTAAAACTGCATGCACCTCTGTTTTTAGGGTATTTCGAACTACCAAAGTCCCGAATTTTAGCTCCCTTCGCACTCGTGCCATGTCAACCGTTTTTAGTACAACCAGAGCTCTGTCTCACGCAATATTCATGTACTGCCGGAAAAGTGTTCGCACGCCCTTGCTGTCCCTATATAGGTGTTATCAACAAGGGGGCAATTTTTCCCACATAGTATGTACAGACAGCCCAATGTGATCCTGCGGCCTGCACCCTCGCTTCGAACCAAAGAATTCACCCACTCTTCCAGAGTACGAAGCTCCCAAGAATGTCCACGAACACTTCCTCTTAGTGTGTTTTTGACCTGCAGCTTATGCGATTTGATTTATTACGGCTTTGCATCTTCGGTATATGAATTCGAAGCTGTCATCTGTACCATATTCAATTTTATGTGTTTGTAGGCTCCCAATTAAGGACACACAGCCTGCTACATATCCTAGTAGCTCCGACTTCCACAGTTGTGGCCCCAAACATTGAGTTGTCGAGGATCGGTTTCCAGCGGAACTGGGACCAGCTCTGATTTCAGCCTACAACGGATAATGACGGCTCCATGCTCTGAGGGTATCTTTTCTGGTGCAGTAACCCGGTTTTATGTACTTTTTAAATCGTTTTTATATCGTACGTGACATTTTTTATAAAAATTTTTAACGCGCAATGAGTAGTACACTGTCCTCCGCAAAACTTTGTCAAAATGTGTTATTCTGTACTCTCTAGAACTAATATAAGTAGCCCTATTCGTCTTACTGGCTCTTTGTGTGACAAAAATGGCATTCCCAGGTGTATTATAGCTTGGTATTGCCAAATATGACCTCATATTCTTCCGGAAACCATGAAAATTCCTTCGAAACGCAATCGATGTTATGCGTGGTACAATGTGCATACAATTTTTTTAAATTTCTATGAGTTAATTGCTCATTAAGAAGAAGAGTTTCCTAAATCTTACTTTTAAACAAACTTATGCCCTACTTTTGATTATATACAATTAATCGATTAATCGTGCGGCAAGGAAATCTGTTTAAATGTTGTTGATTAACCTTGGCAAATAAACTGTGTTTGTTACTCATTGCCTTTGATTGCAAAAACGTACAAAAACGTACATTTGGCAAACATTACAGCATCGTATTTCAACTAATTTTTATTTTATCCAAACAAATATACATCTATTTACAACAATGAAGTAATTATATTGCTATATTCTTTTGAAACATGAAATACTGTAAAATAGTTAATGTATCTGTTACACTTGATCATACTTATCCATTATAACTACTTCCAAATAATTCATTTAGGAAGTTTCCCTAAAGGGGTGGAGAAATGGTTCTATTTAAGGCAGTTCTTAGCGCTTTGAGAAAGTAGTAATTATTTAAAATTGAATTGAAAGCAAAATTTACTAAGGATGATATTATTAAACTTATAACTATACAAAAATACAGATTTATAACCAATGAATGTTAATTGCTTCATATTTATGGTGTTATGTGTTTTATTTTTGTATGTCCTAATTAAATTTCTGCAGTAACCCAACGAGATTGAGAGTGGAACAATTGATTTGTTTACAAATGCATGCTAGCGATGGACCAAGAAATGTAACATAGAAGAATATAACGTGACAAAACCCTGAGAGAAAATAAGAACATATAAGATTTGAAGGAGTTTATAGTGGGAATAAAAGAGAAAACGTTTATAGTGTTTTAAGCTTGATAAGAAATTACCCCGACCTTCAAGATTTAACGAAATTCCTTAAATTTTTTTTTTTTTTTTAGAATAGCGACATATTATTGATGCGACACAGTGAATTGAATTTTGAAAAGAACCATTACATTGTTTTAATGTAATCATTGTATGTGATTGCTAAAAGCCTTTTATGGTATTTGTAATAGCACGAAAATAAAATTACTGTAGTTACTCTAAGCGTCTTTGGATATAAGCTCGGTTTTTGTTTTATAAGAAACAACAGATGCTCACTGCACTATTAAGATAACAATATTTTATATAGGAAAAGCATTAGCTTGTAAAGCAGGTTGTTATTCGGATTCACTATCTTTTTTAGAATGATCAGCTCCGTTGTTTTTATATTGTTTTAGACCTGTCGGTACTTTTATATAGCAGTGACATGATTCCGGTACTCTTTTTCTATGGTTAATGTTCTGTGGCTAGATTTAGTTGTTACATCAGCTGCTGTGATGTTTCCGTATTTATCTTGCTCTTCTTCTCAACAATGATGTTGGGTTTTTGGACTTATGATTGTGGTTGGGAGTGGATGATTGTCAAGATGTTGTCTTTGATTGATAGTTTAAACCATAGTAGTCGCCGGTACGTCTTTTCCATCTAGCAGCGAAAACTAGTCTTTGTTGTAATTTCCTCTACCTCTTTTCTTTTCCTTCTTCATCTTGTCACAGGTCTAAATACCTGTTTCATCCAATATGTACTAGTTAGTGCTGCTCTTGCGATCCAGAGATCTACCTGCCTTTCCAACGTTTTGGTGGTTTTTCATGTAGGTATGCTATTCTTAAATTGTTGTCTCTGCCTATTTTCGGGTTTCTATATTGTTAGGAATTTTAGTTATGTGTTCATTCCATTATTCATGGTAGCGTATCGTCCATCTCACATCGTCTTGCACATTGCATATCTCTCTGAGGTTTTTCCCTCGTATTCTGTCGCAGAGCGTGCATGTAATTGGTGCCTGTTCTTGTTTATTCGGCGTATGTTATTGTGGGGCCGATGCCAGTCTTATATATTCTAATATTTGCTTTGTTGATGTCCATATAACTTCAGAGTAGAGCTATTTCCGGTTCCCATGATTGGAGTCTTACCTTTACTCTCGAAGCTGTGTGGCGCATTTTTGTGGCTCTTTCTGGTAACGTTTATTAAGCGGAAATACCCCGAAAGCAGCCGTCAGTAATTAGGTACAGATTTGGTGAATTGTTGTACTGATATAATGGAAATAGAATGTGAGGAAACTCTGAATTTAAAATTACGTCTTGCCGGCCCTGAGGCTCAGGTTTTTTTCTAAGAACCCTCCTCTCCTTCAAAACTTTCTTGACGTGATCTCTGGAAGATTACTGTAAATCTTCTACTGTCGAGGAAGCCATCCATTGATGTGCCTCGTTTGTTGGGACACAAATTGCACACCGGAAACAACCATACCACCTGGTAGTACAGCTCGGACGTGTGTCGGTCAGAAGTTACTTATTGTAGATTTTAAAATAATTGCAATTTTAAAACTAGTAAGCAGCCTCTTCATTTGCTTTGTGTATTTCCAATCGCCGAGACCGTCGAGTTGGCGAGGGCCCTGTATCACTATCGATTAGAGGCAATGCTTCAGCTCTTTGCGGTGAAATCAACACAAGCTGATTTCTACGTATCTGTGCTGTCGGTTAAATCGCATAGACGCAGGTGTGTATAACTGAAAATAAGGGATTTTTGTGGAAACGGGGTTGCCAATCGCGAACTGAGCATTTAGTCGCACCCCATTCGCTTGTTTCGTAAGGGAAAACGAATTTTCAAAGCAAAAAACAGTAGTTTTGAATAACATTATTATTGAAAGACGTATCTACCGACCAAATTTCCTCCCTTATAATCGACGTGGGGTTAAATGTGACGTTAGTAGCTCTATATACTTTTAATCGAAGTTTAACACTAGAAATCATAAAAAATTGTACGTACATACCCAAGATGGAAAATGTTGTGCCCGCCGTCATTTTTCCTAAAAATAATCAGTGCGTTAGCGAGATGCTAGTTCAAAATAAATGCAACATACTGCATATAGTAATAACTTTACTCACGCTTAATTAAGAATTTTATTTAATATGTAAGCATTTAATTTTATTGAAGTATGATAACTACATTTAATCGTTCGGACCTTCGAAATTAGAATTTGTAGAAATAATGGTATTTTCCATATGTATGTTATGTATGCTTTGACCGCATTTTGAACAAATTATCTTAGTTTTTGTAATAGATGAAAAAATTAAAAGGTCCCTCCCGGAACTTATATTTTTTTAAGTGAAAGTGCAACTTTTTAAAAACTGAGTAAAAGGTACTGAAGCAAAGCTACTGCCAAACAATTTAAAAACAATCTGTCCAATTCACAACTAAAGAAATTCTAGCCAAAATAATATAAACTGGCAATATTTGCCTCCCTCCCTCTTAAAATATCTAGGGCTGCTTATTTGTAAACATCTTTCCTCCAAATCAGGATTACTTAAAAACTACTTGTAGACAGTTTTTATAGTTTCGGTATGTGGCAAAATAGGGCCTTTTATTTTTTTATTAGTTTTACCACAATAATGTTTAATGAAAGTATTGATTGTAGAATTAATTATAACTTTAGATGTTTGTCCTCTCTCAATAAAATGAACTAAATGAACTTCTACAAGAAATGTTAAAACCAGCTGAGACACAAAATTTCGTTTGTTATGAATATTTAAAAGTTATTCTTCAAAATGCTCATGGAGTTCATTGCATATCAAATAACCCTATTTCTTGTGCAAGGTATGTCAACTATCGACTTATTCTCTTATATCTTTTGTGTTGCTCATAGCTTTTGTTTTTTTTTGTTTATTTTTAATCCGATCTTTTGTGTTTCCATATTTAATTGTTGTATCATTGTCTGGAAATCCTTAAAGTTATCTGCTATCAACAGCACACCGTTGGAATATCTCAGGGTATTTAATCGTTCTTCATTGACATTAAAGCCTTTCTAATTCCGGTCCAAATTTTGGAAGATATCTTCGAAGACTGATGTAACTAGTTTCGGATAAATCTCCCTTTTGCCATACTCCTTTTTTGATAGCGATAGTGTTAATTACTATAATGTTAATTGCTGAAAGCAGACGAATTTTGAAGGTAATATTTTTATATATTTTGCGCAGTAGTTCAGCATCCTTTCAATGGCCCATAGCTGTATACTGTCGAAAGCCTTTTCAAAATTAACAAATCCTAAATATAATTGGATATTATATTCGGTGGCGTTCTCATTCAAGATTTTTGTAGTGTACATGTTGTCGTACGTGCTATAGCTGCCCTAAAGCCGACTTTTTGAAAATTGAGCCACATACTAAAGAACAACGCAATACCACAAGATCTAAAGTATTCGACATGCGCATTTTGCTAGTTCTAACATACGGTGTCCAAACAGGAACGTTTATAAAAGATAATGTAGAAAATCTAGCAATAATCCAGAGATTCACGGAGCGAGCGATGCTTTGAATGTCCGTAGAAGATGGAAGGACGAACGAGTATATAAGAGAAAAAACAAAAATTGTAGATGTCACAGAAAGAATGGCGCGTCTAAAATGGAAATGAGCGGTTTAAAACGAACGAATACAAAATGGTACATGGAAGAATATCATCATCAATCGATGGCGACCCTCGTATGGAAGACGAAAGGGAGAAAGGGTTTATATGCGTTGGGTGGATGTAAACAGCAAGCAATAGCTAACAGTAGAAAGCTTTGGAGAAATCCTATGTTCAATATTGAACTAGAAAGAGTAAAATAGAGAGAGAGAGAGAGGGAACATAATAAAGCAAAACTAAATTAATATCGCATTATGCGGATCCAACAAGCTCCCACGGCTTAAATTCGTATTTAAACCGCAATTGTCTTTTAACGCAGTAGCTAAATAGTTTTTATGTACTATCGATCAATTATAGGTATTTTTTAGTCTTAATTTTTAGGCGTACAGATAGTTTTTTTCGCCCTCGGGCGATAAATATCTGTTTCGCCCGCTAAATGACATCAGAGAGCGTAAAAAAATTGTATCGCCCGCTGACGTCATTTTAACGAGTGAAAATGAATTTTACCGCCCACTGATGTAATTTTCATTATTATTTACCAACACTTATTAATGAAAACCGTACCTAATTACAGAGATACTATTCAGCTAAAATAATTGTGCGGTTTTGACTGAATCCGCCTTTTTAAAATTTTGATCGTATATACATTTTTGTATGTATCTAAGGCGTAACTAACGGCTTTGAACCTTGTCATGTTATAGCCCTCAATGGCCCGCCCTCGCGGGCTAAAAAAGCTTGCTTTAGACCCATGATACATAAATAGTTATTCTTATCTACAGTAGGTGCCTACCTTATTTACGTGTGTAATTGCCTGCAGGCACATCGTCAAAATATGTGTCTGCAAACTATTTGCACAAATGTGGTATATAAATGTACATTATATTTTAATCGTTCGAAAATGTTTTAGAGCGCTAGCAACTCGCCATTATCAGAAACTGCGGTTTTTACGTGGTTAATTGTGCAAAACTGACGGTAAAGAACTCGCATCGAATACTACCAAACATTAACAAAGACACTGAGGTTAACTTGAAGTCGTTGTTAAAATAAACAAAATCGCATGAAAACGTTAGTGCCATTTTATGCATTGGTAAACAAATTTTGATACGCTTTTGTTTATCAACGAATTAAAGTTAACTTCAGATTAAATTTATAACAAGACTGGTTGTAAGTTAGTTGTCCATTACAAAAAGCTCAATTATAATCGATAATTTCATCAACGTCTGCACGTCTTCAGGTCGCAGCTATTAACTAACGAACCTACTACGGCCTTGTGTCTAGTCTCTAGTCGATATTGCTTGTGTCCATCTAAAAACTGCAACCTCCGGTATATCTCGCTGTAAATTGTTGACTTTTAATCCATTCTGTACAACTTAGAGTTCGAGTTGTTAATTCAAAATTTATATATAAAATAGATAGCTTTTGCATTTGCAAGATATATTTCCTTAATAGCAGTTATAAAATTAATGTTTATTTGGAACAGGTTATACCACTTTTGTTTATTTTTAAATGTAAACGAAGACATCAAGTGTTAACGCTAAACATCTGTAGTTGTCTTTCGGATTTACTAAAACAAAACGACTTAATCTAAAAAAAAATATGTATGCTGTGATTTACCTACCTCGAAGAAAATTTCTCAGAAAAACCAGACGTCCAGATCAAATCAATACGTCGCAAACTTTCAAATTTCTCCGCAGAAATTACATATTTCGCTCAAAATCTAAGGTCATCGCCGTGAGCCCCAGCTAGGGAAGAAACTTCAACGCCTCGATAAGCGACGAACCCGAACTGGCACTTAATCATATCGCACGACATAATTAATTGGCCGTGTTTGATCAGGAAAGGAGCAGCACTAATTATGCATAAAAAATGTCCAGCAAATTTACTGCAGGTCATTAAAAACAAACTATTTTTGTTGGAGAGAGTTTCCTTAAACGCATATGTACGTTTAACCAATAAATTAAAAAAAGCGATGTCTTCTTGGAATTATTTTCTTAATTTGGGTGTTTAGGCAATTGCTGTAGTAGTTTTGCATTCAAATCAAAGCAACAGGCCGTGAAGTAATTCGTTAAGCATGAGGCGCTCTAATTGCTTTTCCGAAATTTACGAATTTTCCAAGAGGCTCGACAATGCGGCAGTGGAGACGATTAAACGTGCTGAACAATTCCGCAGTCGTCTCCGTTTGACTTTTTGCTAAATTGGCAGTATTCACAGGTGGTAAAAGTAATTTTTCTATACAAAGTGAATGTAAAAGTATTTCCATAGAGTCTAAGAGTGAATCTTCTTCTCCGAAGGGGGGCGGCTTCTATTTAAACTATCTAGGATGTTGTTAGAGGCATCATTTGATCATAGTTTTAGTGCCAGCACAGGATGAGACCTATTGTGGTATGTACAATACTGTCATTTCTCGTTTCACCTCGCGTTGCGCCAGTCGAAATTCGTGCTCGGGAATTTCGGACTTAGATTAGTTTGTGCGGAATTGATTGGATGTGATTGTGTCGTGTAGTTGATACGTAGCTGTGTAAGTCGGGATTCGGAAAATTTTCGTTTTGAATTTGGCTGTTTATTTTGCTAAATTTGTTGACCTAACACCGGTTTTTGAATTTATTCAAGTACGTCAAATGTTGAATTTCAATTATTTAAACAATTCGATATGATGTTAGAAGTTTAATTATCTTAGATAATTATAAACCGTCCACGTTTCGCATTTACTTTGCTAGTATTTGGTGCACGATGAAGTTGAATTGCTTAGAATTAGCATTAAATTCACAATAATTTCAGTAACTGTAAATCTTAATTAAAGTTGTTCGTTTTGAGTGCAAGGGTACGTTGTCAATATTTTTGTAATTTGAACTGTAGATAGCCACTAGCCACTAGGTAGTTGTATAAAGTGCCTTAGTTTGTAACAATTGCAAAATAATTCAAAATACCTCTATTACGAAACCTGTGACGATGTTTGTTTATACAAATGTTTAAAAAAATACAAGAAACTATGTAGCTTGCTTAACGATTACAAACACATGTTTATTGTTTAGTGCCATTATTTCTATTTTTGGGTTATTTTCGTGAGTGGTCTTTTTAAGAAAGTAGGAGAAATTTCCATAATTTTAATCGCAAACGCAAGGCTTTTAGTGTTAATAGCAAGAGGTTCTGTTCGTCAGTTTATAAATATCGAATTTAATTATTATAAATTAAATAGTATAGATGTAAATTTCAAATTAGCCTTGGCTTCCACTGCTAAATTTCCAATTCGTTAGTCTTCAGTATTAAATTATAGCTTCAAAGCAAAAGTTTTCCTCAAATTCTTTAAAATACAATTTTAAATCCGCTACAAACCTCAATTGGTCCTTCGCTTTTTCCAAATTTCACTTAAATATGCAGCTTCAATTCTGTCGGTCCAATTTTCTTGGATTTCAACCACAAAGTTTCCCCTTTTGCAGTTTAATTAAAATTGCAATTTAATTTCAGATTGTTTGGTGATAGATTCAAGTACATACAACAAATACCTCTGTTTGATCCCAAACTATTGCTATTTTCATTGATACAAGACAAGATACTTGCAAGTGTAATGGTTTTCCTAAAGGTTTGTCCCTGTTATTATATTTTCCCATCTAACTGCTAAATCAAAACTGCCATATGCTTCAGTTGTTACTAAATTTTCCCTGTAATCGCAGCCACTTGAGCTGAAGACAAGTAAATCATTGCAATCACCTTGTGATGATATGTTATTAGACACAATTAATCCGATCATTGATTTGACGCTAAATGCGTAAGACAGGAGCTTGCAAATTAAAGACGATTTCTACCAATTACAAGTTTCTCCCATCTTTAATTCGCATCGCCTGCCGACACGTGGAAAACCATAAATCGAACCTTCGATTCGACAATAAATCATCAAACCTGGCAGCTTTCACTAGTTTCATCAAATCAAACCTGTGCAATTGATTCTGAAACAGTTGCAATATTGACGACTAAATTAAGACCAATTGGAAACCGGTTGTTGAAAGCCATGGTCTATGTCTAGGTCAAAGTTGCAATGCTAAGGTTAGATGTGGGCGACTGAAGAAAGTAGAATTCGCTAATGAAACAGCGTTGGCGAAGACGCAGGTTTCTCTTTGACACTTATATTGTTAGAAATTGTAGGTGACGGATGCGTTGTTAAACCCTGATTGTTCTTGGCAATTTTCACGAATGTAATTGAATTTCCTGATGGAGGGAAGAAGCGTGCGTCGTTAGCGCGACATTAAATCTAATTTAGCGCTGCCGCGCTAACAAGCCGTGATTTAATTAAGTGTTGTTATGGGAAGCACGTCCTGGAGAAAGGAACAAGGCGTGTAAGACGGCTAATTGTTCATCTCGTCTGAAATAAACATCCCATACAATTGATTTCCATGCGCGGAAGCCCAAAAAGGTGCTTTCATTTTGATATCTTCCAAGTGGATGTGCGACTTCAACTTTACTTATTTATATTTTTAAATGATCTCCTATAAGTTTGTTTTGTTAAAATTCAAAAGAAGAAATTAGTTCATTTGTCTCAACCTTCTATGCCTCGTTCTGGCCTTCAGATATTACTGTCTCTCATTTTCATAAAGTGTTCGTTATTGGTCTCGAAATAGTAGTTCATTTGTCAATTTCTTCTTAGTTATTAAATCAATGATGAGCTGCGTGGCGGTTATTGATATCTCAGTCATAAATTCCGTTTCGATTCAACTTTAATAAGTCATAGTTCACTTATACCCTTTTTCCAATTTCTGACCTGTTTAACTTGTCACATCTTCAATTAGCAATTTAGCTACAAACCGTAAGGTTTCTTAATTTACCAACGCTAACGGTTTAATTTATTTATTAGACATTATTCAATTGTTGATCTTGTTGTGTTCCCTTAGTACCAATGCAATGGTATTTCAAACTTTTATCACTTAGTACCCCATAGTTTAGTCGCAGTCACACTCCTTCTACTTGGGGGTTGTGCATTTCAACTTACTATCATGAATCTTCTCTACTATACTTCCGATAGATAACAGTATTACGTCCGTTTATGTTGTGAACCTTCCAACATTTCAATAAGAGGGTTAATAAATTACAAATAGTAGTTAAATTGTCCTACAAACCCAGTGGTTTATTACTTGTTGCCAGCTAATTCGCTCTTTCTACAAGAAAATCAATCAGTACCCCTTTACAAATGAAACAACCTTAGAAAAGCTTCCATTTCTATTAACAGTTCAAAGATAACACTTCTGACATTGACATTTCCTTGCCTTTCAGCTGTTTTCTGCTGTACTAGCACTCGCTAGTGCTCGCCCTGAAGCACCCTCTGGCTCGTATGGCCCGCCCTCGACTTCGTACGGTGCCCCCTCCGGCGGAGGCGGCGGATTTGGAGGCACCGGTATCGGAGGCGGCTTTGGAGGTGGACTAGGAGGAGGCGGAGGCCATGGCGGAGGAGGAGGTCATGGCGGCGGCGGATTTGGAGGAGGTATGTAGCCTTCTGAAAAAAGTAGCAGCGGATATTGATATCTTCCCTTTCAGGACTTGGCGGAGGATTCGGAGGCGGCGGTGGATTTGGCGGCGGTGGCGGATTCGGAGGCGGCGGCGGATTCGGCGGCGGTGGCGGATTCGGAGGCGGCGGTGGATTCGGAGGCGGTGGCGGTGGAGGTATGGTGATGTTGCGATAAAGGTTTGATTTTTTAATAACGATGCTGTTTGTTGCAGGATTTGGTGGTGGTGGTGGATTCGGAGGCGGTGGCGGATTCGGCGGCGGCGGAGGAACTACCGTGCAAAAGCACATCTACGTACACGTCCCCCCACCAGAACCTGAAGAATTTAGGCCACATAAACCCATTCACGTCGGCACTGCCCAGAAACACTACAAAATTATCTTCATTAAGGTAATTAATTAGTGTTTGAGAAAGTTTTGTCATTGTACAATTTTGGATATCTCCAAGTAAAACTTCAATTTTATTATAGGCACCAAGTGCGCCAGCACCAACTGTACCAGTCATCCCACTGCAACCTCAGAACGAAGAGAAGACTCTAGTCTACGTTTTGGTCAAGAAACCAGAAGATGCCCCAGATATACACATCCCACAACCTATACCAACACAGCCAAGCAAACCAGAAGTCTACTTCATCAGATACAAGACTCAAGTAAGAAATGAACTTTACACCAGCTTAGACCTTCAAAAACTACTTTTATTTTTCTTATCTTCTAAAAGGCGAATGACCTTTCGGGATTCTCTCTTTTTCGTATTTATTGGTAATAAAATTACCATTTGCATCTCTCGAATCTGTTTTTCTGAAGAATTTTCAGACACTTTCCAGCTTTCGCCTTAATTTGCCGGTTGTTTATTTAAACTCCACACATTAGCAATCGATGGGAACTATCATTAGAAAGGTGATATGTAATTCCTCTTCCGCATGTTGCAAAGCTAAATTGTTGAGCCGGCTGAGGTAATTGCGTTTTTCAGGCTTAAATTGGTTTTCTATTTCCCACTCCATTAATTGTTTAATGAGCACAATGTTTCACCTTTGACGCGTTGCGCTTGACTGAACCGGCATTTGCAGCTCAAAGGGGTTGCAAATACTCTAACTAGGAAAACACGTTGTTCTTTCTAAACCACTTAATACCCAATTAATTTTGAGAGTCAAAGCTAATTACTGTAAGTCACGGCTAAACACACTTTCGATGCAGGGGTCACCACAGCGCGTTTCTAATCATCTGTTAAACGGGTGAAAGTCCAATTTCGCGCATAAAACGGCCACATTCTCCCAATTCCACTTTCTTACGTGAAGTACCGTTTATGTGCATGACCGCATTCACTGACACAGCGCCTACCGTTGCTCTTCCGAGAGCTCACCTTTAATATTCATGACCTGAGTTCGTTGGCACAGAAGTTTTATAGTGTCGTCCTATTGTCTTCACTAACCTAGTTCCAAGGCTACATCAGCGCATGATCTCTTTCACATCTCTGTTCGAGCTTATCTTTGCAGAAATATTATAATTGAATGGATTGACTTGTTTTGATATTTTATAAACAAGTTCATTACCCTTCTAGAGTTATTTATGGCCCTGTCGGTGGCTCTTATTCACTTTCTTCGGACAAGTACTTTGGTGCAATCATAAAATATGGGAACTTTCTCATACCCACGAATGTTTTAGTTATAACAAAGATGTATTACCACACTATTGCACTTCAAACAATACATGATGTAGGTACAATGGGTTTTCCCTGTAATAACAAGGAAAATTGTTAGAAGTTTTGCAACGCTATACGTTTTGGACAAACTATTTTTCTAACATTATTACCTTTTGCAGAAGGGACATGGCGGTGGTGGTGGAATCGGAGGCGGCATTGGAGGAGGTAAGCCCAAATCAAGATAGCTGGAAAATAGCAAAACTAACTTAAATTTTTAGGAATTGGCGGTGGCATTGGAGGAGGTATCGGCGGCGGCATTGGAGGAGGTAGGTTTTTTTCTTGCTCCACAGTGCATCCTCTTAATTAAACCACTTGCGCAGGTATCGGAGGTGGTATTGGAGGTGGTCACGGTGGCGGAATAGGAGGTGGCATCGGCGGTGGCCATGGCGGCGGCATTGGAGGAGGCATCGGCGGCGGAATCGGAGGAGGCCACGGAGGCGGCGGCGGAATCGGAGGAGGCCACGGAGGCGGCGGCGGAATCTCCGGAAGCTACGGACCTCCCGGAAAATCTGGCCCTTACTAAGTACTGCGTTACCTCAGCGGGCGTTTTACCACCCAACGACTCTGCAAATAACACGCTATTTATAACGTTATTATATAAATGCCCTGTGTTTGTAGATTTTGTTTGGCCGCCACTAGGTTTATACCTTGAGGTAAATTTCTGTGAGTTTGCGCACTTCTGCTGGAGTTGCGAACGCAATAGCTGCTCTCTTGTTTTCGTTCTATTGCGGTTTGCAGCGTCTTGCAGACGTGCCGTTATTGTAAATACAGTGCAATATGTTATATAGTATTTTTATGTATATTTTATTATTTAAATAAACACGGTGACAAATATTCTTGCCTTTGATTATGCTTTGGCGTTTATATTACTTAGTGCAACTCAGGAAGTGTTCGAAAAGATAAAAAACGACCGGAAAGTTATTACCTACACACAGAAGTGAAAATACTGGACAATGATCAAACTGTTGAACAATCTAAGAATTGTTGGTAAAGAAGAAAAATATATCAGTACACAGTGACTAAGCACAGTCAATTTATAATGAAGTAATACGGCTATTGTTGGACTACCTTACAACGTACAGCACACTTAAGTTGTAAACTGCTACCTTTACCAAGATATTAAAGAAAATATCACAGAAACATTATTTTATATACATTATACATTCCTGTTCTTCTTCAACTTCCGTAGAAAGTACCTACTACATCTACTCTTTGCCCTATTACGGTAGTCCTGTTGTCTATAATGCAATTAAGTGTCGTATGTTGCAATTACCTATTTAGTGACTATATTTGTGGTAACCGTTGCGGCTGCAATTGCGATTGTTTTTATTATAGATTAAAATTTAATAGGCGATTGTGGAAACGCATACTGATAGACCTTAAACTGAAGAACTGGTAAGCAAAAGTGTTATGTGGCAATATATTATGGCAGAATCGGGAATTGAAATGCTGACATAATTGTGGTGACAGGTACGTTGTAGCTATACAAGATGATTACGCATGGTTTGAACGATGTTGAACCATTTGCCGCCCCCTAATAGCAAAGCAAAACATATTTTGCATCGCATCCTCTTGTGTCTTGTTCAAAACGATTGACCAGTTTGCAAGTGTAACTAAGAAACTATAAAGTTAAAGCCTCTAAATAATCCGTGTAAATCTACCATAAAGGGTATCATTACGATGTACAGACGATAGCTAGTCGATTGTATTTTTGTTAGGGAGTAGCATCGTATTTGTTATCGATTCAGGTTTACCTAAACAAAGTTATTTTTCACGGGTAGCTAATATTTGGGACACTGCCAAACCATGTACGTTAGTATGTTGTTCACAAACTTTCTACAATTAAAATGTAATGGTTGAACGCTGTGTAGTATTGAGAAGTTGCATAAAGAGAATGCATTATGACTTCTAAAAGAGCAGTATCAACTTAGCTTTACACTTTTCAGAAAGCTCAGAAAGGACAAGACCTTATCTAAAGTGTAACAAGTGTTGCATTTGCCAATTTAAGTCCTTCGTCGACAAAATATTAAAGCACCAGGCACTTTTCAATAATAGTTGATGCTTCTCTGTGTTACGATCCGAAGGCGCCGCTTAATAAATTTTCGCTCGATTTCACTGTAGATTCAGCAACCTTGAATACCGTCATGCGTTGCAGGTCACCTATAAATACAGCTCTGTAGCATTTAGATTTTCGAGTGACGTGCTTTTGCTTTCGATGTGCTGGCTGCCATATTTATTATTTTCGGAAAACTAAAAGATTCTTAGTTTTGCACCTGCATCTTCGTCACAAGAGCAGTCTTGGTCTTGTTGTTGGATCGCCGCAGGATACTAACTAATTGGGGATACATTTTTCTTAGAGTAAAATCTCCCAATTACGTTCTCATTTGTTCTGCTTCTTTTGCACTTATTCTCCAGTTTAGGCTACGTCATTTGGTTTATATGTTTGCAATCGCATGTTACTGCGTCAAGGTGGCTGCGTCTGTATGACTGTTCATCACCAACCATTTTTATTTCTATTTCTGTGTAGGCCTTTCTATCCCGTATTAAGTTTTCATTTGTGACAGGTACAGTTAGTGGAATAACCTGATTATATACAATCACATGCATTGTTTGGCGATTAAAGCAAAGATTATATGTTGGAAATGACCGATAATATTATTAAAATTTTTTGTATGAAGGTATTGCGTCCCAGGCTGCTTCTTCAAAGATCGTATTCGGACCTCAACTTTATTCGTAGCTTTTCTGAGCGGTAATGTAGGCTCCCCATTCAGTGTTTTTAGTATATCGCTCGATAGGTACCGTACGCTTTTATCAAATAACCATTTTTTGCTTATTATAGTCTCGTGTACAACTAGTGCGCCGAAGTTATTATAATAACTAACATATCAACAATTTGTTGTTCTTAGTAAACTTGTCTTTCTGTAGATTATCGTCGTGGTTTGGAATAAACTTATTATTGATGTTTTACACGAGACAACCTGTTTCATGTCGCAGCTCATCTACTACGCTTTGTTTGAAGGAGCATAACACGATAAGTTGTTGAACCTGGCGCCCTTAACAATTATTGCTAATAACTGCTAAGGCATGCTGATTGAGCTAGTTGTTTGAAATACTAAAAGTGACGATATCTGGCATTTTTGTTAATGTCACACTTTACCTAAACCTGACCCAACAGCGTTCGAGAGCCAGCTACTTTCTCTCCAACCAGTAAAATAAAATGCAAGTGTAATATTAACTAGCAACACTTTGTAAGTTACAATGCTGCCGATTTTTGGAATTGGAATAGCTATTTATAAATTAAGTTTCAAAATTAAAGTGTTTTTCACACTAGACGTATTGTTATATACACTATAGAACAGAGCCAGTAGATATAGAGAGTACCGCCATGCTTTGATCCGTGAAAATGCAGCTATCGCCGCCATTTTTGTTCCCACGAGCAATGACTAATTGCGGTATGTCTAAAATTTTACTTGAAATTGGCAAGACTGTAAGTCTATGTCAAATTCGAGGTTAGCAGGTTATGTTTTGCGCCAGTTTGTGTCAAAACTGACGCAAAAACTAACCTGCTAACCTCGAATTTGACATAGACTTACAGTCTTGCCAATTTTAAGTAAAGTTTTGGATTGCCAACAAACGTCACGTTGACGGAATTGTGTTACAAACCTCAAAGTGACGCATGTCAGAGGAATAAACATGGCGGACGTGGCGGTATTCTCTATATCTACTGTCTCTGCTATAGAACAAGTTGCAGTGGCCCCTACATTCCTATAAAGGAATCAAGACTGAGAAAAAGAAAAAGTTTCAAATAAAATATAAATAACGCCATTCGGCGCTGTCATACTCTGTTTCAAAAACGGCGATACGAACTCAGAGTCAGGCGATTCTGCTGCGGCAACCGCATTACGGGCTACCAGAATATGCCAAGTAACGTGGGTTGCCGCTCTGTCCAAGGCGATTTCTTCAACGTCCCCCGAATGCATTTTATTTTCATGTTTGTCAAAATGTCACCAAATTTGGAATTCTATTTCTTTGGCCTAGTTAGTTGTTCTAGAAAATCGTTCCGAAAGTATAAATTATAGGCCGTCTTTATTTCTTCCCAAAATACTTGGACGTGTTTAAAATATTTATATATATATATAAAGTTATAGCGTTTTACGCCTTGCGATTCCCAATCTCCACTGTCTTTTCTCATTCCATTCTCCTTCATTCAGATGTCTCTCACTCATGGATTTTTGACTCTCTTGACTCCAATTCTTTCTCGGTCTCCCTCTTTTTCTTCTTCCGTGTGGTGTCCATTCAAGTACCTGTCTTATTTCTTCCATCCTCTGGACATGTCCATGCCATTTTAACTGTTTTTCTTCTATTTCTTCTACGTCGTTTTTTTCTATTTCCATTAATTGTCCGATGTATTCGTTTGTTTTGTGTTCTAGTTTTGAGATCCTCGCTGATCTCCTTATGGCATCCATTTCAGTGGCGAAAATTTTCTTTTTATCGTTCTCCTTTATTGTCCATATTTTACTGCCGTATGTTAGTACACTTTTTATCATAGAATTATATATTCTGAGCTTGTTCTTCTTTTTTGTATTTTTTGACCATAATATACCATTCAGGGCACCTATGACTTTCCGACTTTGTGTAATTCTGTTTTGAATTTCTGTTGCATCTTTGCCTTCATTCGTAAAGGTTACTCCTAGATATTTGTATTGATCCACTTCTTCGATCGTTGTACCGTTCTCGAGTGTTATATCTCCTAATTTTACTCCAACGCCCATATATTTCGTTTTGGAAACATTCATCTCCAGTCCCCATTGTCGATACTCTTCTAGTGGTTTCCTGGTCATGTATTCTATGTCATCTTTAGATTATCCGATTACTACCTGGTCGTCCGCAAATTGTAGAGTGAACAATGTTGTATTGTTTTTAATTTCATATCCCATCATTCCACATTTCTTCTTCCAGGCTTTTAATGCGTGTTCTATATATAGAGGGTATATAGAGGGTAGGTGATACACAACAACCTTGTCGTAGTCCCTTTTCTATTGCAAATCCTTGTGAGAACTTGTTGTCTATTTTCACTTTTGATATGCAGGTGTTGTATAAGTCTTGAACTGCCCTTATAAGTGTGTGGTTGATTTGTGTGTCTGTTAATGCTTCCCATAGTTTTGTAATCGGTACTGTGTCGTATGCCTTCGATAAATCGACGAATAATAAATGCACTTCTCTTCCATAGGTTAGTTCTTTCTCTATTATTTGTTTTATGCAGAAAGTATTATCAGTGCATGATCTGCCGGCTCTGAATCCGCTTTGATGTTCCGATTCTTTATCGCTATATTCTTCTTCGATTAGGTCTCTCACAACTCGTCCATAAAATCGACTGAATGTACTGGTAACCGATACACCTAGATAGTTATTACACTTGGTTCGGTCACCCTTTTTAAACAGTGGTGTTATATAGGCTAACCTCCATTCATTCGAAATCTTCTGACCATTAATGCACATTGTAAATAGTTTGACTATCATGCGATATAGTTTGTCTGATCCATGTTTTATTAATTCTGCTGGGATTCCTCCAGGACCTGTGACTTTCCATTTTTTAATTGTTTTACCTTAGTTTAGATTTGTTCTGGTGTTATTGTTATAGATTCACCTTCGATATTGATTGGTGTGGTATGAGTTTTCGTATCTGGTATAAAAGCTTGACGTTCTTCTTTAAAAAGGTTTGTAAAATATTGGGTCCAAGATTCTAAGGTAATTGTGTTTATTTTAACTTTTTCTCTTACTGGTGCTTTTATATTCTTAAGAAACTTCCATATCTCTGTACAACGCTTGCCTCCTATATATGTGTCTATCTCAGAACATTTATTTTCCCACACCTTTTCTCTTTCTTCCCCTATTAGCCTGCGTGTTTCTTTTTAATCTCTCGATATTCTTTCCTATGGTTGTCATTCTTTGTATTTAACTATCGTAAGTAAGCTATTTTCTTTTTTTTTCGTCTGTTCTTCTATTTTTTCAGACCACATACAGTTCTTGTTTGTTGGCCTGTTTTCACTTTCGCCTAGCGTTTCTTTAGCAGTCTGATGTATATTGTCAGTTATATGTTTATAGAGTCATTCTACTGTATTATATGTAGTTTCGTTTAATTTCTCATCAAGTCGTTTTTGATACAGATAAATCACGCTAGGGCGGTCAAAACTTTTTAGATTGTATCGGGGATATTCTATTTTGTCATATGACTCGTTGTTTGTTTCTTTTCCTTTCTTGTTATTTTTCCAAGCTATCATAATTTTAGCTCTTACCAAATACTGGTCGCTTCCACACGACGCGCCTCGATATGCTCGTGTACCCCTCATCCTTACTTACCTTTGAAGGCTTACACTTCACCGACTAGCTCAAGATACGGTTTCTTATCAGGGTTTAACAATTGTGGGATTTTTAGTTCGTTTCACTTTCATATAAAGGTAAAAGTTCATTAATCAGAAGAAATGGGCGCCATAACTTTATTTAAAAAGTTTTAAATTCAATAAGTTTACAAAGGTTACGTATTCTTTCTAACAGTCCACAAATCAATTGTTATGCATTAGAGGCTTATACCTTTCTAATTTTAATACACATTATGTAATTATTTAGCTAGTTTTATTCTTCTCTGACAAGTTAGAATTTGTTCTAATAAAACGTTAGGATTAATGAATCTATCAGTATCTAGGAGATTTCTTATACCTATTTAATTAATAACCTCCAGTTCGTAAGATGAAAATATAAAGAGCTCTCTATACCCTCGTATTTCTCTTTCCTAGGTCTTAATTACGATTAATGATCGGTATTTAGTTTAATTGTTATCATTCCATGTAGTATAAGAAAGGTCCTTTATGAAAAAAAAAACTTATTATTTGACAAGTGACCCAAAAACCAACTTGACAGTCACAGAACGATTTAATCTCACTTCAGGCCACATCACCTGGTAAGTAACTATTGTTTTTACTTGAAACTAATCTGTTATTGAATATTCTTAAGGCTTACGCCCTAATTTAATTATATTTAAGCTATGACGCGGGTTTAAGTCTAACTAACGATATTAAACCATTTCAGGACTAACATACGGTTAATGCAGAGAACCCTTGAACCTGGACCTCTCCATCTGCCAACATTAACTATGAAGAACTTCTCATCGAACCAAAGAAGTTGCCCTTGACTGGTGAGTGATCTCCTAACTGGTTATAGATTTCTAATTGCGTCCTCTCTTTTCCTTATCGCTCGTAACTTATCGACACACTTCTCCATGGCGAATATACAACTGACCAGAACTGGCGTCAAATGAAAAAGACCGACGAGCTGGTAGTCAAAGAGGAAGCCCTAAGAGCTGGTGATCAAAGAGGTGACACTAAGAGCTGAATCAAGGAAAACCCTCTATTACGATTTGTATGTATTAGTTTGCTGTCTACCTACCAGTTATATAATAACTGCCCTTTTCAGAAAGAAAATGTTTGTGGAATTTATCCTATCTGCCTGAAAAATTATTATGTTTTAATACTATGCTGTATGAGTTAAATAAAGGCTTACTATTGTCTGCTTGTATCCTTTCTAAGCCAGGATTTTCAATTTGCTTCGCTTCTGCATAGAGAAGCGCCCTTTTGCTTTCTCAATTAAACAGGAAGTAATAATTTTTGTTATTTATTGTTCTTTTATTAACATAACCATGGGCCTTCTAAATTAAATTTCAAAAAGGGTAGGCAACCCCTCCTACTGGTCTTGCGCTTAAAGTTGCCTATCTATTAGGATTAATTAATATTGAACGATATTCCTGTAGAAGCTACGATATGTACTGCTACACTATCTCCCTTCTAGAATTAATAAGAAAATTGAAATCCTCCCCTTTAGACAGTTGGCTAAAGTTATTATAACACCCTTTTTAATATTTGCTAATACATTAACTTTAAACAATCTTTCTTAATAACATTGATTATTCATTATCTATGTACACTAATACCCTATCTTTTAAACTAAGTTATTACAATCTATGAACTCTAACTATTACCACTGAAGTTACTTCAAGTTACTTTTCTAATCTTAATTGTCCATAACGAAATCCAATGTATCTAGAATTCCATCATTTATTTCCTTTCCAGATATGAAACATTTCTGTAAATTCTTTTTAAGAAAAGGAATTAGCTTTGGAGGCATAGTCCATTCTATAAAGCTACTTTTTACTTTGTCTGTTTTTCTGCAGAAGTAATTGTTAACCTCTTGCATTTAACAGCTAATTGTTAACTTTACACTTTGAGTAAAGTTATTTAATAGATAACTAAGGACAGCACCTCATAGGACACTACCTAAAATTCAAGATCTTCAGTCATGCGAGACTGGAGTCTTTAAAATAATAAACCGCACCTCATAGGACACAGTTTCGCTGAGGAGTGCTATGCCACAACTCAATGACATCAAGTCAGAAAAGTCGTTCGGTTATACAACCTAATCCTTTTGAAATAATATCTTTGGCAATTAACAAACTACTTAATTATACCTATTTATTTACAAGCTTAAACGAAACTTCATAATTCTTCCTCTATCAAATCTGGTTGACTACTGGTTCCAGGTTTGATATCTTTTACATGCCAGATTCCTAAATTCCTACCGTCCAAATCTACTAACTTGTACGTTACAGAACCTGTGACTTCGGCTACCTTCGCTTTTATAAATTTCGGAGCTAATTTCTTTGCAAAATCTTCTTTCGCATTTGAAAGTACCATGTTACGTTTCCAGACTATGTCACCCTTCTTGAAATGTAATGACCGTTTTCTCAGATTATAATAATGCTTATTCCTTTCATAGGCTTGATTAAGACATTGTATTACCTCACTATAAATAGGAGATAGTTGATTGACATCTTTAACTAACTGTTCGCGTGTTTCTAATGATATGTCCTCCTTTGTTAAATTTTCTAACCGACCATAATAATCACCGTGAGCAGGAACAGTTCGGCCAAAATTTAAAAAGGATGGAGTATAGCCCGTAACTTCACTAACAGCGTTTCTTATGGCATGTGCTATCTTATAAATTTGAGCATCCCATATTCTATGATTTTTTTTTATATAAGAGCGTAATGCAGTAGTAATGATTCTATTCGTACGTTCGACCGGATTTACTTGCGGATGATAAGAAGCGTTATACCAAACCTTTTGTACTTTATACTTTTCTACTAACTTCTGAAAAAGTCCACCTATGAACTGAGGTCCATTATCACACATAATGATTTTTTTTTATTTTATTAGAAAATACATAGACTATATATATATTATATCACATTCATGCGTCAACAATATGCCATTAGCTATGAATATGATATTATTTACAGTATATTGTAATTATGGTTATAGTTACTACTGAGTTTTAGATTTTCGACAATAAATTGGTTGCTTTGAGAAAACTGAATAAATTGTCAATGTTTTCAGGTGACAACGCCTGTTTTAGGTTTCCAGGGATGTTGAAATCTCGCCGTTGTATATCGTACTCCTTACATTCTAGAAATAGGTGCCTTACTGTGATTCGACTGTTGCAGATGTTACAGTGCGGTGGTTGGTCTTTCTTAAAAATGAATGCATGGGTGTAGTTGCAATGCCCTATTCTAAGTCTTCTGAAGATTACTTCTAATGATCGGTGTATGGGTTTTATGGGTATTGCCAATGTGTGGTCCTTAATACTTCTTAACGTGTTGGCTTCTGGTGAAATATTCTGCCATTCGAATTCCCATTGAGATCTCAATAGCCTCTTGTAACAGTTGATCAGGTCTGTATGGATAACCCGGTCCGTTGATGTGTGTTGCATGTTTATAGCTGCTTTAGCTGCATGGTCGGCTGTTTCATTACCTACTATTCCAGTGTGTGATGGCACCCAGAGTAAGTCTATATTCTTTTGGTAATGATTGAATACTTCGTGAATTTCTTTTTGTATTTGAAGTACGTATGCATTATCAGTTTTCTTTTGTCCTATGGAATACAGTGAACTCAGTGAGTCAGTGCAAATTAGGATTTTTGCTGTGTCTACAGTTTTGCCGTATTGAAGCGCTTTTAGGATGGCATATAATTCTGCGTTGTAAACAGAGCAGATCGTCGGGAGTTTGTATGTTCTCTGAATGTTCCCATGAATAAATGCACAACCGGTATTGCAGTCACTTCGTGATCCGTCGGTGTATATGTGGACGTGTTTGGTGTAGTGATTTGTAATAGCTTCTTTAAATCCGTTTTTTATGATTAGGTGGTGTGTTTCTGATTTGGAGATTTCACTTAGTTTAATGTCGATGTTTGGTTTCTTTATTATCCAAGGAGGTATATCTTCGTCTACTTTTTGTTCAACTGGCGGGAGGGGGAGTTTATATTTTATTATTAGGTTGTGGTATCTGATTCGAATGGGTTGTGGAAGTTTTGTTTTTAGGTGGTATAGATTTTGGTATTTAGGTTTATGAACGAGATTATGTATGAAGTTGTGAGGATTGAAAAGCGTTTTAGTGCCGTATGTTAATAATTGTTGCTGCCTCCTGTATGCTGGGGGCAACTGTCCAGATTCGCTGTAGAGATTGACTATGGGGCTGGGTCTAAATGCCCCCATAATAATACGGAGTCCTTCGTTGTAGGTGCTGTCGATCATTTTTAGGACCGTAGGTTTTGCACTGCTGTAAATTATACTACCTTAGTCAAGCTTTGAGCAAACGATTGTTTGGAAAACTTTCAAAAGTGTTTTTGAATCAGATCCCCATATGTGATGTCCTATTGTTTTAAGTAATTGAATCGATCTTTTGACTTTGTTTTTTAGGGACTTAATGTGTGGTGTCCAAGTCAGTCCATTGTCGAATATTATTCCTAGGTATTTTATATGTTCTGAGTATGTTAATATTTTTCCGTTAAGTTTTATTTCAGGTTTTATTGTTTGTGATTTTGAACGGTTGAAATGGATGCATTTGGTTTTCGATGTTGAGAATGTAAATCCATGTTCTATGGTCCATTTTTCTAGTCGATTAATTGTTCGTTGTAATTTTTCTTTTATTTCTAAAATATTTTTATTTCTGTAGTACACTACTAAATCATCAGCGAATACTTGAGCTTGCACTGGTGATTTAACGTTTTCTTTTATTATGTCATTTATGGCTACTAGGAATAATGTTACACTCAACACTGACCCTTGAGGTATCCCGTTTTCTTGCTTATTAGATTGTGAGAACTGGTTTCCTACTCGTACTTTGAACGTTCTGTCATACAGAAAGTTTTTGATGAAATAAAGCATATTTCCACCGATGTTCCATTTGATCAACTTTTCTATGATGTAGTGTTTCCAGGTTCTATCATAGGCCTTTTCTAAGTCGAAGAAAACTGCTATCGTGCTTTCTCCAAGGATAAATCCGTCTTGGATGTATGTCGAAAGATCAACGAGTGGTTCCATTGTGGAATGGTTTTTCCGGAACCCACTTTGGTGAGTTTCGATAAGTTTTTCTTTCTCCAGATGCCACATTAAGCGATCACTGACTATTTTTTCCAGGGTTTTACATATGCAGCTGGTTAACGCTATGGGTCGGTAGCTTTCTGTATTTGTTTTACTTTTATTTGGTTTCAGCAAAGGTAATATTGTAGATTCTCTCCAATTTTGTGGAAATATTCTTTCGTTCCATATTCTGTTAAAAATTCTTAGTAGGTGTGTTTTTCCTAATTCGGGTAGGTTTTCGAGGAATTTATAGGGTATATTGTCTGGTCCGGGACTGGTACTACGGGTGTTATTTAAGACTGTTTGCAGTTCTTCGTAGCTGATTGACGTATTGTAGATTGAGTCGTCAGTGTCGTCGATTAAGAGTTCTTCACTTTCTGCTTTTTCTTTTATTTCTTGGAAGTTTTTGTTGTAGTTGGATGTGTGTGACATTTTGCTGAAATGAGTAGCTAGGTGATTTGCGATATTTTCTGGATTGGTGAAAGTGTTGTTGTTATACTTAATGGCTGGAATGTTAAAAGTGGTGGAAATTCCTTTTATTCTAGAAATTTTTGTCCAAATATCTTTGTCAGGAGTGGTCGAATTTATTGTAGCGACATAGGCTTTCCATGAATTTGTTTTGCTTTGCCTTAAGGTTTTTTTGGATTTTGCCCGGATTTTCTTGAATGCTATTAGGTTTTCTAGGGTTTGATGCCTTTTGTAGTAATTGTACGCCTGCTTTTTTTGTTGTATTATTTGGGAGCATTCGTGATTCCACCATGGTACGTAATATTTGTTAAATATTGTTCTTTTTTTAGGTATGGATGCGTCGGCTGCACTTTTTATTATGTGTGTAAAGTATTTCACCATATCGTCTATATTGCTTGAGTAATTGTTGGTGTTTAGTCTGCTTTCTATTAGGTCTGAAAATGTATTCCAGTTTCCTCGTTCTATGTTCCATTTGGGTGTTGTGATTGTGACATTGGGGAGTTTTGTAGCCAGGGAAATTGTTATAGGAAAGTGATCGCTGCCAAATAGGTCTTCCATTGGTTGCCAGGATAGGAGAGGACAGAGTTTTGGATGTGAAAATGTTAGGTCTATGTGTGAGTAATTGCCTGTAGCTAGGTTTATGTGTGTTGGACGGTTATCGTTTAGAAGGATTAGGTCAGATCGATTTAAGATTTCTTCGACTGCTTTTCCTCTTGTGTCTGTTTTTTCTGATCCCCATAATGTGTTGTGAGCGTTTAAATCTCCTACGATTATGAATGGCGATGGTAGTTGATCAATCAGCTGTTCTAGATCATTTTTGATTAATGTTTTGCTATTAGGAATATATATATTTTACATCATATTACAATAATAATGTGAAAGAAACTGTTAGATCATTTTTTAAATTCACAACAGTTGGAGAAATTGAAGTGCTTAAAATTATTTCATCCATTACAAGCACTGCTACTGCATATGATGGTATTAGTATTCAAATCATTAAACTGTGCGTTCCATTTCTTTTGCCAGTTATATCACACTTAATCAATTTCTGTCTAATTAATTCAGTTTTTCCTAATATATGGAAACGTGCTGTTGTTACACCTGTGCCAAAAGTAAATCCTCCAGTAGAGTTGAAAGATTTAAGACCGATCAGTATCTTACCTGTATTATCCAAAGTACTGGAAAAAGTCATGGAGCAGCAGCTACGCCAACACTTGAATTTGAATAACATTTTGCCTGTTACACAATCTGGCTTCAGAAAGGGACATAGCTGTGCTACAGCGCTGTTACATATAACTGATGACATTATCTCAGCTACGGATATAGGTAAAGTAACTGCTCTTATCTTGTTGGATTACTCCAAGGCATTTGATACAATTAATCATAATATTCTGTTGTCTATCTGCCATTACATAGGTTGTTTGCCAAATGCAATTTCTTTGCTAAGTAACTATTTATCAAATCGCTCGCAAGCCGTTAAAGTGGCTATGAAGTTATCAAAATTTTCCAGCAATACAACAGGCGTTCCACAAGGATCTATTCTTGGGCCTCTTCTATTTACAATCTATATCTCACACTTCCCATCTACGTTAAACTTTTGTGCATCTCATTTTTACGCTGATGACTCGCAGATCTATTTTTCTTTTAATATCCAAGACATTATTACTGCAAATAAGCGTATAAATGAAGATCTGGAAAAGCTAGCTGCCATTTCGCATCAACATGCACTTAAGCTTAACGGGGACAAATCGGCGGTCATATTTTTTGGTAAAAAGGCTTACATCGAAATAGCAAAAAACCAAATGATTTTTAAAATAAATAATAATCCAATACCTGTTGTTGACAGTGTTAAAAACTTAGGTGTAATTCTTGACTCGACATTACGTTTCAAAAAACATATATCAAAATGTATTCAAAAAGCATATTGTAATTTAAAATCAATTTTTGTAAATCGTCACCTATTTAACACACAAGTCAAAACCATTTTATGTAATAATCTAGTTCTATCTCAGGTTGATTATGGCGATGTAGTGTATGGACCATGTCTTGATGCACAGGACAAAGCCAGGTTACAAAAACTACAAAATGCGTGCTTACGTCTTATCTTTGGTATAAGAAAATATAATAAAATTTCGTATAAATTAAAAGACGTTAAATGGTTAAATATGTTCAATAGGAGATCATTCCATTGTGCATGTCTATATCGTAAAATTATTTTGTATAAAACTCCTCCATATCTGTATAATAAGATATCATTTCGTACGGATGTACATAACTTGAATTTGAGGTTTAGGGGCAATGTCAGTATTCCATTATGCTGCTCTGAGTTTGGAAAACGCCGTTTTGTATATAATTTTGCAAAATGGTATAATGGCTTACCCCGAGACCTCAAATTAACTCCGACTTCTTGTTTTCGGTCACGGATCAATAATCTTCTACGTACTGATAAAAAATAACTAATATACTATCTTTATTTGTTTTATAAACTTTACTGAATTTTGAATATGAACAGGGAACACAATGTAAAGCTGGATTTAAATACTTCAAAATAGGGTTAAGTGGTAGAGCAACTGCAGAATTTCTTTCTGCATTCTGCAGCTGAACTTCGCCCTACTCACTATTTATTCTTTTTTTTTGTTAACATATGTATTCTCTTTTTTTTTAATTAATAAAGGCATATTATTATTATTATTATTATTATTATTACAAAGGGTAAATTGTGTGGAATTAAAGGATGTTTTTATAGCTACGGCTTCGATGTTGGTGGTAAGTATGATTTCTTCGGCAAAAATTTCGTTCTTTGTAAATATACAAACTCCGCCACTGGCATGTTGAGTAGATGTGCGATCTTTTCGGAATAGGTTGTATTTATTAATTTTTGGTGTGTGATTTGCTTTAAAGTTGGTTTCCTGTAGACAAATTACGTGAGGTTGATTTTCTTGAATTAGGTTTTGCAGTTCTGGTAAGTGTGTTCGAAAACTGTTAAAATTCCACTGTATTAAATATGTCGATGTATCCATAGTTAATAGCAAGATTGAGAAGAGGAGTATGAGTCGTCCATTTCGTTGTGAAGGGATTTTTGCAAGTTGTTGGTTACTCTTGTAAATCTGTATTTTATCTTTTTATGGTTTAGTAGACTGTACATATCCTGTAGATTGGCAATTAGATCTTCTACATCATTTGTGAATTTCTTTGCAACTTCCAGAGGATTTTTGGCTCTACACACTTCTTGGAAAAATATTTTAAAATCACCATATGTGTAATTGTACTTATTTGGATCCTCAGTTAAAACTTTTTGAATTGGGGCTAGCATTTCCTCTAAAGAGGGTTGATCTGGTGTCTCTGTTATTTTTGGTTTTTTGGAAGGTTTTCGGAAGGTGATATCGAGTGATTCAGCCTCATTTTGTAGTTCATAAGTATACTTATTTTGTGAAGTTATTACGTTGTCAGGTTGTTCTTCCATCATGTTAATATCTGGATTGGTTACTTCTGGTGAAGGTTCAGTGCTTGTTGGTAGGGGGCGTTTATTTATAGTTTCAGTTAAGTTAACCATTAAATTAACTCGACAGTTAACGGAGCGATGGCCTATTTGTTTACATAAGAAGCATTTCATGTCGTCTTGTTGGAGAAAAATTCGATAGTTGTCGCCTTCGTAATGAATCAGCAATGAATTTGGTATTAGAATGTTTGCTTCCGGCAAGAAGAATACCGAACGTCGAAAACTAATTATATGCATATACTCTGTTTCCGATAAACCAGCTTTAATAAAGTTAACTGAGGATGTTAATTTTAATCCTATATCCTTCAGTGATTTTTCGATGAATTCGTGTGGTATTGAGGGGCATACATTAGATATTATTAATTTTGCGGAAGGTGTTATCATTTTCCTGACATTTATTTCGTGTCCTGATACATTTATCGTGCTACGTTCTTGTATAAAGTCGTTCACTAAAGCTTTGCTGGATAAATAAATACATATTCTGCCATTGGACAGCCGTGAAGCAGCGATTATGTTTTTTGGCCCAACAATGTTTCCAACTGAATATATATATTCTTTAAGTTGTAAGCCCTCTGTAGAATTTAATATAATTGCCTGGTCCTTTTGGGGATAGTGGAAAGTAGGATTTTTTTGAATTGCGGTGGAATACGATCGGGATAAGTCTGTATTTATATTTGCGTGAGGGTATGGAGTAGTAGAGGAGGAACCACTTTGGCTGGGGGTTTTATTCTGTGTGGGATTAGACATCTTATTAATTAAGATTAACTGTTGGGATGTCACGCCGACTTATGCGGCTGAAATGGGATATTTTGGTACCCAAGTAGACGGTGTATTAGTTATTTATAATTTCTAAGTAAAAATAAAGTCAATGCACTTGCCGATTAGAACAGCTGGTTGTTTATCTGCACGAGACCGCACTGTCTTGAATTCG
Organism: Agriotes lineatus; assembly: GCA_940337035.1. Taxonomy (NCBI): domain Eukaryota; kingdom Metazoa; phylum Arthropoda; class Insecta; order Coleoptera; family Elateridae; genus Agriotes; species Agriotes lineatus. The sequence goes on from CALNHX010000026.1 coordinate 452,336, forward strand.
ACTTGCCACGAACACCGTCAGAGTGCAACCACATAATGATTTGAGGAACTCCAAACATTAAAAAAAGACATCATTTTCTAGAAACTTAACGATAGAAGAGGCGGTTGCTTTTCTAAGTGGTTGTACTTGCACAAACTTAGTAAACCAATCAGTTACTACTAGAATAGAAGTGTAACCTTTCGTTGATCTTGGTAAAGGACCAATTAAATCTATTGAAATCAGCTGGAATGGATATTTAATTTTCTTTTGATTTCCCATTAACCCGGGACGAAGTTGAGAAGACGACTTACTGGCTTGACATATATCACATTTTCTGACATACTTAGCGATATCTGCTTTCATCTTAGGCCAATAATATATTTTAGCTATTTTTCTAAAGGTCTTAAAAGATCCTAGGTTACTTGAGGTAGGTTCGTCATGAAATTGTTGTAATATATCTAACCTTTTAGCTTTAGGAACAACTATCTTCCATTCTATTAAATTAGACAAGATATCATGTTTATTGCTAATGTACTTATATAAAATGTTATCTTCTACTCTCCACAAGGGATAATTCTCTGGATGATCTTTTATTCTACCAATCATACTTTTATACCACGGACATAAATCTGTTTCCTCTAACGTCATCATGCTAATATTAACAACAGGAATAGGATTTCGGGATAAAGCATCTGGAACAACATTGAATTTTCCTTTACGATGTTCTATTTCAAAACTATATTGTGACATCCTAGCCGTCCAACGAGCTAATCTACCTGTAGGTGATTGTAATTTATGTAGCCATAAAAGAGCATGGTGATCAGTAACAATTTTGAAATGAGTAAGTTCAATATAAGGACGGTATTTTTCTATACCAAATAAACATGCTAAACACTCTTTTTCAGTTACCGAATAATTACGTTCTGCACTAGTCAAAGACCGACTGGCATAGGCAATAACTCTTTCTTCTGACCCTTCACCTTGTAGTAAAACCGCGCCTACACCTACGTCACTGGCATCACATTGTATAATAAACATTTTATTGAAATCTGGACTACTCAATATGGGAGAAGAAGTTAATAATTTCTTAAGTTCTTGAAAAGAAGACTCGGCTCGCTCATTCCATCTAATAGATTTCTTTTTCTGATGGCCTTTAATTAAATCTAACATAGGAGAAGCTAATGTTGAAAAATTTGGAACAAATCTCCTATACCAGCTAGCCATTCCCAAAAATCTTTTTACTTCTGTGGAATTCTTTGGAGTAGGAAAAGAAACTATTGCTTCCACTTTGGACGGATCTGTTCGCAAACCATCTCCATCAATTAGGAAACCTAGATATGTCAATGAAGGTCTACAAAATTCACATTTTTCAATATTGATAGTAAGTCCCGCATTCTTTAATCGATTGAAAACCTGTTCTAACGTGTTTAAATGTTCTGAAAATATCTTAGAAATAATTATGACGTCGTCCATATAAACAAATACATTATTCAATTCTGGACCAAAAATATTATCCATTAGTCTCTGTAAAGTTTGAGCGCTGTTATTAAGACCGAAAGGGAGAACTTTAAATTCAAATAATCCTCTACCAGGAACCGTAAAAGCAGTTTTTTCACAACTATCCGGGGAAAGTGGTACTTGCTAAAATGCTTTCTGAAGATCAATTGAACTTAAAAACCTAGCATCTTGTAATCTATCGAGAATACCATTAACATAAGGTAAAGGGTATGCATCTCTCTTAGTAACCTTATTCAATTGACGACCATCAAAACAAAATCTTAATGAACCATCTTTTTTCTTAACCATGACAATAGGAGAATTCCATGGCGAAAAAGATTTTTGAATTACCTCTAACTTTAACATTTCATCAATTTCTTTATTTACTGCTTCTAGCATAAGAGGTGACATTGGATAATATCTTTGTTTAATGGGTTTAGCATCACCGGTATCAATGCGATGAACTACCATATTTGTACTACCAAGCTTAGGACCACTAATTTCTTGAAATTTATCTATAACTACTTCCAAACCACGGATCTGTTCTGGAGATAGATCTTCCCTTGCTAAAATGACTTTATTTAAACTATTCATGCCCGAAACTTGAAATTGACCTGACCGAAAATCTGTAATATTCAAATTAAACACATAGCAACTATCAACTCCAAGAGTAAGAGAAGCCGAAATAGTATTGGAAACTAAACAACTAACAATTCTAGTTATTCCTTCTATAGTTATTGGTAATTCTACTATTCCCATAATAGATTGGTAATTTCCATCAGCTGTTTGCAAGTTCATCTGTATTCCAGGCTTGGTTAAAGGTAATTTAAGCTGATTAATCAAAAATAAACCCTGCCTGCCTATTATAGTTTGATTAGCACCAGTATCTAAAAGAGCTAACAATGACATGTTTTTAATTTTAACCTTAATAAAAGGACGATTATCTTTATGATTATGTGAAAACGTATAATTAGCTTGAGAACTTTTACAAAATTGTGAGACTTTTTTTAACCATTCATTCCATTTCAATTTTTCAGCCCTTAGAATTGTTGGACTTAAGCTTCGCGGACTGCGGACGATGCTTGTCTCTGTTCGTTTTTTCGAAATTGACCTTTACATTTATCGCAATTATTAGAATTAACATTGGGATTCCCACAAATGTAGCAGAAGAAGGTACGTTCTTTATTGCATTTATGATAGGTGTGACCTTTTTCATTACAATTCCAACAAGTTACATTCGTAAAATTTCTTATAAACTTTCTAGATGATACTTCTCTCTTATCAGCATTGGTTAACTTATTTGACAACTTGTTACCAATAGTAGAGGAATGAATTTGACGTTTTACTTGAGCTTGTACTTTATATGCTAAGTCAGGTTCTAAAGGTGTTTTAACTAAGGAAAAATTTGGTCTAAATTTTTTATTTCTTTCTTTCGTCTCTTCTAAATCTCGACAGTAATCAATAAGTGAATTTATGCTAATGACTTGGGTTAACGTAAGGTGACTATTATAATAAGGTTGCAAGTTTTTCCTAATATATTTTAACTGAATATCTTCACTGGGAACTGAGTTTAATCTATTGAACAAATTTATCATAACCGCTATGAAGATGTGAGGACGTTCATCTACACCTTGTACTCGAGATCGAATTTCATCCCATAATGCTTCATCGTAATCACTAGGTAAATAATGTCTTTTTAGTAATTCTACTATTTCTTTCCAACTCCCTATCTTACTTCTAATTGACCTGAACCAAATTAGTGCTTGATCCTCAAACAAATCTATTGCTTCTAAGAATAACTGTTCATATGACAAATTTCTGGCCACTCTTAGTTCTTCTACCCGTTCTAAGAATGAGTTAACACCTTGACTAGCTGTATTACCTGAGAACTTAATATTCCACTTGGATACACTAACTGAATTCATTACAAAACCTGTTTGATAATTGTATGACGGAGCTTGTGATATATTTAAATTTTTCATTCTCTCTGTGTATTGATTCGTTGGTTCCGAGATATCAAATTCTACCTTTCGACTATTAATGTTAGGTGAACTATGAGATGGTTGATTAATTGTTTCTGTTGGTAACTCATAATTAATGTTAGGTAACGGATCTGTACTTCCTACTGGCAGTTCTATTTTAACATCACTTTGATTAGGTTGTCCTGAATGATCCAACACTGCTACCAAATCATTGAATCGCATAGCATCATCCTCAGCTACTTCTGAAATTGTTACTGATAATTCTAACCATTGATCTTTGAGGTGAGTCCATTTAGTTTTAACTTGATCATCTACTGAAGTCGCGATATATTCTAACCTACGATATAAATGTTGTAGTTTGGTAGTTAATCTATCATAAGTAGCTGATAACGGTTTATCTTCAAAGTTCTGCGCTAATGTTCTAAGATATTTTATTCTGTTACTGCAAAAATCTATTTCTTGAGAAACCTCCAAAGCAACTGGTAAATATGTGGAACTTTTAGATACATCACACTTCTCTATATTCAATTGTGTTCTTAATAATTTCCTTTTTTCCTCCACATTCCTATTTTCAGTATTGATATTTCTAGTGACCAACTCCCAATCTAATTCATCTGAGGCTAAATAATTTACTTTTATCATATTGATTTAATTACTATGCAATTAATGAACTGTATGATCGAATACAATGCAACCTATTAGTAATTGTTAAATTCCGGAACTATACCTTTTATGATAGTGAAGCGTTAAATTTTCTTTTAATTGAAATGGTCCCTTTTACTCGAGCCTCCACGTTGCGTCGTCACTTCGTGTACCCCTCATCCTTACTTACCTTTGAAGGCTTACACTTCACCGACTAGCTCAAGATACGGTTTCTTATCAGGGTTTAACAATTGTGGGATTTTTAGTTCGTTTCACTTTCATATAAAGGTAAAAGTTCATTAATCAGAAGAAATGGGCGCCATAACTTTATTTAAAAAGTTTTAAATTCAATAAGTTTACAAAGGTTACGTATTCTTTCTAACAGTCCACAAATCAATTGTTATGCATTAGAGGCTTATACCTTTCTAATTTTAATACACATTATGTAATTATTTAGCTAGTTTTATTCTTCTCTGACAAGTTAGAATTTGTTCTAATAAAACGTTAGGATTAATGAATCTATCAGTATCTAGGAGATTTCTTATACCTATTTAATTAATAACCTCCAGTTCGTAAGATGAAAATATAAAGAGCTCTCTATACCCTCGTATTTCTCTTTCCTAGGTCTTAATTACGATTAATGATCGGTATTTAGTTTAATTGTTATCATTCCATGTAGTATAAGAAAGGTCCTTTATGAAAAAAAAAACTTATTATTTGACAAGTGACCCAAAAACCAACTTGACAGTCACAGAACGATTTAATCTCACTTCAGGCCACATCACCTGGTAAGTAACTATTGTTTTTACTTGAAACTAATCTGTTATTGAATATTCTTAAGGCTTACGCCCTAATTTAATTATATTTAAGCTATGACGCGGGTTTAAGTCTAACTAACGATATTAAACCCTTTCAGGACTAACATACGGTTAATGCAGAGAACCCTTGAACCTGGACCTCTCCATCTGCCAACATTAACTATGAAGAACTCCTCATCGAACCATAGAAGTTGCCCTTGACTGGTGAGTGATCTCCTAACTGGTTATAGATTTCTAATTGCGTCCTCTCTTTTCCTTATCGCTCGTAACTTATCGACACACTTCTCCATGGCGAATATACAACTGACCAGAACTGGCGTCAAATGAAAAAGACCGACGAGCTGGTAGTCAAAGAGGAAGCCCTAAGAGCTGGTGATCAAAGAGGTGACACTAAGAGCTGAATCAAGGAAAACCCTCTATTACGATTTGTATGTATTAGTTTGCTGTCTACCTACCAGTTATATAATAACTGCCCTTTTCAGAAAGAAAATGTTTGTGGAATTTATCCTATCTGCCTGAAAAATTATTATGTTTTAATACTATGCTGTATGAGTTAAATAAAGGCTTACTATTGTCTGCTTGTATCCTTTCTAAGCCAGGATTTTCAATTTGCTTCGCTTCTGCATAGAGAAGCGCCCTTTTGCTTTCTCAATTAAACAGGAAGTAATAATTTTTGTTATTTATTGTTCTTTTATTAACATAACCATGGGCCTTCTAAATTAAATTTCAAAAAGGGTAGGCAACCCTTCCTACTGGTCTTGCGCTTAAAGTTGCCTATCTATTAGGATTAATTAATATTGAACGATATTCCTGTAGAAGCTACGATATGTACTGCTACATCGTACGTCTATTATTTTGATAGATGTTTTTTTGTCTGATAATAAAGTAATCAATTATCGATTGTAAATTTCGTTTTAAATGTATTTCTTATTATTATTGTACTGGGAGTGAAAATACAGCTCCTGTGCATTTTTCTCATACCATCTTCCACATTCTTTTGTCTCGTCAGTCTTCTTTATATAAATTAAGTGCTTTCCTGGCTGAATCCATTCTAGAAGCTTTGTAACCATATTTCTTTCTGTTGTGAAAATGGTACGGTCGTGTGATGCGAATGGTATTACATCACCCTAAAATTGCAATTTCTTTGCTTCAATCATAATACTATGTCGATATCTTCAACTTTTCCATATATCAACGTTTCTTATTCGGTCTAGTTTAGTTAAACCAGCACATCTTCTCACAACTATGCACAGTCGTGTTCAAATAAATCTGGGACACGACTGTACATATAACTTAAACAATTATCTTAAACATGTTATGCTTCATAGTCGTAGATTTGTGTTCCATAGCACTGTATTTAATTTATTTACAACTTCTTCTTTGTTCTAATCTGCATCATATTCCTTTTTTACTATTTCTTTCTTATGTAACTCCTAGTCCATTATATCTTTTTTACTTATTACTAAGTAGTTTGTTTTTTCGTAATTCATCTCAAACCCCATTTTCTTGTGCTTCTCACATAGTTGCCGCATCATATATTCTATATCATACTCTTCTGATGCAACAACAATCTAATTGTCTGCAAATTGTAGAAACGATAGAACACTGTCGTCAATAGCTAGGCCCAGATCCTGGCGTTATACGTACATCAAGTCTTCAGAAAATGTTTTTTGAAATAATAGGGGAGCAAGGTATCATTAATATCATCCGCTTTAGATTTTTATAAAATTCTTGATCCATAGCACTTGTCATATGTGTTTCTTCGACTATGTTTTCAGAATACCAAATCTTGTTTGTAATTTCAAACATGTTAATTTAAATTCCATTGCAATCGCGTTCTCTTCCACATACATTCTGTTGGTAACCATTCCCACTCTTTGTTTGGTTATCTCTCTGATGGCATTCCTCTCATATGGCCATACCAAATTAGTCTTTTGACTTATATTCTTCCCACTGCCGTATTCTCCATTCCCATCTGGTTTTGAATGTCGTTATTTCTTATATGCTCCAGTCTCGATGTTCGACAGCTTCGTCTGAGAAAGTCTATTTCTACAGCAGTTATTCTTTTTTTTTGTAATTTCCAACAATTCCGAGCCGCATGTCATTACACTTTCGAATACTGCTTCATATTTTTTTTCTTCTATTTCTTTTGACTATAATATAGGGTTATGTATTACTTGTTTTCCTTGTCTGATTTTGTGATCTATCTCTCGCTGACTATTTGCTTCGTCCGTTTTTAACATTTCTTACAAGTTACTAGGGCTTTTTTGTCTCCTGCTACCAAATACATGGTTTTGTCTATATTTATGTTTAAACCTCGCTTTTTATGTTTTTATGAATTTCATAGCCATGTAACTGAGGTTGTCCTTATCTGCTGCTACAATCACCTGATCATCCGCAAACAAAAGTGTGTAGAGAAGCCATTATAAATTGGTATTCCCAATTGGCCACATTTATTTCTCCAGTCCTTTAGTGATTCCTCTATGCAGATTTTGAGTAATGTGGGAGATAGAGAACATCCCTGTTCTAAGCCCTTTTGAAGTGGTGACACTATCCGATAGTGTTTCCGATTTTAATCTTATTTTCATGTGTTCTATACAGTGCTCTGATGGTAAAAACATATTTGCAATTAATTTAACTTTTATCTAAAACGACAAACATTTTTTTAATAGGGACTGAATCGTAGGCTTTGTGTATATCGGTAGATATTAAATGTGTATCCATACTTCCTTCTTTCCTCATTCCTATTACTTAAAGGAGTGTAAAAATAGTATCCATGCAGGATCAACCAGAGCTAAAACCGTTTTGATCTTCACATACTTTGATCTCACCATCAATCGTTGATTTAAGTATTGATCCATACAGTCTTGGGATAGATCATGTCACACTAATACCCTGGTAATTTTCACAACCTCGGTTGTTTCTCTTTTTAGATATAGAAGTCGTAATATATGCCCTTTATCATTCTTTGAGTATTTTTTTGCCTTTAATCAAACAATCATTAAATATATCTACTAGTACTTCTATTACTACCGACGGGCTATTCCAAAATCGTTCCTTTTTTATAGTTTTTAATGCTCTTTTCACCTCGTTTATTGTTATTTTAGTAATTTCCGTCTCTTCGTCTGTAGTTCTTTGCTGATTATTTATTTTTTATTCCTCTCTCGCTTCTGTTAACAAGTTCTCATAGTATTTTATCCATTGGTTAATTCCAATTAATTCCATTTTAGTTGTATTTCTTTTGTTTCTGTACAGCTTTTTTAACTTTTCTACTTTGTCCTACGTATTATTTTCTATTGTCTATATCGCTTATTTAACCATATGCAATATAGCAAAATTTTTTTTTCTATTTCTTTCTCCACTTTTTCATTTCACCAGTACTACCAGTAGTTTTTATTTTGGTATTTCCTTGACGTTATAACTCCTAATGCTTCTCTTGCGGCTTGATCAATAAAGTTTTTAAGTAGCCGGTATCTCTTTTCTACGTTTCCAATGCACGAATTGTTTAGTTTGCTTGCTAACCGCCACGGGTATAGAAATTGTGTCTTTTTTTCTGTTAACGTTTTATATTATATCTTGCATCCTCTATAATTTCATGCATTTTCGCTTGTTGTTGTGCTTCGTTTTTTCTGTTTTGATATGAAAAGAACAATTTTCCAAGCAATAACAGATGGTCGGTACCGCATTCTGCTCCTCTAAATATTTTTACATCCTGGGTTTTAATTTTACTTTGAATTGCATTTCATAATCAGATAATCGATAATAGAACTTTGACTACAGGTGGGTTGTAATCATGTGTTTTTATGGATATCTTTATGTTGAAAGAAACCATTCATAATAGTCATATTAAATTTGTCACATATTTCTATAAGCCGTTTTCCATTCTTAGTTAAGGTTCCTTCAACATATTTACCCACAACGGTGTCGTTTCTGTTCCTTCCACTCCGTGCGTTGAGATCGCCTAAAATGACTATTCCTTTTTTGCTACTTATAGAACTCAGCATTGTTTTTAAATTATTCCCAAGCTCATTCTTTGCTGCTTCGTCAGCATCGTTTGTGGACCATACACGGCAATTACCACTATCTTATGGTAATGTACGAAGCGTCATCATGTGCTCATTGGTTTCTTCCCAGCTTTGTATGCACTTTCTATATCGTTTGCTAATTACTATTGCTATTCCCGCTAGGGCTCTTTTTGCTTTGTCCATTCCACTGCAGAAATACAGGTAATCTCTGTATTCTTCTACACATTTTCTCTTTTTTTAGTCTCAGTAAGAATGGCTACATCAATATGATATTTCATTAACTCGTTGAACACTTCATTCTTTTTTGTGTTCATTCCTTGCATATTCAATGTTCCAAAATGTAATGTTCGCTTTTGATGCTTCCGTCGTCGTTTACGGTTTACTATTTTTACGGATAGTAAGCTGCTAACCGTAACGACTCTCTAAATTTAGTCTGGTCCTTCACCTGAGACCTGACCGACAAGGGAGACCCTACCAGGAGCTTAATAAGCACCAGTCGATGTAGCTCACAGAATCATTAGAACAAGCAAGCCTCCTTACCTAGCAAAATGTCTTCGACAAGGTGGATATACCATTTTGAGGAGGTACAAACTCGGTCATAATGTATTGACTCCCTGTTTTGCTATAATTCTGCATGTAGTTGGAGTAAATTCCAAGCTCAACGTATACATGAAGGTTGTAGATTCATTATTAAAGCTTCTTAAATTATGTTGGTAATTGTATACAGGGACTTTTTATTTTTTGTATACATACGAGCTATGTATACTTTTATAAAAATAGTGTCAACGCATTGTTTTAGTGTTAATTATAGATGACATTTTGGGGAGTTCTAATGCAAGGAATGGGTCTTTCTGGATAATTTATCGAAAATATGTGTTACAGTTCTCCAGCACAAGCTGGTACCATGTTAACATTTAAAATTTTTCTTATGTTGTACATGGTTGTATTTAAAAATCACAACTTTATGGGTAACTCAAAAAATACAAATTAGTTACTATTAATTTGACTTTAAATAATGTGATTACTGTTTTCACGGCAAACTAGTCTTTTTAAAAATTGAAGCTTAAATTTGAAATTTAGTGTATATTTGGTTGCGTATAGATTGCAATAGAACAAATGCATTGGCATGTTTTTTATAAAAGTATACATAGCTCGTATGTATACACAAAAGAAAAATTCCCTGTATGTCCATTTTGTGTTCCGATAGTTGGTTTGACTTTACTATAACAAACGTAAAATCCATTTTTTACTACCTTATTTGTAAGTAATCCTTACACTGTCAAGTTTGAGGGATGTAGGAAACATTTACAAAGATTGTTACGGTTTCCTTGACAATGTCTTTACTATCCTAGAGAAGTGAATTCCTTACATCCCGCATGTATTACAACTGATAATATACCATGTCTGCCACTTGGTTAACACGAAGAAAACCATTATCGTTCGTACTATTATCTATTTTTAATCAGAATACAATCACATAGCTCACAAAACAGCATTCGCTATCGTATTCACACATTTTTTCCAAGAATTTTTCACAGTGCTTTTATAACTGTCAAACAAAACTTCACAGCGCTATAAGGCTACTACAATTAGCAAATATCATAATTTTACGCCAGGTATTACCTACTGAAAAAAATTATGTACTTTACACAGGATGTAGGAAGATTTACACCACCTCTAGGGTGACCACCTTTTCGACTGACAAAATTGGGACATTATGAAATCATAATAAAATAATTCATTATTGTTAAGGACAGGACCACAAGTAAAAGAGGGTCGTCCATTACCTGTAGATTTCGAAAATTTAATAATAAAAATCTAAAGATATACAAACACAACCAAATAAAGTAAATATAAACAGAAACAAACGACATAAATCAATTTGCTTCGTTTTGTTCGAAGAACAGCACAGCAGGGTTGCCAGGTCACAAAAAGAGAATTATCGTATCGACCGTCACAAATTATCGTACATTGTCGTACAAAATATCGTTTCTAAAAAAATTATCGTATTATAAAATGATGTCCCCTTTCTCTTTATTATTCGTTTTTTTATTATTGTTGCCATGTTTTTACTTTTATAAAATAAAACAACATTCGCTAGATTAGTCGCCTGGTATATTTAGGTATTTGCCTAAAAGGGGTTAAGTGGAAGAGGAGCGGGCGCTGACAAGGCGCCTAAGCTGAACTTCGCCTCAGATATGTATAAATAAATGTTTTTTTTTGTAGTTGAAGAAAAAAATAATAAAGGCATTAATAATAATAATAATAAAACAAAATTAATAATTATTTTGACAATACTTCGAAACTGTACTAGTCGACTCACCCAGCGGCCTTTAATACAAACGAAACAAATATATTTATATAAACAGAAAACAAAGAATACATTCTTTAAACTCTATTCACTATAGTCCCGGATTGTCAATGTCAAAATCCAATTAAAGGCAATCCTTTATATCATGGTTAATACTTTTAAGTCAAGCTATGGGTAACTAGAAACAATTAATTAAGTTACTAACGTCAAAACTATAAATTATAGGTTATATTTCGAACTGACTTAAGCAAAAATAACTAAAAGCTGCCAGGTAACAAAAACTCGAATTAAAAAGATTACGCCTTTGCGTTGTCCAACCTAGTACTAACATAAAAACCAATACAAATTCAACAGTGCTACCAAAAAACGTCATTTTTGACAATCCGGAATTATAGTGAATAGAGTTTAAATACTAAATACTTATAATATATTCTTAAAGATAATATCTGCAATTTCGGTTTCCTGTCTGTTGAATTTATTTCGTCTAATAAAGGTTGGCATTTTATAACATCTTGTCACTAGGTTTAAAGCTATAACAGTTTTTTTTCTAAACAGATATGCTAGGAAGATAACATCTGTCCGTTTATTGTTTCTGTTGCTAATTTAGTCCTACATTTAGTTTTTATTAAATTTGTCTCACTAATCTGTCTTTCGCAACTGGCGCTTGAATGTGGCAATGATAAGATAATTAAAATAAAATCACATAAAGCAGGAGATAATGTTTTCCCATGGTAATCGAACTAATACAGAACTTGACCAGTGTTAACCAAAACGTAGTCAATTGGAATATTAAATTGAAGCTTTCCGTAAATGTAGGACTATATAAATATATAATAATTTATAATACATATAATACATATTTTTACTTTTTCTTTACCTATATCCAAATTATCGTACAAAAGGCCATTATCGTACACTGTACATTTGATAAAATTGTAGTACAAGAACGATAATTATGGTACACCTGGCAACACTGCAGTACAGAGCGTCCAATCGGTAGAAATCGGGACATTGGCTGTCCCGATTGGTTAAATTATTTACGCGGGACGAGGGATTCAAAACCGGGACAGTCCCGCCTAAACCGGGACGAGTGGTCACCCTAACCACCTCGTACCTTGCTACCCTCGTTCGCTTCGCTCACTCAGGCATCAAACGGTCCTCGGTAGTGTAAATCTTACCTACATACCTTGTAAAGTAATATACTATTTCCGCATAACAATTTACCACAATTTGCTCTTCCTTGAACTTAACGTCCACTATTTTGTTACTGCTCTTTGTCAACAAATAACGTATTCTATTTTTGAGTGCACGTTTTGTACAAATCTTGAGCACTTGGTTTATATATTTATTGTTCAGAAAGAAACCATTTGAAATTTGCAATAAAAACTCTTTGAATTAGGAGCTCGTCCATCGCCCATACTTTGTTCAGGCTGGGCAGCGGCAATAACATTGAAGAACTACTCAATCCACCCATCAAGTGCCGCAGGCGGAATTGAACATTATGTACTACAAAACGATTTTTGACTTTCACACGATGTGAGAATAAATATAAACCAGTCTTTTCTGTATTGCGATATATTTATGTATTACAAAAAAGATTAGTCTGTATTTAAGCTGTTGTCTGTTGTAAATCGCCTTCGCAAGGTTACATCAGTCCAGGCAACCAACCATACGCAAAAGACAGTTCGGTGAAATACAACTCGTGAATACTATAACATGGCTATTATTATGCTATACTATTAAAGATTGCAGGTGCAATCACTGTTCGAAGATAAGTAATTATAATTTCCATGCCTCACCTACCCTAGGAAAAATCAGTTTAATATTAATACAGAATCGCCCATGTTTAAAGGGCTAATACAAAAACGAAAGTAATTCAAAAGGAACATTTATAAATCTTTATCTATTGATGATGATGATTACATCAAAATAAATAGAGAGAGAGAGAAAAGTAAAGCCTCTGTTAAAAGCTGCAAAATAGTATTACATTTCCAATAAAATGCTCCATTACTGTTTCACGTTTGTATAGGTATGTGTGTATTAACAACATCATGATTTTTTAAGGGGTTCGTATACTTGGTGCACTTAAAATAAAAAGAGAAATTTCGTTTCCTAAAATTGAGTTCTGTACTACAACATATCAAAATTTAATTACAAATTCAATTAAAGATAGTAAAAGTTTTATTTTCACAAGAGTGTTGCAGTGTTTGTAATTAAATAAATAATTACAGATGGACTTTGTAACTGGTTCTAATAAACTGTAAATAGCTTAGCTTAGTAATTTTGAGAATAGCTATGTATGAAATGTTATTACCTTTACAGAAATAACTGTAGCTCTGATTACCATCTGCTTTAAGTCAAAGTCAAAAGAGATTGCAAGCATTACAGCATTGACAAACAGGTTCTGAAGCAGAATTAAATGAAAAATAATATTTCACACATTTTATATCTCGAGACGAAATTAGTTTCCATCCATTCGAAAATTAGAAATGGATTTGCCGTTTTAAATTAAAGTCGAATTTTTTGTAACTCCAAAGGTATGACAAAGTATTTTATTCTACCACAGAGTTAAATTATTCTATGTAATATATAACTATGGAAATGCCCCTATTGATGGGCGCCATAAAATTATGCTATGGCAAAATGGTTCAGCTAATAGAATTACATATGGAAAGACAAATACTCATAATCTCCTTCTACTGCAAAAAATTAACTTCTTATGGACATACACTTTATTTCGTACTGCTTGAATTTAAAATAAACGATAATGCAATCAATTCGAAAGTTAATTACGTTTTTCTCTACTACACGTCTAACTTTAAAAAAAGAATTAATAAGCATGAAACTCGTATCTTAGGATTTGTAATAATGTAAAATAAGTAATCCGTGGCCTCGCTTAAGTTTTTTCAGGTCACAATTCATAAATAAATCGTACACTTTACATCAATACAAACCAACAAGCTGAACCGAAGATAAAAAGAAATTTCGTTCACCTCTTTTGTCACTCTCAAATTAGGGTTACATAGAAACGTACTATCGCGCTAATAAAAAGTGACAGAATTCTCTCTTCAGCCCGAGTTGTTGCTTTTATAGGCTGCCAGAAACAAAACACAACGCAGCCCCAAATTGGTTCATTGGACATGGAACAGAATCAAACAATTGTTCCGAATCCCCTGTAGGGCCACCATATTAAACTTGCACTTATTCTAATTGGAATTAATTGACTAGGATTAATTATTAATAAAAAAATGACTGCAGTTTGATAATCGTTGAACAATTACAAACATTTTGAGTCCAAACTGTAAACGATACCTGTCAAAATTACAGATTTTTGCTCGTATTTGTATAATATGGAAACTTACAGTAAAATAAACTTTCCTATTATTTTCTACACCCGCTTTCTTGCTATTTTTTACATATATCGTAATTTAATTTATCATGGAAATCTTTCGTCTCAATTTTGACATTTAATCAAAATTTATTTTATATTTTTCTATGACTAAACCCGTTTGTAGGGTCGTATAAACATTCAAATTAAGTTATCTCCTTTCTACATCTATTGTACATCGGGTTTTATATTGCAAAATTATAAAGTTCGTTTTTATTTAACTAATGGATTTACATTTTTACGAAAATCAAACATAAAATCACCAAAAAACCGAGAGCTAACGTACGGAAAGAAAAGACTGGCTTATTAACCAACTTCCTGTACAAATTCGACCCATTCCGATGCAGTTTGGTCAAATGATGAGTAATCGTAAAAAATCTGGTGTGATACATGCACACAACTTTCTTTTACAGTGATCTTATAATTAGCCAAAAATTTTATTTAAAATTTTTAAGCATTTGTCAAAATTAAAAAAAAATACAAATTCTACAAAAACGGTACAAAATAGAGCGTTAGTTGAAGAGAAAATTTTTTTCTAGAATTTTAAGCTGAATTCAAAAATGTCATAATATACAGGGGAGTTAATAAAAAAAAAGGAAAAAAAAAAACAAAAGAACCCATTTTAGAAGTATTCAACTAGAAAAGTTTTAAAAAATCGTAAGAGCCGTTTTTAAAAAATCGAAAAAAACTTAAAAATCACAAGAGTAAACACCTACTTCCGGTTATGCAATTTTCTTCAAAAGCTTGCTGTCGCATTTACATAATACACAAAACTTACACATTGAGATGGTATTGAGCCCGCTACTCAACCCTGCTTGCAGCACAACAAATAAGTAAAACAAGTCAGATAGCACAGAGTTGGGGTAGTTCATGCAACTGCAAGATTGAACGTAAATTTCAATCCGTAATTACATTTGCAAAGAAAGCCTGGCAGTAATGAGTTTATTTGAGTAAAGAAGACAAAGGGCAGAGCTCGTTTTTCATAGATTGGAGTCGATAATTCTAAATTAGCCAAAAATAAGAGGTTTGTGTAAAGTTAAAGCAGAACTAAAATAAATAGAACTGTCACAGAAAGGTTTATAATATGTGCGTGTTAATTGAAGCGTAGATGTCAGAATAATTAAATGAGATATGTTTATGAGCATTTTAAATAAAGGTAATTGAAGCAGAATTATGATAATACGTTGCAACGAGCATAAACCAAACAGAACAGGGCAATTATAATTATGGGACAGCAATATTCGAAAATTTGGAGAAAAGCGAACAGTTAAGAAAATTACAAGAAATGGACACAGCAGGATGTGAAACAAAATTGGTGATTGAACAAACAAGTCAGTGTAATTAGGCGAGTGATAAAGACGATTTAAATAAAGGAAAGTGTAGTGGCGCTATAAGACAATTTAAAACCGAATTGAAAGGACAATAATTTAGAAATAGTATTTTGGAAAAACATTTTTAGTTATAAAAAATATGAGAGTAAGAAGTTATTGTATTGTATTTGGTCAATTTCCGTTTTGTATAACTTAGATAGGCAATTGTTATGAACGACCAGTATCCAGAGACAATTGAATAAAATTATTGAATGACAACCAGCTTTTGTGCTCTCTGAAATTTACATATTTTACCTAGTAAATCATTAATTTTATCGATAAAAAGTACACCAGTGTGTCAAGAATTTGTCAGTGCACCTGTGAGAATGTGGGGAATATTTTCCTCCACCAAAAATAATTTTTCATCGTGACCACATCCCGAGGACATCGGGGAAGCCAACACAGTTCCCGAATATCAGCCAGGGCACATTTTGAATTCCTGAGCCCAAGATTTTAGCAGCAGCATACCAGCACAGCATATAGGAGGCCCCCACAACGCTAGCAGCACCGCAGGACCCCGTATCCGGCAGATATCACCAGGAGCTGCAGTCCGATTGAGCTGCCGCAGCTTTCATCGACAGGGTACCAAATTTTACTAAAAGTGACGGTGTTAGCAACCGGAAATTCGCATGACAATTAGAGCAAACCTTCATGAACGAGACCCACTCAGAGTTTAGCATCCATCAAAAATCAAATATCTAGTAATTGCCATAATCAAGTTCGAGGTTATGTTGATCCCATAGCGACGCTCCAAAAAAACAATTTAATGTTGTAACAACGAAGTCGAGGGTTTTTGCCTGCAAACAAATGAGAATCAGTGACGCTAAGAGCGCGATAATTCAAAATTTACCTGATAAATCGCTCATAAAACACCTTTTATTAGTTTAAATCACAAAAACGAAACACTAACCAAAATAAACCGATTTGTGCTAGGAGTTTGATAGAAATTGCGTCTGCGCGCTCGAGTTAAATTTATATTCCAGTGGCGTATCACACGAGTTTAATATTAACGTATCAGGGAACCCAGCTTTGAGATATGAGTGATCTTGCCTACCGAGCTAGCCTCTGCAAGATTAAATTGCAGATGGATGATGTATAATAAAGGGCACAATACTGTTTACTTTATAAATAATTAACGAACCCAGTGAGTATTTTTAGTCAGTCGAAATTTGACCTAAATAAAAGAATATTTGCAGGTAGTGGTAATTGCTATTTATTTTATCATCTTCATTATAATATTACAACACAGATCAAACCATTGCAATATAAAGTTTCAACGGAGTTTGGACACAACGGCCACATTGGACACTTCGGCCATTGGACACAACGCCCACACAGAATTTTTGTATGCCCATATCGGCCACACTGGACACGTCGCCCACATAGCGGACGTGGACACTACTGCCACCGGCCACATATCAGAGGGGGATAAATACAAGGTTTGCCCGCTGACGTAGCTATACAAAATGAGCAAAGCCGTTCGTCGAATCCGCTTGGACTTTCCTGTACTTTAGAAAATCTATAAAAACAGAAAACGGATGGGAGCGCTCAGTTGAAATAATTAAACACATTTAATTATTATTCAAAACGACTTCACACACCACCAAAAGTGCATCATGTTACTTGATATGCATCGCTGCTGATGTCAAATAACGTAACCATCCGGCGCGCTGGGTTTTACCGTTGATCGATGTATTTGCCAATGTGTATTGTACCTCGAAAACTAAACACCCTGTATTATTATGTGTTGATCCCATTCAGTATTAGTTACGTACATTTCTTAATAATGTGTTTATCAACATCTACCTACTAGTTATCTGTATAATTATTATTGCCTTATATTGCGTCATTTAATGCGCCATAGTCTCTAGGGTATAAAATAACATAAATCCATTAATTCTGAAATCATTAATAAGGCAGTTCCCATTTGAATTTCAAAGAGGAAAGACATACAATTTGCCAGCTGTGATATCAAGTGTCCTCGTGATAAGCCGATATCGCGAGTTCATTCATTCTTGCATTAAAATTAATTTAAATCCAAAATTCTAAAATAACATCAGTAAACGAGTGTTAAAACTACAACTACAAGCAAAGGCCGTTATGGCCTTCCCCCCGCCTCCTGGGGGGTTGCAAATCCATTAACCGCTATCCCAAATAAGGTATCTCACTCAATTGTTCAATGCAGTACTACGCACAGGGCTCTTTCCGGCACAGTGGAAAGTGGCACAGATCATTTTTATCTTAAAGCCAGGCAAACCTTCCAATGAGTTGAAATCGTACAGACCAATAAGCCTCCTACCCATGGTATCTAAAGTCCTTGAAAAACTATTATTAAAGAGGCATCTTCCAATACTCGAAGACAACGAATCAATACCTAAACATCAGTTTGGATTCAGACAAATGCATTCCACAATCGAACAGACAGAGTTGTACAGATGATCAATGACACCTTTGAAGACAAACAATATTGTTCGGCAGCATTTTTGGACATCACACAAGCGTTCGATAAAGTGTGGTATATCGGACTCTTATACAAATTACGCTTGCTAATCCCGTTGAACTACTTCCTAATCCTTAAATCTTATCTTCATAACAGGCACTTCCTGGTAAAAGTTGAAACTGAATATACAGAACTCTCGCCAATAAACGCAGGAGTACCCCAAGGCAGCGTCCTTGGGCCATTATTGTACCTGCTGTACACTGCAGACCTACCGACTACACCAGAAGTACTAACAGCAACCTTTGCAGACGATACTGCAGGCCTAGCTGCTGATAGTGACCCCATCATTGCCTCACAGAAACTACAAACAAATTTACTCGCAATTGAAAAATGGTTAAATAAGTGGAGAATAAAAGCAAATGAGACCAAGTCAGTCCATGTAACCTTCACCACACGAAGAGAAACTTGCTTCCCTGTCCATATAAATAACAGACAACTACCACAACAAGAAGAAGCAAAGTATCTGGGGATGCACCTTGACAGAAGACTTACCTGGCGTAAGCACATCTTCACAAAGCGCAAACAACTTGGAATGATTCTCTCTAAAATGTACTGGTTACTTGGACGTAAATCCCAACTCAGCCTAGATAATAAACTGCTGGTTTATAAAGTAATAATCAAGCCAATTTGGACTTATGGCATTCATCTCTGGGGCACAGCTTCCACGTCAAATTTAGAATTATTGGAATGTTTCAATCGAAAGCGCTACGGATGATAGTGGATGCACCATGGTTCGTGCCAAACATCCATATTAGAAGAGATCTCCAAACACCAACCGTCAAGGAGGAAATTCGCCGATACAGTTCACAATATAGTGTCCGTCTTAGTGCACACCCAAATGATTTAGTAGTGAACTTACTGAACCAACCTGATAATAACAGGAGGTTACAAAGACAAGTGCCAAACGATCTCCCCACTAGACTTTGATTGTTTATAATTAAGTTTAGTTTTAAGATCTAGTTTGTAAGTTTTATCCAAAAACCAAAAAAGGATTAAAACCCTAGTGTTACAGGAGTATGCTACTGAGCATACTCCTACAAGCCAACTTTATCACAACATTTGCTGAATGTACTCTTGTATAGATTGCAAATAAAAATGGATATTACATTAAAAAAAAATTAATAACGCGTGATCTGTGATCACCTAGTATTTTTTGTTATTTTGCGAATTTTAGAAGTAGGTAGTTCTTCCAAAATGTAATCTGAAGTTCGTCATAATTATCTTCTTCTTCTTCTTCTTCTTCTTCTTATTGTTCTTTTATATATAAATTTCAAAGTATGTGTGTATGTTTGGTATACAAATCCACACCGCAGCACAGATCACTTTCAAAATTTACAAATGGGCGTGTGGGAGGGCATAGAGGTGAGTAGAATGGGGCAGAAATCCGCCACCACTTTCCCACTACTTTTAATTGATTAAGCCCTGTGGGCATAATCAATTTAAATGCCTAGGGCATCGGCCATTTTGATGTCGTCACAATTAAATTGCCTGGGGCTCCTGCTGATGTCACGTAATTAAATTGCCTGGGGCGTTGACCATTTTGATTTCGTCACACCCATTTTTGGATTTTGATGCTAGTGTCGTTTTGGATTTTGAATTGTCGCCATTTTGTTTTAAGAGGCCATTTTGGATTTTGCTATTGCAGTTTTGGGTTTTGATTTTGCTCGAGCCATTTTGGATTTTGATTAAAAAAATTTCTGGTCTTTGCCGGATTCGAACCTGCTGCCTTCGTGTTGCGAGTCTTGTATTCTAACCACTGAGCTATAGACGCTTGTTATAACTTTCTCTTTCGAAGTCTATCACTAATATGCATGCTGTTTGAAGGGTTGCTCTGTATACGTCACGCTTCGCACTTCCCGTCTCACAATCATGCTATCTCTCTTGCATTCGTTTATCTTTGGCATACTGTTATGTCTTGCACGTTCTAACTGCTATGCCCCATACCGGATTCGAACCGGCTGATATCGTATTGCTATCCCTATACACTCACCACTGAGCTATAGAGGATGGTTATAACTTTCTCTTTCGAAGTAGATCACTACTATGTAAGCTGATTGAAGTGTTGCCTATATTTAAAAAAAACTTGGCTGTTCGACATCGATGAAAGGTTAAAATCATACCTGTCTTAATTTTTGTATTTGTTTATACTTTGAAAAACATTTCAAACGGTTTTTCGATGATTATTCGTTTTTAAGATTATATATATATATGTGTTATATATTTTAAACAATATGTGTGTAAATGTTTTTAATAAAATAAAACTATTTAAATAAATTAAAACTTACCTTGTCTGATTTTAATATATTGTTTTCGAAATGAATAATATAGTAATTTTCAAAACTTACGAATGCAATTACAAAAAGGGACAGTTACTTTATTCAAACAATGTAAGAAATTTTAAATAAAATATTCTTATACTACATGATTTTAGTTATGACAAAACTTTAGGTTAAAATAGCTGCAACACTAATTTTAAATTAGTCTGTTAACGTCTCTGTTTTAACAAGTGTATCAGAAATGGAGTTCCAGTTTTCACACCCGTTTTCAGCCATTGTGGCAGGCCCGTCAAGCTCAGGCAAATCTTATTTCGTTGTTAATTTCTTAAAAAATATGGCCAAGCTCTGCAATGTAAAATTTAAAAAAAATCGTCTGGTGTTACGCTGAATGGCAACCTCTGTACACAGAATTAAAAACATTAGTAACGATCGCGTGGTAGTTGGCGATCTGCATGACTAGGGAAATAATAAACATGGAAAATTTCACAGAAAATTTAATAGAACATGTAAAAAATACAGTATCTTGTTTGATTTGTCGCATTCCGACTACAAGAATGTTCCAATAAAGAATAAAGTATGGGGCGAAATTGCCAAAAACATAAAATTAGGAACTACAGGTGAATTTAGGTAACCAATTGAGGAAATAGAACAACTAGCAGTTGTGGAAATTTACATTAAAAATTAATTGAAATAATACCTGTATTATAACAAATACAAATTATATTTCAATTATCAAACAAATCAGTTGTGTCCCTGAAAGTTTTGACACAAACTGGCGCAAAACCTTACCTGCTAAACTCGAATTTGACATAGACTTACAGTGCCACCAACAACATTTTTAAATATATCGGGTAAATAGATTTTTTTGCTGTACCATTTTTTTATGCAGGTGTGTGATACATTAGAACAAATGGTAAAATATTTTCAACAACATTAAAGATTTCTTACGTCTTATTGCAAAAAAACACTGTATTACGAGATAAAATATAGTACTTAATCACACTTTATTGACATCAATAACTAACTTGTATTTACCCTGACTTTTGCTCCGGTAGTTCTAATGGGAGTTCTAGTAGCACCCTGGTGAGTTCTATCGTTAACTTTCATAACATTTTTTGATAGGACCCGAAGTAAAAGGGTTACGTCTATTTCTATGTCAGTACTTTTACAAAACGACGAAGTCGTAAAAGCAATTTTTTAAAAGTTCCGGTAGTTCTAATGGGGGTTCTAGTAGCACCCTGACGAGTTCTATCGATAACTGTAATAACATTTTTTGATAGGACTCGAAGTAAAAGAGTTACGCGTATTTTTGTGTTAGTATTTTTACAAAACAACGAAGTCCTAAAAGCAATTTTTTAAAAGTTTCAGTAGTTCTAATGGGAGTTCTAGTGGCACCCCGGCGAGTTCTATCGTTAACTTTAATAACATTTTTTGATAGTACCCGAAGTAAAAACGTTACTCCCATTTTTGTGGAAGTACTTTTACAAAATGACGTAGTCCTGAAAGTAAATTTTTAAAAGTTTCGGTAGTATTAAATTTAATTGTAGCGCTCCGACGAGTTCTATCGATAACTCTAATTAGAATTACATCAAAGCTAAAACAGCAAGTAATAATTAATAACTGCCCGAAACACAAAAATCTTACCAAAGCAGATAGGCAACCTAATCTTCAAGGAAGCAATACATGAATTCAAGTTTACGTTTTTAGAAAACAATTATTTAAAATTTTTTATTTTTTATTAATTTTACTATCCAGGAATACAATAAATGATTGGTATTCACTAATACAGCCATTTGGGTTGGCCATGATTTGAAAAGCAAATGTCTTTTCCTGATGGATAATTTGAAAATGACATAACAACTGAAAGTTACTAAAGGTTAGTTTTCAATATAACAGTAGCCACACTTTCTTCAATATTCATAACATGTGATTGAAAAAACCTTCATCAGAGCAGGCCTGGAGAAAAGGTGACTTATGTGTTAGAGTTAGATTAAAGCAGAGTAAGGGTGGAACATTGGACTTATTAGCCTAACCTGTGGTACCTATTATAGAGCTTCTGCGGAATGAAATTTAAACTTTCATTTAAACAGATGCTTTTATAAATAATAAATGTAATTTGTATATTTGAATAGACAATAAAAGCCAATAAAGAAGTAAACTTAAACTAAGATTGAATATGTGACCACCACCTTCATCTATGCATATTCTTATTCTTTTGTTAAGAAAACTAATATAATTTTCCAGCAGTACCGATGTATTATTGATCTATTTGATTTAATTTCTAATTCTCTTCTTAAAATTCTCCATACCCAACGCGAGAAGTTGCACATATTGTTTTTTTATATGACCATAAGAAGAAATCACTGGGAAATCACAGACCGAGGTGGAAATAGTACTAGTGTATTACTGATTACACGATTTTCAAAGAATTCGGCTTTGAAGTTCAAGTTTATTCAGATAGTGTGAATTCGTGCTCGATCTTGTTGAAAATACCGTTCCACTGTTTAGTGACTGTGCAATATGTCATTGAATGGAGACAAGATATCTAACCTATATCTATCAGCATTTGGCACTCCAAAAATGTCAAATGCATGCAGGAACTGATCTCATAAATATTAACCCTATAATCCTTCTTTTACTCACAGATGCCCATATTCCATTTTTTTTTATTATTGTAGCAGAGTTTCAATAAAAAATGAGGATTGTTTGAACTCCACATTCTCGTATTTCGGGAACTGACATATCCAGAAAGGTCGAACGAAGCTTCATCTGCAATAGGGGCTATTCAAGATCCCCAGTGTTGTTTTCAAAATTAAGTGAACACAGTTGATAGAATTCTAGTCTTCGGAGCCTATCAATGCCTGCACTCTGTAGCGATAGATTTGCAGATCCTGCTTAAGAATACGTTGACAAGTGCTATGTGGTAAATCCATTTGCTGTTGCAAATGCTGAATTGAGGTCTGTGGTTGTTCCTCCATTACTTGCCTAATAGCTTCTATATTTTGCTCATTAAGCATTATCGGCGGGCCACTGCCTTCTTTGTGAGTTATTTCCTTTGTATCGCTAAACAAATTCACAATATGTCGAATACATCTACAAAAACTCTCAAAAGGAGCAATGGCGAATGGAAATGTTTCTCAAAAATCTGCAAAGATAGCTCTAACAGAATAAACCCTTTTACCATTAATTACTATTTCACGTATTACACAAAATAATGTGCTGAGCTGAGTGTCTGAATATTATACCACTGGACCGAAATGGTGCTATAGACCCAGGGCTACACTTGCCTTGTCTGTAATTACTTAGCTTACCTTTCAAATTGCAATAATCAAGGTCTTGGAATACCACAACCAGCTCTTACACTTTTAAGATATACCCTTTTAATATTAAAACTTGCACGTGACTTAAAAGAAATGGATTATTTTTTTTTCTTTTTCAAGGTTATTGAAATGTAGACAACTTGTTAAGTATACATTACCTTACCAACAATTTATTGTTTAACGCTTTCCTTACGTTGATGGAATTAAAACCCAATTTTTAATGTTGATGCCACGTATGTCGTAAGCAAAATTACAGTTTACACCACATTCATTTATTAGTGCAGTTGTCAAATTGACAAGAGAATTTTAAAAGTTGACTAAACAGTTCCCTAGGAAATCGAGAATTTTACACCGGAATTAATATAGAAGTGACGCTACAAGACCATCAAAACTTTCCTTTTCAGGGTTTACCGTTCTAAAATAAATTTAATTAAAAAAAAAATAGCTTAATTTTCATCCAATTACGCCAGGGCGCATCTGAATTGCTGAAGTAAACATCAGGCGACCGCGTGTCCGTTGCAAACAAATGCTTTGATTGGCGGAAAAAATGCGAAGGAAGCTAAGAAAGAGCGGGAATATCACAAAAACACCGACAAATCTAGCTATTCATTCAACGTAGGTCTAAATGTTTTAATTTTGTTAAATTGCGTATACGTACAAGTCGCTACAGCTGGTAAATGTCCTTGGCCTATTTTTTGATCAAATTCGCGGAAGCTCACTGCGCGAATCAGCTGCCAACTCAGACTACACCTTATTGCTGTGAGTAAAATTCTATCTACCAAAACACCATTATAACCCAGTGATACACATTCATCGAAAGTTGACCCATATGTTTAGTTTAGGTAAATATGGTTTCATTTCAATACTTTTTGACTTTCAACGTGGGCTTTTTTGAAAGGTTCACTTGTACTTGTAAACTTCCCTGCCTTGCTACGAGTTGTTTCAATGCTTTTAAATAAAATTCACCACCTTTTGAGCCTGTTGCAAACTGTATTGACCCAAATTACTACTCCGGAACTGCGCCACTTGCTTCCTCCAGATCTCTGAATCTCATCAGAACTTCGGCACCACCTGAAGATGTGTTCACCAGTGTGCTGCGATCACGAGGAGTTGGAGAAAACAAATCTCGGATTCGAATTGTCCATCGATTACTTACGTTTGCACTTTTTTAGACACTGAGCTCACAGTTTCACAATAGACTACTCCGCCATATTTACGTACATACATAATTTTGGTTAATTTCGAATGCTCGGTGATTTTTAAGATTCATTAAAGACTACAGCTTATTGCTGTACCCTGAAAATAATTTATGAAAATTTACCCCATTACATTGTGGTATTTGTTTATGACTCCAGACATTTAATTTACATTTGAGAAGTTTTTTACATTGAATCCTCTATTAGTCATTATTATGCATGAATTATTCTTATTAATTTGTAAAATATTCTTTTAACATCATACTTTTGCTATTGAAATCGAAGTGTTTAGTTTTAAAAAGGCTGCAATAATACCTGTAACGTTGAAACTTGCTAGGCAGAAGTTTGGTTTTTCTGTGAATTTAGTGCTATTCGAAAGCTTACATTTATGTCCTATTCTGACCTACTTTTTTGAACTAATATCAGACATGCCCAGTATCGTTGTCATTCTCTTACTCGGAGTACTCTGATGAACTTTTTTTAGATTTTACAATACACTACATCTGAGTAAGGCAAGTAATTTTAAGAGGTTTTACTCGAGGGTGCTCTAAATTTCAACTAAAGAAACCTGAAGTAACCAATTTAAGCAGTCGTAGTCACACAGAGTGTAGACTTAAAAAATATTCTTCAAAGAGTAAATCTGTTCTACAGGTGCCTTTAGTTTTATTTTTGAAATTAAAATAACTTGATTTGACCTTTTCAATCATAGCCTACATATTGTTTGTTGATTAGAACTACTCGTATCAGTCCCACACTCTGCTCACTAGCTTTAAAACGTTGGGTACCTAAGCTTTTGTAGCAGTAGGTAAATTATTTAGCCGTGAAAAGAGTAGTGTTAATTGCAATATCCCCTACGATTTTAGTATTATAATATTATTTATTTTTAAACTGTTTAGTTATTTAAATGATTCATATCTAGAAATATACTTATATAAGGTATTTATACTGACATATATTTAGGTGTGAAATTACTTGAATACAAGGATGTTCTTTCTCAAGTGTGATAATAATATCGTACAGACTCATACAAAAGATAACAGCTTTGACATTATTTTAACTGTATATTATTTAAGGCACATGTGCTGTGGCAACAAAACGACTATCAACTAAAATCTATAAAATAATATAAAAACACCTGTAGCGATATTGATGTCATTGACTTTTCCATCCACTTCATGCTATCGAGTTTAACAAATACTATTATAATTGATTGATAAACATAAATGACGCAATTATCTAAAATCCACTGTTATCAACCATACTCAAAGATATAGTTATCAAATAATTATAAAACAATTTCATATATACGAACTAAAGTCCATAAGAACAAGGCATTCCAAAGACAGCCGTCTTACGTCTATGCCAAATTATGAGAGTCGGGTTAGCTATATTTTACTTAGTTATAGGAAATACCGTCACATGCCACGATGCCTTGGTTGACTACTATGAAGCCTTGATTAAACAAGAAATTGAGAGATCAACTACCTACCGACGCCTCAGCAATGCAAATGAGTTTAGACCTAATAATAGTGAGCCTGCAGGTAATTACCATTATTAATTTTAACATCAAACTCATAAAAGTTTTGTTATAGATTTCGGATCTTACGATTTCATCGTGGTAGGAGGTGGCTCTGCTGGCTCTGTAATAGCCAGCAGACTATCAGAAATAAGCGACTGGAAGATTTTGCTTTTAGAAGCGAACAACTTTACAGATATTCCGTCCATGTCCACATACGGTTTTCGTCTCGAATACAACTGGGGCTTCAACAGCACTCCACAGTCGACTTGCTGCCTAGGTAAAACTCTTCTTGATATCACTTGGTAAACTAGCTGATTAATTATAATTTTAGCAACGAATGGAATATGCTCGTATGTGAGAGGAAAGGCACTTGGTGGTTCTAGTGTGGTCAATGCTCTAATATACGCCAGAGGGAACAGTATCGATTACGACAGATGGGCACACGAAGGAAACCCAGGATGGTCCTACGAAGATGTGCTACCTTATTTTATAAAATCCGAAGATGCCAACATAAATGGCGATGAAGGTTATCATGGGGTCGGTGGATATTTGAATATTAATTATCGTCGACCATTTAGCGAAAAGGCAAATATATTTTTGCAAGCAAACGAAGAATTGAAGACTCACACGGTAGACTATAATGGTAAAGATCAGTTGAGAGCAAGTCACATCCAGTTCACCAACATTAATGGCAGAAGAGAAAGTGCTGCCAAGGCATTTCTCAGACCGGTGAGAAGCAGAACTAATCTACACATCTTAACCGAGAGCTACGTAACAAAAATTATTATTTCTCAGCCATCTAAAGCAGCCCGAGGAGTTTTGTTCTCTCACAAAAACACACTGTACGTCGCCAAGGCTCGCAAGGAAGTCATTCTTTCGGCAGGAGTGTTTGGTTCTCCTCAAATTTTAATGCTGTCGGGTGTAGGGCCAAAGAATCATTTGCTTGAGAACGATATCTCAGTAGTTAGTGATCTTGCTGTCGGCCAAACATTGCTCGACCACACTAGTTATAGGAATTTGGCGTTCGAATCACCCTACCCCGAACCTTCCTTTGAGTTACGACCTGCCATAGAACAGTACTTAAACGGTACTGGGCCTCTTACAGTGTCGACAAACCAGGAAGCAATTGGATTTTATCAACTTAGTCTGACCAATTCTACCGTCCCGGACGTAGAGCTTGTGTTTAACCCTTCTAGTAATTCTCGAGGATTTGACAATGGAGATACTGGAATAGTCAATAAGGACAATTATATTTTTAAGATTCAGGTAATATTATTGCACCCTAAAACTACGGGAAGGGTCTATTTAAAATCAAACGACCCCTTTGAATACCCTCTGATAGATTCAGCATGTTTAGCTGACTCCAAAGACGAAGATATAGAAATTATGTACAGAGGTGTGCAGCATATCTTGAAGATAATGGAAACTGAAGCGTTTCAAAAGCTAAATGCTACACTTTTGCCGGATTCGCTTTGCAGTACCACGTTTAGTTTCTTGTCTAGGGAGTATTGGATGTGTGTTTTTAGGCAGCGCGCAACTAATGCTTCACATGGTTATGGAACCTGCAAAATGGGATCAAATCCTTTGAAAGGGGCTGTTGTAGACAGCAGGTTGAAGGTGCATGGATTATCAAATCTAAGAGTTGCTGATGCCAGCATCATTCCTGTCTCACTTTCTGCGCACATAAACGCGCCTTCTATTATGATAGGTGAAAAATTAGCAGACTTAGTCAAAGAAGATCACAAGCGTTCTGTATCGTAGAAATGTCATGTTATTGCAATTATTTAATGAACTATAATAACAAGAAAATTATAAATATGAAAGTAGCACATGCATTAAAGAAAAGTAGGAAAAATGTTGAAATTTTTGTTATAAGTACTTTTCTAATTCCTCAATGTTGTAAAAAACAGAAATTAAAAGAACAGTATCTTTGTGTATTTTTATATCATACATTGTAATTGGAGATTGTACTTCTTTTTCTTTATCAGGTACTTATAGGTTGAACATTGACGAATGACCATTATAAGTAAACCTTCTGTTGCTACCCTGTGCTCAAAAGACCTATGCAAAAATTTCGACCATAAAACTTTGTCAACTCGACTGCTTCAAATTCTTAAACCAAAACGTAGTACATCCCTATAAAATTGTTTTGCATAAGGTACTTTTTCACATTACACGGACAACATAAGCAAGCTTTCGTTCCTTGACTGTTTTGAAAACTTCCTTTTCCTTCCCGAGTAGTTGAAAAACTGCTACATTGGTGACATGGTACATCTAAAAAATGCCTCTACCTCATGTAACAGATTGGAAAATGTGTATAATTGTAACATTATTATCATCAATTCCACTTGTAGTTGAAAGCTGCACAGCTCTTTAAAGGGATTTTTTATCCTCATTCAGCTTGTCACCTAGGTATGAAAAATTTGGACTCTTTCCAGATTTTAGTTGAAAGTACTGTGGTTTCCATCTATTTTAGGATATTTACTGATGTTCATTGCTTTGGTTTTGTTAACATTTAGAGTCATTCAGGATTTTTCACTAACCACTGCTACACGATGGACTAAATATTATAGTACTTCCGTAAAGTCTGTTATCAGTACAGTATACCTGCATACCTGAATTTATTTATAATTTTAGCTTTATCGGGGTCCTACCTTTCTCCACTAGGTATTACTTAACTAAGTATTCGTACCTAACTGACGTTAAATAATAATGGTGATGGCACACAGTTTTGTTGCAATTTTCTACTTCCACAGTCCCCTTCTAGGTGCGTATTCGAGATTAGTATATTCAATCTTAACTTTCTTCAAGATATCCAAGCTTCTGCGTGGAGCAATCAAATAAATATGTTGTTATTCATATATATGGATTTTCGAATAAGAATTTGCATTTTTACCTATGTCATTTCTAAAGCCGAAATTGAAAGCATGACGTTCTTCCTCAATTTTAGGACCTATCCTTGAGTGAACTATTGCAGTGAATAGGGCTCTAACTGGGAGTTTAGTTATTTTAAAATGTGATACTAATTTAATTTTATCTCGCCCGTTAATTAATTATGGCTGTTCAAAATGAATTACAGCTGTTTAAAATGAGATGTAGTATTTACTACAAAATAAGTGGTTGTATGCCCTTTTAAGATTTTATTTACCTGCAAAATCTAATGCACTAACTCGCAGCAAAACATGAAACTTCTCAGGGTGGGATCAGAAGTGTGCTTTACATTCAAGTTTGATTTAAAATTATCTCTCAATACAAAGTTAGTTCAAACGTGCGGTTTGGTAGGTCAAAAAATCGTTCAACTGATAGCTGACACAAATAATTATGGCGGTGCAAGAGTGCGCATCTGAATATTTTAAAACTCGAGGAAG
The DNA here is from genome assembly GCA_940337035.1 of Agriotes lineatus. Taxonomy (NCBI): domain Eukaryota; kingdom Metazoa; phylum Arthropoda; class Insecta; order Coleoptera; family Elateridae; genus Agriotes; species Agriotes lineatus. Next base: position 482,527 of record CALNHX010000026.1, read on the forward strand.
TATCGTTAAAGATGCATTAGGTAAGTGAGTTGAATTTTTCCCGCTTGCAATTCAGCTAGTTTTTGTTTTAGGATGACGTAGGAAGAACCGGGCCTTCGTTGTTCTAGAAATCACGCCAATTCTGGCTTTTGTGTTTCGGCCGCGTCTCTCTCGCCAAATCTACAGAATTTACCCAAGTCACGCTAATTCTGAGCAACCCAAAGCACATGGGCCATAGGAAACACGCTGGGCGTTTTCGGAAAGGTTCCATATTGGATTCGGATGCATTTCCGGAACGTTGACACTTAGCTTACAACTGAATTCCTACCTGGAAACTTTTGTCGAAGCTGATCGGATACCGCTGCTGGAGACGCTGTTGATATTTTAGCCTCTGGGACTGCTCTCGTCGCTGCAAAAGGTGGCCCGGAAGTTGCTGCAGGCTCGTACTGTGCCCTGGGCTGTTGTCCTCTGCTCCCCGGTGGATTCTTAACTCGCAGATGGGGCTCGAAATTATGATGTGCTCGCTGCCGAAACACCCTTGAAGATCGGATGGAGAATTTTTATATTGATTTGTGGTGTAAAGCTGGACAAACACTGGTACACAAACTAAGACACGTTATGAATAAAATTCAACACTTTTAGATTAGTAGAAAGCTCGTTTAATATTAAAATTTTGTATTTAAAGTGGTACAAACTTTATGCAAACATCAATCTAATTAATTTCAATTGTTCTCTCTGTTTCCTAAACAAATTCGAACCTGGTTGCTAAGTTCTTTGAATTGTTTTTTGTTTAAGGAAATTAGTTCTGATACAATAAGTTACAAACAGAATAAAGTTTGATATCTACATTTAAAATTAACATTTATTAAAACTAAGTTATTGTCTTTTAATCTTATAATTTAAAAATGTCTCTTTGCGTTGCACTCACAAACGTTATTTTAATTACGGCTCTGTTCTGTTTTCACTTTGTTTTAATAAATGCGCTAATTCTTGAGTTCGTCACTTTCATGTCTCTTGCCACAAACTATTGCCATTATTCAGCCATTGATTTCTTGCAATTTATTTCTATTCTGCTTCGTACTGAATTACCTTTCTGCAATGCTCACAATTTTTGCCATCTTATGCTTTGACTTAACAAACTTACGCTGTGTTCAAATTGCAGCCAACAAACCATTTGTGTTAAATAAATTTTATGCGGTTTGGCTTTGCATGTGCACAAACCTTTCATTTTAAAATTATTAATTAACGAGCCAATTCAAAACCCCCTGAACATGTCCTGTCTTAGCGTGCTTTCCTCTATTAATTATTGGTTCTCGCATCTCATTATTAATGCATTTACTATGTTACTTTGTTTACCATTGCAGTTATTTGAAATACCTCAACTCTGTGCTTATTTGAATCAGTCGATTATCCTGCACTGCAGTCAGAGCTAAGTCGTGGGCTTAATACCATTACACTATATATAGTGAAGCTATGTTTTTTAATTTACTACATTTATTTAAATATCTGATATACTATTAAGTTTGTTGCTGTAAATATGCACCTATTTAAGACTCGTGTTTAATTTGTTATTATCGCCCAAATACACAAGTTGTTATTTAACTTAAAAACCAAAAAATACAGAAAGAAACCCACAAGTAAAATTAAAGAATATAAATAGAATCCTGGCACGCACTTCGTCACTATACAATGATAAATGTTGCTCATTAAAGCAGTCTGGCTGCTTAGAGTTTATTGTAGCAAATTCAGGATACAAAAACCTCTTGTTCGCCTACATCGAATCGTAACCCATCGCTGGCTAACTGTTTATCGGCCATTTTATTCTTTGCGTTAGAAACCCGGTTTACATAATCGTAGCTCAACAAGTTGTTTCGTTGTCATCATTACTTTACGTTTTGCAGGTAACGAAAAGATAATCGTGTCACCTAATAGATTTCCCCAGCTTGTTGCCGTTATTGTATTTTAATTGTTCTGCTTTTAACTGACAGGGTCCTAATAAAATTAACACAGGTAGGCGTCGCAACCATCTATTTACTTCCACATTTCAGCTCTTAACCCAACGTTTTAAAATAAAGATAGTTAAAAATTCTCCAAAATAGCTGAATCACTTCTTTCCAAGATATAAAAATCAGCATGTTTTCTTGCACTATGGAAAAGAGAGTAAGCTCAGCTCTGCGAACGTTTATATAGTAACTGTACTTTTTTAACACATGATATCGCATTAATCTGATTTACAGCTAAATTGCCCTTACTGCTAAAATTAATTCTAAATTACACAGGAAATAATTTCTTAAATTAACTAAACAAACTTAACTAACACGAAATTTAAATTTACTCCACCAGATCGGTGGTTTCGCAAGGGAGGTTTTAGCACTTCGCCCAACCTAATTCCTTTAATTGTTTGTCTAATTGTAGGATTAAATAATTATTACCATTTATTTAGTATTGAAGTAGCCGCTTCCCTTTTATTTCAGTCTGAATTAAATTATAGATATTTCAAATGTGTATCAGTAGTTTGACAGATGACAATTTATTGTATGTATGTATTGTCAGTAACCTCATTTTACATTGTGGTGTAGAGGCCGGTGCTTTATACGCTTGCATCTGGCGGTAATGCTCAACTTTCCCGGGGTTCGGGTTACAAAGTTGGATAGCTTTTTCTGTGTCTTCGCAGCAACCATTGTGTGAGGTGTGTGTCTTGGTGATGTGTTGGCCTTGTTATTTAATCTCTTAGGTCTGTGGTTCTGTGTAGAGCACAGTTAATTTGGTGCCCAACTGCAAATGATCTCACCGAGCTCAATACCGATGGCCAAGGCTGCGGAAAAATTTCGGCCCGAACCGGATTTGAACCGAGGACTTGCTTATTGCAAGCCTATCGCTTTTCCAACTGCGCTACCCGGCACAAAATTTCGGCCTAATAGGCCATAATTCAACTGCAGCATAAACAAAGGTAACCATTTAGGTATCTATAACATCATTTGCGGCTAGTGCTAAAATCTAACCTTAACTGGGTATCATCTACGTATATATAAATGTTGGCATATCTAAAGACTGATGGTAGGCAATTGGTGTAACAGGTAAACAGCAACGGCCTTAGTAGAGAACCTTGCCTGGACACCGTAGTTTTATAATCTGAGAAGTTATTTAAGTGCAATATCTACTACATTCTAGCGGTCAAATAATTTAAAATTTATTTTAGTGAGCTTTGACTAAAATCTAAGTAATGCATTAGACCTAGCAAAATATTATGTCTGATAGTATCAAACGCTGTGGTAGTCAAGAAGTAGTAAAATTGTGGCATCATCATTGCCTCAAGATTCAATAATTTCATCCGTGACGTTAAGGAGGGTAGTGGCGCTATAATTCGATCTAAACACGGAATGCTGTGGTAATATATTAAATTTATCAAGATGTCGCCTTACCTGCAGGGCAATTACTTTTTTTAAATGTGAGAATATGGGTAAAATACTAATCGGTTTCAGCTTTTTGTATTCCGTAGGATTCTTGATGCTAAAAGGAAGTAATTTCTAATTTGACGTAGGTAAACACTTTTAAACATTGCTATTCGACCTGAAAGGAATTACCTGCAGTAGAGGCAGTTGTAAATTACTGCTGCTTTTAGATGATTACTAACGTTATTCTCTATCCAAACAGTAAAATGATACACAATTTGAGTAGAAAGCATAAACAACTCATTATATACAAAAAGTACGTAAAAACGTGTTTTCTCGGTTTGTGTATTGCACATTCTAACTGAAGAATGGTTGATTTTACATTTAGGTCAACAGAAAACCTTACTGGAGATATATGTACAGCTCTGTGTCCATCCTACAATTTACAAAAATGGATTGCAATAGCACCGATCGTAGTAAAGGGAGAAGTAAGCAACAGGAAATTTGTATCAGGCAGCTGCAACAAAATATACAGAGGACTTGCTTATATATTTGCCGTTTTGGTAGTAACTGCGAACATAAGCATCATCATAGACATAGCACCCTTGAGAAGTAGATCGCTTCTTTTATGGTGTACCATTTTGTACCAAAGACTGGTCTTTACCACTTTGTGTGTTATAAATATTTGTAGCCAAAGCATATTTGAAGAAAAATTCATATATAGCTTAAAGGATGTTATAGCTATTGACGAAGCTGCATTGAAACTTAAGCTGAAGATTGATAATTACTCCATTAGAAGAGGTACGATAATTTGGATCATTGCAGGAATATCTATCCCATTAATGGGTTTCGTATATCATAGTTACGCAAGGCCATCTACAAAAAATCTGACAATAAATGCAATAATTTTTATTGCTGACCTCTATATCTCATCAGTGGAAGCTTGCATAAGGACGTGGTTTTATTCTTTGTCTAAAAGATTCAGCCTTGCAAGTACATGTCTCCATGACACGACGCACTCAATGCACCAAAATATAGTTCTTCACATTGCTAAAATGCATCTAGAACTTTGCCGTATTACAGAAATGGTCAACAGGATTTATTCACTGCCATTACTTGCTCAAATACTTCTTGGTTGTTCTATGATAGTGTTACAAAGCTATTTTCTGTTTGTAACTATATTCACCAAGCAGCGTATTGATGCAGTGGATGCTTTTTTCTATGTAGGCGTGATGACTTTTTTTGTGGTAAAAACCGTAGGACTAGTATACATTTGCGCTACAACTATTGTACAGGTAAGTCTACACTTGTATAACCCAAGTAAAGTATTTAAATATACTAAATTTAATACTTGATCTTTTTAAGATTTACAGGACAATTAGAAAATCTATAAGATCACTCATGCTGTGTATTAATTTAGGCAACTTTTAGGGTATTTGATATAATTGGCCGTCAATGTTTAATATTCAAATACTTTGAATATGTTTAAATCTAACGAGAAAGGAATGTAAAATTTCAAGTAATAATTTTTTTTTCTAGTATTCAGCTAGTAACTACAACAAATGTTTTAATTATTGAAAAACAGGAACGGTAGTTTGTTACTAATGTTTCTATTCCGCTTTCTATATTCGTAATCCAACAGTTACTATGAGCATAGAAACGTTTCTTTGAAAACAAATCAAAACGACGTTCAAACATGCAAGCAAGATCTCAATGATGAATTGAACATCATGTCATCAAAATGTACCTTCTTCATTCAACCGCGACGACTCTTTACTATCAATTTCGCCTTCCTCTCTCCAATCGACAGAAAAGTTTTGCTTCTGGCATAATAAACACCTTTAGTTATCGTGTTCCTTTAGTCCTTACATTTGCACGAAAATCGCCTGTAACGTGGTTTACACGTTCAGCTAACGTGGTCTTTCGCTTCTCTGTTGATAGTCTTTTTTTTAAATTGGGCGACACGTTGAGTTCTTCTATCTAGACAATGACACAATTCAATCTCAAAAGTCCTTTGTTATTTACATTATAAAAGTATATTAATACTGCAACTGTAAACAAGGAAATTGACTTTTTTTTCAGGCTAATTCAGTAAAAGGTATCTTAATGAAGGCGACAGCATCCAGCAACAGTACCAAGAGAAAACGAGAAGTATGGCTGGTTTACATTAGTCTTCCTCACTCTAGGATGTTTATTTCAGATTCATACATTTGCTTTGCAACTTCTACACAACCAGCCTAGAGTTACAGCTGGAAGCTTCTTCATCATCTGCATGCCCTTAATTATTTCTGTAAGATTTTAACTAACATTTAATTCTTTTATAATCTAAAAATTCAAAATGGAAATACACATTTTGAATTTTTAAAGTCATATTGAAATTGTCTTCCTAGTGGTTCAATGGACAGAGAAAGTAAACCCCTACATTATAAAATTAGTTTATAGAAATTTGACCACATAATTCCAGTGGTGCAAGTGATTATTGTCTTTTCTGCTTGCATATATGACCGCTGCAATAAAAAAAATAATATCGCACACTTTGATGGCAAACCTCAAGCACACAAAACAATCTACTTTTCCGACAATAAAAAATGCTTTTACGTACACTGTATGTGGGAAGAAACAGAGGAGACTTTATTTATAGTTGTTATTTTACCAGGCATTATCTTTGTATTATTGTGTTTCAGATAATTGGAGCTGGAGCTAGATATCTTATAATCTTGGTACAATTCGATATGGCAATGTCACAAGACGTCTAAAGCTGTGCTACAGGGGGAGATGAAGTTTCTGCGTTCTATAGGCATAGGTTCCTTCATAGTGCTCTGTATATGTAGGGTGTTTATAATGACTTCTACAAAAAGTTACAAATGGTTGTGGGGGTAAAAATAAATCGATCGAAGTACATTTATAAATTTCTATTAACAGCAACAAATCAAATAATCAGTCATACAACAAATATAAAACGCTTCGATGTTTTATTAATAATGGAATCATTATACTTCTCAAGAACTTAAAATTCAAAACTCTTAAAATTAAGAACGTCTAGATTCAGATAGATTTGTTTAAATACGTTCCTTTTAGTTCCAAAAATATGTAGTTCTGTACAGACCTTCAAGAGACACCCTCTATAAATAACTCTGCTTTCTTAATATTGCGTACTTCTTTACTTCAATGTAAAGAAGATTTTTGCTCCATAATTTGAGTATTAATATTGCAATGGTTTTGTGCTCTCAACAATTCTGCTTGCCAATTGAACTAAAATCCATTAAAAGTCAAACCGAGGCTTACTTTTATTGAGATAAATGCACTGACGGGTGCAGCTGACTTTTACAAATTGTGGCAAAGGTAACATGAAAAGCTAGTTCAAAAGGGTTGCGTTTTTGGGCTCAGATTTGACGGGGTTTTGGAAGTGTGAATGCAGTTGGATTGTATCTGACGATGGTAGCGTTAACGTTTGCAGTATTATGTTTGTTATTGTACGAAATGGTTTGCACAAGTACAAAGTTATGAGCAGTATAGTGGTCAGAAAGTTAGGACCAGAATGGCAAACTAACTGAAGGGTATAGCAATGCAGTACAAGTATTAGAAACGTTGCAAGAAGCAACCGACAAGACATGTTGCAAAAGAGCAACCTACTAATAGTAAAGAAATAGAACGAAGGACGTTATTAAGTGCATAATAAACTACAGAACATAACAGTGAGGTTAAAAACACAGTGAAAGCGCAGAGTATTAAGTGTAGTGCATTATACCCTAAGAAAAGCCAGCAAGCCTGTAAGAATTAAAGATGTTATCGAAACCCTATTCTATAAGTTAATTTAAGTATCAAACCTTATTTCCTTTAAACAAATGCGGTGATATGTTACTAAGATACCAGACCTTCTTTTGTCTAACAACTACAGAGAGAGCTTTGAAATTGCCCAAGCTGTTAACATTGTTCTAAGTTAGCTCCCAGAGAAGTTTAATTTTTGTTAATAAAAACACATTCATTTAGTGCAAGTGTTGGTTTTATTTAACCACAAAAGTGTTGGGCACAATTGGAACTACTTTGCCATTCTTCAAGTGGTGTCAATGTGCTTATTCGTCGTCCAAAAATTTAGGCAGGTGCTGTCCAGGTACGGCCTACGTTTGGCAGTCGATACCACAACAGCAGCTAGTTGGAGCCAAGTGTGGTGCCTTCAGCATCTAGAGGAGTCCTCTACGCAGAGTTTCAGGCAGAGGTTCAAGTTACCAGGCCTTTGGCAGCTAATAAAACGCGTTGGCGTCATTTGAGAGGTGGGGCCAGCATCGGAAGGATCTGCAAACCAGGTATTTTGCGCAAGTTTCATTGTCCAGAGCTCTTTTATTTTGCTGTGGCCTGCAAGATTGGAGTTCCCGATTATCCAGTGCATCTCAGAATCCAGAAATCGACGTGGCGTCATTAGGATATGTAGGAGTTCAAAGGAAAATTGTTCATTCGTTTGCAAGTTAAAACTGTTGGCGTCACTTGTACGTCACACTAGAACAAAAGCCGATAGTACTGTTGCTATGCGAGAATAATTATTGCTTACCTGAGGTATTTTGCTGATTTTGAATTTAATTTAATAATAATATCCAGATATCCAATGGGTATCATGTGATGTAATAGTTGTATGTTTTAATTGGTGGTGTTGTAAAGGGCAATCAGAGTTGTTGTTTATATGAAGTAGTAAAAAAATAACGTGAATTGATAATCTGCGATAAATAGTTATGTTAAGGGTTAGATTTCCCATTACTGTCAAGAATAATAATTGATGGTTTGATACGTAACAGCAATATAGTATTCTTTACGATCAAATTTGACTGTGGGTCACAAGTATTATTCAAATATAGAATTCAAGATTGTTTAATTCTATTTAAAGTAGTGTTTTACTACGAAGCCAGTAAAACCAGTGCTAGTGAGTGTTATGGTATGCTGTTGAACTGTCTATCCACATGTCAAATTGATTTAGAAGATATATTAATTTCTATTTATTTTATTGAGAAGTAATTTAAGTACATAAGGAGCCATACCTGATAGTGTTTCTTGTCTTCATGTCTTTGACAGGGGTTTTAAATTTCGTAAGATTTGAATTATGATTATTTCTACACACGTAGTCGTTATATTCGGAGGCTATCTTAATTTCCACGGAAAAACCCCAATTGAAAATCGCCGATATGCCAGCCAAGTTCAATTGTGAATTATTCGTAAGATTGCCTGGATCGCTCGACCACGAATTAAAGTTATTTCGATAACCCAAATATAAGCTCAATTCGTATGCGAACGGTCGTAGCAAACTTAACGAAATTATAAGAATAACGCTTGCACAATCCGATTCCAGAGTTGTGCTGACCGAACTTATTGTTTCCGATTTACAAATAAATCCTAATAAACGCAGTCCGAGTCCAGAAATACTTTTATATAGGCAGGTACCTGGGGGAAATCGAATTATTAGTTCGTATTCTTCAGATCGGTTTCTGGTATGAGTTTGGCTGAAGGCCCTGGTTAATTTAGGTTGGTCTAGCTGGATTCGGAGACGCGGGATCTTCCGCGGCCGAAGCCGCTGAAGGCTGATGGAGGCCGGGTTAGTTTCTGGTGACGATCTCCCAGAGTCCGCTGCTCGAATTTGATTTTAAACACGGCGATCGACTCTCGGGATTAATCGTGCATTCTGGAAGGAGTGCGCCGCGATCTATTCAGCGTACGGCTCGCGTCGATAGTGGGGCTCGCGGTGATCCTCCGAGTTCGAACGCTTTGGAAAATTTCCATTGTTGTAACGTTTATTGTTGGCCTAGACGAAAATTAAGCGCTATTAATTTTAAATTAATTTTGATCGCGCTTAATTTGGAGTGAAACGTTACACTTTAAAAGCATGTTCTATAATACGATATATCAAAAATGTTGCTTTAGGAAATCATTATAGTGACTCTAAATTTCTATAGTGACATTTTGTCTAATTTCCAGATCAGCATAATGTTGTAAAGCTTTGATGTGATATTCATGGTAACAGAAACACAAATGCGGCAGGTAAAAAATATTGGCTCCCGCCGGGAGTCAACAAAAATTGGCTCTCGCTGGTTGGAAATTGAAAGTTTTGTTTCCTAAACCTAAGGAGCAAAAGCCGACTTTCTATACAGTGAGTAGAAAAAACATTTTATGATTGTTTTCTAAAATTTAAGTTGTGGAATATCGGTTGAGTTTTGAATCATCCTATTTCACTTTCTTCTCCCCAATATTAGAATTATGTCGGCTATAACAAGAGTGTGATGTACTTTCTCTGGTTTTCATGCCGATATGATAAAACTTGCTGACTTCTTTGTCTTTAACAGCACTAGTTGGTGCATATACTCTAATGGTATAATGCTTAAAGCAATTTGGTTGCATTGCTAACTTACGAAATTTAAAGAAAAATTAAAATAAAACAGTATCGGCAGGGTTGCGTTCAGCTTATCTTTAATAGTTTGTGCTCGGTGTGGCAAATGCATCTATTTTATGATAACTGACAGGTTCATAGCTATATCGGAGTAATTAATAGCTTCTTTTCTAAGTATTGAGGAAGATATGGGAGTTAAAACGTTTGTTTGTTGATGCACTTGAGTCTGATGTAGCATTGTCGTTTGATAGTAGGCTAAATACTGATACGAAGACTGATATGAAGAATTTGCGCAGAAAGTAGTTTGTGATAATTTGCGTTTGTTTGGTAGCGCAAATGTTTGTCACGTGCAACAACTACTAGGCATTTATTAAGTAATGAATTACGCAGCATATGTCTGTAGGAGTCGATGGGGCTTTTGCTCTCACGCGTTGCGTTTTTTTGAAGAAGACGTCGCGTATGAATTAGTATTCAAATAGCTATTTGCCCTTTTGTTTGCGTTTCTAGTTCAATAATTGCACGAAGCTCTTAATTTCTCAGTTTGCCGTTTTCGAATAACCGCTAAATACCAAAAGCGGAAATTGATTCTTCCTGTAGGGTTGAAACTGATTTCAAACAACGTATAAGAAAAGCCAATTTCTTCATGTCATCTATAGATTATAGAAACATTTTGCTTAAAACTGTTGCTGCGTACCCTTGAAAACAGGCCCGCTTTGATTGCGTCACCCAGATTGTGGATGGCTCATACGCGGAATTTTCCCACGGACAACTCTGTGAAGCCCTGATTACTGCTGACTCACATTCATATGACATCGCGGTATACTCGAATTTTGTAAATTCTCCTTTGGGTGCAGAGTAAATTGGCGTCTCCAGATAGACGCTTAAAATGTATCTTTCAAATATGGCACAAAATTGTGTACTCACCGGCACACCCTGAAGTTGCGTTTATTTAATTCTTAAGCTGTTCTTCGGCGAACTTTAGAACTGTATGCAGCAAACAATTTATTGCAGGCTTCACGCCGCTTTTATTTAAACTGCTTTTGGGAAAATTCGCACAATGCACTTCTGGAGTCGCAGCACGAGCGCTGCCCGTTGAAGCTGGCGTAAGAATAATGTTAAACTTAAAAACGCCAACGATATTTCAGAGTTGAAGTATTCCCTCGTCCCGCACACAAACTTGGTCGTGCATTCATCGCAGCACATATATAACTTAAAATTCACAATACATTTCCAGTCCATGCATAGAATTTAACTATAAAAACAAACATTAACGGTGAGAGATGTAGACGGCCGGCTGCATATCGTCCATTTAATCGCCATATTTTCATGCAAATAAAATATTAATCGATTGGTACTCAACAGGTTTAAACATAAAACATTTTATAGAATTTTTTATTAATTTCTTAACTCTTTCAGAATTCTCAGCGTTTGATACACATAAATAACATTCGAGAATCAATTTCTACAAGAACTTTCCATTGTTTTAGATAGTCAGTCTGTTTAAACATAAAGACAATGCAAATTGTTTTAAATATGTTCAGTTTAGTTTTCTTCACACGGTTTTATTGTTCTTGATAACGACTTCTAAAAATAGAAGTGATCTTGCTTTACCTAAAATACTACAATGAACCAGGTAATTGTACCTTTTGATGCACCACAGTCACACCAGTTCTAAGTTTTTTTGATAAAGCAAAATCAGAAAGCATTTTGTAAGTGCGAGGCAATAACTTCAAAATATTTTCTATTGCCCATGTTTTCTAACTCTGTTTTTTATAATACCTTGAAATGCTATATACATCTATTACAATAAGTTGACTACGTTGTATGTATGTAGTTTTTAATATTAACTCTAGGCTTAGAAATCAAAATTCGATTTTTTCTATTTTATTTATCTTTTTAGGCAAAACCAATGAAGCGGGAAGTGTGGAAACTAATGGTGGAGTGTAGAGATAAGGAAAAAAAAGGTACTTAGTTTATTATTTATAAAATAAATTTATAGCAAAGTTTCTGTTAATAGGTGAACGCACTTTCTCTGCAACTATTGCACGACGACGTTAGAATTTCAGCTGGAGGCTTTTTTATTATCGATTTTCCGTTAATATTTACGGTAAGAAGGATTCACGACAACAAACTACTTTTGTGATTACTGTTTTTCTAATCTACTAAACGCTTTCGATTCAAACCAAATCGATACGCGTTTTAAGGATTCTAAGAAATTAAATTTCGAACCACAGGAATATAATAATAATAGTTCGATTTAAACAAATTTCCTACATCAAAACCAGGTGACAAAATATATAAAATGATAACAGGAGATAGTTCTACTGTCCAGAAATCTATTTATAGAATTTCGTAGTGTCTGAATGAAGATACAGTTTTTAATATTTTAACAAAGAGTTCTTAAGTTCGAAGGCTTTCACGGTCATTGTCATTACGTAACAAACGATTTTCGGGATTACGCCGTATCATTATTTAGGTTGAAGAACTCAATGTATTGTCCGCTTTCGTATGAGGCTTAATCAGGAAAAAAATCTTGAGAACGAGGATACTTATGCAGATTTGGCTTTTTTGCTATTTTGTCGAAATTCTCCTGACCCTTACAACAGTTGGAACAATAAAATATACGAAAAAGTCGAAGGAACAGCTATAGGTTCACCGCTTTCACCTGTTATCGCTAATATTTACATGGAGGAATTTGAAACCAAGGCTCTCGAACAAGTGCAGCTGAAACCGACCTGCTGGTTGAGATATGTGGATGATACATTTGTCATCTGGTCACACGGACGCCAGACATTGAATAGGTTTCTAAAACACCTGAAGTAGGAAAAATTGCAGTATTTAGTTTCTAGACGTCCCAGTGAAACCTAAATCAGATGGTAGTTGAGGACATGCAGTCTATAGAAAGAAACCACATATGGACACACCATCATCCAATGCAAAAAGGAACAGTTTTCAAGACTTTGGCGACAAGAGCCGTTCGTATCTCAGATGCAGAAAATCTAGAGAGATAAAAGCTGCATCACAAATTCAGCCGTAGCTAAGCAAACGTTTACAAATGGGCACACTTTAGAATTTGAACACGCCAGAGTACTTTACAGAATACCTTACTAGCTCCCGCCAGCGATACGTGAAGCCATAGAAATAGAAAAACATCCAAATAATATAAACAGGAAAAATGGCTTTAAGCTTAGTAAAACGTGCGATACAAGATCTAAAGCATTACAACCACTGTGCGTCATACTGCTACGCCCCATGGATTACGTTGCACTCCAACGACCAATCAGCGTTACGCCACTCCTTGCGCCTGGCACAGAGGACTATAAATAGCGCCACACCGACCTTCAGTTCTTACCGAGCCCCGTAGCCTAGTGCGTTGCACTTCTACCTAGCATTCGGGAGGTCGTGGGTCAACAGAGTACCTTTAGGTGCAAGGCACATTAAGCCACAGAATTCTGGGTGTTCATCTGCAAATACTACGCCGTCTAAGCCGAAATTCTATGTTAAAGAAAATAATTTGAGTAGCCGCGAAAGCCTCAAACAGTATATATATAATATTCTGCCGTGTACTAGTTTCTGCTTGGACAACAGAACTACTAAGGGTTAATTTTAATTTAGCTTGTTTAATTTTAGGTAGGCTTTTGATAATTTTTGACATGTTTAAAAAGTACATATCTATTTCGTCCAGTTGATTCCTTAGAATGTGCAGAGTTGTCCAGTAAGTTTCCATGTATTCGGTGTGCCAACTATTGTAACCTACCTTAGAAGGCTAACACATCTCCGGCCAGCTCAATACTCGGCTGCGATAAGGGTATAAGTGTGGGATTTTAGTTTACTTTACTTTCGCATGTAGGTTTTGGTTCATTAAACAAGAAGCACCGGGCGCCATGAATTTTATTGAAATTGTTAATTTTATCGGTAATATACAAATTTACATTCAATCCTATACTTCACATATCATATTCGTTCAAATGGGAGCTTAACATGATAAACAGTTAATTCGTATGGCAATTTTTACGGTGTACTTGACAGAAATAATGAATTAAAGTTACTATTGGTTATGTTTCATTGATTAAGTAAGTTATAATTTTAATGAAGGTTTGTTATAGTTTATGAACATTCAACCACTTTCAGGTAAAATAAATCTGAAGAGCTCTTTACACCCTCTTAACCTATTTATAGTTTTAATTGATAGTGTTTATGGGTTTCCCGTTTAACTCAATTCACATTTCCAAAGTATAAGAAATGCCCATTATTTTATTATTTGTTAAGTGCCTGCTTTATGACATTAGACCCCTATGATTTGACGTTTGTGAAATGGTAACCTGACTTGTCAGCCTGGCCCCAAGAAGGTAATTAACTTCTTCTTCTTCTTCTTCTTTATTTATAGGACGAAGTCCTGTTTTTATTTTCAAGGATTAGGTGGTGATTCCATTGAGGATGATACCCAACTTTGGATCCATCTTTGTTGCGGCCGGCCCGGTTGTCTTCTTCCTGGTGGCTTATTGTCTCTGCAGATCTTAACTATTCTTGTATCTTCCATTCGTGTAATGTGTTCGTTCCACCCTCTGCGTCTCGCTCTTGCCCATTTCACCACATCTTCTATACCGCATCTGTTTCTTATTTCTGTGCTTCGTATCCTATCGTGTAATGTTACTCCAAGAATGGATCTCAATGTTTTCATCTCTGTTGCTCTTGTCATCTGTTTGGTCTTTTTCGTTTCTGCTCGCGTTTCTATTGCGTATGTCATTACTGGGCGTACCACTGTTTTATATATTTTTACTTTACTCTCGATATTCAAGTATTTGTTGTTCCAGATAATATCTCTGAGACAACCAGATATTTGTTGAGTTTTTATGCATTGGATACGTGTTTCTTGTTTTGTATCTCTATAAGCCGATATTTGCACCCCCAAATATTGAAATTTACTTACTTGTTCAATTATTTTGTTGTTTATTTCTAATTTGCATCTTGTTGGCTGTTTGGCAATTACTATTCTCTTTGTTTTGTCTACTGATATTTCCATATTATATTTCTTGGCAGTCAGATGAAACTGTTGCAGGAGTATTTGTAATTTATCTTCCCCGTCAGCTATTAGTATGGCATCATCGGCGTAGCACATGATGTTGATATTATGGTTTCCCATTCTGTATCCCGGTTTCGTTCGTACGTCTTTTATAATTTTGTTCATTACCAAATTGAACAGTATAGGGCTCAATGAGTCTCCTTGCCTTATTCCAGATGAGATGTCTATTTTCCCAGTAATGATGTTGTTACTTTTAATTTGTGTGATGTTGTTGGTGTTCAAATCTTTTATTACTGCAATTATTTGCGATGGGGCACTCTGTTCTAATAGTATGTTGAGAACGTCCTCCAGTTGTATTCTATCGAAGGCTTTAGTCAAGTCAACGAAACACATGTATGCCGGTACGTTATATTCCATAGCTTTTTCAGCTATCTGTCTCGTTATAAAGATGGCGTCGAGTGTGCTTCAATTTTTCCTAAAACCCTGCTGTTCTTCGTACATTGTTATATTTTCCTCAAGTTTTTGTTGCAGTAGTTTTGTAAACAGTTTCGTCGATGAGTTTAATAGTGTAATTCCTCTATAATTACTTGGTTGTGTTTTACTTCCCTTCTTGAATATAGGTATGGTAATGCTCTCTTTCCATGGCTTAGGTGATATTCCGTCTGCCAATACTTTATTAAAGAGTTGTTTAAATTCTTCGGCTAGTTTTTCGCCTCCGTATTTTATAAATTCATTGAGGATTTTGTCTGGTCCCGGCGCTTTTCTATTTTTAATTTTGGCGATGGCCTCTCGTATTTCTTGTAGCGTCAATTCGACCTGTTCCATATTTTCGACATGATTCTGTACTTCTGGTATCCTTTCTTCCGTTTGGGGTGTTCTTTCATATAATGATGTGAAGTAGGCCTTCCATTCTTTTTCACTTATCTTATTCGTTTGGAAGTTCTCGTTTAGGTTTTTCTTTCTGTTCTGTATCATTTTCCACACTTTCTTTTGGCTTCCGTACAGATCGGTTTCCATATTTTTTGTGAATTTCTCCCAGTGCGCCGTTTTTATGTCTTTGATTTTTGCGTTTACTTCATTTCGTATCCTTTTGTATTTTAGGTGTTCTTGTTCACTTGGCTTTATTTTATATGAAAGGTATGCCTTCTTCTTTCTCTGCCAGTTGTTTCACTTCTTTTGTGAACCAAGGTGTTTTATTATCTGCATTTATGTTTACTTTCCTTTTACCTATTGCCTCGTCAGCTGCATTAATAACATTATGTTTTATCTTTGTCCACATTTCTTCTACCGAATTGCATGTCTCTATTTTATGGTTTTTAATTTTTTCCTCTAATCTATTTTTGTATAGTACTTTTGTACTCTCGTCACTGAAACTCTCTATGTTGTATTTTTCTACGTAACATGGTTTTCGTTTGTATGTTTTAATGGTTAATTTTATCTTACCTAATACCAGACCATGGTCACTGCCAATGTTGGCTGACGTCAGGGTTCGAACATCCAGGATGGTACTGGGATGGATTGCTCTGCTTGTTATTATATAATCAATTATTGATTTATGTCCCCTTGTATCTTCCCATGTTACTTTATATTGATCTCGGTGTTGGTAAAAGGTATTGTTAATCCTTAACTCATTTTGTACGCAGAAGTCTATTAGTGCTGGTAATTAACTGTTTTATTATATTCTTATGAAGTCATTAGCTGTTAATACTGTCATCAATGCCCTTATATGGTAATAACATGACATATTTTACGTTATGAATTAATCGAACAACATTTAAATATTCCCAAAGTTTTTAGGACTAACCTAAGGTCAAAATAAACTATCCAGGATGCAGGTTATCGCTACCTTTCTCATCGAGTTGAATTGCTATGTAACTGGAACGACCCCCATCCCCAAAATGTGGAAAATTTTATTTTAATGTAGTAGTCACAGAATTGATTTGCGTATTATATGTACACACAAATGGAAGCTCATTTTTTCTTCAAATTTCCATCAAACAATGTTTTTGGTAGACTCCTTACTTTTCTTAATACGTCGTCTGCTCTTAGTATTCATGTAGCATCTTTGAAGATTGCCCCATATGTGTTTAGTTTTCCTCGTTATATAAATTAAACGGAGCTATTTCAATTATAAGTTTTTGACCACTGGAAATACATTTCGTTCCATCGCTTTCAACTACAGATTAGATTTTAGTTCAACAAATAGTAGCAGTTTTGATGCTATAAGGGAGAAATTAGGGCCAATCGTAATGCCCACACCAACAGAAAATATTTGGAAGAATGTAGCAGAATACACATCAATATTAGAGGTCCCATAAATACTGGATCGTTTTTTTTACAACTACATTCTCTTGTATTGTTAAGATTCGTTGATGCTGATTATAAGTTTATTGCCATTGATGTTGGTTCTTACGGCCGAAATAGTGATGAAAATGTTTTTAAAAATTTCGTTATTGAAAAAAGGCTAGAAAACAAAATATTAAATGTGTCATAAATTGCAGCTTTTATAGAAAATGGAGAACTACTGCATTTCCTGTAAAATTTTACCGTCTTGGTTCATATTATAGACATTATTTAGAAAATAATGAGCCCAACAAAATATTTATTTATAGATTATCCCGAGCCTGAAGAAGTATAGGAAATGTTAGTGGAATACTAGATGCTTGTTGGAGAACTTTTCGAAAGCATTTAGAGGTACAACCGGCAATCGTAGACAAGATTGGACTAGCTTCTTGTTCTCTTCTTAAAATGTATGGATAAGAAATGTAAACCAGAAAATCAAACTGTAGAACTACCTTCTGCAGCTCTACATAATATAGATTCTGTAAGAAGAAGTTCCACTCAGGCGGCATTTCGACTTCCAGGGCATTTTAAAGAATATTTTAATTTGCCGATTGGAAGTGGCAAACAGATATTGTCCGTAGAGGAAGGATTGTAAATCATAATAATTGAATAGTGTTTAAGTCACATACAAATAAATAAATACCGTTGGTCGAATATTGTATTTACTAGTCAAATTATACTAATTTTGTTAAAGAAGTAAAAATTGAAGTAACATGTGCAATCCTAAAGTAATATTAATTCACGTGTAATTTTCAAAGCTCCTCCGATTTCTGACCAAGCTTCCTGTCGCATACTCTAATCTCAGTAATCAATTTATCGAATATTGTATAATAGTTCATGATGTCTGAGTTACTCAATTAACTTTTTTCCATCTTATCAAATTTTGATGCACTTCCTAACAGCACGTGAGCTGAAACGTGTGGATTTTCAAAAAACACAGACGTGCTGCCACGCCTATGAGACGTAATGTAAGGTGACATCCTTAATGTAACTACATGATGTCACCAGTAGATAAGAAACAGTGCAGTTCGCCAAAATATCATGACGTGTAGTTAATGTATACACCAGGGTGACGACATCGAGCATGCTAGATTTTAACGTCCAGAAGTGCATGTGCATTACCTTTTTTCCAGGATTGTTGTAACTTAAACTACGTATTCTTTACTGTGTACCAACTGGAAACAGACAGCGCCCTTTCCAGGAAAAACATAAAACACTTTTATGAATTAAGGTAAGTTTCGATCTAGCCAGACAGATTTTCAGATTTTACATCAACAAGTGGCGCTCAACACTTTCCCGATTATTTTTATATTGGACTCCCCCTTCTTGATGAATTTATATTTTTCTTCTACTGTAACTACTGATGCAATAATGGCAGCGCAAGCTTTTATTGACAAATGAAAATGCGAAGCATCGCAAATACGGTCAACTCTTGACTTGAGAATATGTATTTTTTTGTTCCCCTGTTATATGTTTATGTCTTCTTATCGGATAGGGTAATATGTTACATTGTTCAACTATAATCTGCAAATAATTAAATATAAGTGGAAAATAATAACATATCTTGGGCAAGTAGGTACATATATCAAATAAAAATACAGATGTTTCTTGAAACTGATGTGAACACACAATTACTTTTACAATTAAAATTCCATCTTAAAAGCAAATCATACAATTAACTTCTGGAAGCTGCGAGATCGAACTGCACAAGAATGATTAAATAAGTAGCTACTGCACCAACAATCTGAAAAAAAGATACAGTGTAACACTATAGTGTATATTTAGTTTCGTGCCTCAAAATGTTTATGATAAACCAGTAATGCATATAAATACGGTTAAAGATATTTAACTAAACATTTTAAAGAAACACACAAGTCCTCATACACCTATACAATTGTCATACCATTATTAGTATGATACAGAACTTTACGTAACAAACGATTTCTGGAATTGGCAGGATCATTATTGAGGTCAGAGAACTCGCCGTTTCGCCCACTTTAATAAGGAGCTTCATCAGGTGAAAAGCAAAAGAGCACGGTAACTCAACGTGTAAACGATGGGAAGAAAAAGGCGAGAATTTATAGACAAGTGCCGCTGCGGTTGAGTGACGGTGGGGGGGGGGGGCTTATAAATTAGCGCTTTTCACACAGAAAAAAAGAGAAAGCAGACCGATTCTCGCGACCATTGAGATTTACAGACACCCTAATAATCTCAATCCGGACGAAGGCTTTTCCCTTCCTTCTGTGTGGAATATGCTAATATATAAGCCCCGCCCACCATCACTCAACCGCGACCGCACTTGCTATAAATGCTTGCCTTCTCTTTGAGATCGTTAGAGGAGTTACACCTCTGCTCACAATGCCTTCCTTTGCAAAAGAGTTTGGCGTATTGCATGGTTTACACGTTGAGTTACCGTGCTCTTTTGTTTTTCTCCTGATGAAGTTCCTTACGAAAGTGGGCGAAACGTTGAGTTCTTCGGCCTCAATAATGACGCGGTCTAATTCTGGAAGTCTTTTGTAACGTAATTACGTGAAAGCCTCCGAAATAATTATCCGGAGCTCTTTGTTGGTTTATAAAAAATTGCAACTACAAAATTATATAAATAGATTTCAGACTATATTACTTTCTGCTATCATTATTTTATATATTGTGTCGACTGGTTTGATGTAGAAATTTTTTTTTATATCAAAATATCATTATTGTAAAGGTGTGTTAGAATTCTTAAAACGCCCATCGATTTAGTTTCGAAAACGTTCAGTAGATTGGAAAAACAGTAATCACAGAAGTTTTTTATGGTCGTGAACCATTCTTACCCTAAATATTAAGGGCAAATCGATAGTAAATCCTCCAGCTGTAATTCTAACGTCCTCGTGCAATAGTTGCAGAGAAAGTGCGTTGACCTATTAACAGGAACTTTGTTATACATGTACTTTTTAAGTAGTAAACCAAGTACCTTTTTCTTCAAATCAGGATTTCTACACTCCGCCATTAATTTCCACACTTCCCGCTTCATTGATATTGCCTAAAATGTCAGTTTTAGTAAATAAATGGAATAGAAAACATCGAATTTTGATTTCTAAGGCTAGAGATAAATATTAAAAGCTACATACATACAACGTAGTCAACCTATTGTAATAGACGTACTTCGCATACCAAGGTATTATAAAAAAAAACAGAGTCTTGGCAGCCCGAAGCTAACCTAAGAATGTGTTAAAAACTTCTTAACTAAATATAACATTGAAAAATCAGTGTTGATACTGTTTAAGTTGCAAACAGTTTCGATTGTGCTGGAAGAGGTTAGAAGTCAGTCCTCTGCCGAGCCAAAAAAAAATGTTGCTACTAGAAGTGCGCTCTAGATAAAAAGTCGTCTAGATTCCGGCTATACGAGCAGCCAGGAGGGCTCGGTGACAACCCAATTATCCGACGGCTTATCAAACACTCTCAAAATTATGTACTTTAGGCCATAGCATTATAGTCGATGGAAATCGAAATATTAAGATAATTGGTCAGAGGAAGCTTGTCACAATTTCGACGAAAAGGGATATCACTTAAAGGTATTAAGAGCGCAAACTAAAACTAAAGAAAACAATAAAAGTGCCAAAGAAACAATAATTGCGAAAACTATGTGAAGAAGTAGCTAAAAAACTATGGGGCGCTGGCTATAAAATCGTCACAAGAAAATTAGACCTACTTTCTCCCTTAAGACTCGCAGACAATCGTCAAATAAAGGTGGCATTGGAACTATTCCCCAGATATCAAATAGCCGAGTAGCATAAATTTAAATCAATAATGAGCAAATGCCACTCTTTACTAACAAAATAGCAAGAAGAATTTAAACGGGGAGAGCAGCAATCCCTTCAGAGGTGGTAAATACGGAGCAACTAATTAATAAACGGCTTATCAAAGATATTGAATCGAAAGAGGACCATTCAGAAACCAAGTACGGTTTTATAAAGGGATTCCACTCCATCTCCTGGCACAGTTTTATAAACGTATTGAAGCGTAGACGAGGGGCACCATAGTTGATTAACTTAGTAAGCAGTTATCTGGAACACAAGAAGATCCTAGTCGAAGAGGACCTTAAAATAAAGATGACATGTGGTGTACCACAGCGCTCAGTACTGGCGCCGGTGCTTTGGAACATCTGTTACTACGGCGTGCTAAAGAAGGAGATGCTAGTGGTGCTGTTGGGGAATGCGGAAGACCTTGTATTGGTAATCCGTTATGATATCCAAGAGGGCATAGGAGAGAGGGCGCAATGAGCCATAAGGATTGAACTCTCGATGGACAAAGAGGGCCTACAACTTACTCATCAAAGAACGAAGGTAGTAGTGCTGCGGGACGAAACATTGTGAAATCAGTAACGCTCAAAACTTGAGGTTTTAAGATAAACAGCCAACGATATAATACGTAACTACCTGGAACTAAGCTGGGAAGGAATATGAACATGGGCTTCCACGTACAAGGTTAGCGAACAAATTACAAAAAGCGACGACTTCATAAGGCCACCACATGCCAAATCTACGAAGACCGAGTGCCGAACGAAGAAGAGTGATAAGTCGTAAACTCCATAATATTGTACGTAGCCTCTCTATGGCGAGGAAGTATGCAGTATATCAAATATAGGAAGCTAATTGAGAGGGCCTAGAGGACAATGGCAATCAGCCAGCGCCTATAGCACAGTATAGACGAAGACAATCCAGGTTGTGGCCAGGTCAATACCAGTAGATCTGTTGGTGATGGAAAGAACATATGAGAGAGAAGAAAACAAAAGATTAAGGTGAGCTGACATAAGACAGAAGACACCCCGGGATCGGAAGGGCAACAAAATTGTCGTTACCGATGAACTATTGGTACAAAATATCTTAGGTACCGTTATACATAAGTGTTTAGTACATTACTATAACAACCAATCATTCAATTTTACCGCGGAACAGATACTATCACGTTATTACGTTTTGTTTTTAATTTCTGAAAGTTGTCCAATCAAAAATTACTCGACCTTATATTTTCTGGAAAGGACATATGAGAGAGAGGCAAACGCAAGAGCAGGGAGTGCTGTGATAAGACAGAACACACTCTAGGATTGGTAGGACGAATGGTATCAGGAGGGGGAAACTGCAACATTGACGAGAAAACCGATATCGATCTACACCCTTGGATCTCAAGAAAGTATGAGGGGTTGGGTATTGTCTGGCTTATCTCCTAACGAGACATAGATGCTTTCAGGCTTATCTATAACTCATGAAGCGCCGGATGAGGCAGTGACAGGCAGCTGTATAGCGCAGATGCTGACACTACAGATCACAAGCTTTTGCACTTCCAAGGATAGGAAAGAAAAGACAGATATACACACTGGAAATCAGCGCAGATCTAGCAACTGCTAAAAATATTAAGCACATGTTAGTAAAATGCATACTAGAAATAAAAGAAGAGGAAAGTAAAAGACGAAGAAACTACGAAAGACCAACAGTAAACATTGGATAACGAGAGTACGACGAAATTTACCTTCCTAGATTGTCATACCCTTTTGTTACCATGCATATGAAGCCACGGTTACTTCATCGCCATCCAAACACCTCCAGAATACGACGTGGACTTCTTTCTCAAGAATCAGCAACACTGCGTAGATAGGAATTGCGTTAAATTGCGTTAAATCAATCTTCTATTAACTTTGCGATATTACGAACACATAAAGAAGTCTGAGACTCTATGGTCAAATACAATGTTGGGTTTTGACGACCGATTATGTATGAACCATTCCAAAAGCCACTAACGAAAACATAAATTCGTTGTTTTTGTGTTTTCATTGATATACCACAATACTCACATGTTTTAGTAGAGAAGCACAAGTCCAGATATCGGCTATTGTATACATCATCAAGTAACTGATGCCAAAAACATAAGGAATAATGACTGACGAATAATAGATTAAAATTCTATACTGTGTTGATACAATTAAAATTAAAATATTTCCTATATATATCACCAGAGGAACCGAGTACCTTCTATTAAAGACTGCTACTGTTTCCGCAATCTCCAAAGAAATTTTGCAAAGGTTGTCGTAGCAATCAATTGTAACTAGGTTCTGTGCAGAGCTAGTTCTGATGATTTTAATGCAATCTTCTAAGCATCTTATACGATATGAGATTCGATATGTCCAGCTCTGAATCGTACTACATAAATAACATTTGCATACGGTTACTATTATGAATAGCAAGGCACCCCATTCGTCAACATGGCCGATTACTGAAAAGAATAACGCAAAGAGGAAAATAATGAATACTGTGTTAACACACGACCAAATAGTGATGCAGCGGTTAACACGTTTACTGTCTATTGCCATTTTTAGGCTCTGTAAGTTCTTATCAACACGTCTGAGATGATGGCTAATTTGATATCTTCTTGAAGGAGTAATCATGTTGCTAGTGATTACTATTATTATATTCAAAATATCAGCGTTTAATTGCAGCAGCAGAACGTAATAAAGAAGTTCGTTCCGAAACATTTTTGACTTGTGATATTTCCAGCTTACGCCGATTACTACAATTAAAATCGCAATAGAAGCTACTATTTCCATTATTTTATATTTCTGCGTTAGGTTTGTCATTTCTAAATATTTATCGAACCTGTAAGAAATATGACTTGCCGCAGACGAATCACTGGCTTTAAATCTATCTTGAAAATGATGCAAATTGACACGAAAAACAAAAACTGCTCAAATACTTAATGAGATTGTATGCGGAAGTTATAAATGAAATTATAAACTAGATAGAGTGTTATCTCTGCTGAGCAGTGTTGCCACTATGTCGTATTGAATTAAAATAATTACATAGATAACATTCATGCTGTTTATTGGGAATTTCGTCGGTGTGAAGCAATTTACTCGAACTTGGTCGTTTTTCAGTTTTACTAAAACGATAAGTTTTCCTTATTTATTATTAATTGTAATTGTGTATTGTTTTTCGAAACGTTCGATTTTTAATTATTTCAATTTTAGGAGATGCCGCAATAACCAATAAACATAATGAATTATATCACATCACAAAGAGGTTTCAGAGATTATACTCAATATTGTTTAGCAACGGTTGCTAAGGTCCGACTAGTACACATTGCTGCTACCAACTATTTAATCAAGCAAATACTGTTTTTTCCAATTTAATTGTAATGGTCGTATGATAGTTTATCTTTGTTCAGAAGGGCATTCTAAGTGACTTGCTTAAATTTAAATAGTTGAGAATTGTTCAACCAATCTATTCGAACTACGTTGACCATACTTGATTTGGGATAATTTTAGAAAATATATGTAACATTTAGTTTCTAACTTGTAAATGTTGCGGCCTACTTCATGGTATAAGTCGCATTTCTTGATCAATGTTTTTAGGTCGAGCTGCAATATCTTGATTCAATCAGCAATTGTAAATATATTTTCATGTGTACGTAGTGCCTTTACTGAATTAACAAAATAAGCAAAATGGCGTAGAAGTTGGACTTGAAATAATGTGTAAATACTGAACTTGTATGTGATTAATCTTAATAGTTATATCATCCGCTGTGTTCGTTTTCGATGTGAGCTAGCGTAGCCCACAATTGCCATTACAAGAGGAGAATCCAACCGCTTTCTGCTGACAATAATTTATGGCCGTGATATTTCAGTATTGTTGTTTATTCAAGGCGCTTTCTGCTAATTTTCAGGTGTGGTTAAGGCTGCCAAAATTTGCCGTCGTGGTTTGCACCGCGATACGCAATTGCGCCTCTTTTTTGTATGCAGTTAAGGCGCCTTTCGCGCTTTTCCACGCCTGATTGAGTAGTCCCTACAATTTCCTATAACTAACCGTCTTTTAAAACGACCCCCTGGAACGAAGATTTCCATTTAATCAAATCGAAAATTGAACGTCCTGTACAGATATAATTTTTTATCCGGGGGGTACTTTGTTCGGGGGACACAAATCAGGATATATTATCTAAATAAGGAATTGAAATTTGTTTTACTTTCTGTTTTGAGGAATTTCTTTCATTTATAACTTTGCTATTTGTAAAAATAAACTTATCATAAAAGGATAGAAATGATCCTGTCTAAGCCGTGCAAGCGTACATTTCAAAACATCTGCTAGTCTCGAAGATTTTCAGCGTCAGCTCGGTATATGTGTTTTGTTTGCAACTACCGAGATCCAGTAAAATTCATAAATAGAAAGAATAAGCTGTGCGAGTGGAAGTAGGCGAGAGTGATCGAATTTACCCCGACCCTTCCGCCAAGAGTCAGACTTGGACACATCTGGCAATGTGCTGACCCTGGCGCGATTAGTAAGCTTCTTCTTCCGATTCTTCCAGAGAAGCGTGGCTTCATTCCAAAAAATTCGGTCTCCAACTATAGTACAGAGTACAGAGCGCGAGTGGTTGTGTGTGGGCGCCGTGATTCCGACGCCTATTGTCGCCCCCTGATTCCCACAGTTGCATAACGCGGTGACCAATTAGCGCCCACGCGCCCCTCAGGCACATTTTTGTACATCATTTGTACTGGTATAACCGGGTTTAGATAAGCGACAGCGTTAGTGCTATTAACCTGTTGTCAGTGCGCTGTTTAGGCACGTGCACTGGCTTGTATTCTTACAATTATTATGCTGTTGTTAAGACAGTGGGTGCGAGCCCCTCAGGTATGCCCGAGTGCTAACTGGAACAGCCCAGTTTCGCCCAGTGTATTCATATTAACGTCAGCGCGTCTTGTTGTCCTGATGACGCTCCTGGAATTTAACCTAGTTAGTAATAATTAGCTCTCCCATTAACCTCTAAATTCTTAGAAAACCGTGTAAATTCAACTGTGTTGCATTTTTCTCAGATCAATAGACCTCATTTGTTTACTGTTATCTGTGCGTTTTCTTTAACTGCTGTTCTATGTACATGAATTGTTTTGGTGTGCTTTTGCCATTCGTAGCAGCATATATTTATGTTTTGTACAGCGAGACCTGCAAGCGGCAGGTAAGTTCCAGCGCTGTGGCAGTCGATACACGAGAGCGTCAAAGCAATTATTCTGCAATCTCTTTGACCTTCGAACTTCTACAAGAGGGTTGTAGTACAATGGAAGTTCGTGGCGCCCGCTTTAATAACATTGTACCGCCTTTGTGGCAACACTCTGTATATGTGACCACGCTTGTCCCTCAAGTTTCGTCACATTATAAGAACTCCGTTCATCTCACTGAGCGCTTTAGCCGCAGGTTTAGCTTGTTTATGTGCGATTTTGGGCAGGCAGTGCAATTCCCCGAATGTTACTTGTGCCATCGGCACCCTCTCCCTATGAGATTTCGTAAAATCGATTTAATACTGTAACACCAGGAAAATTCAGTTGAATAGTAGAAAATGAACTAGACGAGCAACTAAGTGAACATGTTATCAGAGAAACGAAGCACATAAATTATAAATTGTGGTGTATGAATCACCACTGCGTAAACTTAAGATTTTTTAAGGGTAGCAGGTAGTTTTGTAAGCATTCGGGTGCTGTCTTTAGCACGCTACAGTCGGTCGCAAAATCATGCCATTGTATTGTTATGCGTAATGAATAATTAACGAGTTTATCAAAGAACTTAGTTGAATTATTACTACAACGTAAAGAAGCAACAAAAATAACACAAGTATACCACCGAAGAGTTAACGGAAGCGTTTGTAATGCTGTCCTCGGAAAGAAGGGAACTCGGGCAATGCAACGAGAAACACCCTGGTGGAACGAGGAAATATATAAACTCCGTTGCAAGTGCCTAAAACCAAGAAGAAAGGCAATTAGACTAAATAGGAGCCGTAACACTGACCAAGGCAATGGGGAAGTAGCCCAGAAAGATTTAAAGAGTGCAAACTAGAGCTAACAAAATACTAAAAATTAAGAATCATCGTGGAAAGTATGTGAACAAGTAGCTGAAAACCTATAGGGAGCTGGCTACAAAATTTTTACAGCAAAATGAGAGCTATGTTCTCCCTTAAGACTCACAGACGACCCACAGATAAACGTGGCATTGGAATTATTTTCCAGATATGGAATAATCGAGCAGCATAAATTTAAATCAATAATGAGAAAATGCCACCCTTCACTGATTAAGGAGCAAGATCAATCAAAACGGGGAAGTCAACAGTCTCTTCAGAGCTGGTAAATAGAGAGCTTTACACAAAAAGAAATACACCATAATAAAAAAGCGAATCTTCTCCAAGGAAAGAAAGTACGGAAAGCTGGTCCTGCTCGAAAAACCTACAAAGGTGAGGACAGAAGAAGCTTACACACCTTTGTGCTTGGTGAACTACTAGAGCAACTAATTAATAAACGGCTTATGGAAGACACCGAATCGAAAGAGGACCCCGCAGAAACCCAGTACGGTGGCAGAAAGTGATTCAACTCTGTCTCCTGGCACGGAATTATAAACGAGGTGAGGCGTAGACGAGTGGCACCATAGTTGATTAGGCTAATCTGCAGGTATCTGGAATACAGGAAGATCCTAACCGAACAGGATATTAAAATGAAAATGGCATGTGGTGTACCACAGTGCTCAGAACTGGGGCCGATGTTTTGGAACATTTATTACTAAAGCGTCCTGAAGAATGATTTGTCAGAAGTAGTGGTGCTGTTAGGGTATGCAGACAACCTTCAATCCGTGGTGAGAACTAAGCGGACATATATGGAGGGATATAATGGGCAATAAGAAGGATTAAAATCTGGATGGACAAAAAGTGCCTTCAACTTACTCAGCCTAAAGCGAAGTTAGTAGTGCTGGTGGGACGAAACATTTTGAAATTTATCACGCTCAAAGGTTGAGGTTTGCTGATAAAAAACCAACGATGTAATAAATACCTGGAACTAAGCTGGAAACGAACATGGGCTTCCATCTTCCACGTACGAACGTTGTCGGACGAAGCACAAAAGGCGGCGACGACATAATGCCGCCTCATGCTAAATTTAGTAAGACCGAGTGTCGAACGAAGAAGAGTAATAAGCACGACCGTAAACTCCATAATATTGTACGTAGCTCTGGTATGGGGAGGAAGCAAATATAGGAAGCTAATTGAGAACACCCAGAGAATAATGGCAATCCGAATCGCCAGCGCCTATAGCACATTATCTACGAAGGCAATCCATGCTGTAGCTGTTGGTAATGGAAAGAACATACCGGAGAGAGGAAAACACAAGATTAAGGTGAGCCGAAATAAGGCAGAAGACACTTCGTAATTGGCAAGACAGTCATTACCTATGGAATTACTAAAAAAAAAAAATATTGCTGAAGTCTGTGGTTTGAAAATGTCGCACATTCGTTAAAACCCTGATCACACAAATATTTAACAACTGCTAAATACGTATTTCGACAACCAACCTGTCATTATCAGTAGCTACGAAAAACTTACCCAGCAAAAAGGCAACGATATACTCGTGACCAAATCACAAGTGGAAGTGGTCGATGTCCGCTCATCTATTTATACCGTATGACCCGGAGGGCGTGGAGTGGCCGAGGGCCAATAAACATGGCCGACGGTCAATGTAACTTCAACAAATTATACAAGTTGGAGGATGGTATTAGTCCACCATCTTTGTTCAAAAGTTTATTATCTCGGTTCTTAAAAATGGCCAAGCTTTCAAAAGAATTTAGTTGTTTTGTTGAAGTTAACGCCTTTAGAATTTTTAGGTCATCCCCTTTTATACTATGACCCGTTTCGTAAATATGTTGGGCAATACTCGATCTATCGAATCTTTTGAATCTAAAATGAGCTAAATGGTTTTTAAGCCTGGTACCAAAATTACGACGTGGTTGCCCAATATATCGAGAGATCCAAAAAAAAACTGTTCCTGAGCGGGCTGTGGAAATTCAACGTATGAATAATATGTTGGTGACACTGTACGTCAATGTCAAATTCGAGGTTAGCAGGTTAGGATTTGCGTCATTTTGTGTCATAACTGACGGAAAACCTAACCTGATAACCTCGAATTTGACATTGACGTACAGTGTCACCAACATATTATTCATACGTTGAATTTCCACAGCCCGCTGAGGAACAGTTTTTTTTGGATCTCTCGATATTTAGAATCACAATGGGAACATTTAATTTCGTAAATTCCAGATCTCTCTTAAGTCATCAGTTTGTCTTTTGGATTTCCCAACAAATTTCTAATATTGTTGTTCGAACCATGCACAACTTTATGGCCCGATTCTTTAAAAAGCTTTGCTAGGCCCTCTGAAGGACTCAAGTACATCAAAATTCCGTTTCACCCGGCTACAAATATTTTAACACCCAGAAGTGCATCAGCATTGTCTTTTTTCAAAGATTCTTGTAACTTGAAGTACGTGCTACACTTCTTTTTTTTTATTGGTTATACGCAAATTAACAATCAGAACGTAATAAAATAATACAATGTTCTATGAGCTAATGTGATGATATTTGACGTGAAGGGGAATCCATCCAGCGATGTTATCCCGTTTCAGTAGAGTTACACTCCTTTAAGATCACTGGGCCATTTCTTTCGTGTTAATCTTCTTGGTGGGGGATCCTGATGAAGGTTGGATGCAAGGGTGTTGGGATGGACTTGTAGCCGTGTAAAGTGGGTGTTGCTTTGTTTGGTACGCTCTTCTTCTACCGTTGTGACTTGTAGGTCCGTATGCAAGGTCAAGTTGCTGACATACCACGGAGCATTAGCTAGCAATCTGATGGTTTTGGATTGTAGTCGTTGGATAATGTTAACATTGGACTTACAAGAGCAACCCCAGAGCTCAATTCCGTAAGTCCATATGGGTTTGATTATTGTTTTGTAAAGCAGAATCTTGTTTTCGATGGATAGACACAACTTTTTGCCAAGGGACCAGTACATTTTCTTGATTCGCAGATCAATCTCTTTTCGCTTTTTCAATATATGAGGCTTCCAGATGAGTCGTCGGTCTAAATGAAGACCTAAGTAACGGGCTTCTGTTGCTTGTGGAATGGGTATGTTGTTCAGAAAGACTGGGGGGCAGTCGGTGTGATTTAGAGTGAAGGTAACGTGAGTGCTTTTTGTTTCATTGACCTTGATTCTCCATTTGGCAAGCCAGGTCTGGAAAAAAGTTAGGTGGGTTTGTAGAATAGAGGATGCTATTTGAGGATTGGTATGACTGGAAAGGAGGACAGTGTCATCTGCGTATGTGCCTAAGTGTGTATCATTTGTTGTGCGAACATCCGAGCTATATAGTAGATAGAGAAGCGGGCCAAGGACACTGCCTTGAGGCACACCTGAGGTGATTGGTCGGAGATCAGAATATTGTTGGCCATATTTGATTTGGAAGTAGCGATCATTCAAGTACGATTGTAGCAAAAGGTAGTATTCATTTGGAAGTAATTTTTTAATTTTATATAACAGGCCGTTATGCCAAACCTTGTCAAATGCCTGTTTAATATCTACGAAAACTGCAGAGCAGTAGGATTTGGCGTCAAAGGTCGCATTGATGATGTTTACAAGTCGATGACATTGCTGAATCGTGGAATGATACCGCCTAAATCCAAACTGATGGTCTGGTATGCAGTTTTCCAATATGTCGCTATCATATAATCTTTTGACTATAAGTTTTTCTAAGAGTTTAGAGAGTAGTGGCAGTAGACTTATTGGACGGTAAGAGGCAAAATCTTCAGCAGGTTTGCCAGGTTTTAATATCAGAATAATTTGTGCAAATTTTAACGATGATGGCCAATATTGGCATCTCAATATGGAGTTGAACAGGTTTCGTAAGAACGTTATACTGCTTTTGGGCAATTCAGTAAGCACCTTGGCCGTAATTAGGTTGTACCCAGGGGCTTTGTTATTGTTTAGATGACGAATTTCATCAAACACCTCAGTATAGGTGAAGTTTCTGATGGGCAGCGACATTTGTAGTGGCGCCTGAAGGAAGTCTTGGATCTCAGCATCGGGTGCAGTAGAGTAGGGAGTGAAGACTTGGGCAAAGTGCTGGGCGAAGAGATCTGCTTTTTCTTGGTCTGTCTTAGCCCAGTCATTATTTCGTTTTCTTAAAGGTGGATTAACAGCCCGTGGTCTTTTATTAGCTTTAGAGACCTTCCAGATACTGTGGTCGGCTCGGGACAGTGAAGTTAGGTAGTGTTGAAAGGTTTCTTGCTTGTGTAGTTTGAGTTTATTCTTGAGGTTATTGGTTAGTCTATTACATATCGTTTTATCAGCAGCGTTTCGAGTCCTGTGCCATTTAGATCTTGCCCTCCTCTTTTGCTTGATGAGTTTAAGGATTTCATTGGGAATATTTCCATCCTTTCGTAACGCAGTTAGAAGTTTGGGCGTAGCCTTCCAGGCTGCAGATTGGACAGTAGTAATAAAGTGTTCTGTGGCTGCCTCTATATCATGAGGAGTACGTAGGTTGATGCTGGTTTGGAGATTTTCTTGCAAAAGTCTTCTGTATTCGTCCCAATCAGTTTTTTGTTATATAGGGATGGTTTAGGTTGTCTTTTAATAATTGTTGTGCTAATTGTAGCAATGACCGGTGTATGATCGGATGATAGATCATGGCTACTGACTATATCTGTATAAGTAGAAGAAATACCGTGGGTGATAAAGAAGTCCAGTAAATCAGGTACCTTATTTAGATCCGTGGGCCAGTATGTGGGCTCTCCAGTGGATAGGTAGCCATAGTTTTCTTCGCGGATGAGTTCATATAACACCTTCTTACAAACTCGAACCACAACATCAAACATGTTCCAACAACGACTTCATCAAATTTACCCAGCCTCCCCTAATCCTCACAACCCAAGAACATATAGTCAGGCCGTGCAAGGAAATACAAATACTACGCAAGCGCAGCCCCACGACGTAACCCTACAAACATTTCTAGAAGACTTTAAAGCTATGTTTTCACAACTAATGCAACAAAACAACATGGTAATAAACATGTTGTCCACAGTCATAAGTAAACTTGTAAGATAATGGCTAACTCACTCCGTATATCACTATGGAATGCTAATGGCATCCTGTCAAAAATATATGAAATTGAACCATTTTTAAAGCTAAATAATATAGATATCCTATTTATATCAGAGACACACTTTACAGAAAGACGTGCTCCACTGTGCATAATCTGGAACCAGACAGAGCCCTTTCCATGAACAACATAAAGCACTTTTATAAATTAATGTGAGTTTCGATCTAGCCAGACAGATCTTCATGAAACCATGAAAATCTTGCTACTCCACATATATCTCTATATCAACAAGCGGCGCTCAACACTTTTCGGGATATTTTTATATTAGACTGCCTTCCCCCCTCTTGATAAGTATATATTTTTGCTTCTACTGTAACTACATAACTGATGAAATAATGGCATTGCAAGCGCTTATTGATAAATGACAATGCGAAGCATCGCAAATAAGTCCCAAGTATATAGGTAACAGCAATGCAGCTATTAAAAATCTGGTGTGATACACTCACACAACTTCCTTTTACAGTGTTCTTATAATTAGTCAAAAATTTCATTTTTAATTTTTAGCCATTTGTCAAAAATTTTCAAAAATTACATATACTACAAAAACGGTACAAAATAGAGCGTTAGTTGAAGAGACAAATTTTCTTTAGAATTTTAAGGTAAATTCAAAAATGTAATAATATACCGGGTGTTTTATTTAAAATAGAAGTTAATAAAAAAAATAGAAAAAAAAACAAAAGAAACCTACTTTAGAAGTATTCAAATGGAAAATCACCTATTTCACATCAATACACATTAAAAATGTAGTAAAAATGTAAAGTTTAAAAAAAATCGTTAGAACCGTTTTTGAAAAAATCGAAAAAAACTGAAAAATCACAAGAGTAAACACCTACTTCCGGTTATGCGATTTTCTTCAAAAGCTTGCTGTCTCATCTACATAGTACACAAAACTTATATATGAAGTTTCAACGCCATACCTCTTTTCGTTTTTGAGATATCCTGTTCACAGGCACACAGACAGACAGACCAATGAAAAAAAATATGTTTTTTGGGATCAGGGGACTCTAAAACGTGAAGATCTGTTGAAAACTCAATTTCGAATTTTTGGGGTGAATCCAATACTTCCTTTATAGTAAAAGGAAGTAATAAATGTAAAGCTATCTCATGTTCACAGTTTATTATTAAGTAACTGGAGGGAACTGTTATTAATCTACAATGCATTCAATTCTTGACTTGAGAACAGGTAATACATTACATTAGTCGACTATGATCTGCAAATATTTA
This sequence comes from Agriotes lineatus, assembly GCA_940337035.1. NCBI lineage: Eukaryota > Metazoa > Arthropoda > Insecta > Coleoptera > Elateridae > Agriotes > Agriotes lineatus. The sequence continues at coordinate 515,827 of CALNHX010000026.1, forward strand.
AATACACCTAGAAAGGAATAACATTTTTTGGGAAGGTATATATTTCAAATAAAGATACAGATGTGTCGTGAAACTTATATGAACACACAATTATTACTTTTACAATTCAAATTTCATCTTAAATGCACATCATACAATTAACTTCTGGAAGCTCGAGATCGAACTGCACAAGAATAATTAAATAGGTAGTTACTGCACCAATCATCTGAAAAAAATATATACACAGTGTAATACTTTAGCGTATATTGAGTTTCGTGTTACGAAATGTTTGTTATAAACGAGTAATACATATTTAAATGGTTAAAGATATTTAACTCAAAATGTTAAAGAAATTTAAGCGTTTATACACCTATACAATTTCTATACCATTATTAGTATGACAGAGAACTTTACGTAACAAACTACTTCTGGGGTTATCAGTATCATTATTAAGGTCGAAGAACTCACTGTTTCGCCCACTTTTGTATGGAGCTTTATTAGGAGAAACGCAAAAGAGCACTGTAACCCAACGTTTTAACGATGGGAAGGAAAAGACGATAATTTATAGGCAAGTGTCGTCGCGGTGACGGTGGGCGGAGTTCATAAATTAGCGCTTTCCACACAGAACGAAAGGGAAAGCAGACAAATTCCAGAGTCCATTGAGAGTTACAAACACTCTAATAATCTCAATCCGGGACGAGGGCTTTCCCCTTCCTTCTATGTGGAAAGCGCTAATATCTAAACGCGACGGCAGTTGCCTATAAATTCTTGCATTCTCTTGCCGATCGTTAGAAGAGTTTCGAGTCGGGCGTGGTTTACATGTTGAGTTACTGTGATCTTTAATCCCTTCCCTTGCAAAAGAATTTGGCCTCTGGTATGGTTTCCACGTTGAGTTACCGTGCTCTTATGTTTCTCTCCTGATCAAGTTCCTTACGAAAGTGGGTGAAACGTTGATTTCTTTAACCTCAATAACGACACGGCCGAATTCTGAAAGTCGTTTGTTACGTAATGACAATGGCCGTGGAAGTCTCCGAAATCATGGTACAGAGCCCTTTGTTGAACTATAAAAAGTTGCATCTACATCCAGACTCTGCCGAATTATATAAATACATTTCAGGCTATAGAAGTTTCTGATCTTATCACTTTATATACATATTGTGTCTACTGGTTTGATGTACGACAATTTTTTTAAATAAAAGTATCATTATTGTAGTCTTATATATACTTCGGAAGGTAATTTTTTAGAAGTTTTAAAACGCCTATCGATTTGATTTGAATCGAAAGCGTTCAGGAGATTGGAAAAACAATCATCACAAAAGTAGTTTATTGTCGTGAACCCTTCTTACCGTAAATATTAAGGGCAAATCAATAGTAAAGAAGCCTCCAGCTGTAATTCTAACGTCGTCGTGCAGTAGTTGCAGAGAAAATGCGTTGACCTATTAACAGAGACTTTGCTATAAATGTAAATTTTAAGTAGTAAACCAAGTACCTCTCTCTTCAAATCGGGATCTCTACACTCCATCATTAATTTCCACACTTCCCGCTTTAACGATTTTGCCTAAAAATAGCAGTTTTAATAGATAAATAAAATAGAAGGCTATAGATAAATATTAAAATCTACATACATACACCGTAGTCAACTTATTGTAATAGACGTACTTCGCATTTCAATGTTTTATAAAAAATAAAGTCAGAAAACATGAGCAAAACATTAGGAAAATATTTAAAAAGTATGTAGAAGGTATTGAATTGGCATTTACAAAATGTTTTGTCAAGTTGCTTTATCAAGAAAACTTAGAATTGGTGTTATTGTGGAGCACCAAAAGATACAATTACTTGGTTTATTGTAGTATTTTGGGTACCGCAAGATCACTTTTATTTTTAGAAGAAGTCATTACAACGATTAAATGAAAGATATGAAGCCGGCCATCTACATCTCTCGCCGGTAATATTTGTTTTTACAGTTAAAGTCTAAGCCTAAACTGGATGGGCATTTTGAATTTTAATTTAGTATGTGCTGCGATAAATACAAGTCCAAGTTTGTTTGGGGGACGAGCGAATATTTCAACCCCTAAGCATCTTTCGTTGGCGTTTAAAATTTAATATTAGTCGCACGCCATCTTCAACGGGCAGCGCCCATGCTGCGACGCCAGAAGTGCATTATGCGAATTTATCCAAACGCAAATTATATAAAAGCGGCGTGACGGCTGCTGTAAATCGTTTGCTGCACACAGTTTTAAAGTGCAGCGAACATAAGCTTACGAATTAAGGGAACGCAACTTTACGGTGTACCGGTGAGTACATAATATTGTGTCATATTTCAAAGGACATTTAAAGCATCAAAGAGACACTTTGAGTATGCCGCGTGTAACGCCCCGTTTTACGAGCGCGTTTAATAATTATTAACTACTTTTGGACCACGATATATGCCAATTGAGGCAGGTATAAACTACCATTATCTCGTTGGAGCGTGTGGTTGGCGATAACAGCCGCTTGTTTTCCTGGCTCGAACGCGTCGATTTTAGCGAGGGCTTTCCTTTTCGATTTTGCTAGCAGACAAAGCAGTCATCTTTTGTTTTAATTGACAGCGCCGCAAGGGATGATGCTAGTCAAAGCAGTCTGCACAGATTTAACTAATGAAAGATCACTTTAGTGATAATCCGCGAACCGCCGTTCTCCAGCTTTAGGTGAGATTTATTCTGGCTTAGTTTTTTCCTTTACTAACTTCCGTGTATTGGTGTTTAGGCGGAAAAGAAGGGCAAGCAAAGTGCCAACAAAAGGATAGACTAGGGGCTAAGCACTCGCAGAGCGTAAATCGCGACACCTGCGGCGCAATTTTTTAACAAATTGGGGTCCCGATAATGTCTTCGAATTAACTGGCGTCGAGGTCCGACTTATGAGACGTGCAGAGGTCAATCAGTATCTACAAGGATTCTCCCATCACGATATTGCGGCGCACTACACACCCAAGATGCGACCTGCTTGTGTATTATGTAAGTACAACCTAATTCAGCGTTTTTATCGTACTGGCGGATTGCCGCATAAAGAAAATAACAGCTAACTTAAGGCCTTAGGTGTTTACAACTGTTACGTACGCGATCATATTTTTTTAAAATTGCAATTGACGCTTATTGCGTGAATCCTAATTAATCTCAATTGCTGAATTTGTATGTACTCCTTATTTGTGCAGACGCAAATGCCAGAGTAGCGTTCCGCACAGTTGTGATTTTATTGTAATTAATTCCTTTGCACTTATCATAAATTGGTTACTTGCCTTATGAAATTATTTAAGTCAATAATCTAGTATAGTTGTTTGACAATTATCAGCCATTAGGCTACAGTGGTATTGCACTTGTTGCTAGTAAATAATTAATTGAGTAAATGTCCCCACGCTAACAATTTGTTTTATTAATATATTTTTCTACCACGTTCCTGACTGCACGATTGAAATGTCAACAGCATAAGCGCCAAAGGTAGGTGGTGGGTTTACTAGCTGAATTCGTATCGGTTGTGAAGACAACCAGGCGCCCTAATTTTTTTGAATGTTGTAAGTAGTTTTTGTGGAAGCCGAAAGGATCTGAACCTATTCCTTGCTCACGCTACAAATCTATCGAAGATATCTGAGCTAGTCCCGGCCGTGTGCGCCCTTATTCAAAGGGGTGGGACACGAAGATGGCGCCCAATCGTCAGGGCCTAATTTAGGAACGTTTTTAGAAGTGTTGTTTGAATTTGGGCAATGAGGTTGGCGAATTAACTTCTTTGGTCATCATTAACTAGTAGGCTAGGGCAGATAGGTTAATTAGACACGATAAGGCTTAAGGATCTAGCGAACAATCTGCTACCTATTTTTAGTGTTAATTATAGATGGAAAAAATTATTTATCAGTAGTAGCATAGGCATTTGCATTTTAAATTCTTTAACTGGCATCATGTTGCGTGTAAATTGTTTGCTTTCGGACGAATTAGATTGGGAATTATTATCGCGAAATGTTGACCCTGCAGGTCGTAAGGTTGAAGATAAACGAAAGTTACTTCGAGCTCAAATAAATTTGGAAAAATGTGAGCCTGCCCGCGTTTTACAATATGCAGACGTTGCATTTGATGTGCCTACCGAATTAGAAAGTTGCAAAATTAAGCTGTCGGAGTTAGCGAATTTGATTGGAAATTTTGAAAATAAACCGCAGACGTCGGAATTTAATCGTTTAGAAACTAGATTAGGACATGTATTACGCCGCGTAAATTATTTATCTGGCAAAACCAATGAAACGACTAAGTTAGAATGGCAGACAGTACGTGATAGGTGTTTAGAGCTATTTGAATCGTTATCTGAAGTAGGAGAAAGCGACGTCATGCAACAGAACGATTTACTTTTACTGCTGGAGCAATCGCAATTAGCAAACATTTCTGCTGGGGGTGAAATAGCGAGTAATGTTCCACTAGAGAGGGAAAATAAATGTAATTTAGAAACCACGATAGCTGCTTCGGTTCCCATTCATGAAGGTTTGCCTTCAGCAAGCAATTTTCCTGGAGCTCCTTCTCGGTACACGACTTCAAGCAGGGATGGTCTAGCTAATTATGGTCTTGCTTATACTACAGCCGTAAGTGCGTCGGCACAACCGCGGTTTAGCGTAAGTGAAATGATTCACAGCTCACCAGATCCTCCTTCTCGTCCGGTCGAATTTGAAGCGACAGTGGCAGCTGATCAATTCGCGTCAAGGCTGAAAGATTTAAACTTAGCGGACCCTGTATATCATGCGGTTCCGTCTAGTCGTTCAGTAAGTGTGTCCAAATGGAACCTTAAATTTAGCGGAAATACAGCGACACAAGGTGTTAGCTCATTTTTGGAAAGGGTTGAAGAACTTCGAGTAGCTCGCCATTTATCTTTCGATCAGTTGTTTAGAGAGGCGGTAGATTTATTTGACGATCAAGCGCTCATTTGGTTTCGATCGATTCGAAATAAGATTAATAATTGGCAGGATTTAGTAGGTCTTCTTCGCAGACATTATCAACCAAGCGATTATGATGATGTCTTATGGAATGAAATTAGAGCGCGTAATCAAGGAGCAGACAAACGCCCTCATATTTACATAGCGGTTATGCTAAATTTATTTAATCGGTTAAGTAAAACTCCATCAGCGGAGACGCAGCTTAAATACATTCGTCAAAATTTACAACCTTACTATTCCAATCATTTAGTGTTAGCTCGGATTCCTAATGTTGACGTATTAATAGAATTTTGTCGCGAGTTAGAAGAAACCAAGGACAGAAATAAAAAATTTAGACAAAACTTTACAACGGGTAAGACTCCATTGGAGCCGGATCTGGGTTATAGACCCACTAATAACGTGAAGCGTCAGGTAAATGCTATATCCAGAAATAAAAATAGTACATTCGACTCATCCCTCTCGCGTTCCTTAACATTTAGAGGTAAATCGTTTGTAAGGGTAAACCAAAATTTAATTTGCTGGAATTGTAGACAACCAGGGTATACGTATCATAGATGCGAGGCAGAGCGTACTTTTTTCTGTTATGTATGTGGAACCCCGGACACAAGCTTCTCAAATTGTTCAAAATGTAAACAACGGTTACCAAAAAAACGAATGAAGACTGGTTTCGTTCCCAGCCAACGAACAATCAGTCGTAAACCATTAGTGGCTGATGATTGGGATAAATGGTTAGGCCATGTTAAAACTTTTCATCATACGTCCCGGTTGAACTCTGTTTTTTATCACCGCCAATTAGATAATCGTCCTTTCGTATTAGTAAACATTCTAGGTACTAGTATCCTTGCTCTTTTAGACTCAGGCGCTAATCAGTCAGTAATAGGGAGTCAAGGATTATTTTTGTTAAATAAGCATCTCAAAATGCGCGGATCGCCTGCAGAGATGCAACTTCAAACAGCAGATGACGCGTATCAAAATATTTCCGGAATAGTAGAACTTCCTGTAACAATAGACGGAACCACTAAAGCTATCAGTGTTCTGATATCTCCGGATATTTCAAATTCTTTAATTTTAGGAGCGGATTGCTGCTATATGTTTGGCCTTAAAACCAATTTCAAACATGATAGTTTTTCAGTGTCAAGTCTGAGTACTACTAGAAAATTTATACATAGTAAAAATGATCTCGATTTGGAACAGGTTAGGGAACTAGAAGTAGTTATCAATAAGTTTCAACAAATAAGTGGTCCAGGCTTAGGGCTTACTCCGTTGGTGAGTCATCACATCGATACAGGCGATGCGAAACCTATTAAGCAAAGGTATTATCAGATGTCCCCGGTTATGTTAGAAGCCGTTAATAAAGAGGTAGATAAAATGCTTGCGCTTAAGGTGATACGAGAACCTTCTTCACCATGGAACTCTCCTATCGTGATGGTTAAAAAAAAGATGGTAGCTTACGGTTCTGTTTTGATGGCCGACAATTGAACGCTGTTACTAAACGCGACGCCTATCCACTACCATACGTTAATGGAATCCTTGACCGTCTCAGAGACTCGGGATACCTGAGTTCTATAGACTTAAAAAAAGCTTTTTGGCAAATTCCTCTTTCGGACAGTAGTTGTGAGAAGACAGCCTTTACCGTGCCGGGACGAGGTTTGTTCGAATTCACAGTCTTACCCTTCGGCCTTAGTAACAGTCCACAAACCCTTCAAAGGTTAATGGATAATCTCCTGGGACCTCAGTTTCATAACTTATTTGTATATTTGGACGATATCATCATAACTTCTAGTACCTTTTCCGAACATATTTTAACATTAACTAAAGTTTACGAAAGATTGCGAGATGCGGGTTTGATAGTTAATATCGATAAGTGCGAGTTTTGTAAACCTTCTTTAGCGTACTTAGGGTTTCTAGTAGACAAGGATGGATTACGCACGGATCCTTCTAAGGTAGAGGCAATTGTGTCATTTCCTACGCCAAAAACGGTCACCGAGATTAAACGTTTCCTTGGCATGGCTAGTTGGTACCGTCGGTTTATTCAAAATTTCTCAACAGTTGTTTCTCCAATCTTAAGCCTTGTGAAAGGGAAAATTAAAAGCCAACGCGTTAAATGGAATAATGACGCCGAGCGATCCTTCCAACAGCTTAAAAGACTACTAGTTACCGCGCCTATATTGTCAAGTCCCGACTTCACGCGACCTTTCATTATTCAATGTGATGCGAGCGACGTAGGTTTGGGAGCAGTTTTACTCCAAGGCGAAAACGAAGATGAACGCGTCATCGCTTATGCAAGCCGCACTTTAACAAACCCTGAAAGGAACTATTCGACAACTGAGAAAGAGTGTCTAGCTTGTCTTTTTGGGATTGAGAAATATCGACCTTATGTAGAGCTCACGCGATTTAAAATAATCACTGATCATTATGCACTCCTTTGGTTACACAAACTACAATCGCCCAGTGGTAGGTTAGCGAGATGGACAGCCCGTATGGCACAGCATAGCTTTGATATAGAACACCGTAAAGGGAAATTTAATGTAGTTCCCGATACTCTGTCGCGTGCCCCGACTTCAGTAACACAGATTAGTTCCATGTCTTTTACAGCTCCTGACCATTGCCCATGGTATAAGCGCATGATTGAACGCGTGCAATCGTTTCCCGAACAATATCCTTCCTGGAGAGTTGAGCAGGATGTGCTTCATAAGTTCATTATATAAGTGATCCCTAAATCTAAGCGGAAAGAGTTACTTCAGCAGTATCATGACGAACCAACTTCGGGTCATTTAGGGTCGTTTAAGACGTATCAAAAATTGGCCGAAGTTTATTACTGGCCTCAGATGAAATCGGACATAGCTAATTATGTACGGTCATGTAATATTTGTCAAGCTAGTAAAGCTTTTTTACAACTTCGTCCTGGTTTCATGGGTCGCCAGAAGCGTGTGAAGTACCCTTTTCAGCTTATTTCCATTGACCTCGTGGGACCATTCCCTCGGTCTACAAAAGGTTATACCTCTTTGCTGGTAGTCACCGATTGGTTTACAAAATTTACGCAAATTCATCCCTTAAGGAAAGCAACGGCTTCCGCCATCGTCAAATTTTTAGAAAACGATGTATTTTTGATGTTTGGCGTGAACCAAATTATCATGTGTGACAATGGCCCTCAATTTGTAGGAGGACTTTTTCAAAAACTTATTGACCGCTATTGTGTTCAGAAAGTATGGTATAACGCCGCTTACCACCCTCAAGTGAATCCCGTAGAGCGTACTAATAGGGTTATTACTACCGCGATACGTTGCTACGTCAAAGAAAATCATAGACATTGGGATACGGAGATTTATAAAATAGCGCATGCGATTCGCAACGCAGTACACGAAGTTACTGGTTATACTCCGTCATTTTTGAATTTTGGTCGTACCATTCCGGTTCAAGGCGATTATTATGGTAAACTACAAGAGTTAGGAGTAGATGAGATCAGTGGCGTAACAAGACGGTTTGGCGCCGGTGTGCAAGAATAATTGATAGCCGTTGTAGACAAGAAGTTTCAGAAAAAAGAGAGGGGGGGTAATTTTTGGTCATGCAACACTTTAAATTTAAAATAAAATTAATAAGCTCTTTTCTTAACATAAAAGGTTACTTACTGCAATATAAAACACATTTAGGGCCGGTTTCAGAAAGCAATGTTAAGTCTGGTGTTAGCTAATGTCGTGTTAAAGTGAACAAAAACGAATCAAATCTCAAATGCTTATGGTAACTAATACATTAGTAAACAAAATTTGATGCGATTTTGTTCACTTTGACGCGACGTTAGCTAACACCAGACTTAAACACTGCTTTCTGCAACCGGCCCTTAGATGTTTCAATCTTTTATTAAATATAGCATAATAATAATAATAATAATAATAATCCATTATTCCCAATTGGAACATAGGGTATTCGTATATTCTCTACAGTTGTCATTTTCCTTTGCTCTTTGGCCCAGTTGTGCTTTAGTCTTTCCTGTCTCTTGTTTTACAGTTCTCCTCCACGTTTTTCGGGGGCGTCCTCTGTTTCTAAAACTCTAAAGTTTCCAATCAAAACTTTTCTGCAAATTTCAGTTTTATTTTTTCGCAACGTATGCCCTAACCATCCAATGACTGGCCACCTAACACCTATTTACAAACACCTGCAATTTCTGCTTTACCAGTTCTGTAACCGTCCACGATTCCGACCCATAAAGTAGAACAGATTTTACCATTACATCAAATACTTGAAAAATATAACATGAAACATAAAAATACATAGGAAAATACAAATTTAAATAATTCTCAAGAAAAATAAGATATCGATGGGGCCACAATTATATATAACAGCAATGAGATAACATGAACAAGAAAATAACACATATTGCTTGAGTAAGAAAGATATAAACATAGTAGCAAATATACGAGTAGGCTTGACGCTCACTTTAATTATGACATATGTCAACTAATTGTGCCTACTAAAGTAATTTTGTTCTCTTTCTTACTCAAGCATTCTATTTTGTGGTTAATGTTATCTTATTGCTGTTATATATAATTATGGCCCCATCCGTTTATCTTTATACATGTAACTAGAACGCGCGTAGCCAGCCTACGTCTGGCTGCGTGTGGCGGCGCCACGTGCTTACGGTCGGCATGTGCGCTTACAGAAACCTGCGCTTATAGAAACCTATATAGCAAGCCCGCGTGCTGTAGTAGTATGCAGGCCCTTCATGCTGCGTGTGCCGGCGCCACTTGTGCTTACGGTCTGGACGGCCGGCGGCATCGGCTCTTATAATATAAGATTCTTCTGTACGTGTGTACGTGACTGAACTCCTCCTAAACGGCTGGACCGATTTTGATAAAAAAATTTGTGTGTGTTTGAGAGGGTCCTTGGATGGTATAGATTCACAATTGGATCCGGTAGGTGGAAGTGCAATCGGGTTCTAGGATTTTTTAAAATTTTTTGACGAATTTATTTTTTTAATTTTTTAAGATTTCTCGCATATCAGAACATATAACTCCAAAATTTCACCCCCCTCCCACCACACTCCAATATTTTTTAAAATTAAAAAGAACGAAAAAACGTTTGCTAAACCCGCCAATAGCAGGCAAACCAACGTTCGGGCAGGACAATGTCTGTCGGGTCCGCTACCCCTTAGGGGGTGAAATGGGGCAAATAAGCCTAAAAATCGATATGGATGTCGTTATTGCGGTTTTTTGCGACGTTGATTGCGAAAACGGCATTTATTTTTAAGTCCAAGACGATGGACATGACATAAAATTAAAACTCTATAGTGGTGAAAAGGGGTTTCAGAGACAAATTATTTTTGGGGGCCTTTTGCCGGGCCAGCTAGTAGATATATAAATATGTAGGTAGGTATAGCACTTTAATTAAACTCTCTTTTGCGACACTTTGCTAAAGCTATCAAATCTATCAGTGCATTAAAACCAAGAGTACTGGCTCTTACTTTCCCGATACTCAGTAATGCAAAATTCTTTAGGCGTATTTGGCCCATCTTACTTAGCAAAAAGTTTTTAATAATTTTTAATTTAGAAAAAGATCTCTCAGCGGAGGCTGTAGTGACGGGATGTAAAAAGTAGGGTATAAGCTGTATGCAAATATGGAAAGCTAGCCAATGATGTGTGATTAGACAGACATTTTTCTCCCACTTCCTTCACTGATAAGCAATATTTAATACTAGTTGTATACGAAGATCGAAATTGTACAATTTGCGTTAGTAAGCCGTCATCGAGATCAGTTTCATACGTAGTTTGAAGTAATTTGGCACTCTCTATGACCTCTGCATCTAAGGCAATTGTCAGAAATCTAAGAATCACAAACACACACTAGAGCTGGAACTTCTAATCTACTCAAAAGGAGAAAAGCCTGCGCACTCAAAAGAGTCCAGTGGCGCTCACATATCATAGTCTGTTGCCGCTTTGAACCTCTATTCTAGGAAAACTTTTATTTTCACAAAAAGCTCCGCTACCGCGGCGCCTATATACATTCGGCGCGGAGGTTCTTTGCACCCCCTGCACATATGATAGTTACGCCACTGGATGAGATATCGTTGGATACGCGCGAACGGCTTGCGAATGACGTTAATCAGCTCTCGCCCCTTTACAAGGATGTAGTTTTTCGCCTCAACCAGGCTTATGAACTGAATAAACGCCAGTACAATTTAAGAAAACGGTCGTTACGATTCAAAAAAGGCGATATGGTATGGAAACGGAACCCAGTGCTCTCCGACGCGGCCAAGGGTTTTGCAAAAAAGTTAGCTCCAAAATACATCAAGCCAAAGTAGCTGAAGTGACAGGTTCGGTCACTTATCGTTTAGTAGATCTGAACGGTCGAAATTTGGGTGTTTGGCACATCAAAGATCTTAAGCAAAGTAATCGCGAAGTCAATGAGGACTAATCCGTCGTGACGCATGTAATTATATGTCTACCATCGTGATTTAGGTATAAACTGATTTGACAACACTTAAAGTTGCGGAAGAGTCGCTTCCCCAACTTACAATTATCTTACTTGACCATTAGCATTAGTTTAGTTAGGTTAGTTAGGAATCTATAGTTTATAGGCAGTTTTCTTGAGTTCTTCTTCTAGTTGGTTCCTCGTGTGGTATTTGAATGGTTTTGACCCTAGAGGTAATCACTCGATTGGTTACTTACTTACCTTGAGTCGTTGCATAGAACCTCTCAGTAACTGTGTCCTATGTGAGGCAGTTTCTTATTAGTAGTTTTTTTATTGCGTATTTTTGTTCTGTGTCCGATGTGGTGCAGACGTGTTATATTAATCAAGTATATATTTTTTTCTTGGCCTGAGCCCCATTTAGGTGACGAGCTCTGCCTAGAACCCCTTGGCGCTTGCGCTAAGAGCCGTGCGAAGACTATGCATCTTAGGTTAGTTCCTTCCGTAGGGATTTAGTAAGCGTTTTGCTTATGTGTAGGAACATATATGATAGAGTCCCATTTATGGAGTCTCTTTGAGTAAGTAGCTCAATCTGTGGCAATCAATACCCATCTAGGATCCTACAGAAACATTATGTTTTAATTTAGGTTATAGGATTAGGTAGAATTAGGTGTAGATAGTTTAGTTAAGAGTAAGGTAGTAACAGGTTTCACCTTTTGGAGTCCTTGACTGGGTTGTTTTCTTTTTGCTTGGGTGGTTGGTTCGGGCAAGCAGGGTGGCCACTTGGGAATTTACCTCGTCGTTCAAGGCGGTGGATCTTCATATTTTTCCCCCCCTGTCAGCATCTCCAGGATACTCTTTGATGGTGAGACCGTGAACCCGGCTTGTAAATAGGTCCCGTTTTGGGAATGTTAATTGTCCACTAGGTTATTGTGATATCATGATTGGGACATTTGGGGTGGGTGTTTCGGATTTGGGTGATGTTTGGGTGCTGGGGAGAGCTGCTGTGGAGTCGTGAATGTGGGTGAGGGAGTTACATTGGGCTAGTCACCAGCGCGCCTTTGTCACCTAGCGCGAAGACTGGTCTGGTGCCCGAGCTTGTGTCTGCGATCTCGTGGTTGCTTCCTCCGGTTTCCAGCACCATTCTCTAAATTTGGGGCGGAGGTTTTAGGGGTTTAGTCCCGGGAATTTTCCCGAATCTTAGAATATTTATTAGGGTATTCCCTTGGTTTTTTTTCATTTAAATCATTCCTGTGTGTAGCACACTGTACGGCCTTTCAAGATACTTTCAATGCTTGTCCCAAGGAGAGGGGGAGTGTAACGCCCCGTTTTACGAGCGCATTTAATAATTATTAACTACTTTTGGACCACGATATATGCCAATTGATGCAGGTATAAACTACCATTATCTCGTTGGAGCGTGTGGTTGGCGATAACAGCCGCTTGTTTTCCTGGCTCGAAGGCGTCGATTTTAGCGAGGGCTTTCCTTTTCGAGTTTGCTAGCAGAGAAAGCAGTCAGCTTTTGTTTTAATTGACAGCGCCGCAAAGGATGATGCTAGTCAAAGCAGTCTGCACAGATTTAACTAATGAAAGATCACTTTAGTGATAATCCGCGAACCGCCGTTCTCCAGCTTTAGGTGAGATTTATTCTGGCTTAGTTTTTTCCTTTACTAACTTTCGTGTATTGGCGTTTAGGCGGAAAAGAAGGGCAAGCAAAGTGCCAACAAAAGGATAGACTAGGGTCTAAGCACTTGCAGAGCGTAAATCGCGACACCTGCGGCCCAATTTTTTAACAAATTGTGGTCCCGATAATGTCTTCGAATTAACTGGCGTCGAGGTCCGACTTATGAGACGTGCAGAGGTCAATCAGTATCTACAAGGATTCTCCCATCACGATATTGCGGCGCACTACACCCCCAAGATGCGACCTGCTTGTGTATTATGTAAGTACAACCTAATTCAGCGTTTTTATCGTACTGGCGGATTGCCGCATAAAGAAAATAACAGCTAACTTAAGGCCTTAGGTGTTTACAACTGTTACGTACGCGATCATATTTTTTTAAAATTGCAATTGACGCTTATTGCGTGAATCCTAATTAATCTCAATTGCTGAATTTGTATGTACTCCTTATTTGTGCAGACGCAAATGCCAGAGTAGCGTTCCGCACAATTGTGATTTTATTGTAATTAATTCCTTTGCACTTATCATAAATTGGTTACTTGCCTTATGAAATTATTTAAGTCAATAATCTAGTATAGTTGTTTGACAATTATCAGCCATTAGGCTACAGTGGTATTGCACTTGTTGCTAGTAAATAATTAATTGAGTAAATGTCCCCATGCTAACAATTTGTTTTATTAATATATTTTTCTACCACGTTTTCGACTGCACGATTGAAATGTCAACAGCATAAGCGCCAAAGGTAGGTGGTGAGTTTACTAGCTGAATTCGTATCGGTTGTGAAGACAACCAGGCGCCCTAATTTTTTTGAATGTTGTAAGTAGTTTTTGTGGAAGCCGAAAGGATCTGAACCTATTCCTTGCTCACGCCACAAATCTATCGAAGATATCTGAGCTAGTCCCGGCCGTGTGCGCCCTTATTCAAAGGGGTGGGACACGCGACATCACATCAATACGAGTCAATAGTAAGCAGGGCTTCACCGAGCAGTCCGTGGAAAAATTCCTCGTACGCGTTTTCAAGGTTACGCAGCAACAGTTCTAGGCAAAATGTATTTACGTACACGTATTGTGCCGACCAGCGCATTGGCATTTGGGTTCTTATAAGAAAATTCTATTGTAATTATTTGCACAGTGGTCATAAAAGTCGTCTTTTTTTAACGAAAAATCGTGTTGAAAGTACCCCTTTTTTAACGCAAAATTGTAAAAAAGGTACACTTTTCTTAACTATTTTATTGAAATGTCAATATAACGGTTGTAAATTCCAAAGTCCTTTTCCACTAATTTTTGAGTTATAAGAGATCACTATGCAAAAAAGCTACGTGTACAACACGTTTTAAAAGTTGCGGCAGGCCATTGCAAAAGCCGTCGTGGTGCTTAACAAACGAACAATCAATTAACGATAGCGGTAGGTCGTTAAGATTATTATAAATACCAGGTCTATACGATTTTTTAATTTTTTAAATACAATTACGGCCACATGTAACTTCCTTGTGCTTTTGCTATGGTCTTATTGACCTGCCGCAATCGTTTACGGTGCAGGTGCTAACGCAGTGGAGTTAAGTAGTACTACAGGACTTAACTTCGAACTGCTTAAATATTTTGGTCGGTTTTCCTATCGTAGGCTCAAAGTAGCTTAATCCACTGGCTGTGGTAGGATTTGCATACAAGTATAATGCGTTCTCTGTTTCGATACGTGAACATTGCAGTAGGTTTTCATCGTTAAATTCCTGCAACTCTGTCGTTCAGGCGATCACCTTCGTGATTTAGTCGAGCCTTATGTCAAATTTCGGAAATGCTGTCATTCTGGCGACCACCCTCGTGGGTCAGTCGTGTTACAGATTTGGAGAAAACTCACCCATCTTATCAGGTGTGCCTTCAAGCAGTTGAAGCCCTCTAAACTTCACTCAAGCTGCATTAAAGTCGGTATGTTGACGAATTAAGTTAAATGGGTCCTGTTTCTCTGTGTAGCTGCTATATAACTGGTAACTCCTCTATGTTTATAAATTTTTTTCTAGTGGGTAGTGCTTACCTGTCCGTATAATTAAAAGTCATTATATGCGTATGTTGCTCGAGTGCGTTCGTATCAAAGCAACGTTTATGCACAGCAAGAATATTTTAGTAAAGAAAAGACTGTAAACCTAAGTAAACTACTAGCGATGCATCGGTTCCTGGCTCCTGTTTTATATTCTTGGCAATGCCAAAACGTGGAAGTAACATTTCGAATACACTCTATACAGTTAGAAATTGTATCAAGCTTGACAAAATGCCTCATAAAAACATATACCAAAGAAACCAACCAAACGCGTCTATATGGATGCTATGTGATCAAAATAGGAACTGTTTTGACATCTACACAGGAAGAACGGGAGATGATATAGAAGGAAATCTGTAATCGAGGGTTGTAAAACTATTAATGGCATAACTATATTATAAAGATCGCCGCTTATTCATTGACAATTTTTTGGCTTTCGTAAATTTTGTGTAATGCAACAGTAATTTCTACTACAGAAACGCCACCCAATTTCAAACTTGATATGAATTTTATGCTGGGCGACTAGTTTGTTACACACTGGATTATCAGCCATAAAATTGAAGGATAAAAGTCCTATACAGTTGTTATCTAATTATGATGATTAGTAATTGTTCCCCGAAGTAAAACGAAAAGTTGATTTTATAAATTTTATGAGAGGAATATAAATGTGTTGATAGGACTGGCCACAAATAATAGCATAGAAGTGTTTTCTATCTTTTTGATACAGCTTTTGTTAACATCTTTGTTCTCTATAGACTTCTTATGTTAATTTCGCACCGATATAACTATAAAAAAGCACGCCCGTCACCAGCTCGGGGGTGCAGTAGCCTACGCAGCAAGAGGTAGCAAGCATCAATGAAGTGCTGGCCCCCAACTACCGACTTTGATTGGATTCTTACACACACACAACAATACATTATCATCATGCTGCGTGAACGTCTTCGTGGGTCAACATTAATCGTCAAAGTGTCACATTTTTGTCGTTTTGCGACTATCCTCGGGAGTCAGCCGTGCCGCAGGTGTAGAAAAAGTCTTCCCATCACTCCAGGTGAACCTTCAAGAAGCTGTAGCCCTCAATACTTTAAGCTGCAGACTCGTTGTCGAACTTTATCCACTTAAATATTTTCTATCTTTCCTGGATATCTGCTACAGAGCTTATAGATTTTGTAGTTATGCATCTCCTGTTCTACTAGCTAGAGCTTACTTACTTTTATATACTTACTTTGATAATTAAAAGTAAATCTGGTATTAGTATTAATGTAAGTGTGTGTTGCTCGAGTGTTCGCTTCACGAACCTCACCTTAACTGCTTGTTCAGAGAGGGATCAAATATTGTCAATAGGCCGAATTCTGACCAGTCTAATACGTTTGATGAAATATAGTTTCTAACCGTCACGTCATCTTAGGCCCATTTTACTCATAATAATCAATTGAATAGCAATCAGTTCAGGCTCTAGCCAAATATTTTGCTCTCTAATCTGGAGTTTCGGGTGTAAAGGATCCTCTAACATCCAAGAACCATAATTCTAACCCCACTTGCACGAGAGGCGAAATACAACCGCCCGGTAGACCCTGACGATCCAGCATCGGAAATATAACTTGATATCAGTTATCCCGAGGTAGAGAGGTCGTCATTGTCGTGCAATCATCCACTTGATGTATCCAGATTCAGAAAAACTACGGAAGCCTCGGAAAAGAAGGGATATGTCGAAGACAAAGGAGAAAAACCGGATACGATTTGGTGCGTGGAATATCACTCCACTAACAAGAAACGAACGATTATAGAAAAGTGGAAAAATTTAAGCTACAAATCTTAGGAATAGGTAGCAGAAGTCCAATAAAGAAGTGCCATTCCTTCGGAGCTGGCAAGGAAATGAGGAAAGACGATCCAGAAAATCAAAATATTGGCGAGGTAAAGAAATAACTACAGATGGACCAAGAACCCAATTCATTAAGGCATAAATAAAAATTATAAAAGAAGACGAACAAGAGGAAGTATTATGAGTTCAATATACGTTATTACATGTACATTGTGTTTGCCTGTAGGTACCTACACTGTATAACTATATGCAGGTGATTTTAAATTAAACATTACCAGGTGGAGGCAAGGTAAGTTCGCAGCTGCATCAACGTCAACCACATGCCCCCTTTGGCTAAGTCGTTCCTTTTGGGTTAAGAAATGCCAATTATTTTTGCCAAAAAAATATCCTTTAGTGGCGCCTCACAAATAATAATTATCTACATCTCCAATGGATTGATTTAGACAGAAACACCCAAGTTTTCAGAATCGTACAGCCCCTGTGTCCCACTGCAGTTAGTTGAATGCACTTTTTGCTTGGTTAGTTGTCGTAAATTTATTTTAGAGGGTGGCAGAGTAAAGGAGCATCCAAAACTAAGTATAAAACCGTTTCAACGGAGTATTATAGCAAACCTTGCCGCAACTATGCTCACGGTAAGAATGTCTTCACATTATTGGTATTTATTAAAGAAATCTGCGTACCGTTGCACATATTTTGTAGTGACAAATTTCTTCAACTGTGAA
Source organism: Agriotes lineatus (assembly GCA_940337035.1). NCBI lineage: Eukaryota > Metazoa > Arthropoda > Insecta > Coleoptera > Elateridae > Agriotes > Agriotes lineatus. The sequence goes on from CALNHX010000026.1 coordinate 533,406, forward strand.
ATGTTCTTTTTCGTCCAATAACAGCGCTGGCATCACTATTTTAGTAAGCAATCCTTTATTTTCACCGGGTTGAAAAATATTATCATGTTCTTCTTTGGAGAACTCTTGCGTCCTTGTCTCTGTCATGCTAGGGAACTATTTGGTTTTTATTTCAGGAATGTATTTTTGGTAGAATTTCAATGTTTAACACCTGAATATTGCTGTTTTAGGGCAACATTGACTCGAAATAAACAGCATAAAAATTGTCGCCTTAACTTCTCGGGTTTTTGATTAATGGCAGTTTTTTGTCGTCACTTTTGATCGGCATGAACTTTTTCGTTAAAAAACGTATTTTACTGATAGAACTAGTTAAGGTCTTATGATTTTATTGTTGAAACCAGAGTGAGATATGCATTCTAACTGAAAAAGCAGTGATTGCAATGTGGCTCGAAGTGAGAATGGATAGGTACCACATCAGCTGCACAGAAGAAAATGATATTGCTTTTGTTTCCCATTTTGTATCCTTGTTTATTTCTTACGGCCTTGAGAAGTCTACCTATTATTAAATTAATGCGAAAAGATATCAGAAAATAACCTTCTCTAATATCAGCTTTTACTTTCATAGTGTTTGTAGTATCTGTAGGTATAATTTTTCTCTTAGTATTATCCGTATACATCTCTATTCTTCATTAAGATTACGAATTGAATTGAACATTTTCTTCATTTAAGCTATTCAGATATCTTGTTTGTTCCCTCTGTCAAAAGCTATGAACAATTCCACGACACATAAATATGTGTTGTGGCGATGTCGACCAAATTTCAGGTTTTGTTAAGTTAACAACACTATTGTGTGTTTACGCAGTTCTTGCTTTATTTTCCTTGATGTTAAGTCTATGGAAAGTTTGTTGGTGCTGGAAATTTTATAGATTAATGTTTGAGTTGCTACATTGCTTTTATCTGGAGGCATTATCTTATTAGTCATTCTTTGAGATATTTGATAGCAACCCTTTCCAGTAGCGAGATTGGGTTTAACTCTCTGATGAGTTAAAATTAGGAATATATCCTGGTATTACCATCTCTCCTATAATACCATCTTGCCAATGACAAAGACCTGCTTGTTAAATATGTTTGTGGCGATTTTTTCTGTTGTGTTTACTGGTTTCTTATTTTGCTGATTTTCCAGCTCTTATACAATTTGTCTGCAGGTACTAGATACTATCACGGGCAAATGTATTTGAGAGTCAGCTTCTTGCAAATTTTTGGTTAGTACCACGCATGCCTTTCTGTAGTCTTCCTTTTGGGATTGTTCTTAGATTCTCTATTTCTTGAGTTGATTGACCTACATTAGACAGTTATCTAAAGTGAGATGGTTAACCGGACTCTTTCAACGGTCGTTAGTGTTTTACACACGGCGCTTTGAAAATTTTTGATCTACTTCCGTCCGTGACGATTGCGAATCTGTATCGCTTTCTAGTATTAGTTAAGAACCATACAGAAAAGTAGGTGCTGATACGATTATTTACTTGCTACCAAGTTAAAAATGTTATATGTTTTGGAAGAAGTGCGCATACCCTTATGGTCAAAAACAGATTGGTTGTAAAATGAAATAAATAAATAACCCCCATCACAACCAGAGATGTTGGAAGAATATTTAACATCAATGTCGCAAATCGATATGGCACTATTATTACATGTGTGCTATCCCTTATAAGATTAACCAGCACAGGTTTAAAATAATTTTTGTTGAACATTATCGCTGGTTCACTGGTATCTAATAAATATTAAACATGTTATAGAAAATTACCTCTACCTCTTTTGCTAAAGCTCTAGTAGCTCCCCAGAGTTCTGGAAACGTATGAATCTATTTTTGTAAGTCACCCATCCTTAGTGTCAACGAAGATGCCCAATCTCTAACCGACGCAGTTGAAGAAGTCTTATATATCGATGGGGTCAAAATTATATATAACAGCAATGAGATAACATGTACAAGAAAATAACACGTATTGCTTGAGTAAGAAAAAGATCAACATAGAAGCCAATATTCGCGTACCTTGACTCTCATTTTAATTATGACATATGTAAACTAAACATGCCTTCGAAAATATTTTTTTTTGGATGGTTATCTCTTTCTTACTCAAGCATTTTATTTTGTTGTTCATGTTATCTCATTGCTGTTATATACAGTGAGAATAATGTAAGACTATACATGGCTGAATTATGCAAAATTAAACTTAGGGACTTTACTTAATGGTACCATGGTGTTTGTAAACAAAATAACAACACAGTGATTACAGAAACTAATTGAAACTGGATTATTTCATTGTAATTCCAAAACCGACAATTGCTACTAACATGGGTAAATTGATTAATGCGAATAATGTAAGACTCTACATTGCTGAATTATAGTAGAGAGGCCAAACTAAATTAACTCGTCAAATAACGATTTTCGTGGGACTGAGTAGGTTTATACCGACAAGTGGTATCTTCTTATTCGGTGGTGTTTTCTGAGTATGAAAAATCATGTTGTCGCTTTCTCAGCCTGTGGAGTGAGGAGCTATGACGTCACAAAGATGGCCACTCTTGGTTCCAGGTTTTAGTACAGAAAACCAGGGTTTAACCCAAACATCTAAAAAGAAAATTCTACCTAGCAGCAAACTGTTTAGTACCCTCCTCTTAGTAGGTGGTAAAAAGTTGCACAACATTGCGCGTCGGGTTTAGGCGAGAGGGAGGTGGAAAGCTAGAAAGGTGGTAAAATGGTAAGTTTCAACAGTTTTTCGCGAATATCTCGTTAACTATGAGGTTTAGCGCAAACTTTAACTTATACAAAATTAATCTATATTTAATTTACAATAAAAATGGTCTTATGCATTTTTGACTTCTAGACAAGAGTTACGGAAATATTGAGGGGGCAATGATGTCATTATTTTCTAGTTAGCTTGGGATTAATCGTAATCACTTGAAAATGAGTATGTTTCGTTATAAAGAGTATGTTTCGTTATAAAAAGTACTTAGTAACGCATCATTAACATAGGAACATTTGTATGTGTGTATGTATGTATGTACGCCTATGTGTATGAATCTGACAATATATCTACATTGCTCCCCTCATTTGTCGTTTTTATCTTCATTTTGCCAATTTTTCCTTTTAGTTAATTCATCATATCGTTTTCCTCTTTCCTATTATGCTTTTATAATTAAAGCTACTTAAATTACCTCCATCTTTTGTCATATTTTCCTAAAAATATAAAATCATGTGGATAGCATTGAAACAAGGTTGACTACAAACTTTATCTGATAAGCTTTAATACAACAAGTAATGGAATTGTTTTCTTCACAATACATGCTTTTCAGTAAATTCAATGTTCTTCAATGGAAAGTGGTATGTACACCGTATATGGTAGTTACATAATAATAAATTACGGCAATCAGTAACCTAAAAATCGTTAAGCTCTTTTTCATGTTGAAGGTTATCTTCATCGATGCCGTCGTCAATAATTAGTGCATCTCTGTTGGTGCACCTATGCCCGGAGCAATTCTTGCACATATTTGAGCATTTCTAGCCACTTTGACGACGCTCACAGTTTCTGATACAAGTGAAAAAATTAGGGAGAGCAATTTTCAGGATCTGCCTTTGTGGTTGCAACTGAACGCAAATAACCACCAATCCTTTTCCAACCCCATTTTAGTGAATCTTTATTGACATTGAGCCATTGCTGCACTTCACTTGATGGTAAATTCTATAAGAGTGTTGTTGTCCAGCTGCTGAAGTGGGGGAAAGTACGCCAACCTGAAATTTGTGTGTACAGGCGTCTTTGCGATGGTCTACAAGTAACATTAATGGCGCAGAGTATCCAAATTATCTACATTTGTTGATGCAAATATCGAAAGGAAGAAATGGTTTCCAGCATCAGCTACTGCATCTGGTTCGGCATTTGGGTTGTTAAAAGTCAACAACTTTGTGTAAAGCTCCTTGTCACGTTGCACGATTTCAGCAGACGTTATTTTTCCCTTTCTATAAATTGCAGAAACGGTATCACATCCGGCGAAAGTGTAAGCTGTCAAGAGAAGATCCTTCATTTCCCCGATACCACGATGTATGCACCAGTGCAGTAAACTTTTTCTTCTTGGTTACCTTTCTTCTGTACAATCATCTTCATCTGTTTGTTGGCTGGAGCATGAACAACCAACAAGACCAATAAATCGGTGTCATTGCCAATTACGATAGCCTCTGTTTCCTTCTTTGATTCGTCAATTGCTGTAAGAACGATCTTGATGTCAGTACCACCTTCTGCCTGAATGACTTTGCAGCCAGCTTGCTATTGTGTACAGCAATTAGAGCAATCAGTTGTATCTTGTTTTTAGTATTAGTTAGAAATTTTGCTTGTCCAAGAGTGACATTAATTCCATCTTCCACTTTCACTTCAACATGTGTAGTAGTGGATGATCTGCGCAAATGTATGAGTATGTCGTCTTTGGTGCTGGGTGCTTCACCATAACCATCTCGCCTCTCCACCTCCTTGAACCCTTTATATAATACACTTGGAGCGAATATAACGAGTTCATAGGCGCAATTTTTGCATTTTTGCCAAACAGAAAAAGTTACATTTTTACCCCCTCCATATCTCCGTAATCCTTTGCAGGACTACAAAAATGCATAAAACTATTTTTATTGTAAATTAAATGTAGATTAATTCTGTATAAGGTAAAGTTCACAGTAAACTTCACAGGTAACGAGATATTTGCAAAAAACTGTAGAAACCTACCATTTTACCACCTTTGTGACGCCATAGATCTTCACTCCACAGGCTAAGAAAGCGACAACAGGAGTTTTTCTACTGATCAAACACCGCTAATTACGATGGTATCACTTGTCGGTATAAACCTACTCAGTCCCACGAAAATCATTATTAATTCTCTTGGCCTCCCTACTATTATGCAAAATTAGACATAGAGAATTTACTTAATGTTACCATGGTGTTTGTAAACAAAATAACAACACAGTGACTACAGAAAAACCGACAATTGTTACTAGCATGGGTAAACTGATTAATGTTAAAATAAAGTTGCCAATGTATAGTCTTACATTATTCACACGGTATAGATTATCTGCAAGTACTTGGTGCACACGGTAACTAGATAAAAATATGGTTTAGAATTTTAAGACAAACAAACCATCTCTGTAGCTAGTTACCGTGTGTACCTAGTACCTGCAGATCATCTGTATAATTAAGACCCCATCCGTATATTGCTCATCAGGCATATAAGATGCCCCATGTGTAATTCTAATCATTTCTACTTCTAACGCAATAATAAATAAACAAAACTATCGTAAAAGTGGCATGTATGCAGCTCCACAAAAGAGATTTTCGTTTAATCCGGCCATTTTCACTTAGAATGCGCAGGTTTTGTAGCTTCTGATCTAAATTTAACTAACCTTTCCAGGTACGAATTTGGTTACTAATATTTATGAAATTGCTCCAAATCACGATGAAAGTTAATAGAAAATCCAGGTGTACTTGAAACATGCGCAGATGTCAATTAAGAAAGTTTTCGTGATAGTATGCTATTAAAGCTTTGTTGCCCAAAACCATAGCACTACTTAAGGTTAAAACGAGAACGAGACGATCCCTAATAGTTGTCTTGTTTCTAGCGGTTGAAATCGTCGGTTTCCCGGTGGACCACTTTTGTCATATGCAGCCAGACCAAGAATTTTTTTAAAATTCTAAGAAATGAACATTGCATCTAAAGCTGCCGAAAGCGCGTGTTGTTGCAACATATTGTGAAATACCTTTCACACGATAACTTTGACAATACTGATGTTACAAGAAGCAAAACCGTGACAGAAGGTGTGTAGCCCATTTGGTGACCAATTAAAGTAATGGGAGCATAATATAACATTATAAATGAACACAAAAATAAGGTCCTGCATAATGATATTAGTGGGTAGTAAGCAAACACGATTTTACTTAATTTAGCAAGGGCTGACCAATTCTTATGTGCAACATTTACCATTTGTACAGTAACTACTGATAGACTTAATGGATATGAACATTATTGTTTTTATATACAGTTTGGCGTTAAAGCATACACAAAGATAGTGTGTATTCAATTTTACATGAACAATTTAGCAATGAAAAAGTTTGTTCCAAATTGGTATCTTAACAATTGACAAAATTTTCACCAATTCAATACTTCTATGTAGAATAGATAAACGGAATCGCAGAATATTACGCTGCATTATTGGATGGTTTGAAAGAAGAAAGTAACAAGCCAGCTTGGAAAAGGGAAAGGTTCAATTGTTGCCGCATTTTAGAGTATGGTATTACGTAGCGAATTTTAGCAGGTCCAATCGCGCCCAGAAGTGCTCTGAAGAAGACCTAATTAACTTCGGCGAAGATTGGCGGCCCCAGGCAGACTATGAATTGCTCTGAAGGCGCATGAACTAAATAAAAAAAAAGCTGTAATTACATGTCGATACATTTTGGCAAGCCCAACCTAGCCTAAAGATGTCTTGAAGATTTTTTAACTAAATATAACATTGAAAAATCAATGTTAAAACTTCAATTTGACATCGTCAGGTAGATCAAGCAACATAAGCACGTACGAACTTAACTAAATGCAGGTAGAAGCCAACACAAGTAGGTGCTTAAGTTCCAAGCAGTTCCAATTATGCTGGAAGAGGTTAGCGGTCAGTCCTCTGCCAGGCCAAAACAATTTCTGCTGCTAGAAGTGCGCTCGAAATAAAGAGTCGTCCCGGCTGGGTGACAACCCAATTATCCGACGGTATATCCAACGCTTTCAAAATTATGTACTTTTGGACCATAGCATTATAGGCGATGGAAATCGAAATGTGAAGATGATTGGCCAGGGAAACCCTGTCACAATGGCGACGAAAAGGGATATCACTTGAAGAACTGTAGTAATAAGCATTCATGCTACTTGTGCAAAGCAATATAAAGCCCGGTGTACAGAAATAGGTAGAACAAAAACTGAGGATGAAGGGCGCAATTTCCCTGCATTAACAATGCATTTTACTACACGTCCACCTGGACAGGCCCAAAAAGTCGATGCACCCCCTCAGACAACTCTGTCACATGGAACGCAGGCATCGCATTAGTAACTGAACCAAACCGGAACATGGCCAAGTATAGCAAAAAGTGGATTCGGAATTAGAACGGTAACGCATTAATATACAGTCCGCAAAATAGAATAAAAGTACGTAAAGCGAAGAACGGAACTTGGTTTCGTGTGGACTGACAGTGAGCATATAGCTATATACTCCTATTATATTATGGCCAATTGTTACAAGAGAGCGAGTTGAACAGTATCTGATAAACATAAGGGAGAACATGAACACAGACTCACATCAAAAGTAGTACTTATAGCAGGAGACTTTAACGCCAACAGTGGAGCTGGGGCTTTCCATCAGAAGATAGAAGAGGAAGAATGCTAATGGAGTGTATTAGCGAAAGATATTTCTGTATCTTAAACCAAAGGGTGAGATCGACAATAGGGAGGCACAATAAGAGGACATATATAAACATCACGATCTGCTCTCCGGATATCGCAAGCTACGTCGATATGTGGAAAGTGAGAGATGCAGAAGAACTGAGCACCAAAGATAACATACACATTCTACTATAAAAAACGCTGATCAGAAAAATTCAGGTGACTAGTAGAAAAGAATGCGTCTTGAAGAAAGAACTAAACGAGCAGCTAAGTGAACAACTTATCAGAGATACGTCGCACCTAAATTAGAACTTGTGGTGTATGAATCATTACTGTGTACACTTAAGTTTTCTTAAGGAATAACTGGTAGTTTTGTAAGCATTAAGATGCTGACTTTAAAGCTCTATACAGTCGAGCCTAGTATCATTCGATTGTATAGTTGTGCGTAGTGAATAATTAAAGATTTTTTTAAAGATCTGTGTTTGATTATTACTACGACATAAAGAGGCTACAAACATAACACAAATATACCACCGAAGAGTTAACGGAAGCCATAGATAAGACGTGTGTAATGCTGTCCCCCGAAAGAAAGCAACCCGGACAACACACGGGTGGAACGAGAAAATACAAAAACTCTTCTGAAAGTGCCTAAAAGCAAAAAGGAGAGCTTTAATACTAAACAAGGAAGATATTAAGAGCGCAAAGAAAGCAATAAAAGTGTCAAAGAAACAATCATTGCCGAAACTATGTGAAGAATTAGCGGAAAAAGGTTGGGCGCTGGCTACAAAATCGTCACAAGAAAATTAGAGCTACGTTCTCCCTTAAGACTCACAGACGACCGTCAAATAAAGGTGGCATTGAAACTATTCCCCAGATACCAAATAACCGAGCAGCATAAATTTAAATCAATAATGAGAAAATGCCACCCTTCACTGACGAAGACATAACAGAATGAGCAAGGTGAATCAAAATGGGAAAGGCAGCAGTCCCTTAAAAGTTGGTAAATACGGAGCAACTAATTAATACACGGCTTATCCAAGATACTGAATCGAAAGAGGACCTCGCAGAAACCCAGTACGGTTTTAAAAAGAGATTCAAATCCATCCATGGCACAGCATTTGTAAACGAATTGAAGCGTAGACAAGGGAACCATAGTTGATTAGTCTAGTAAGCAGTTATCTGGAACACAGAGAGATCTTAGTCGAAGAGGACCTTAAAATGAAGATAACATGTGGTGTACCATAGCGCTCAGTACTGGCGCCTATGCTTTGGAACATTTGTTACTACGGCGTGCTAAAGAGGGAGATTCCAGAAGGAGTGGTGCTGTTGGGGAATGCGGACAACCTGATAACTAAGAGGGCATAAAAGAGAGGACACAGTGGGACATAAGTATTGAATTCTGGATGGACAAAGAGGGCCTACAACTTACTCATCAAACAACGAAGGTAGTGGTGCTGACGGGACAAAGCATTTTGAAATTTGTCACACTCAAAACTTGAGATTTGGAGATAAATAGCCAACGATATAATAAATACCTGGAACGAAGTTGGGAAGGAATATGAACATGGGCTTCCACGTACAAAGTTGGCGGACAAAGCACAAACAGAGACGAAGACTAACCAGGTCATATGAGAGAGAGGAAAACAAAATATTAAGGTGAGCCATCATAAGACAGAAGACACACCGGGATTGACAGGACAATAAAATTTTCTTTACCGATGGAATTATTGGTACAACAACTCTTACTTACCGTTACACACAAGTATTTACTGCAGTACTATTGCAACCAATCATTCAATTTTACCGCGGAAAAATAACATCACGTTATTCTTGCACATCCAATGCCGCATCTATGTGGTACTATATAAACGTTTTGTATTTAATTTCTGAAAGTTGTTGAATCAAAAATTACTCGACCTTACATTTTCTTTTTGGTTTTGAAAGGGACATAGAAGAGAGAGGCAAACGCAAGAGCAAGGAGTGCCGAGATAAGACAGAAAACACTCTGGGATTGGTAGGAAGAATGGTACCAGGAGGGAGGTACTGCAACATGAACGAGAAACTGATACCGATTACAGGCCCTTGGATCTCAAGAAAGCACGGAAAGGTGGGGTATTATCTGGCTTAGCTTCTAATTGGACATAGATGCTCTCACACTTACCTATAACGCATGCAGCGCCGGTGGTGGCAGTGACAGGTACCTGTATAGCGCAGATGTTGATACTCCAGTGCACCAGCTTTTACACTTCCAAGGATGGGATAGGAAAGACGAATATACACACTGGAAATCAGCGCAGAGTTAGCAACCGACAATATTATTGAGCAAATGTTATAAATTGCTGTAAAATGCGTAGGTACTAGAACTAAAAGAAGAGAAAAAGTAGAAGAACAAGAACCTACGAAAGACCAACAGTAAACAGACTGGATAACCAGAGTACGACGGAATTGACAATCCTAGATTTTCATGCCCTTTTGTTACCATGCGGATGAAGCCTCGGTTACTTCATTGCCATCCAAGCACCTCCAGAATACGACGTGGACTTCTTTTCCAAGAATCAGCAATAGTGCGTAGATAGGGATTACGTTAAATCATTGTGAAGTCTCAGATTCTATGGTCAAATAAAATTTTGCGTTTTGACGACCGATTATGGCTGAACTATTCCAAAAGCCACTAACGGAAACATAAATTCGTCGCTTTTGTATTTTCAGAAGTAATACTATAAGTACTTCGATATTATCGGGTTATATGTCGATAATTTGTTACACAATAATAAAAGAGTGTCAGTTTGACAGGGTATATAGTCCGACCGCGTTAGCGGGAGGATGATTCTTTCAAACTGACACGATTTGTTATTGTGCAGAAAGTTTGAGACGTCTAACCTGTTCGAAGTACGTATTGTATTCGATTTGATTATTTTTTGAGTAAATTTTATTATTAGGAACAAATAAATATTTTATTGGCAGCTCGATTTGTTTGTATTAATCTAGCTGAAAGTCATCTCCATGAAAACAGCATCAAGTTGACAAAAGTTATGTATTGCGTTGCCTAGTGAAGTTACTATAGTATAATCGATTTTGTATAATCGAAATTATAAAAGATAACTAAATCCAGCCTTCTGATTGGTTGAAATCTCTACGAAAAAAATAATCATTGAAATATCACAATTTTCACAATACTCACATGTTTTAGCAGAGAAGCGCAAGCCCAAACATAGGCTACTGTATACATCATCAAGTAACTGGCAGCAAAAGTATACGGAATAATGACTGGCGAACAATAGATTAAAATTCTATGCTGTGTCAATACAAATCCAATTAAATTACTTCCTATATGTATCACCAGAGGAACCGAATACTTTCTATTAAATACTCCTACTGCTTGCACAATCTCCAAAGAAATTTTGCAAAGGTTCTCGTAGCAATCAGTTGTAACTAGGTTCTGTGCAGAGCTAGTTCTGATGATTTTAATGCAATCTTCTAAGCATCTTATACGATATGATGTTCGATATGTCCAGTTATGAACCGTGCTACATAAATAAGATTTGCATACGGTTACTATTATGAATAGCAAGGCAGCCCATTCGTTAACATGGTCGATTACTGAAAAGAATAACGCAAAGAGGATAATCATGAATACTGTGTTTACACACGACCAAATGGTGATGCAGCTGTTAACACATTTACTGTCTATTGCCATTTTTAGGCTGTGTAAATTCTTATCAACACGGCCGAGATGATGGCAAATTTGATATCTTCTTGAAGAAGTAAGCATGTTGTTAGATATTACTATTATTATATTCAAGATATCTGCGTTGAATTGCAGCAACTGAACGTAGTATTCAAGTTGGTTTCGATACATTTTTGACTTGTGATATTTCCAGCTTACGCTGACTACTACAATTAAAATCGCAATAGCAGCTACTATTTCCATTATTTTATATTTCTGCGTTAGGTTTGTCATTCCTATAGTTATTTTCATTACAAGCGTCGAAAGTAGCAAATATCGTGCGAGTGTTGATTAGACAAACGAGGGCGTAGCGAAGCGAAGCCCGAGTGGATCTAAAACACGAGCACAGATATTTGCACTTTCGGGCGAGTTATGAACACTATTTTTTAGACGACCACGTATGAAAGTAACATTATCGCGACAGCAGCCTACTACAGAAAGTTGACAATTTCATACACTAGCACGATATTATATCGTGCTAGTCATATCGTAACGGCACAAAGTTATTCACATCACGGCCTGCTTAATTGTGTGACAAACGTCACTTTGACGTTTGTCACACTGTCACACAATTAAGCTGACCGTGATTCAAATAATACAGACGCTTTTGCTTTATTCGTTGTTCTGCTTCTAACAAGCTCTAATTTTTTATAATTGTACCATTAATAATATCACGATCAATTTTGCAAACGAAATAAAAACAATTCTTAAAAATAGAATTTACTTTGAGTGGTCGTCTAAAAAATAGTGTTCGTACTAGTGTATGAAATTGTCAACTTTCTGTAGTAGGCTGCTGTCACGATAATAATACTTTCATATGTGGTCGTCTAAAAAATATTTATCGAACCTGTAAGAAATATGGCTTGCCGCATACGAATCACTTGCTTTAAATTTATCTTGAAAATGATTGACACGAAAAATAAAAACTGCTCAAATACTTAATGAGATTGTATGCGGAAGTTATAAATGAAATTATAAACTAGATAGAGTGTTATCTCTGCTAAGCAATGTAGCCACTATATCGTATTGAATTAAAATAATTACATAGATAACATTAATGGCGTTTATTGGGAATTTCGTCGGTGTAAAGCAATTTACTCGAACTTGGTCGTTTTTCAGTTTCACTAAAACGATCGGTTTTCCTTATTTATTTTTAATTGTAATTGTGTATTGTTCTTCGAAACGTACGATTTTTAATCATTTTAATTTTATGAGATGCCGCAATAACCAATAAACATAATGAATTATATCACATTACAAAGAGGTTTTAGAAATTATAGATAACATTGTTTAGAAACGGTTGCTCAAGGTCCGACTAGACCAACTATTTAATCAAGCAAATACTATTCCTTCAAATTAAATTGTGATGGTCGTATAATAGTTTATCTTTGCGCAGAAGTAACTTTTTTAAATTCAAATAATTGAGAATTGTTTAACCAATCTATTCAAAGTACGTTGACAATACTTGATTTGGGATAATTTTAGAAAGTTTATGTAATATTTAGTTTCCTTGTAATTGTTGCGGTCTACTTAATTGTATAAGTCGCATTTCTTGATCAATGGTTTTAGATCGATCTGCAATATCTTGATTCAATTAGCAATTGAAGATATATCTTCATGTGTACCTAGTGCCTTTGCTGAATTAACAAAATAAGCAAAATGGCGTAGAAGTTGAACTTGAAATAATATGTAAATACTGAACTTGTATGTGATTAATCTTAATACAGTTATATCATCCGCTGTGTTCGTTTTCAATGTAAGCTAGCGTAGGCCACAATTGCCATTACAAGAGAACTTGGCGTCTTCACACAACTTACTCCAAACCTAACCACATTAAACAACAAGACGTCAGTAACTACCAAACATATTAACCTCGTTCTCTCAATCAACAAACTGCGTTTTTAGATACAATTCTTCGCGATTTTAATCGAAAATACTGAACGAAAGTGTCACATAATAATAATATAAATAATGCACATATTTATATAATATCAGCAAATATAGATCTGATACTGACGACCACCTCGGAGCAGTTCTCCTCTTCACTAATAATAGGTAATATAAAACGTCTGGTTATCACAATGCAGGTGATCTCAAATAGGATGGCCTAAATGATGCTTAATATTAATAAAGAATGTTCTATACAGATTTTCATGTATGCATGAAAACCAGAGAAAGTACATCTCGTGCATATTATGACCAATTTCAATTTCAAGATTGGGGAGAAAGAAGAAAGTAAAATAGAATGATTCAAAAAGTCGACCGATATTTCACAACTTAAATTTTATGAAACAACTATCAACATTTTCAAAAAGGACAAAACATAAACTGAGCGTGGTAGCAGCACTAGGAATGCTTATCTAGTACACAAATGGCGACAAAGAAAATAAGTAGGGACACGGAAAAATAAGTCAAAACACTATAGAGGAAGAGACTAACATGAGACACAGAAGAATACAACAGATAAGTAGAACGGAAACGTAAACCAGAAAAAAACATGAGAGCATAGAAAACTAAAGCAATACAAAATACAATCGGGGATAACCTGAATATCAAAGTGGCCAGACTTTAATTTTTAACTGGAAGAAATAATATTTCAAAACTACCGAACAAGCTTCAAATTTTTTAACAGATAAAAATGATATCTTTATTTATTGGTGATCGAGAGAACCCTCGACCAGTAAGCGAGGTGTTAGACTTCTACAAATTGTTAATCAATAAAACCATTAATGAGTAGTAAGTTAGACTCCTATAAACTGGTTATATAGACAGACTTATGTCGGCACAAGGACTGCTGGAAATGATTGGAAATGGGCGCCGCAACAGCTCTTACGTAAGCCAAAATACTAAAAAATAAAAAAAATATGTTGGTTAATCACAACGTTCTGAGAACAGACCCTTATAGTTGGCCTTAAATAATATGAAACCAGTTCGTCTTAAAATAAGGTACCTAGAAATATAGGGCTAAGGCGTAGACCTGCCTAGAGAAGATAAATAATTGGACACAAAAACTTTGAGGGTGCCCTATTGATGTGGTGGGCTCCCAGCAGAAACACGAGAGAAACAGAAGCTGAAAGTCAGTACAGAATAGACTCAAGGTACACCAAACATAATGAATACATAATTAAAATGCAACAATGAGCGTCAAACTTTATGAGCAACTACCGAATAGCATAGTAAAATATGAGAAATCTCTTCGCTGAGGTGATATTTGCATTTATCTATACAGGATATTTGAAGAATAATGGGACTACCTCAGTCATACAAGCTATGGTGATTATTCGATACTTACCAGCAACAGCCTAAAATACCTCTATTATAATTGAACAGGGTTTTCGTTGTTATCGTTAATCAAGGAAATAATAAACAGGCTTGAAGAATTTGAAATATGGATCTAACGGCGAATGTACCGTACTTCCTAAGTCGGCAGGGTGGAAAACAGGAAAGTGCTTGAACAAATGTGAAATGTAAAAAATGAGTGCGTAGATGCCACACAAATTCCAGTATCTTGGACATTATGTGATATCAGAAATATATTCGAAGTATTTGCTATAGTTGATGCTACAAGGCAAAATTGACGGACAGGGTCGACCAGGTCAAGAGCAAAAACTTAATTAATTATGGTTTCTTATTAGTCCAACTACACAGAAGAGCAATATCACAATTAATAATCGTGAGCACTCTTTCCCGAAGAGTCATAAGGTAGGAGGGGGACTGGTACCGCAAGAAATTTTTTTCGGATGCGGGCTAGACAGTTGCCATTCTAACGTATAGATCTAAATGTTTGTGTACTGAGCATTGTACAGTCTGCTTGCGGATTTCCTGGAAAGGATCTTGTCATTTCAACTTCTGTGGGATGTAATAACCAGGGTATCATCTACGCTGAGATTTTTAGATTTACCATTTTGGGTTTGCGGAAAGTTCGTTCCCCACATTTCGTTCCCCACATTTCGTATCCCACATTTCGTTCCCGGGATATTTCGTCTCCCCACATCTCGTACCCGGAAACTTCGTTCCCAAGCGAGCTCAATTTGTCTTCTAAATTACAGGGTATTGGAAAACGAGTGCAGCGATCGGAGTGCAGTTAGAAAAACGAAAGATATTTTAATTAATTTATTTATTATAATAAACTTATAAAAACTATATACAGTATGACCCCAGCTTGAGTTTACAAGAGGGAATTACATTTTATTTTTAGTTTTACATAAAAATGTTATAGGAATTATAATTCCTGCTCGGTTTGTAGAGAATTTTAAGAAAATTTTTAGTTTTTCCAAGTCGGCCTTGACAGTTAAGCAAAAACTATTTTCTTTTCAGGTAAACTACCCTTTTTGTTTATGATACAGCAAAATATTACTAAGAAAAGTTGTCCAGAATGAGAAATTATGGCGCTATACAAAATATCAGGAAGATACTTAGATTAAACCGTAATTTTTAATAAATACAATTTATTTTGTTCTTATAAGTTTATTATAATAAATAAATAAATTAAAATATCTTTCAATTTTTAACTGTATTCCGATCTCTGCACTCGTTTTTCAACACCCTGTAATCTAGGGGACAAATTGAGCTCGGTCGGGAACGAAGTTTCCGGGTACGAGATGTGGGGAGAAGAAATATCCCGGGAACGAAATGTGGGGTACGAAATGTGGGGAACGAAATGTGGGGAACGAACTTTCCGTATCCCACCATTTTGTATATAGACACTCTTCTAACTTATTCGCACCTGCTGTGATTTAGCCGTCTCTCTCTCTCTCTCTTTCTCTCTCTCCCTCTTTTACACTCATAGAAGCGAATTATCTGGAGCGAAAGGGGCCGCCGTGTTTGGCTGATAAATTGAGCTGTCTAGAACTCGATTATCTGTGTAAACTTAAATAAGTTATTACGTGCTGGTGTTCTACGAGTACGATTTCTGCTGACAATAATTTATGGCCGTGATTTTTCAGTATTGTCGTTTATTCAAGGCGCCTTCTGCGCATTTTAAGGTGTAGTTTCCCACAACATATTGAGGCTTCAACAGCAGGTGCAGCGTAACAGTTCGTCTCGAATTTGCTAGATATTCTGTCCACTCTTAATTAAGCTATTGTCGCATTTTAATTTCTTGTTCCTGTGTCTTAACTACACTTTAGAGTGTAATAATGTAGCTGCCTAACTGAAAAGGTAGAAGCACATCCGATGATATCCAAATCAGAACAGAAAGGCGTAATTTTTGTACTTACAGAAGAATTTCAGAATACTCACGTATTTCGGTAGAACAGCACAAACCCGGGGGTTAACCACTGTAGTAATCGTGAAGTGACAAGCACCAACAACATTCACAATGATAACTATAGCTGAGAAACGATCCACGACAACTCTGTACAGTTTCACTGTAAACGTAATTATATTGTTCCCCATTTTCAGTAGTAACGCAAGTGAGCAGCTTCTATTATTTGACCAATATCCAAAGAAATTTCACAGAAACAATTAGAAAGGTTAATTGTACTTATGTTAAGTGTAGAGTTAATTCTGATTATTTTCATGTAATCTTCCAAACAACTTGTGTACTACGATGCGAGAGATGTCCAGCTTTGGATAATGCTACCTAAATAAATTTTGTATAGTGAAGATAAGATATTAAGCACGGCACCTCAATTATTAATTTGTATATATTTTTTAAGCAAATTAATATAAAAACGAGAAATGTAAATATAGAATTTATAGACAACCAAATGATGGAGCAGCGTTTAATATGTCTACTGTCTATTTCCATTCTTAGGATGTGTAAATTCTTCTCAACACTTGCGAGATGATCACAAAAATGATATCTAGTTGAAGACATAAGTACTTTGTTAGTTATTATTACTATTATGCTCAAAAGATCCAAATGATCTTGTAACAATTTAACGTATAATTCAAGTTTTTATTGAACACTAATGCTTTGCTAAATTTCCAGGTTATTGTTTTAAGTAAAGTTACTATCCCAATGCAAGTCGCTAATTACAAATTGCTATATCTCTGCGTCAAGATTATAAAACCTAAGTAAGTTTTTACCCAAAGTGTAAGGAGTATGAATTCCCACAAATTGCTTTAAATGCATCGCGAATTCTCATATTAACGGCCAAATTTTGCCGTCTAGAGAATTGTAAAGATAGGATTGCTTTAAAACAATTGTTGAATATCTGACTAGAACAATTCCTGTCGAATATCTATGCATAAAATAGCTTTTAGACGAATTTACATACAATGGTTTAGATTTGTCGAAACATATTCCAAGTAATTTTTCTAAACCCATTAAAAATGGACAAATATTTACCCGCCTTCTTTTATATTTGCCACAAAAGGCATATTGAAGGAAAATCAATTAGTATTTAGAGACATATTGATATAAGACTCTTCAAATTAACGTGACTACATGGGCAAATCTGAAGGCTGACTAGTTCGTTTGAGACGGAGTAGGTTCTTTTATATCACATAAAAGTGGCAAGTGCGGTAATGAATTTTTAATATAACAAATACGCCCACGACAGTAACGAGCATTCATAAGCCCAAACATATACTCGATAGCTGTATAATATGTAACAAACTCATTTAACGGCCACGCTATAAAAGATTTGCAGTAACTAAAAAACATATACTTTATGTTAAAATATGTATAACCAGTAGTAATTGGTAAATAGACAAATACGTACAGGTTACAAAGCCGCCAATATTAACAAAATAGCGTGCATTCCGTAGAAAAATACTAACTCCAAATTAATACTACTTTCAAACCGCAATAATTGGCCGGAATAATAGAAAACTTTAGGGGGCTCGACAAGCGCCTCTCGAGAGCAATACTTCTTGATAAAAAGATTTGGTAAAGTTACGTAGGTCGCCAATATCCAGCGAGGCCCCATTACTATGGTCACAAAGCAAAGATTGACGTTGTTTGCAACTAGCAGCAAAAGCCAATGTCGCAAAATGTTAATGTCACTTAGTAATCATAAAATATTGAGAACTCTTTAAATTTCACGTAGGTAGATATTATAGTGGATTATACGTTGAGACGCCTATTTAATTACGTAGTATTAGCTCTACTATAATTCTTTCAAATAACGGTATTGCATTGAGGCTCTTCAAGGGTGGTTCGTTAATCTAGTCGTCTGTTATTTGAAATTTTGATTTTATAATGACTTTTGATTAAGTGCTGACACTGTCACCTTGCACTTCAAACGATGCTCCAACAATAATCAAACCAAAAATGACAAATATTCTTTCTACTGACATGTAATTGACTCAATGCCCTAAGGTAAGTACTTTATTATATTTATTTCACTCTTTTAATTGTCTTTTATTCTATATGCTTCAATAGGACTAATTAAAGACCAACCTGAACTTCTCGTACTTTCACTGCTTCAAAGTCACCTCAAAACATCACTGTTTCCGACATCCACAGCTAGGATCCCCGATAGATCAGCTATGATGCTCTACCAACCGTCAAACAACTTCCAACCTGTCAAAACCCTGGCTGCTTGCAGAAATGGTTATATTCCTTGCACCCACGCTACTGTCAACCAAACAGCTTCCTGGCAAGTTCACTCTTACAGATGATCCCAAGTTAATCTTCTATTTTTCCCAGCTCCTACTCTGTTGTCAGCAACCAAATAGAACCGCCCGAATCCAGAATTTCCTCTGTCAGCTCCCGTCGAATGATCAATACGTCCTCAGTAGAATCACCAAATCCAGCAATTAATGTAACTTATTATTAATTGTAGTCGTTAAATAATCCAATTCTATTTAAATATTATTCACTTCTTACTTGTATCTAGTTCAACCATATTCCATAATCTCTTCACTAACTGTATACTTGAACTGTTTAATATTTATATTTCAACCTTATTTCCACCTCGTAGATTTGTTAAAGCCTTGTCTATTGTATTTTCAAAATACATCTACATTTTTCAAGTTGTTATTTTACAATAATCCTAAACAAAATTTTCTTTTTATGCCAGTTACAATTATTCATGCACTCTTTAAAATTAAATTATATGATTACTACCTACTATAATCTAATTTCTAATAGAAATCATATTTGTCACATGTAACATGATATTATATTTCCCTGTTAACATTCAACACCATGATAGAATACTCAAGTGCTATTATCTTTCAAAATAAATTGTAAATTGTATCAAATTAAACTTCCATTACTTATTTTCATATAAACCAACAATCTTTTTTAAAACTTTTCTAAGTTGATTGTATTAATCTTTCAAATTCATATTTACTTTAATACTTATTCAAAAACTGTTTTTTTCGTATCATAACAATATATTACATGTGAAGGTACTATGTGATGGTAACAGTGCTGTTATAGTAAGGGAGTATCGTTTGTAGAACTCCTATAGCATAACACATAGTCGCAACGTTTTGCATAAAAACGGAAAGCAAAAAGTCTATTATGCTTTATTATATGTAGTATATTATAAGAGTACTTTGAAGTTATGGCACAAAACCTTCAATACATAGATTTAAATAGTATTTTACTTCTGTGTACTAATTTATTTTTATTCATTGACACTTAAAGTCCTATTAAAGACTTGTAGAACTGCCTGGCGTAACGCATTAACCAAACGAAAGGTAAACCTTAATTTTCCACAAAAAAGAAAAAATGAATACTAAATTGTCACGTGCGATTGAGCATGAGTTACTTGTGGACCTGAAGGATATTTAAAAATCTGGTGTGGTTCACGCACACGACTTCCTTTTACAATGGTCTTATAATTAGCAAAAATAATTATTTTTAACTTTTAAGCATTTGTCAAAAATTTTCAAAAATTAGATATTCTACAGAAGCCTTACAAATTAGAATGTTAGTTGAAAAGACAAATCTTCTCTAAAATTATAAGCCCAATTAAATAATGTAATAATATGCCGGGTGTTCTATTTAAAATATGAATTAGGAAGAAAGGAAAACACAAAATAAACCTATTTTAGAGATATTTAACTGCAAAATAACCTATCTCACATTAATACACATTAAAAATATAATAAAAAAGTTTGAAAAAATCGTAAGAGCCGTTTTTGAAAAAATCGAACAAATCTGAAAAATCACTGGAGTAAACACCATACTTCCGGTTATGCGATTTTTTTAAAAAGATTGCTGTCGCATCTAAATAGTACACAAAACTTATACATGAAGTCTCAATGTCATAACTCTTTTAATATTTGAGATATTCTGTTCACACACGCAGGAGAGAGGGGTCTCTGAAGTTAATGTCAGGTTATGTTCTTACACCATGCATGTATTCTATGTCTCTTTATACCTTTATACCTTTTGGTAATTAGGATATAGCCACCGTATATTGCCTCCGGAGACGTCCAAATGAGTAATCTCTATGGAGGTAGTTAAATCGAGGTGTTAGACACAGTCATATTTTGTCCTTGGCAAAATTGCTTTTGTAGTTCTCCTCTAGAATTTAATTCTCCTTGTCTATAGTCGCCTACTATAGCTTCTATCCTGCCTTTACAGACCATGGCCTTAAAAGATTGCAAAGAAAAACAAATATCTGTCGTCTATAGACCTTGTCTGAAGCGTTTGTAGACAAGAGATGTATCTAGCGATTCAAACACTGTCTTGAACAATTTTGCGTTAGCTCTTAGTAAACATTCGGTGATTTTCTGTAGTTTCGGGTTCTCTCGAATTTAATCCCCCCCCCATAAAACCTTAAAGGTGTAACTACAATACATCTCAATTAAGCAAAATGTATTCGCCAATACACTTTCCAGACTCTCATGTCTGTCACACAACCGGGATACCTGCCGCAACTGCATCGACGCTTCATGGAACTACAGAAAATCACTAAATGCTTCGAAGCCAAGGAGGCTGCGCTATGGATCGTTTTCCGCTAAACAAACCGACATATTATTAAAAAAGGAATTTTTAGAGCTATTCTCCGGATTTAGATGCATGGTTCCTCACCATAAACAGCATCTTGGAAGAATATACGACGTCTCAACCTCCGGTCACTACGAGGGAGAACAAACCTGTGGAAAACTTGCAGCACTGCTCGAATGCGGTAGCACACCCTAGACCACGTGAAGAATTGCATTGACTACCAGAGGTCCAGAGCATCTAACCTGAAGCTCGCGGGACTTCTCCCGAAACCCGTACCTAGATAGTGGTTTGAAAACATTTCTATCGACCTGTTTGGGTCATCGTATCAAGATGATCCTCTTGTATTGGAACTCTAATCGAGGAAGTATTTTTACGATATGGAACTCCTACAAGGATTATCAGCAACAGCGGAAAGGGTTCGCCAGCAGCATTAAGCACCACATAACGCCTGCCTCGACATCCACTCCAATTGAAAAATAAAATAGGAACCTGAACCCGTTACTAGCTATCTTGTTTAGGGACGACCATACCAGCTGGCCTACCAAATAGACAACTATCCTACTCGTCATGAATCAACTGGACACACGGCTGTGTACTTCACGTTCCAACGACACCGCGAAGGATAATCATGACATCATGCAGTCTACAAATTTTATACCGGAAACCACTTCACATTTGGTTTTACTAAAGAACCCAAGCGAAAGTCTCCAGGAATAAAGACAATTCCAACAAATCAACGCCGCCTAAGTTGTAGCTGCTACATTCAGCCATGAAGAGATGGCCATTGCGTAATACTTCAACAAATATGGTCAACGTCGTACGAAGTTACCTTCGGAGATCATCTAAACGTTGGCTTCAGGAAACACCATACCTAGGCGTGACGGATATTTCAGGAACCCAAATTAACAAAACAAATGAAAATTGGTTTCATACAATAAACGGGAACTTGGATAGCACGACTACTGTGCGTTAATAAGTCGTCAATATAAATATAGAGTCACACAGGAAACAACATATTTGTCAATCAGTATACACCTTAGAGCAAAATACATGTCTTCTTTTTCAGGGGAATGAATACGTTAACTCTATTTCATGTTACCTGAAAACTATAACGTAGAGATATTCCGTTCACGAGCTGCCAACTTTCTTGGACGAAATAAGTTAAATAGGCATATAGGCGTTTTTAAACATCTTTATAAAGTGTTGAACAAAAACTACAATTTTCAGTCTTGAGTGAAGCCTCTCGACTTCGTAATTTTGTGAAGTCCGACTATCGGTCGATGCAGTGACTCTTTCTGCGCTTCCTTGCGACTGGACAACTTACTGTAGGCGACGACCTACGACTCTATCACTTTGCCCTGGATTTTTTATTTTGGATATTTGACTGACTTTGGATTTGGATTTTGAGTACCCACCTTAATTTAGATTGTAATACAGTAATTTACTTAATTTTAGATTTAGATTTTTGGTATTCTGGAACTTCACAATTGAATTTTTAAATGATAATGAGGAAATGGTACTTTACACTGTTGTCTCCATCACAGCAAATGGGTGGTGTAGAGTAGCTTAGAAGAGAGGTTTAAAGTAGTAGAAGATCCAAAGGTGGTAGAAGGCGAAATAGGGAAAGCAGTCGAAAACCTTGAGGCTGAAATAGTTGAGGATGGTTCCTTCCCCTTTCGTCTTATGATGGGCGTGCTGGCTAGTATACGTATATAAATAATTCTCTAACAGCATGAGCAGACAAAGATTTCCAAAGAGGAACGTAAAGGATTTGTTGTACCTATATTATACATTGGAAATATATTTGTCTAATTAACGTAGTCTATCTTTATACTTTTCACAATAATATAAATGTATATTTGCTAGTAATATTATGCAAGTTCTATTTGTTTTGAGGTGCACTTGATAGCTATGTATTGCACTAGCTACACTACGGCTGTGCCTGTAAATGTGTAGAACTTTTAAATATTGATTTTAAGTAAGTATTTTAATTTATAAATTGCACTCTTTTGTATAATAATGTCAATAATTACTGTTTGAAATAGCTCCTGAAAACTTTACAAGGGTGGGTCCTTTTATCTAGTTACTTGTTTCTGAAAAATCTATTTTCTAATATTTCCAATGTGATTTGTCTCATACGTCATAACGTATGTCAACCAAATGTCAAAACAGTTTTAAACCTCTAATGACAAATGCTTAATCTATTGAATGGTACACAATAATAATAAATAACACAGTAAGTTCATGTCTCTAATTAATTTGACCTTCTTAGTGTCTTTATTTATTCTCTAGTTAGGGTTCGAGACAGGGGGACACCATGTCTCCAAAACTGTTAATAACGGTGCTGGAATATGCCTTCAAAAAACTTGATTGGGACACAAAAGGAATAACTATAGACGGTCAAAAACTCAACCATCTACGCTTTGCAGATGACATAGTCCTAATAACTGACAATCTAGGGAAAGCAAAACAAATGTTATACGACCTTCAAAATGTATGCTCAGAGGTGGGTCTAAAAATAAACCTGTCTAAAACAAAGCTTATGACAAACTTGGTTCCCAGCAAACACATTAACATTGGAAACGCAGAAGTCGAACTAGAGGACAAATATTGCAATGGTCTTTAGCCCTCAAATCGGCTCTGATTGCAGTACAAGCAAATAACAAATTAAATCACTAATAGTACGAGCGGCGGTGACACTAAGTCTAGTGTGATAAAACTTTTCAATGTCATATATATAATTCGTTAGGTCATTGATGGGGAAACACAAAATGGCAGTGCTGCCACGTGTGGACCGAACGGCACTATAAAAAATTATTAAAAAAATTTTTTTTTTAATGTCTAGTATCATCAAACCCCAGGAGGGTTGAGACGCGTGTGACGAACGCGCCCCGTAAAAAATAAACCCGTTCTGAAACCCCTAAGGAGGTCAAAACCCTTCATGGGTTGTCGCACCAAGGAGTAAGTAAGTAAGTAAGTAAGTATCATCAAACTTCAGGATTCTGATTGTTTCTCAGATCCTATTTTCTAGTATCATCGAACTTCATACAATTTCAAACGTTATCTGAAAGATTATCAATTTTTGTGTAAGAAAAACCACTGCTGCCTTTTCCAGAAATTGAAGAAAATGGCGGCAGCAGCATTTGAAAGTCGCGATTATCGCAACCGAATTTCGCGTGTTCATTCGGTTTTATCGGCATTAATCCGGCTTTTTCGATTTGTACTAATGAAATACGCGTGACATTGTAAATTGCAATACATTTTCTATTGCGGTGATTGTTTAAACAAATGAAATTGTATTTTTTATGTGATATTTTTCGAATTTTCCTTATTTCTCTTGTTTTTTTTTTTCATATTTTCCAAGCCTTCGATTCCAATTGAGAATGAATTAGTTCTATCTAAATTAGATTCTATCAATTATTCCAAGTTCATTGATTTTTGGGCCGCTTTTTTAGGTCTTTTTGCGTTTTTCACAGCACGTACGAATCCGTTTCGCAGTTTTATTGAAACATGCCATTTATTTATCAGGACAGGGATTGTTTGAACAAATTAGAAGTATTTAACTTGGAACATAAAGATATTTGAGCTATTTTTAAGCAGAAATTGAGTCTGCGGCGTTGATTTATTTCACCAACTGTAAGAGAATGGAAGCGTGTTTAAATAAGTAATAGTCTTGTTTTGTGAAAACGAATTTAATTTCTTTCTAGATTTATGCATACAAATGTTGGTTTATAAATAACACAAAGATTATGCAAAGTTCGCAATGAATTATTATTGAAACAATTTGCCCATTTAGTAAATTTGGTATTATATTAAAAGTTAAAATTACAGGAGTAGCTAACAATTAAAGCATCGAAGCAACTTCTCACTAGTTTTCGTGGTCAGAATCAAAACTTTCTGCGTCAAATTCTTTGTCATTTTCGTTGTTGTTATCTCTTGCCAAAGATAGTCTATCGTCAACGAAACAAAGCATTTTTTGAAGAAGTAAAATACGTTGAGATTAGAAAAAAGGACAGCGATGCGACCGTTGCTAACTGCTTCTCAAACGAAAGCATACCAACTACCGACGAATGGGCTTTGTAGGTCCTTTTGCTACCCTCTAGCCAATCAGAATGTGCCACCTGTGAATAGCACAGCCGGGGTCCTACAAAATAAGTTGGTAAAATAAATCAACGCCGCAGACACAATTTCTGCTTAAAACTAGCTCAAAAATCTTTGTTCCCAGTAAAATACGTCTAATTTGTTCAAACAATCCCTGTCGTGACAAATAAATGGCATGAATAAAAAAAATGCGAAACGGATTCGTACTTGCTGTGAAAAACACGAAAAGACCTAAAAAAGCGGCCCAAAAATCAATAACTTTGGAATAATTGATAGAATCAAATTTGTTTAAACAATGATCGCAAGTATTGTTTCAACGAATAGAATTAATTTATTCTCAATTGGAATTAAATGCATGGAAACTATGAAAAAAAACATGAAAAATATGGAAAAATCGAAAAATATTACATAAAAATGGAATTTCAGTTGTTTAAACAATCAACAACATTGAAAATTTATTGGAAATTACGATGTCAGCATATTTCATTAGTACAAATCGAAAAAAACGGATTAATGCTGATAAAACTGAATGGACATGCGAAATCCGGTTGCGATAAACGCGACTTTCAAATGCTGCTGCCGCCATTTTCTTCACTTTCTGGAAAAGGCAGCAGCGGTTTTTCTTACACAGAAATTGATGATCTTTCAGATAACGTTTGAATTTGTATGAAGTTCGATGATACTAGAAAATAGGATCCGAGGGATCACTTATCTCCCTGCTGCCGCTGGTAAGAGTTCGCTCGGGGAGTGGCAGCACTGTTTTTTCTTAAAGCCCTACCCCTTCCCTGTCTCGAGGAACAATCAGAATCCTGAAGTTTTATGATACTAGATATTGAAAAAAAAATCTTTTTTTTTAATAATTTTTTTATAGTGCCGTTCGGTCCACACGTGGCAGCACTGCCATTTTGTGTTTCCCCATCAATGACCTAACGAATTATATATATGACATTGAAAAGTTTTATCACACTAGACTTAGTGTCACCGCCGCTCAGACTATAAAGCACAGAGTTGTAATAATGCAAGCATCTGAGAAAATTCACATAAATTGCCAAATCATAATAACACTGGTATAAATCGCCAATGACATTGATTGTATTTGAATAGGCACAGAAATATGGAAGCTCAAGTTCCGTGTATTGGGTTTAGCAATATAATGTTAATCATAATATAATAGATTTGCACAATCTAAAAGCCGAATCTAAATTAATTAAGAACTGGCACAGAAAGTTCAAGTTAGACACAGCTTAAAAAAGGAAGCGTAGAAAATAAAGTCATTAGGGAATGTGAGCAAATGAATTTTAGAATAATAGGTAAGAATAAGGATGACCAGAAGAATAAGGCAAAGAACATAGAAAAGCCAGTCTTGTCATTTATGACATGAAAATACAAGACTTGGGAATTTGAAGAGATTGCAGTGACAAGAAATTAGATGGAATTCAAATAACAGAAATCAAACAATATTGGTGGATTAAAAAACTAGTCAGTGTAGTGATAAACAATGGGCATTTAAGTGTTTTAAAAATCAAGTGAGTGGCGCATTAAAAACGATGATAAAAGGACAATTCAAAAGACAATAATTTTAATATGTAAGAAATTGTAAATAATTGATCAAAGTTGTTAATTTAGTTTTATAAGACATGTAATTGGATTTAGTTGAACTTCCTCAAGTTAAATTTATAGACAGTGTTTTGTCAATAACGGGGAGAGCTTTTGTTTTCAATAAATTGTTGCAAGTGTCTGAATTTTGCTCTACCTTAAATTAATTTTTTTTTATAGAAGGCATAAAGTGATTAAAAAATAAATAGCACCATAGTGTTCAGCGAATTGCAGTCTATCAGCACCATTGGAGGCAAAAATTTCCACGCACTTGAGTTTTTTGCGTTCCGAGGCGACATCGGCAGAAAACGGCTACGACCCCAGCTTCCGCAGAATCCATTTCCAGCATCGTGGGAAGACATAGGGTGTCAGGATTCTTCCGGCAGCTCCACACATCAGGCCCCAATACAACAAAGCAGTCCGAGCAGCCCGGGGAGTACAGATTCCAGCCAGATCACCACCAAAAAGGGGTTCCGAAAAGAGCACGGAAGTGAAGTTAGTGTATTGTAAAATTTCGACCCGCGCGATCGGCGTGAAAATTCTAGCATACCTTAATTTCGACCTGGAGAACACGAATATCATAAAGGTCCTTGTGGATGGCGAGGTGTTTTCCCAGGATTTGCAATCCAAATCGTCAAGTGGAGCATCCAGAAAACAAATGCGAGGTTAAGCGTCCTTTCAAAATGCACCAATGATAAAATTGCCTGAAAACAATAGAACGATAAGACGCTACTTGAAGGCGCATTTATTCAAAATCTTACCGTATAAAAATATGTTTATTTGATTGTTTGATAATTCAATTGTACGCAAGCTGACACATGGCTCGAACTTCTTGTGAAAGATTTGAAGTTTCAGAATAGCAACGGCGCAATTCGCCTACATTTTAGTTCACCTGTCTACTTTCCAGTGGCGTATCATAAAATTTTAACTTGCAAATTATAGGAACCTAACACCCGAGATTTTGAGTTTTTATTTTTCATGTCTCTGTTTGTAAATGAGCTAGCGAAGTTGGTAAATCAGATGAGTGGATTAAATAAAGGGCAAACTACCATAAGATAATTCTCAATTTTGGCGTACCCAACAAAGAAGTTAATTAGTCAGTTTGATCTTAATAAATAGTAAAACTAAATTAAATATTGTGTGGTGACTCATTTTATTTGCACTATTTAATTAAATTAATTATAAACCTACAAATATTAGATAAAGGGTCATTGCAATATATATATCTGGGCCACGAGATCAGGATCTCTAGAGATAACCAGACTTTCGAACTGAAAAGGAGGATCAACATAGCATGGGCAGCATACGGAAAACTAATTGACATATTTAAGAGTAAACTTCCAACTTGTTTGAAAAGAAAAGTATACGACCAGTGCGTTTTGCCCGTCCTCACATACGGTGCAGAAACTCTAACACTAACGAACACATCTGCACGAAAGCTCAAAATCGCACAACGAAAAATGGAGAGATCAATGCTTGGCATATCCCTACGAGACCATATTAAAAACGAGGACTTACGCCTAAGAACTGGAGTAGCGGACGTCATCGAAAGAATATCTATTCTCAAGTGGAACTGGGATGGCCACGTAGCCCGAATGAACGACGAAAGGTGGACGAAAAAGATATTGGAATGGAGACCACGCGCCGACAAACGAAGTAGAGGCAGACCGCCGACGGGTTGGACCGACGACCTGAAAAGGATTACAAATAACTGGATCCAAGCTGGTCAGGACATAAAGGAGTGGAGACACATGAGGGAGGCATATGTCCAACAGTGGACAGAACGGGCTGCTTGATTGATGAGGGTTCGATAAGAAATCACCCACCTTGAATATTTTCCTCACACAACGTTCAAGACAGCAACCTATTTTTGATCTGCAACTTGACCCTTTTAAGCAGCTTCCTGCAATGCACTGCTCACAGACAGACCAACAGTCCCAATCGTCATCCAATATCAGGAAACTCAAATTCTTGACAGCAACCAGCCAACAGAGCAAACCTGGACATCGACTAGCCACAGCAACCAACTCATAGAATGCACCTTCTCTCTCCGATGACACCCTTTTGGAAGCTCCTCTCAACAATGTATAAATTGACGTAATTCCATTTTGATTAATGTTATATGTCAAATGTGTTCTCCTAAATAAAACTGTCTCAATATGACGCCTTAATTATTTACTTGTATATAACAATTCTTCTATCCATTGCGTTTTACCACATTCCAATTATCTTCTTTATTTAATTCTTCGCTTCTTTTAATTATTTGTTAATATTTAATTTTTATTCACCACGTAGATTTAGATTTTACTCTCTTAATATTAGCCAAACATTTTTTTCAATAAAACAGGGTTATTTTCAATATTTTAAATAGACCAAAGTCGTTTTTCTACATACTTTTTAGTTTGTTTTTCTTCAATAATCGGAAACAATTTTCCTAACTACTAAATTTTCATTATTTATGTCTTCTAGTCTTATCTATTTTGATTTAAACCTACTAAATATTATATTATTTCAAAGTTAACATTTTCCATTGATTTCCAAACCGTATTTTATCAAATTTTATTTTAATTTCAATCCACCTCTAATTTTCAAATAGCTATATTTCAGACCCAAATCTACCTTATTTCCAAATAAATACGAACCATTTTCATCTCATAGTAATATCCCAATCTTAAAAACTTTTAATTCAAACCATATTAAGCGTGTATCATAAAACAGTATATTTATTGAATAATCCTAAGTACACTATACTGGCTTTGCATACAATAATCTATTATATGTGATCATTATACATTGATATTATTACCTGGTTTTGTTTATCTTACTGCTACCTCGCTTTGTGGACTTTCATTTAGAGTATTGCGCTTTTACCTTTGAGTTCACTAATTCTCGCTGAAATTTGGATGCACTTGTAATTAAGAGATTTGTTGGCGCCCCTGATTTCTATTTTATCAACGTTACGCCGTCTTTACTGTGGTAGCCGTACGGCACTTGCATCGCCGTAGTCACTCGATTTTGAGGGAATATAGCCTACGAATCTAAATTTGGAATCAATATGCTATTTCTAACAAGCAACAATATACTGGGTATCTGTGTAGCCATGTTGGGTTGCAGTTCCTAGTGGTAAGATGTTCCAAGCTATGTCGCCCACTGGGTACATACATTTTCACTTTGAATTCCTTTACATTTTCAAGGTTAAAGAAGCGTTATCAGGGGTACTCATTTTCGCGTGATAACAATATACTTACACTTTAATTAAGATATCTATACTATATTTGTTGGGTCAGGTTATTGTGGGTAATATCTCTAAGTCGTATTGTTTTTTTTTAGTATACATTTTGGTTCAGTATAAACTAGAGCCTCTTATGACAGTTCATATAGTACTATTGCTTTTGCTGATTTAATACAAAGAATTTGAGACTCCGCATCTTATACAATTTAATATTAATCTTCAAATAGATAAATATGTTGAATTCGATATTACATTCAAATTTTGTATATAACTTTAGAAGATGTATTGCTTAAACAAGCCTTTCTTTGTTACATTTGATAGCTGTTTTGAAGGAGTTCTGGGAATTACAAGCCATCCGCTCTTCGGCTCCACATATTATTGTTCATAGTTTATTATTTTACTCTTGAAAGGTGTTTTAATAGCAAATATAACAACGGAACAAAGATGTTACTGCTTTTATTAGGAGGAACGGGGCAATGTGACAATAGAGCTTATTTTTAGTTTTATGTTAATTGTTCAATATATATAGATTTTAAAAGAATTTGTTGTTTGCAGAGCTTTTACATTGTCTAAATTAACTAACTTTGAATTTTCCGTACATATACCTGTATTTATATTTTAAAATTCCTCATAAATTTTTTCTATTAAAATCCCGCATTATGTTATAATACAAACAGCTGACAGTAACATCCCAATTCTGCCAGTGGCGGTCTACCATTCTACCACTGTCTGCCAACAAAGGCAGCGCGGCAATAACCTTAATCCCACGAAATTCTATTTATATTCGAGAAAAATACAATCCGACATTCCGTTAGTATCACGCTATTTAATATTTACTTGCAACTTTACAATTTTACAAAGGGCCAAAATAAAACAAAATTGCACATTTTGCTTATTTAAAAATTGAGAAAATAAGGCAAAACATTCCCCCCCCCCCCTCTAGCAACTACATCCCCAATTCTCTTAAAAATACAATCGACCAGTAGAAAGTCTCCAAACAGGGAATATCACACAAAGATTAACTTTAAGGTTTTTCTGATAATTATAGCTTTTCTTCATTTTGGTTGTTGACCCATTAGGTCAAGTCAGGTTACGTGACTCGTAGCACCTTGCACCTTCCGTATCTAACTGACCGTGACTCCCACCCCTCCCCCTCAACTCCCCATTGTTGTGGTTCTGTAAAGTAGACGCCAATTAATTGTTGATCCCTCAGTTCAGGTTACGTGGGTTATAGCACTTTGTGCCTTCTGTACACCCCGCAATCTTGACATCGCCCTCTGACATTTCACACATCCCGATTGTATTTAGCCCATTATGTAGACCTGGTCCCGATATTTGTGCCATTCCCGCTAGTTCGAATTCCACACTCCCGTAGGGGAGACTCAGGTCGTCCCTCCTGTACCATTTGGTAGCTCAAAAGATTTCCAGGGAATTATCTTTCAAGTAAGAGGAGTGTTAAAAATAGTCAAGACATCACGCGAAATCACCTAATTCTGACGGACGCTGTACAAGCGTACATTTCGAAACCTGTGCTAGTCTCGAAGATTTTCAGCGGCAGCTCGGAATACGTGTTTTGTCTACAACTCCCGAGATCCATTAAAATTCATTAATAGAAAGAATAAGCTGTGCGAGTGGGAACAGCCGAGAGTGATCGAATTTACCCCGACCCTTCCGCCAAGAGGCAGACTTGGACACATCTGGCAATGTTGTGATGCTGGCCGATTAGTAAACCCCTTCTTCCGATTCTTCCAAAGAAGCGTGGCTTCAATCCAAAACAATTCGGTCTCGAACTATCGTAAAGAGTACAGAGCGTGAGTGGTTGTGCATGGGCGCCGTGATTCCGACCCCTCTTGTCGCCCCCTGATTCCCAGAGTTGCATAACTCGGTGATTTGCCGCCACGTGAGGTCACAGTGAGCGCATAAAGACCAGTTAGCGCCCACGCGCCTTTCAGACACATTTTTGTACACGGTTTGTACCGGTTTAACCCAGTTTAGATAAGCGACAGCGTTAGTGCTATTAACCTGTTGTCAGTGTGCCCTTTAGGCACGTGCACTGGCTTCTATTCTTACAATTATTACGTTGATGTTAAGACAGTGGGTGCGAGGCCCTCAGGTATGTCCGCCTGCTAACTGGAATAGCCCAGTTTCGCCCAGTGTACTAATATCAAAGTCAGCACGTCTTGTTGTCCTTGTAACGCTTCTGGAATTTAACCTAATTAGTAATAATTAACTAACCCATTAACCCCTAAATTCTTAGGAAACTGTGTTAATTCAACTGTGTTGCATTTTTCTGAGATCAGTAGACCTCATTCGTTTACTGTTATCTGTGTGTTTTCTGTAACTGCTGTTTTTATGTCTATGATTTGTTTTAGTGTGTCTTTGCCATTAGTGGCAGCTTACGTATAGATTTTGTACAGCGGATCCCGGCGAAACCTGCAAGCGACAGGTAAGGTCCCGCACTGTGGCAGTCGATACACGAGAGCGTCAAAGCAATTATTCTGCAACCCCTTTGAACTTCGAACTTCTACAAGAAGGTTGTACAGTAGTTGCGGCCAATAAAAAATGAGACAACTCTTATAACAGATTTTTGTCTAATGATAGCTGCTCCAATTTGTTATATTAATATTTCATATAGCAACAGTGAATAATTTACATCTGCCAAACAATTCCAAATTAAAAATAATACGACAAAGTAATTTAGCCGCATATAAATGCAGTGACAAAAAGTGGAATAATCGCGAAAATAAACGTAACTGTCCTATTTCTTTTTGGCCGAATTTGTACAACCGAAGTTCGTGGCGCCCTCTTTAATAACCTCGTACCGCCTTTGTGGCAACACCCTGTATATGTAGCTACGCTTGTCCCTCAAGTTTCGTCACGTTGTAAGAACCCCGCTTATCTCATTAAGCGCCTTAGCCGCAGTTTTAGCCTGTTTATGTGCGATTTAGGACAGGCAGTGCAATTTCCCGAATCTTACTTGTGCCATCGGCACCCTCTCCCTACGAGATTTCGTAAAATCGATTTAATACTGTAACACCAGAAAAATTCAGTTGACTAGTAGAAAAAGAACTAGACGAGCAACTAAGTGAACATGTTATAAGAGAAACGAAGCACATAAATTACAAATTGTGGTCGATGAATCGACACTGCGTAAACTTAAGATTTTTTAAGGGTAGCAGGTAGTTTTGTAAGCATTCGGGTGCTGTCTTTAGCAGGCTACAGTCGGTCGCAAAATAATTTCATGGTATTGTTGTGCGTAGTGAATAATTAACGAGTTTATCAAAGAACTTAGTTTAATTATTACTACAACGTAAAGAAGCAACAAAAATAAGACAAGTATACCACCGAAGAGTTAACGGAAGCCATAGATAAGGCGTTTGTAATGCTCTCCTCGAAAAAAAGGGAACTCGGGCAATGCAACGAGAAACACCCTGGTGGAACGAGGAAATATATAAACTCCGTTGCAAGTGCCTAAAAGCAAGAAGAGAGGCAATTAGACTAAATAGGAACCATAACACTGACCAAGGCAATGAGGAAGTAGCCCAGAAAGATATAAAGAGTGCAAACTAGAGCTAAAAAACACTAAAAATGAAGAATCATCGTGTAAACTATGTGAACAAGTAGCTGAAAACCTATAGGGAGCTGGCTACAAAATTTTTACAGCAAAATTAGAGCTACGTTCTCCCTTAAGACTCATAGACGACTCTCAGGTAAACGTGGCATTGGAAGTATCTTCCAGATATGGAATAATCGAGCAGCATAAATTTAAATCAATAATGAGAAAATGCCACCCTTCACTGATGAAGAAATAACAGAACTAGCAAGATCAATCAAAACGGGGAAGGCAGCAGTTTCTGCAGAGGTGGTAAATACAGAGCCTTACACAAAAAGCAATACACCATAATAAAAAAGCGAATCTTCTCAAAGAAAGAGAGGACGGAAAGCTGGTCCTGCTCGAAAAACCTACGAAGGTGAGGACAGAAAGAGCTTACACACCTTTGTGCTTGGTGAACTACTGGAGCAACTAATTAATAAACGGCTTATGGAAGATACCGAATCGAAAGAGGACCCCGCAGAAACCCAGTACGATGGTAGAAAGTGATTCAACTCTGTCTCCTGGCACGGCATTATAAACGAGGTGACTCGTAGACGAGTGGCACCATAGTCGATTAGGCTAATCTGCAGGTATCTGGAATACAGGAAGATCCTATTCGAACAGGATATTAAAATGAATATGACATGTGGTGTACCACAGTGCTCAGAACTGGGGCCGATGTTTTGGAACATTTATTACAAAAGCGTCCTGAAGAATTTGTCAGAAGTAGTGGTGCTGTTAGGGTATGCAGGCGACCTTCAATCCGTGGTGAGAACTAAGAGGACATATATGGAGGGATACAATGGGCGATAAGAAGGATTAAAATCTGGATGGACAAAAAGTGT
Source organism: Agriotes lineatus (assembly GCA_940337035.1). Classification (NCBI taxonomy): domain Eukaryota; kingdom Metazoa; phylum Arthropoda; class Insecta; order Coleoptera; family Elateridae; genus Agriotes; species Agriotes lineatus. The sequence continues at coordinate 567,789 of CALNHX010000026.1, forward strand.
CTACAACTTACTCAGCCAAAAACAAAGTTAGTAGTGCTGGTGGGACGAAATATTTTGAAATTTATCACGCTCAAAGCTTCAGGTTTACTGATAAAAAACCAACGATAAAATAAATACCTGGAACTAAGCTGGAAACGAACAGGGGCTTACTCCGAACGATATCAAGCAACTATTTATGACGGAGTCAAATCGGAAGCAAGAGAAAATAAATTATAAAATACGTTGCCGAAATGAAATATCTAGGGGTAGTTATTGATGATAGATTAAAATTTAGGAATCATATAGATTTTATTGTTAAAAAGGCGGCTAAAAAGATTGGGTTTTTTGGTAGAATTAGTAGTAAATTAAATGTATGGTCTAGAATTTTAGTTTATAAGTGTATAATTGCTCCGCATTTTGAATACTGTTCCACTGTGCTATTTTTAGTGTCGGAAGGAGACCTGCAAAGGCTGCTAAAGTTACAAAATAGAGCGATGAGAATAATATTGCGTTGTCATAGGCGGACCAGAATTGCCAATATGCTAGAAATGTTGCAGTGGCTTAGTGTGAAACAAAGGATACATTTCAATACTATGGTTTTTATTTTTAAGCTGGTAAGAAATATGTTACCTAGTTATATGGGTAATCATGTAGTTTATAATAAAGATGTTCATAATTATAGAACTAGAATAGTAGACAATTTCCGACTGCCAGCAAATACAAAGAGTTTCACACAAAATAGCTTCTATTATAGAGGATTTAAAATGTATAATGACCTCCCAAACGAAGCTAAACGACTAACTAATGTGAAAAAAATTAAAAAAATTTGCTCGGAATATGTTAAAAACTTGTAAGGTTGAATTAAAAGGTGGGGACGTACACTAAATAAGTTTTAAGTTGTACAAAATTAGGCGTTTGTTATTATGTATATAAACATCTTTTTTATGATGAAATAAACTTACTTACTTACTTACCTTTAACGTAAAAACGTTGGCGGACAAAGCACAAAAGGCGGCGACGGCATAAGGCTGCCTCATGTCAAATTTAGTAAGACCGTGTGTCGAACGAAGAAGAGTAATAAGCACAACCGTAAACTCCATAATATTGTAGGGAGCTCTGGTATGGGGAGAAAGCAGATATAGGAAGCTAATTGAGAACGCCCAGAAAATAATGGCAATCAGAATCGCCAGCGCCTCTAGCACAGTATCGACGAAGGCAATCCATGCTGTAGCTGTTGGTGATGGGAAGAACATGCCGGAGAGAGGAAAACACAATATTAAGGTGAGCCGAAATAAGGCAGAGGACACTCCGGGATTGGCAAGACAGTCATTACCTATGGAATTATTTAAAAATTAAACGCTGCAGGAGCCTGTGGTTTGAAAATATCACAAATTCGTTAAAACCCTCACCACAAAAATATTTAACAACTGCTAAATACGTATTTGGACAGCCAATATGTCATCATCAGTAGCTACGAAAAACTTACACAGCAAAAAGGCAACGATATACTCGTGACCAAATTACAAATGGAAGTGGGCGCATTTTACTTCTATTTATACTGTTTGACCCGAAGGGCGTGGCGTGGCCGAGGGCCAATAAACATGGCCGACGGTCAATGTAACTTTAATAAATTATACAAGATGGAGGATGGTATTGGTCAACCACCTTTGTTCAAAAGTTTATTATCTCGGTTCTTAAAAATGGCCAAGCTTTCAAAAGAATTTAGTTGCTTTGTTGAAGTTAACACCTTTAGAATTTTAGGTCATCCTCTTTTATACTATGACCCGTTTCGTAAATATGTTGGGCAATACTCGATTCTGTTGAATCTAAAATAAGCTAAATGCTTTTTAAGCCTAGTACCAAAATTACGACGTGTTTGCCCAATATATTTAGAATTACAATGGGAACATTTAATTTCGTAAATTCCATATCTCTCTAAAGTCCTCAGTTTGTCTTTTGGGTTTCCCAACCAATTTCTAATATTGTTGTTCGAACCATTCACAACTGTATGGGCCGATTCTTTAAAAATGTTTGCTAGGCCCTTTGAAGGACTCAAGTACATCAAAATTCCGTTTCATTCTGCTACAAAAATTTTAACACCCAGAAGTGCATCTGCATTGCCTTTTTTCAAAGATTCTTGTAACTTGAACTACGCGCTCTACTGTGTATAATCTGGAAACAGACAGCGCTCTTTCATTAACAACATAGAGCACTTTTATATATTAATGTGAGTTTCGATCTAGATAGACAGATATTCACGAAACCATGAAAAGCTTGCTACTCCACATATATCTTTATATCAACAAGTGGCGCTCAACACTTTTCGGAATATTTTTATATTAGACTGCCTTCCCCCCTCTTGATAAATATATCTTTTTGCTTCTACTGTAACTACAGAACTGATGCATAATGGCATTGCAAGCTTTTATTGATAAATGACAATGTGAAGCATCGTAAATAAGTCTCAAGTATATTATACGTAACAGCAATGCAGCTGTTAATAAATGTAAAAATATCTCTTGTTCACAGTTTATTATTAATTAACAGGAGGGAACTGTTATTAATCTACAATACATTTAATTCTTGACTTGAGGATATGTATTTTTTTCTTTCTTTGTTTTATTTTTATCATTTCTTATCGGATATGGTAATACGTTACATTAATCGACTATGATCTGCAAATATTTAAATACACCTAGAAAAGAATAACATTTTTTTGGAAAGCTGTATATTTCAAATATAGGTACAGATGTGTCGTGAAACTTATATGAACACACAATTACTTTTACATTTCAAATTTCATCTTAAATGGCAGCTGCAAGGTCGAACTGCACAAGAATAATTAAATAGGTAGTTACTGCACCAAACATCTGAAAAAAAATATATACAGTGTAATTATTTAGCGTATATTGAGTTTCGTGTTACGAAATTTTTGTGATAAACGAGTAATACATATTTAAACGGTTAAAGATATTTAACTCAAAATGTTAAAGAAACGTAAGCGGTTATACACCTACACAATTTCTATACCATTATTAGTATGATAGAGAACGTTACGTAACAAACGACTTCTGGGGTTGGCAGTATCATTATTGTGGTCGAAGAACTCACCGTTTCGCCCACTTTCGTAAGGAGCTTCATCAGGAGAAAAGCAAAAGAGCACTGTAACTCAACGTTAACGATGGGAAGAAAAAAGCGATAATTTATAGGCAAGTGTCGTCGCGGTGACGGTGCGATGGGCGGAGCTTATAAATTAGCGCTTTCCACACAGAAAGAAAGAGAAAGCAGACAAGTTTCCGAGGCCACTGAGATTTACAAACAGCCTAATAATCTCAATCGGGACGAGGGCTTTTCGCTTCCTTCGATGTGGAAAGCGCTAATATCTAAACGCGACGGCACTTGCCTATAAATTCTTGCATTCTCTTGCCGATCGTTAGAAGAGTTTCATCTAGGGCGTGGTTTACATGTTGAGTTACTGCGTTCTTTTGTTTCTCTCTTGATCAAGTTCCATACGAAAGTGGGGGAAACGTTGATTTCTTTGACCTCAATAATGACATGGCCTAATCCTGAAAGTCGTTTGTTACGTAATGATAATGGCCGTGAAAGCCTCCAAAATCATGATGCAGAGCTCTTTGTTAAACCATAAAAAATTGCATCTACATCCAGAAACTACCGAATTATATAAATACATAGAAGTTTCTGCTCTTATCACTTTATATACATATTGTGTCGACTGGTTTGATGTACGAAGATTTTGTTAAATTAAAATATCATTATTGTAATCTTGTACATACTTCGGAAGATAATTTCTTAGAAGTTTTAAAACGCCTATCAATTTGGTTTGAATTGAAAGCGTTCAGTAGATTGGAAAAACAATCATCACAAAAGCAGTTTATTGTCGTACACCCATCTTACCGTAAATATTAAGGGCAAATCAATAGTAAAGAAGCCTCCAGCTGTAATTCTAACGTCGTCGTGCAATAGTTGCAGAGAAAGTGCGTTGACCTATTAACAGAGACTTTGCTATAAATGTAATTTTTAACTAGTAAACCAAGTACCTCTCTCTTCAAATCGGGATCTCTACACTCCATCATTAATTTCCACACTTCTCGCTTTAACGATTTTGCCTAAAAATATCAGTTTTAGTAGATAAATAGAATAGAAGGCTATAGATAAATATGAAAAGCTACATGCATACAACGTAGTCAACTTATTGTAATAGACGTACTTCGCATTTCAAAGTATTATAAAAAATAGTGTCAGAAATCATGAGCAAATAATTAGGAAAATATTTAAAAAAATATGTAGAAGGTATTGAATTGGCACTTACAAAATGTTTTGTCAAGTTACTTTATCAAGAAAACTTAGAATTGGTGTGATTGTGGTACACCAACTTGGTTCATTGTAGTACTTTGAGTACCGCAAACTCACTTCTATTTTTAGAAGAAGTCATTATCAAGAACAATACAACGATTAAATGAACGATATGAAGCCGGCCATCTACATCTCTCGCCGGTAATGTTTGTTTTTACAGTTAAAGTCTAAGCCTGGACTGGAAGGGCATTTTAAATTTTAATTTAGTATATGCTGCGATAAATGCACGTCCAAGCTTGTTCGGGGGACGAGCGAATATTTCAACCCCTAAGCATCTTTCGTTCGTGTTTAAAGTTTAATATTAGTCCCACGCCATCTTCAACGGGCAACGCCCGTGCTGCGACGCCAGAAGTGCAGTATGCGAATTTACCCAAACGCAAATTATATAAAAGCGGCGTGACGGCTGCTGAAAATCGTTTGCTGCACACAGTTTTAAAGTGCAGCGGACATAAGCTTACGAATTAAGTGAACGCAACTTAACGGTGTACCGGCGATTACATAATATTGTGTCATATTTCAAAGGGCATTTAAAGCATCAAAGAGACACTTCGAGTATGCCGCGACATCACATCAATACGAGTCAATAGTAAGCAGGGCTTCACCCAGCAGTCCGTGGAAAAATTCCTCGTACGCGTCATCTTTAGTAGGGGTGATGCAATCGAAGAGACGTCGTTTTCAAGGGTACGCAGCAACAGTTCGAGGCAAAATGTATTTACGTACACGTATTGTGCCGACCAGCGCATTGGCATTTGGGTTCCTATAAGAGAATTCTATTGTAATTTTTTGCACAGTGGTCATGACAGTCGTCTTTTTTTAACGAAAAATCGTGTTGAAAGTACTCCTTTTTTATCGCAAAATCGTGAAAAAAGTACACTTTTCTTAACTATTTTATTGAAATGTCAATATAACGGTTGTAAATTCCAAAGTCCTTTTCGACTAATTTTTGAGTTATAAGAGATCACTATGCAAAAAAGCTACGTGTACAACACGTTTTAAAAGTTGCGGCAGACCATTGCAAAAGCCGTCGTGGTGCTTAACAAACGAACAATCAATTAACGATAGCGGTAGGTCGTTAAGATTATTATAAATACCAGGCCTATTCGATTTCTTAATTTTTAAAATACAATTACGGCCACATATAACGTCCTCTTGCTTTTGCTATGGTCCTATTGGCCTGCCGCAATCGCTTACGGTGCAGGTGTTAATGCAGTGGAGTTAAGTAGTAATACAGGACTTAACTTCGAACTGCTTAAATATTTTGGTCGGTTTTCCTATCGTAGGCTCAAAACAGCTTAATCCACCGGCTGTGGTAGGATTTGCATACAAGTATAATGCATTCTCGGCTTCGATACGTGAACATTGCAGTAGGTTTTCATCGTTAAACTCCTGCAACTCTGTCGTTCAGGCGATCACCTTCGTGGTTTCGTCGAGCCTTATGTCAAATTTTCGAAATGCTGTCATTCTGACGACTATCCTCGTGGGTCAGTCGTGTTACAAATCTGGAGAAAACTTACCCATCTTATTATACATTTTCTTCTAGTGGGTAGTGCTTACCTGTCTGTATAATTACAAGTCATTATATGCGTATGTTGCTCGAGTGCGTTCGTATCAAAGCAATGTTTATGCTCAGCAAGAATATTTTAGTAAAGAAAAAACTACAAACCTAAGTAAACTACTAGCAATGCATCGGTTCCCCGCTCTTGTTTCATATTCTTGGCAATGCGAAAACGTGGAAGTAACATTTCGAATAAACTCTATACAGTTAGAAATTTTATCAAACTTGACAAAATGCCTCATAAAAACATATACCAAAGAAACCAATCAAACGCGTCTATATGGATGTTATGTGATCAAAGTAGGAACTGTTTTGACATCTACACAGGAAGAACGGGACATGATATAGAAGAAAATCTGTAATCGAGGATTGTAAAACTATTAATGGCATAACTATATTATAAAGATCGCCGCTTATTCATTGACAATTTTCTGGCTTTCGTAAATTTTGTGTAATGCAACAGTAATTTTTACTACAGAAACGCCACCCAATTTCAAACTTGATATGAATTTTATGCTCGGCGACTATTTTGTTACACACTGGATTATCAGCCATAAAATTGAAGCATACAAGTCCTATACATTTGTTATCTATAATAGCATAGAAGTGTTTTCTACCTTTTTGATACAGCTTTTGTCAGCATCTTTGTTTTCTATAGACTTCTTATGTTAATTTCGCAACGGTATAACTATAAAAAAGCACGCCCATCACCAGCTCGGGAATGCAGTAGCCTAAGCAGCAAGAGGTAGCAAGCATCAACGAAGTGGGATGTGGGAAGACAGGCGTTCCTGCTTTACCTATTATATTCGCACTGAAGTTCTGACGGATGTGTATAGTCGGTCTTAGCGGGATTCGTATTAAACTTCGAACTACCAAAGTATGTTGATCAGTCTCGCTGCTGCCCCCCAACTACCGACTTTGATTGGATTCTCACACACACACAATAATACATTATCATCATGCTGCGTGAACGTCTTCGTGGGTCAACATTAATCGTCAAAGTGTCACATTTTTGTCGTCCTGCGACTATCCTCGGGAGTCAGCCGTTCCGCAGGTGTAGACAAAGTGTAGTATTTCCCATCACTCCAGGTGAACCTTCAGGAAGCTGTAGCCCTCTGAACTTCATTACTTTAAGCTGCAGACTCGTTGTCGAACTTTATCCACTTAAATAATTTCCTGTTCTACTAGCTAGAGCTTACTTACTTTTATATACTTACTTTCATAATTAAAGTAAATCTGGTATTAGTATTAATGTAAGTGTGTGTTGCTTGAGTGTTCGCTTCACGAACCTCACCTTAACTGCTTGTACAGAGAGGGCTCAAATATTGTCAACAGGCCGAATTCTGACCAGTCTAATACGTTTGAGGAAATATAGTTTCTAACCGTCACGTCATCTTAAGCCCATTTTACTCAAATAATAATCAATTGAATAGCAATCAGTTCAGGTTCTGGCCGAATATTTTGCTCTCTAATCTGGAGTGTTTCGGGTGTAAAGGTTCCACTAACATCCAAGAACCATAATTCTAACCCCACCTGCACGAGACCTTGACGATCCAGCATCGGAAATATAACTTGATATAAGTCATTCCCAGGTAGCAAGGTCCACATTTACTCGTGCAATCATCCACTTGATGTATCCATATTCAGAAAAACTAAGGAATCCTAGGAAAAGAACGGATATATCGAAGACAAAGGAGAAAAACCGGATACGATTTGGTGCGTGGAATATCACTCCACTAACAAGAAACGAACGATTATAGAAAAGTGGAAAAATATAAGCTAGAAATCTTAGGAATAGGTAGCAGAAGTCAAATAAAGAAGGAATGGCATCACGGAGCTGGCAAGGAAACGAGGAAAGACAATCCAGAAAATCAAAATATTGGCGAGGTAAAGAAATAACTACAGATGGAACAAGAAGCCAATTCATTAAGGCATAAATAACAATTATAAAAGAAGACGAACAAGAGGAAGTATTATGAGTTCAATATACGTTATTACATGCACATTGTGTTTGCCTGTACCTACAATGTATAACTATATGCAGGTGATTTTAAATTAAACATTACCAGGTAGAGGCAAGGTAAGTTCGCAGCTGCATCAACGTCAACCACATGCCCCCTTTGGCTAAGTCGTTTCTTTTGGGTTAAGGAATGCCAATTATTTTTGCCAAAAAAATATCCTTTAGTGGCGCCTGACAAATAATAACTATCTACATCTCCAATGGATTGATTTAGACAGAAACACCCACGTTTCAGAATCGCACAGCGCCTGTGTCCCACTGCAGTTAGTTGAATGCACTTTTTGCTTGGTTACTTGTCGTAAATTAATTTTAGAGAGTGGCAGAGTTAAGGAGCACCCAAAATGAAGTATAAAACCGTTTCAACGGAGTATTATTGCAAACCTTGCCGCAAATATGCTCACGATAAAAATGTCTTTACATTATTGGTATTTAGTAAAAAAATCTGCGTACCGTTGCACATATTTTATAGTGACAAGTTTCGTCAACTGTGACATGTTCGTTTTCGTCCAATAACAGCGCTGGCATCAGTATTTTAGTAAGCAATCCTTTATTTTCACCGGGTTGAAAAATATTATCATGTTCTTCTTTGGAGAACTCTTGCGTCCCTGTCTCTGTCATACTAGGGAACTATTTGGTTTTCATTTCTGGAATGTATTTTTGGTAGAATTTCAATGTTTAACATCTGAATATTGCTGTTTTAGGGCAACATTGACTCGAAATAAACAGCATAAAAATTGTCGCCTTAACTTCTCGGGTTTTTGATTAATGGCAGTTTATTGTCTTCGCTTTTGATAGGCATGAACTTTTTCGTTAAAAAACGTATTTTACTGATAGAACTAGTATATGGTCTTATGATTTTATTGTTGAAACCAGAGTGAGATGTGCATCCTAACTGAAAAATCAGTGATTGCAATGTGGCCCGAAGTGAGTATGGATAGGTACCACATCAGCTGCACAGAAGAAAATGATATTGCTTTTGTTTCCCATTTTGTATCCTTGTTTATTTCTTACGGCCTCGTGAAGTCTACCTATTATTAAATTAATGCGAAAAGATATCAGGAAATAACCTTCTCTAATATCAGCTTTTATTTCATAGTGTTTGTAGTATCTGTAGGTGTAATAATTCTCTTAGTATTATCAGTATACATCTCTATTCCTCACTAAGATTACCAATTGAATTTAACATTTTCTTCATTTAAGCTATTCAGATATCTTGTTTCTTCACTCTGTCAAAAGCTTTAAAAAATTCCACGACACATAAATATGTGTTGTGGCCATGTCGACCAAATTTCAGCTTTTGTTAAGTTAACAACACTATTTTGTGTTTACGCAGTTCTTGCTTTATTTTCCGACCAATCCTTGATGTTAAGTCTATGGAAAGTTTGTTGGTGCTGGAAATTTTATAGATTAATGTTTGAGTTGCTACATTGCTTTTATCTGGAGGCATTATCTTATTAGTCATTCTTTGAGATATTTGATAGCAATCCTTTCCAGTAGCGAGATTGGGTTTAACTCTTTGATGGTTTTAGAGCCTTTCTTGCCGTCATCGATACTCTTGTGAGTGTACCGAGTTAAAATTAGGAGTATATCCTGGTATTACCATCTCTCCTATCATACAATCTTGGCAATGACAAAGAGCTGCTTGGTAAATATGTTTGTGGCGATTTTTTCTGTTGTGTTTACTGGTTTCTTATTTTGCTGATTTTCCAGCTCTTATACAATTTGTCTGCAGGTACTAGATACTCTCACGGACAAATGTATTTGAGAGTCAGCTTCTTGCAAATTTTTGGTTAGTACCACGCATGGGTTTCTGTAGTCTTCGTTTTGGGATTGTTCTTAAATCCTCTATTTCTTGAGTTGATTAACCTACATTAGACAGTGATCTAAAGTGAGATCGTTAACCGGACTCTTTCAACGGTCGTTAGTGTTTTACACACGGCGATTTAAAAATTTTTGATCTACTTCCGTCCGTGACGATTGCGAATCTGTATCGCTTTCTGGTAGTAGTTATAAGAACAATACAGAAACGTAAGTACTGATACGATTATCTACTTGCTACCAAGTTAAAAATGTTACATGTTTTGGAAGAAGTGCGCATACCCTTATGTTCAGAAAGAGATTGGTTGTAAAATGAAATAAATAAATAACGCCCATCACAACAAGAAATGTTGGAAGAATATTTTACATCAATGTCGCAAAAAAATATAGCACTATTATTACATGTGTGCTATCACATATAAGATTAACCAGCACAGGTTTAAAATAATTGCTGTTGAACTTTATCGCTGGTTCACTGGTATCTAAATAAATATTAAACATGTATATGTATATATGTATAATCTGTAACCTCATTCACCTTGTGGTGTAGAGGCTGGTGCTTTATGTGCTGGCATCTGGCGGTACAATGCTCAACTTACCCCGGATTCGGAATACAGGAGTTGGAGCGCGCCTTTGGTGCTTGCGCAGCAACCATTGTGTGAGTTGTGTGTCTTGGTGATGTGTTGACCTTGTTACTCTATTTCTTAGGGCTGTGGTTCTGAGTAGAGCACAGTTAATTTGGTGCCCAACTGTGAATGGCCTCACTGAGCCCGATTCTAATCGCCAAGGATACGGAAAAATTCCGACCCTAGCGGGATTCGAACCGAGGACTTGCTTAATGCAAGCCTGGCGCTTACCCATTTGCGCCACGCAGCTTTATTTATTAATATTAAACGTATTATAGAAAATTACCTCCACCACTTTTTCTAAAGCTCTAGTTGCTCCCCAGCGTTCTCGAAATGTATGAATCCCGTTTTGCAAGTCACCCATCCTTAGTGCCCACGAAGATGCCCAATCTCTAACCGACGCAGTTAAAGAAGTCTTATATAGCGATGGGGCCAAGATTATATACGTATAACAGCAATGAGATAACACGAACAAGAAAATAACACGTATTGCTTGAGTAAAAAAGATATCAACATAGAAGCAAATATTCGAGTAGTCTTGACTCTCATTTTAATTATGAAATATGTCAACTAAATATGCCTACTAAAATAATTTTTTTGGATGGTTATCTCTTTCTTACTCAATCATTCTATTTTGTTGTTTATGTTATCTCATTCCTGTTATATACAGATTATCTGCAAGTACTGGGTACACACGGTAACTAGATACAGAGATTGTTTAAAGTTTTAAGACAAACAAACCGTCTCTGTATCTAGTTAACTTGTATACCTAGTACCTGCAAACAATCTGTATAGTTATGGCCCCTTCCGTATATTGCTCATCAGGTAAATTAGATGCCCCATGTGTACTTCTAATCATTTCTACTTCTAACGCAATAATAAATAAAGAAAACTATCGTAAAAGTGGCCTGTATGCAATACCACAAAAGCGATTTTCGCTTAATCCGGCCATTTTCACTTAGAATGCTCACCTTTAGTAGCTTCTGATCTAAATTTAAGTAACTTTGCCAGGTACGAATTTGGTTACCAGTATTTACGAAATTGCCCCAAATCACGATGAAAGTTAATAGAAAATCCAGGTGTACTTGAAACATTCGTAGGTGTCAATTAAGTGAGTTTTCGTGATAGTATGCTATTAAAGCGTTGTTGCCCAAAACCATAGCACTATTTAAGGCTAAAACGATAACGAGAAGAACCCTAGTAGTTGTTTTGTTTCTAGCGGTTGAAATGCGTCGGTTTTCCGGTGGTCCACTTATGTCATATGCAGCCAGACAGAGAATTTTTCAAAATTGTAATAAATGAACATTGCATCTTAAGCAGCCGAAGGCGCGTGCTGTTGCAACATATCGACAAATACCTTTCACACGATAACTTTGACAATACTGATGTTACAAGAAGCAAAACCGTGACTGAAGGTGTGTAGCTCATTTGTTGACCAGTTAAAGTAATGGGAGCATAATATAATGTTATAAATGAACACAAAAATGAGGTCCTCCATAATAATATTACTGGGAACGTTTTTAAACAAATTAGCAAAGGTGACCAATTCTTGTCGTGCAACATTTACCATTTGTGCCGTAGCTACTATTAGTGGATATGAACATTATTGTTTTTATATACAGTTTGTTCTCCTACAGTTATGATCATATAATTATCGTTTTAAATGAGCGCCGATTAAATTTGCAAGAGGTACCTGGCGTTATGAGCATACACAAAGATAGTGTGTATTCAACTTTACATGAAAAATTTGGCAATGAAAAAGTTTGTTCCAAATTGGTGCCGTGATTCTTGACAATTGACAAAATTTTTAGCAATTCAATATTTCTATCTAGAATGGATAAACAGAATCGCAGAATATTACGCTGCATTATTGGATGGTTTGAAAGAAGAAAGTGATGTAAGACCCAGTAACAAGACAGAAATGGGCCGATAGCTCTATGAAAGGAGAAATGTTCAATTGTTTGCCGCATTTTAGAGTATGGTATTACGTATCGTGAAGCAATTTACGTCGGCGAATTTTAGTTGGTCCAATCGGGCCCAGAAGTGCTCTGAAGAAGACCTAATTAATTTCGACGAAGTTTGGCGGCCCCAGACAGACTATGATTTGAGCTGAAGGCACATGAACTAAATACAAAAAAAAAGGCTGTAATTACATGTCTTGGAGAAATCCGTGACGATACATTTTGGCAGGCCCAAGCTAGCCTAAAGATGTGTTAAATTTTTTTTAACTAAATATAACATTGAAAAATCAATGTTAAAACTTCAATTGGACATCGTTAGGTAGATCAAGCAACATAAGCACGTACGAACTTAACTAAATGCAGGTAGGAGCCAACACAAGCAGGTGCTTAAGTTCCAAACAGCTTCGATTATGCTGGAAGAGGTTAGCGGTCAGTCCTCTGCCAGACCAAAACAATTTTTGCTGCTGGAAGTGCGCTCGAGATAAAGAGTCGTTCAGATTCCGGCTATACGAGCCGCTAGGATGGCTGGGTGACAACCCAATTATCCGACGGTATATCCCACGCTCTCAAGATTATGTACTTTTGGGCCATAGCATTACAGCCGATGGAAATCGAAATTCTAAGATGATTGGCCAGGGAAACCCTGTCACAATTGCGACGAAAAGGGATATCACTTGAAGAACTGTAGTAATAAACGTTCACGCTACTTGTGCAAGGCAATATAAAGCCTGGTGTACAGAAATTTGGTAGAGCAAAAACTAATGACGAAGGGAGCAATTTTCCTGCCTTAACAATGCATTTTACCACAAGTCAACCTGGACAGATCCAAAAAGTCGATTGACCCCCTCAGACAATTCTGTCACATGGAACGCAGGCATCGCATTAGTAACTGAACCAAACCGGAACATGGCCAAGTATAGCAAAAGGTGGATTCGGAATCAGAACCGTGACACATTAAACAGTCCGCAAACTAGAATAGAAGTACGTAAAGCAAAGAACGGAACTGGTTTCGTGTGGATTGGCAGTGAGCATATAGCTATATACTGCTATTCTATTATCGCCAATTGTTACCAGAGAGTTGAACAGTATCTGATAAACTTAAGGGAGAACATGAACACATACATACACCAAAAGTAGTACTTATACCAGGAGACTTTAACGCCAACAGTGGAGCTGGGGTTTTCCATCAGAAGATGGAAGAGGGAGAATGCTAATGGAGTGTATTAGCGAAAAATATTTCTGTATCTTAAACCAAAGGGTGAGATCGACAATAGGGAGGCACAATAAGAAGACATACACATAAACATCACGATCTGCTCTCCGGATATTGCAAGGTACGTCGGTATGTGGAAAGTGAGAGATGCAGAAGGACTGAGCACCAAAGATAACATACACGTTGTACTATGAAAATCGCTGACCAGAAAAACCCAGGTGACTAGTAGAAAAGAATGCGTCTTGAAGAAAGAACTAAACGAGCAGCTAAGTGAACAAGTTATCAGAGATACCTCGCACCTAAATTAGAACTTGTGGTGTATGAGTCACCACTGCGTACACTTAAGTTTTCTTAAGAAATAGCTGGTAGTTTTGTAAGCATTAAGGGGTTGACTTTAAAGCTCTATACAGATAAGGCGTGTGTAATGCTGTCCCCCGAAAGAAGGCAACCCGGGCAACAGACGGGTGGAAGGAGAAAATACAAAAACTCCTTTGAAAGTGCTTAAAAGCAAGAAGAAGAGCCCTAATACTAACCAAGGTAGTGAGGAAGTAACCCAAGAAAGATATTAAGAGCGTAAAGAAAGCAATAAAAGTGTCAAAGAAACAGTCATTGCGGAAACATTGAATCAGTAGCTGAAAAAGGTTAGACGCTGTCTACCAAACCGTCACAAGAAAATTAGAGCTACGTTTTTCTTTAAGACTCACAGACAACCGCCAAAGAAAGGTGGCATTGGAACTATTCCCCAGATATCAAATAACCGAGCAGCATACATTTAAATCAATAATGAGAAAATGCCACCCTTCACTGACGAAGACATAACAGAATCAGAAAGATGAATCAAAATGGGAAAGTCAGCAGTCCCTTCAGAGTTGGTAAATACGGAGCAACTAATTAATATACGGCTTATCAAATATACTGAATCGAAAGGGGGCCTCGTAGAAACCCAGTACGGTTTTAAAAGGGATTCAAATCCATCCCCTGCCACAGCATTTAGAAACGAATTAAAGCGTAGACAAGGGCACCATAGCTGATTATTCTAGTAAGCAGTTATCTGGAACACAGAAACATCCTAGTCGAAGAGAACCTTAAAATGAAGATAACATGTGGTGTACCATAGCGCTCAGTACTGGCGCCTGTGCTGGTACCTGTATAGCGCAGATGTTGACACTCCAGTGCACAAGATTTTACACTTCCAAGGAGGGGATAGAAAAAAACGGATATACACACTGGAAATTAGCGCAGAGTTTGCAACCCACAATATTATTGAGCAAATGTTAGAAATTGCAGTAAAATGCATACTAGAACTAAGAAAAGAGAAAAGGTAGAATAATAAGAACCTACGACAGACCAACAGTAAACAGACTGGATAACCAGAGTACGACGGAATTGACAATTCTAGATTTTCATGCCCTTTTGTTACCATGCGGATGAAGCCTCGGTTACTTCATCGCCATCCAAGCACCTCTAGAATACGACGTGGACTTCTTTTCCGAGAATCAGCAATAGTGCGTAGATAGGGATTGCGTTAAATCATTGTGTAGTCAACTTTCTACACTTTGCGATTTAGGTACACATAAAGAAGCTGTGAAGTCTGAGATTCTATGGTCAAATAAAATTTTGCGTTTTGATGACCGATTATGGCTGAACCATTCCAGAAGCCACTAACGGAAACATATATTCGTTGTTTTTGTATTTCCATTGAAATATCACAATACTCACCTGCTTTGGCAGAGAAGCGCAAGCCCAGATATAGGCTACTGTATACATCATCAAGTAACTGACAGCAAAAACATAAGGAATAATGACTGGCGAATAATGGATTAAAATTCTATACTGTGCTAATACAAATCCAATTAAATTACTCCCTATATATATCACCAGAGGAGCCGAGTACTTTCTATTAAATACTGCTACTGTTTGCACGATCTCCAAAGACATTTTGCAAAGATTGTCGTAGCATTCAACTGTAACTAGGTTCTGTGCAGAGCTAGTTCTGATGATTTTAATGCAATCTTCTAAGCATCTTATACGATATGATATTTGAGATGTCCAGCTTTGAACAGTGCTACATAAATAACATTTCCAAACGATTACTATTATGAATAGCAAGGCAGCCCATTTGTTAATCTCGTCGATTACTGGAAAGAATGACGCAAAGAGAATAATCATGAATACTGTGTTTACAAATGACCAAATGGTGATGCAGCGGTTAACACGTTTACTGTCTATTGCCATTTTTAAGTTGTGTAAATTCTTATCAACACGCCTGAGATGATGGCAAATTTGATATCTTCTTGAAGAAGTAAGCAGGTTGTTAGTTATTACTGTTATTATATTCAAGATATCTGCGTTTAATTGCAGCAACTGAAAGGAGTAAATAAGTTGGTTTGGAGACATTACTGACTTGTAATATTTCCAGTTTACGCGCACTACTGCAATTAAAATGGTAATAGAAGCTACTACTTCCATTATTTTATAGTTTTGGGTTAGGGTTGTCATTCTTAAATATTTATCGAACGTGCAAGAAATATGGCTGGTCGCAGACGAATCGCTTGCTTTAAATGAATCTAGTAAATGATGCAGATTGACTCGAAAAATAAAAACTGCTCATATACTTAATAAGATTAAAATAGATAGAGTGCTATCTCTGCTAAGCAATGTGGCCTTTATTTCGTCTAGGATTAAAATAATTACATCGATAACATTCATGCTGTTTATTGGGTATTTCGTCAGTATGAAGCATTTTACTGGAAATTGATAGTTTTTTAGTTTTACTAAAAAGATTATACCACTCCCTCTAACATCAACCAATGAAAAACGGCAAAATGCATAGTTACGCATGTACTAACTTTTGATAATGTACATAGCAACTGACAATCACATACCTTCCTGATTAATAGGTAATAATCACACGCCTTCACAAACATCACGTTTAAAGCCGTGGGTCCCATGTTACTACGATGTGTAGCATGTAAAAGATCCCTTGCTAGGGTTGGAACTCCTTAGTCTCGGCAAAATTCTAAGTAGGACTTTGACCATATGACCATAGCAGTCGGTGTCTAAGGTACTTGGTACTCTGCATGCCTAGACCTTGTCCATTAACAAACAAACAAACAAACATCACGTTACCTGCTGGCAGTACAATTGTCATAACAACCACATTAACTGTACTTTTAATATTTAAAATACACAATTCAAACGTTGTTTATTGACTCGTGATATAATCTAGCCGAATGCAACTCGTGTCTTCTTGATTATCAAATCATTTCTGTTTCCACTCGATATATTGTTTTAGGCAATCAATACACACGAAGTGTACGAAGTATTGAAATTCCCTTATATCGAAAACCACTCTGAGTCAAATATCTTTAAAATTCGAACCAACCGACTAATGAACCCACTATACTAAATCTCCGTCTCGGCGGTGCGGATCTTTTGGTGAAGATCCCAGCCCACTAGATCAATCAGTGCCTAAACGTGCTTTGCGGGGGATGTATGTTCGTATGTGTACACGATTCCAATCGCCAGGAACCTTCCTGAAGTCTTGGATCCTTTTCATACGATAGGTCCTCCGAAAATGAAGGCAACATCAACTTTTGAGCTATGGTCGTCGGCAAAAAAAAATTTCTTTTTTGTTTTTTTTTTTTTTAATAAATAACTGGTTCATAGCATTTCATTGTATTAGCGAAACTGAGTGATGCTGAGTATCGAAGTATTCTTGGAAAGCACGGAAGGGCGCTTTTCTTGGGTGGCGGGTACCGTATATTCTTTGTTAATGTTAATCAAATGAACAATAAATAGGCTTGAAGATTTTTAAATATGGATCTAACGGCGAATATGCCGTACTTTCTGAGTCGACAGGGTGGAAAACAAGAAAGTGCTTGAACAAATGTGAAATGTAAAAAATGAATGCGTAGATGCCACCCAAATTCCAGTATCTTGGACATTATGTGATATCCGAAATATATTCGAAATACTTGTTTTAGCTGATGCTACAAGGCAAAATTGAAGGACAAGATTGACCAGGTCGAAGACGCATATCTTGAGTAAAAACTTAATTAATTATTATGGCTTCTTATCAGTCCAACTACACAGAAAAGTAGTATCACGGTTACTAATCGTGAGCACCCTTTCCCGAAGAGTCATAAGACGGGAAGGAGACTGGTACCCCTAGAAAAAAAATTCGAATGCGGGTTAGACAGTTGCCATTCTAACGTATAGAGCTAAGTGTTTATGTGTTTATGCATTGGACAGTCCACTTGCGGATATCCTGGAAAGCATCTTGTCATTTCAACTTCTGTGGGATGTAATAACCAGTGTATCATGTATACTATCTCGAGACTCTCGATGTTCTGCATCATTGAATTCACTGAGCTTTTTAGATTTACCATTTTGTATATAGACACTCTTCCAACTTATTCGCACCTGCTGTGATTTGGACGGTTCTATCTATCTCCCTCGTTTACACTCAAAGAAGCAAATTTTCTGGAACGAGGAAGGCCGCCGATTCTGGCTGACAAATGGAGCTGTCTAGAACTCGAGCATCTGTGTGAAATTACATAAGTTGTTACGTGCTTGTATACGAGTACAATTTATATATGGCTGCCATACAGTCGTAAACGTAATTAAGAATCCAACCGCTATCTGCTGACAATAATTTATGGCCGTGATATTTCAGTATTGTTGTTTATTCAAGGCGCCTTTTACTTATTTTCTGGTGTGGTTAAGGCTGCCAAAATTTGCCGTCGTGGATTGCACCGCGATACGCAATTGCGCCTCTTTTTTGTATCTAGTTAAGGCTCCATTTCCGCTTTTCCACGCCTGATTCAGTAGTTCCTAAAATTTCCTATAACTAACAATCTTTTAAAACGACCCGCTGGAACGAAGACTTCCATTTAATCAAATCGAAAATTAAACATCCTGTACACATAATATGTTGAAGTTTTTATCCGGGGGGTACTTTGTTCGGGAGACACAAATCAGGATATATTATCTAAATAAGGAATTGGAATTTGTTTTATTTTCTGTTTTGTGGAATTTCTTTTTATTTATAACTTTTAAAAATAAACGTATCATAAAAGGATAGAAATGGCCCTGTCTAAGCAGTGCAAGCGTACATTCCAAAACATCTGCTAGTCTCGAAGGTTTTCAGCGTCAGCTCAGTATATGTGTTTTGTTTGCAATTCCCGAGATCCAGTAAAATTCATAAATAGAAAGAATAAGCTGTGCGAGTGGAAATAGGCGAGAGTGATCGAATTTACCCCGACCCTTCAGCCAAGAGTCAGACTTGGACACATCTGGCAATGTGCTGATCCTGGCGCGATTAGTAAGCTTCTTCTTCCGATTCTTCCAGAGAAGCGTGGCTTCATTCCAAAAAATTCGGTCTCGAACTATAGTACAGAGTACAGAGCGTGAGTGGTTGTGTGTGGGCGCCGTGATTCCGACCCCTCTTGTCGCCCCCTGATTCCCACAGTTGCATAACGCGGTGACCAGTTAGCGCCCACGAGCCCTTCAGGCACATTTTTGTACATCGTTTGTACTGGTTTAACCGGGTTTAGATAAGCGACAGCGTTAGTGTTATTAACATGTTGTCAGTGCGCCGTTTAGGCACGTGCACTGGCTTGTATTCTTACAATTATTACGCTGTTGTTAAGACAGTGGGTGCGAGCACCACAGGTATGCCCGCGTGCTAACTGGAATAGCCCAATTTTGCCCAGTGTATTCATATCAACGCCAGCGCGTCTTGTTGTCCTGATGACGCTTCTGGAATTTAACCTAAATCTCTTTGACCTTGGCACTTCTACAAGAGGGTTGTAGTACATTGGAAGTTCGTGGCGCCCTCTTTAATAACCTCGTACCGCCTTTGTGGCAACACTCTGTATATGTGGCCACGCTTGTTGTTTCGTCACTTTATAAGAACTCCGCTCATCTCACTGAGCGCTTTAGCCGCAGGTTTAGCCTGTTTATGTGCGATTTAGGGTAGGCAGTGCAATTTCCCGAATGTTACTTGTGCCATCGGCACCCTCTCCCTATGAGATTTCGTAAAATCGATTTAATACTGTAACACCAGGAAAATTCAGTTGACTAGTAGAAAATGAACTAGACCAGCAACTAAGTGAACATGTTATCAGAGAAACGAAGCACATAAATTACAAATTGTGGTGTATGAATCACCACTGCGTAAACTTAAGATTTGTTAAGGGTAGCAGGTAATTTTGTAAGCATTCGGGTGCTGTCTTTAGCACGCTACAGTCGGTCGTAAAGAATTTCATTGTATTGTTGTGCGTAGTAAATAATTAACGAGTTTATCAAAGAACTTAGTTTAATTAGTACTACAACGTAAAGAAGCAACAAAAATAACACAAGTATACCACCGAAGAGTTAACGGAAGCGTTTGTAATGCTGTCCTCGGAAAGAAGGGAACTCGGGCAATGTAACGAGAAACACCCTGGTGGAACGAGGAAATATATATACTCCGTTGCAAGTGCCTAAACGCAGAGAGGCAATTAGACTAAATAGAAACCATAACACTGACCAAAGTAATGAGGAAGTAGCCCAGAAAGATATAAAGAGTGGAAACTAGAGCTAAAAAAACACTGAAAATGAAGAATCATCGTGGAAACTATGTGAACAAGTAGCTGAAAACCTATAAGAAGATGGCTACAAAATTTTTACAGCAAAATTAGAGCTACGTTCTCCCTTAAGACTCACAGACAACCCTCAGATAAACGTGGCGTTGGAACTATTTTCCAGATATGGAATAATCGAGTAGCATAAATTTAAATCAATAATGAGAAAATGCCACAATCCACTGACGAAGAAATAACAGAAGGAACAAGATCAATCAAAACGGGGAAAGCAGCAGTCTCTTCGGAGGTGGAAAATACAGAGCTTTACACAAAACGCAATGCACCATAAAAAAAAACGAATCTTCTCCAAGGAAAGCAAGGACGGAAAGCTGATCCTGCTCGAAAAACCTACGAAGGTGGGGACAGAAACAGCTTACACATTTTTGTGCTAGGTAAACTACTGGAGCAACTAATTAATAAACGGCTTATGAAAGATACCGAATTGAAAGAGGACCCCGCAGAAGCCCACTACGGTTGCAAAAAGTAATTCAACTCCATCTCCTGGCACGGCATTATAAATGAACTGAAGCGTAGACGAGTGGCACCATAGTTAATTAGGCTAGTATGCAGTTATCTGAAATAGAGGAAGATCCTATTCGAATAGGATATTAAAATGTATATGACATGTGGTGTACCACAGTGCTCAGAACTGGGGCCGATGTTTTGGAATATTTATTACTAAAGCGTCCTGAAGAATGGTTTTTCAGAAGTAGTGGTGCTGTTAGGGTATGCAGACGACCTTCAATCCGTGGTGAGAACTAAGAGGACATATATGGAGGGATACAATGGCCGATAAGAAGGATTAAATTTTGGATGAACAAAAAGTGCCTACAACTTACTCAGCCAAAAACAAAGTTAGTAGTGCTGGCGGGATGAAACGTTTTGAAATTTATCGCGCGCAAAGCTTGAGGTTTGCTGATAAAAAACCAACGATATAAGAAATAACTGGAACTAAGCTGGAGACGAACATGGCCTTCCACCTTTCACGTACAAACGTTGGCGGACAAAACACAAAAAGCGGCGACGGCATAAGGCTGCCTCATGCCAAATTTAGTAAGACCGTGTGTCGAACGAAGAAGAGTAATAAGCACGACCGTAAACTCCATAATATTGTATGCAGCTCTGGTATGGGGAGAAAGCAAATATAGGAAGCTAATTGAGAGCGCCCAGAAAATAATGGCAATCAGAATCGCCAGCGCCTATAGCACAGTATAGACGAAGGCAATCCATGTTGTAGCTGTTGGTGATGGGAAGAACATGCCTGAGAGAGGAAAACACAAGATTAAGGTGAGCCGAAATAAGGCAGAGGACACTCCGGGATTGGCAAGACAGTCATTACCTATGGAATTATTTAAAAATTAAACGCTGCAGGAGCCTGTGGTTTGAAAATATCACAAATTCGTTAAAACCCTCACCACAAAAATATTTAACAACTGCTAAATACGTATTTCGACAGCCAATCTGTTATCATCAGTAGCTACGAAAAACTTACACAGCAAAAAGGCAGCGATATACTCGTGACCAAATTACAAATGGAAGTGGGCGCATTTTACTTCTATTTATACTGTTTGACCCGAAGGGCGTGGCGTGGCCGAGGGCCAATAAACATGGCCGACGGTCAATGTAATTTCAATAAATTATACAAGATGAAGGATGGTATTGGTCAACCACCTTTGTTCAAAAGTTTATTATCTCGGTTCTTAAAAATGGCCAAGCTTTCAAAAGAATTTAGTTGCTTTGTTGAAGTTAACGCCTTTAGAATTTTTAGGTCATCCTCTTTTATACTATGACCCGTTTCGTAAATATGTTGGGCAATACTCGATTTTTCGAATCTGTTGAATCTAAAATAAGCTAAATGCTTTTTAAGCCTAGTACCAAAATTACGACGTGTTTGCCCAATATATTTAGAATTACAATGGGAACATTTAATTTCGTAAATTCCATATCTCTCTAACGTCCTCAGTTTGTCTTTTGGATTTCCCAACCAATTTCTAATATTGTTGTTCGAACCATTCACAACTGTATGGGCCGATTCTTTAAAAATGTTTGCTATGCCCTTTGAAGGACTCAAGTACATCCAAATTCCGTTTCATTCTGCTACAGAAATTCTAACACCCAGAAGTGCATCTGCATTGCCTTATATATATTTCAAATAAAGGTACAGATGTGTCGTGAAACTTATATGAACACACAATTACTTTTACAATTCAAATTTCATCTTAAATGCAAATCATACAATTAACTTCTGGCAGCTGCGAGATCGAACTGCACAAGAATAATTAAATAGGTAGTTACTGCACCAAGCATCTGAAAAAATATATATACAGTGTAACTATTTAGCGTATATCGAGTTTCGTGTTACGAAATTTTTGTGATAAACGAGTAATACATATTTAAACGGTTAAAGATATTTAACTCAAAATGTTAAAGAAACGTAAGCGTTTATACACCTACACAATTTCTATACCATGATTAGTATGATAGAGAACTTGACGTAACAAACGACTTCTGGGGTTGGCAGTATCATTATTGAGGTCGAAGAACTCACCGTTTCGCCCACTTTCGTAAGGAGCTTCATCAGGAGAAAAGCAAAAGAGCACTGTAACTCAACGTTTTAACGATGGGAAGAAAAGTGCGATAATTTATAGGCAAGTGTCGTCGCGGTGACGGTGCGGTGGGCGGAGCTTATAAATTAGCGCTTTCCACACAGAAAGAAAGGGAAAGCAGACAAATTTCCGAGGCCATTGAGATTTACAAACACCCTAATAATCTCAATCGGGACGAGGGCTTTCCCCTTCCTTCGATGTGGAAAGCGCTAATATCTAAACGCGACGGCGCCGGCGCTTGCCTATAAATTTTTGCATTCTCTTGCCGATCGTTAGAAGAGTTTCATCTAGGGCGTGGTTTACATGTTGAGTTACCGTGTTCTTTTGTTTCTCTCCTGATCAAGTTCCATACGAAAGTGGGGGAGACGTTGATTTCTTTGACCTCAATAATAACATGGCCTAATCCTGAAAGTCGATTGTTACGTAATGATAATGGCCGTGAAAGCCTACGAAATCATGATGCAGAGCTCTTTGTTGAACTATAAAAAATTGCATCTACATCCAGAAACTACCGAATTATATAAATACATTTCAGGCTATAGAAGTTTCTGCTCTTCTCACTTTATATACATATTGTGTCGACTGGTTTGAAGTACAAAAATTTTTTTAAATCAAAATATCATTATTGTAATCCTGTGTTTCGGAAGGTAATTTCTTAGAAGTTTTAAAACGCCTATCGATTTGGTTTGAATCGACAGCGTTCAGTAGATTGGAAAAACAATCATCACAAAAGTAGTTTATTGTCGTGAACCCTTCTTACCGTAAATATTAGGGGCAAATCAATAGTAAAGAAGCCTCCAGCTGTAATTCTAACGTCGTCGTGTAATAGTTGCAGAGAAAGTGCGTTGACCTATTAACAGAGACTTTGCTATAAATGTAATTTTTAAGTATTAAACCAAGTACCTCTCTCTTCAAATCGGGATCTCTACACTCCATCATTAATTTCCACACTTCCCACTTTATCGATTTTGCCTTAAAATATCAGTTTTAGTAGATAAATAGAATAAAATATTATAGATAAATATTAAAAGCTTCATACATACAACGTACTCAACTTATTGTAATAGACGTACTTCGCATTTCAATGTATTAAAAAAATAAAGTCAGAAAACATGGACAAAAGATCAGGAAAATATTAAAAAAATATGTAGAAGGTATTGAATTGGCACTTACAACATGTTTTGTAAAGTTGCTTTATCAAGAAAACTTAGAACTGGTGTGATTGTGGTGCATCAAAAGATACAATTACTTGGCTCATTGTAGTATTTTGGGTACCGCAAGATTACTTGTATTTTTAGAAGAAGTCATTATCAACAACAGTACAACGATTAAATGAACGATATCAAGCCGGCCATCTACATCTCTCGCCGGTAATGTTTGTTTTTACAGTTAAAGTCTAAGCCTGGACTGGAAGGGCATTTTGAATTTTAATTTGGTAAGTGCTGCGATAAATGCACGTTCAAACTTGTCCGGGGGACGAAAGGATATTTCAACTTCTAAGCATCTTTCGTTGGCGTTTAAAGTTTAACATTAGTCGCACGCCAGCTTCAACGGGCAAGGCAAATTATATAAAAGCGGCGTGACGGCTGCTGTAAATCGTTTGCTGCACATAGTTTTAAAGTGCAGCGAACATAAACTTACGAATTAAGTGAACGCAACTTTACGGTGTACTGGTGAGTACACAATTTTGTGCCATATTTCAAATAACATTTAAAGCGTCAAAGAGGGCACTTACGAAATTCGAGTATACCGCGACATCACATCAATACGAGTCAATAGTAAGCAGGGCTTCACCGAGCAGTCCGTAGAAAAATTCCTCGCACGCGCCATCTTTAGTCAGGGTGGTGCAATCGAAGACGAGTCGTTTTTAAAGGTACGCAGCAACAGTTCCAGGCAAAATGTATTTACGTACACGTATTGTGCCGACCAGCGCATTTGCATTTGGGTTCATATAAGAGAATTATTCCATAGTAATTTTTTGCACAGTGGTCATTAAAGAAAAATCGTATTGAAAGTACTCCCTTTTTAACGCAAAATCGTAAAAAAGGTACACTTTTTAAAATTATTTTATTGAAATATCAATGTGACGGATGTAAATTCCACAGTCTTTTTCGACTAATTTTCGAGTTATAAGAAATCACTATGCAAAAAAACTACCTGTACAACACCTTTTGAAGGTCGCGGCAGGCCATTGCAAAGGCCGTCGCGGTGCTTAACAAACGAAGAATTAATGTACAATAGCGGTAAGTCGTTAAGATTATTATAAATACAAGGTATATTCAATTTTTTAATTTTTTAAATACAATTACGGTCACATGTAACGTCTCCTTGCCTTTTCTATGGTCCTAGTGGCCTGCCGCAATCGTTCACAGTGCAGGTGCTAATGCTGTGGAGTTAAGTAGTACTACAGGACTTAAATTCGAACTGCTTAAATATTTTGGTCGGTTTTCCCATCGTGGGCTCAAAGCAGCTTAATCCACCGGCTGTGGTAGAATTTGCATACAAATATAATAAGTTCTCGGCTTCGATACGTGAACATTGCCATAGGTTTTCATCGTTAAACTTCTGCAGCTCTGTCATTCAGGCGATCACCTTCGTGGTTCAGTCGAGTCTCATGTCAAATTTCCGAAATGCTGTCATTCTTTCGACCATCCTCGTGGGTCAGTCGTGTTACAAATCTGGAGAAAACTTACCCATCTTATCATGTGTGCCGTCAAGGAGTTGAAGGCCTCTAAACTTCACTCAAGCTGCATTCAAGTCGGTATTGTTGACACATTAAGTTAAATGTATCATGCTTCTCTGGGTAGCTGCTATGTAACTGGTAGCTCCTTTATGTTTATACATTTTCTTCTAGTGGGTATTGCTTACCTGTCTGTGTAATTAAAAGTCATTATTAGCGTATGTTGCTCGAGTGCGTTCGTATCAAAGCAATGTTTATGCACAGCAAGAGTATTTTAGTAAAGAAAAAGTAAACCTAAGTAATCTACTAGGAATGCATCGATTCCTGGCTCCATATTTTTAGCAATGACAATTCGATAATGCCAAAACGTGGAAGTAACATTTCGAATAAACTCTATACAGTTAAAAATTTTATCAAACTTGACAAAATGCCTCTTAAAAACATATTCCAAAGAATCAGCCATAAAATTGAAATGAAACTGAAGCATAAAAGGTCTATACATTTGTTATCTAATTATGATTATTATCAATTGTTCGCCGAAGTAAAACGTAAAGAAAAAGTTGATTCTATAAATTTTATGTGAGGAATATAAATGTGTTGATATGACTGGCCACAAATAATAGCACAGAAGTGTTTTCTTTCTTTTTGATACAGCTTTTGTCAACAGTTTTGTTCTTTATAGACTTTTTATGTTAATTTCGCACCGGTATAACTATAAAAAAACACGCCCGTCACCAGCTCGGGGGTGCAGTAAGCAAAGCGAGGTAGCAAGCATCAACGAAGTGAGATGTGGGAAGGCAGGCGTTCCTGCTTTACCTATTATATTCGCACTAAAGTTCTGACGGATGTGCATAGTCGGTCTTAGCGGGATTCGTATTAAACTTCGAAATACTTAAATATGTTGATCAGTTTCGCTGCTGGCCCCCAACTACCGACTTTGATTGGATTCTCACACACACAACATTACATTATCAGCATGCTGCTTGAACATCATCGTGGGTCAACATTAATCGTCAAAGTGTCACATTTTTGTAGTCCTGCGACTATCCTCGGGAGTCAGCCGTGCCGCAGGTGTAGGGAAAGCCTCCCCATCACTCCAAGTGAACCTTCAGGAAGGTGTAGCCCTCTGAACTTCATTACTTTAAGCTGCAGACTCGTCGAACTTTATCCACTTAAATATTTTCTACCTTTCCTGGATATCTGCTACAGAGCTTATAGATTTTGTAGGTTTGTATCTCCCGTTCTACTAGCTAGAGCTTACTTACTTTCATATACTTACTTTCATAATTAAAAGTAAATCTGGTATTAGTATTATTGTAAGTGTGTGTTGCTCGAGTGTTCGCTTCACGAACCTCACCTTAACTGCTTGTTCAGGGAGGGTTCAAATACTGTCAATGGGCCTAATTCTGACCAGTCTAATACATTTGATGAAATATAGTTTCTAACCGTCACATCATCTTAGGGCCATTTTACTCAAATAATAATCAATTGAATAGCAATCAGTTCAGGCTCTGGCCGAGTATTTTGCTCTCTAATCTGGAGTGTTTCGGATGTAAAGGATCTAACGTCCAAGAACCATAATTCTACCCCCACCTGCACGAGAGGCGAAATACAACCGCCTGGTAGATCCTGACGATCCAGCATCGGAAATTTAACTTGATATCAGTTATCCCGAGGTAGCGAGGTCCTCATTGTCGTGCAATAATCCACTTGAAGTATCCAGATTCAGAGGAACTACGGAAGCCTCGGAAAAGGACGGATATATCGAAGACAAAGGAAAAACACCGGATACGATTTGGTACCTGGAATATCACTCCACTAACAAGAAACGAATGATTATAGAGAAGTGGAAAAATACAAGCTACAAATCTTAGTAATAGGTAGCAGAAGTCCAATAAAGAAGTGCCATTCTTTCGGAGCTGGCAAGGAAACGAGGAAAGACAATCCAGAAAATCAAAATATTGGCGAGGTAAAGAAATAACTACATGTACATTGTGTTTGCCTGTACCTACACTGTATAACTATATGCAGGTGATTTTAAATTAAACATTACCAGGTAGACGAAGGCTAAGTTCGCAGCTGAATCAACGTCAACCACATGCCTCCCTTGGTTAAGTCTTTTCTTTTGGGTTAAGGAATGCCAATTATTTTTTACCAAAAAAATATCCTTTAGTGGCGTCTAATAAATAATAATTATCTACATTTCCAATGGATTGATTTAGACAGAAACACCCACGTTTTCAGAATCGTGCAGCGCCTGTGTCCTACTACACTTAGCTGAATGCACTTTTTGCTTGGTTACTTGTAGTAAATTCATTTTAGAGGGTGGCAGAGTAAAGCAGCATCCAAAACTAAGTATAAAACCGTTTCAACGGAGTATTATAGCAAACCTTGCCGCAAATATGCTCACGATAAAAATGTCTTTAGAAATGGCATTTATTAAAAAAATATGCGTACCGTTGCACATATTTTGAAGTGACAAATTTCTTCAACTGTGAAATGTTCGTTTTCGTCCAATAACAGCGCTGGCATCAGTATTTTAGTAAGCAATCTTTTATTTGCACCGAGGTGAAAAATATTATGTCCTTCTTTGGAGAACTCTTGCTCTGTCTATGTCTTACTAGGGAACTGTTTGGATTTCATTTCTGGAATGTATTTTTCGTAGAATTTCACTGTTTAACACCTGAATATTGCTGTTTTAGGGCAAAATTGGCTCGACATAAACAGCATAAAAATTGTCGCCTTAACTATCTCGGGTTTTTAATTAATGGCAGTTTATTGTCGTCACTTTTGATAGGCATGAGCTTTTTCGTTAAAAAACGTATTTTACTGATAGAACTACTATAAGGTCTGATGATTTTATTGCTGAAACCAGAGTGAGATGTGCATCCTAAATGAAAATGCAGTAATTGCAATGTGGCCCGAAGTGAGTATGGATAAGTACCACAACAGCTGCACAGAAGAAAATGATATTGACATTTTGTATCCTTGTTTATTTCTTACGGCCTTGTGAAGTCTACCTATTATTAAATTAATGAGACAAGATATCAGGAAATAACCTTCCCTAATATCAGCTTTTACTTTCATAGAGTTTGTAGTATCTGTAGGTGTAATAATTCTCTTCGTATTATCCGTGTACATCTATATCCTTCATTAATATTACGAATTGAATTGAACACTTTCTTCATTTAAGCTATTCAGATATTCTTTTTATTCCCTCTGTCAAAAGCTTTGAAAAATTCCACTACACATAGATATGTGAGGTTATTATACTCTATTGATTTTCACATAGGTTGTGACCATGTCGAGCAAGTTTCACCTTTTGTTAGGTTCAGAACACTATGTTGTGTCCACGCTGCTCTTGCTTTATTTTCCGTCCAATCCTTGATGTTAAGTGTTTGGAAAGTTTGTTGGTGCTGGAAATTTTATAGATTAATATTTGAGTTGCTATATTGCTTTTATCTGGAGGCATTATCTTGTTAGTCATTCTTTGAGATATTTGATAGCAACCCTTTCCAGTAGCGAGATTGGGTTTAACTCTCTGATCGTTTTAGAGCCTTTCTTGCTGTAATCGATACTCTTGTGCGGGTACCGAGTTAAAATTAGTGTTTAAACTTGATTTAAACACACATAAATTTTATTTTCTAAAATTTACGAAATCCAGTTGCATGGCTTTTAAATGCAATTTATTTAATATTGCTATCACCAATTACTAAATTTAATATGTTTAAATTAGATTAAAACTATATATTTTAGTTCAAATTTACGAAACATTATTCGTAATTTAAAAGCCAGTGTTATTACACAATCGTACGAGTTAAAGACCAGGAAAATGCAATTCTGCACTCCTTGCATAATATCGACCTACAGTAGTGAGTTCAACGGGCGACCTTCGCTCGACCAGGAAATAAACCTGCACAATTGCTTATCTGCTGTTTTGTAATTTAAACACTCTGTCCTATTAAACTGTATATATGAACTTTGATATTGTTACTGCGTTAAGCATTTTTTATTTTGTATAAATACTAGTCTATTTTCATAATAAAATTAATCTGCATTTAATGTTTGATTCATTCACTACGTCGCCACTTCTATACCAAGCCATAATACTGTCGAGATGTGAGGCTGCATCTCAAGAAGTGGTTTTTACTGTCGTCCGTTCAAGTACCATTGACTACATTGGTTTAAAACGTAAACACAGTCTTGTTTACGTGCTTGACGGATAGAATCAGCGCAAAGTAACGGAGTCCTGATACAGCCTCTCAGGCATCTCTGTTCAATTAGGAATATATCCTGGTATTACTATCTCTCCTATAATACCATCTTTTATGAGATGCCGTAATAAACAATAAACATAATAAATTATATCACATCACAAAGAGGCTTCGGAGATTATAGATAACATTGTTTCGAAATGGTTGCTCAAGGTCCGACTAGTGCACATTGCTGCTACCAAATATTTAATCAAGCAAATACTATTCCTTCCAATTTAATGCTGATGGTCGTATAATAGTTTATCTTTGTTCAGAAGTAACTTTCTTAAATTCAAATAATTGAGAATTGTTCAACCAAACTATTCAAACTACGTTGACAATACTTGATTTGGTAGAATTTTAGGAAGTATATGTAAGATTTAGTTTCTAACTTGTAATTGTTGTAGCCTACTTAATTGTATAAGTCGCATTTCCTGATCAATGTTTTTAGATCGAGCTGCAATATCTTTATTCAATTAGAAATTGTAAATACACATCTTTATGTGTACGTAGTGCCTTTGCTGAATTAACAAAATAAGCAAAATGGCGTAGAAGTTGAACTTGAATTTTTATGTGATTAATTTTAATACAGTTATAACATCCGCTGTGTTCGTTTTCAATGTGACCTAACGTAGTCCACAATTGCCATTACAAACTCCAAACCTAACCACATTAAACATCGTCTCCGGCAAATTCCTCGAATGCAATTGCTCAAAAATCAAATTGCTCGAATGTAACTTTTCTCGAAATACAAGTTCCCCGAACCGCAATTTCTCGAAAATGTTTTGCTCGAATTTATGTGGTCTTAACATCTGGAAATTTATTTCGGCATTAAAGAGGGAGCAGAGTTTGAACGAATTACGGATAGAACAATATGCCAGCGGTCAACAACACACCATAAGTCGAAGCATATATCGCGATAGTGCACAGAGACTTTTAAGATTAGTGAATAATTATGGACATGACAGAAATATACAGGCTGTACGCACCATAGGGATTTCAATGATAATTTTTTCATATGAAAATATTTGCTTCCCTAATTATTTTAGAGCAAAACTTGTATCGAAGTTTTTTGTAGAGAAAAAAATTCTGTATCCGTTTATGTTAGCATTTGTCATTTTACATGTCGAAAAACCGAAAATTTAAAGCAATAAGATTACCATTTTTAGACAAATTAGTGGTGCCTTGAAATTATTGAATCATCTCAAAGTATCAACCAATTAGTTTGTTGTTTATTTGTTTGCATCTGTCAAATGTAGCGGCAACCATGGCACATATTGCACTTGATCTGCTTCCAGCATACCAACACTTCACAATTTGCACTGATTTTTGAAAAAATTATAATTCTAGTTTCTTTCATTATTAGGTTTTCTGGCGTAAAATGACAAAAATGATGGAATAAATAGATGCAGAATCGTTTGCTCTACAAAAAACCTATTTACAAGTTTGCTCTAAAATAATTTGGGAAACAAATATTGTCATATGAAAAAAATTACCATTAAAAACCCTATGGTGCGTAAAGCATTTCTACACCCCTTATATGATTATGTCCGTGGAATAGCACATAACATACAATATTAAAAACATATAATATTTGGTTTTTATCATTTTTAACTTAATCACATACCTATACTTATTTTTTATTAATAAAGGTTATAATTTTTAATTTGTGTTTTTTTTATATTTGATATTAACTGATTTGAGTTAAGGCTATTTCCCAACTTTATTTTTTTCGAGCAAAAGATAATCGAGAAATTGCTGTTCGAGAAACTTGCAATTCGAGCAGTCATATTCGAGCAATTGACTTTCGAGCAACTGATTTCGAGCAATTCGTTTTCGAGCAATTGCATTCGAGCAATTTACCTAGAACCATTAAACATCGCCTATGTTTTCAGATACAATTCTCCAGATTTTAATCGAAAATACTGAACGAAAGTGTTTAACGTCACATAATAATAATATATATAATGCACATATTTATAAAATATCAGCAAAAATAGATCTCGTACTAACAACCACCTCGGAACAGTTTTCCTCATTAATAATAGGTAGTATAAAACGTCTGGTTATCACAATGCAGGTTATCTCAGATAAGATGGCATATAATGCTAACTATTAATAAAGAACGTTCTATACAGATTTTCATGTATGCATGAAAACCAGAGGTAATACATCTCATGCTTGTTATGACCAATTTCAATTCCAAGATTGGCGAGAAAGAAGAAAGTGAAATAGAAAGATTCAAAAAGTCCACCGAATTCCACAGCTTAAATTTTAGAAAACAACTATGAACATTTTCAAAAAGGACAACACGTAAACTGAGAGTGGCAGGAACACTAGGAAAAAATGTGTAGGAAAACGGAAAAATAAGTCAAAACACTATAGAGGAAAAGACTAACATGAGACACAGAAGAATACAACAGATAAGTAAAACGGAAACGTAATCCCGAAGACCATGAGAGCATAGATGATTTCGGAGGCTTTTACGGTCATAGTCATTAAGTTACAAACGACTTCCGTGATTGGACCGTGTCATTATTGAGGTTGCAAACCTCAACATTTCGCCTACTTTCGTAAGGGGATTCATCAGGAGGAAAAGCAAACCAGCACGGTAACTCAATATGTAATCCACGCCAGAGGGGAAACTCTTCTGACAGAAAGTGGTTTACACGATGAGTTGTCATGCTCTTTTGCTTCTCTTCCTGATGAATCTTCTTACGAAAGTGGGCGAAACGTTGAGTTTTTCGACCTCAATAATGACACGGTCCAATCCCGGAAGTTGTGTGTTACTTAATGAGAGCATAGAAAACTAAAGCAATACAAAATACAATTGGGGAAAACCTGAGTATCATAGTGGTCAGACATCAATTTTTAACTGGAAGAAATAATATTTCAAAAATACCGAACAAGCTTCAAATTTCTCTAACAGATAAAAATAATACCGCTATTTATCGCTAATCGAGAGAACCCTCTACCAGTAAGCGAGGTGTTAGACCTCTACAAATTGTTAATCAATAAAAACAGTAATGAGTATTAAGTTAGACTCATATAAACTGGTTATATAGACTTATGTCGGCACAAGGACTTCTGGAAATGAGTGGAAATGGGGGCAGCAACAGCTCTTACATAAGCCAAAGTATATAAAAAAAATAATAGGTTGAGTAATCACAACGTTCTGAGAACAGATGCCTCATAGTTGGCCTTAAATAATATGAAACCAGTTCGCCTTAAAATATTGTACCTAGAAATATAGGGCTAAGGCATAGACCTGCCTCTTAAATATACTGCTAGAGAAGATAAGTGGACACAAAAACTTTGAGGGCGCCCTATTGATGTGATGGACTCCCAGCAGAAACGCTGAAAGTCAGTACACTAAAGCTCGCCGGAATAGACTCAAGTTACACCAAACATCATGAATACATAACTAAAATGCAACAATGAACGTCAAACTTTATGAGGAACTACCGACAAGCATAGTAAAATATGAGAAATCTTTTCGCTGGGGTGATACATTTAGCTAAAGCCCTTTGCATTTATTTATACAGGATATTTGAAGAATAATGGGACTACCTCAGTCATACAAGTTATGGTGATTATTCTATACTTACCAGCAACACCCTAAAATACTTCTATTATAATTGAACGGGGTTTTCGTTGTTAATGTTAATCAAGGGAATAATAAGCAGGCTTGAAGAATTTGATATATGGTTCTAATGGCGAATGTACCTTACCTTCTGAGTCGGCAGGGTGTAAAACAAGAAAGTGCTTGAAAAAATTTGTAATGTGTAAAATTAATGCGTAGTTGCCACACAAATTCCAGTATCTTGGACATTATGTGATATCCGAAATATATTCGAAGTACTTGCTATAGTTGACGCTACAAGGCAAAAGTGACGGACAGGGTCGACCAGGTCAAAGACGCATGTATTGAGTAAAAGCTTAATTAATTATGGTTTCTTATTAGTGCAACTACACAGACGAGCAATATCACGGTTAATAATCGTGAGCACCCATTCCTGAAGAGTCATTTTTTCGGATGCGGGTTATACAGTTGCCATTCTAACGTATAGATCTAAGTGTTTGTGTACTGAGCATTGGACAGTCCGCTTGCAAATTTCCTGGAAAGGATCTTATCATTTCAACTTCTGTGGGATGTAATAACCAGGGTATCATTTACGCTAAGATTTTTAGATTTACCATTTTGTATATAGACACTCTTCTAGCTTATTCGCACCTGTTGTGATTTGGACGTCTCTCTCTCTGTCTCTTTTACACTCATAGAAGCGAATTATCTGGAACGAAGGGGGCCGCTGTGTCTGGCTGTTAAATTGAGCTGTCTAGAACTCGAGTATCTGTGTGAACTTACATAAGTTATTACGTGCTGGTGTTATACGAGTAAGATTTCTGCTGACAATAATTTATGGCCGTGATTTTTCAGTATTGTTGTTTATTCAAGGCGCCTTCTGCGCATTTTCAGGTGTGGTTAAGGCTGCCAAAATTTGCCGACGTGGATTGCACCGCGATACGCAATTACGCCTTTCTTTTGTTGTAACGGGCGTCCGCCGGCAAATTTCATTTTTAAACTTGAAATAAAATTTTTATTTTTTAAAATATGTTATTGAAAAAAAATACAAAATAAACCTTAATCTTTGGGAAATTATTTGTGAAACAGCACATCCGTCAAATGACGCCCGTCACGTCGTATCACTTCTTCCAAACGAACTTGAAAATTTTGCATCACACGCGTAAACATAGCAGGTGTAATCGCACGAATTTCTCGGGTGATGTTCTGCTTTTCCACGCCTGATTTTGTAGTTCCCAGAATTTCTTATAGCTCACAGTCTTCTAAATTACCCGCTGTACTTTGGTTGTGAAACTGGTGCGGCTTTCAAGTTAAACCAAAAATATTGCAGCAACCAGTTAAGTTACTGATTGTGTTGTCCAGCTCTCTTGCAGCCGAGGCAAAAGCCCTTATCCTGAAAAGATTTCGCAAAACATATTGAGGTTTCAACAGCAGGTGCCGCGTAACAGTTCGTCTCGAATTTGCTAGATATTCTTATAATTCAAACTATTTTGACGTGCGGCGGGCAAACAAACCTACAGAAGCATCTTTCCACTCTTAATTAATCTATTGGTGCATCTTACTTTCTTGTTTCTGTTTCTTAACTAGACTTTAGAGTGTAAAAATGTAGTTACCTAACTGAAAAGGTAGAAGCAAATTAGAAGATATCCAAATCAGAACATAAAGACGTAATTTTTGTACTTTCGAATTTCAAAATACTCACGTATTTCGGCAGAACAGCGCTAACCCAGATGTCAACCACTGTAGTCATCGTGAAGTGACAAGCACCAACAACATTCAGAATGATAACTATATCTGAGGAACGATCGACGACAAGTCTATACAGTATCACCGTAAACAGAATTATGTTGTTCCCTATTTTCAGTAGCAACGCGAGTGAGTAGCTTCTATTAAAGATGACTATTATTTGACCAATTTCCAAGAAAATTTCACAAAGGAAATTATAGATGCTAATTTTACTTATGTTAAGTGTAGGTAGAATTAATTCTGATTATTTTAATGTAATCTTTCAAACAACTTATGTAGCATGATACCAGAGATATCCAGCTTTGAAGCGTGCTACTTAAATAAATTTTATATACTGAACACAAGATATAATGCGCGACACCCCAATTATTAATCTGTATATCGCCTTTTAAGCAGGACAATATAAAAACGAGAAGTGTAAATACAGAATTTATAGACAACCAAATGATGGAGCAGTGTTTAATATGCCTACTGTCTATTTCCATTCCTAGGATGTGCAAATTCTTGTCAACACTTGCGAGATGATCACAAAAATGACATCTGGTTGAAGACATAATTACGTTGCTACTTACTATTGCTATTACGGTTAAGAGATCTAAATGAATTTGAAGCAATTGAACGTACCATTCAAATTTGTTCTCGAACAATAATGATTTGCTAAATTTAAAGGTTATTGTTCCTAGTAAAGTTACAATCCCAATGTAAGTCAATAATTGTAATTTGTAAAAGTATTTACCCAAAGTGTGAGGAATATGAATTGTCACAAATAAACTACTTGCTTTAACTGCTTCGCGAATTTTCATGTTAATGGAGAAATTCTGCCGTCTAGCTAACAAACTAAAAAGTATACCTAGCGTGATATTAACAAAAACCCGAATGAACCTTTAAAAAAATTTCAAAGTTGGGATTGCATAAGACAATTGTTAAATATTTTACTAGAACAGTTTCTACCGAACATCTATACAATAAAATAGCTTTTAGATTAATTTAATACACATACAATGGTTTAGATTTGTAAAAAAATATTCCAAGCAATTTTTTTAAACTCATAAAAAACGGACAAACATTTACCCGCCTCCTTTATATTTGCCACAAAAGGCATATTGATGAAAAAGCAATTAGTGCTCAGTGACATATTGATATAAGAGTTTTCAAATAATTTCAAGTGACTACATGAGCAAATCTGAAGGCCGACTAGTTCGTTTGAGACGGTGTAGGTTCTTTTACAAAAATTTATATCAAATAAAAGTAGCAAAAGCGTCAATGAATTTTCAATACCACAAATACGCCTACGACAATAACGAGGTTTCATAAACTCCAAAATATAGTCGATGGCTGTATAATCTGAAACAAACTCATTTAACGGCTATGCCATAAGATATTTGCAGTAACTAAAACACATATAGGTACTTTATGATAAATATGTATAACCCGTAGTAATTGGTAAATAGACAAATACGTACAGTTTAAAAAACAGGCAATATTAACAAAATAGCATTTATTCCGTAAAAAAAATACTAACAATAAATTAATACTATCTTAAAACAGCAATAATTGCCCGGAAAACAGTACACGTAAGTAACAAATAACTATAAATAACAAAAGCACGTCATAAAATGAGCAAAAGTAAAAAATAACAGTAATTAACGTTAAAACATAGTAATTGGAGGCTAGAGGAGCTCCTGTCGAGAGCAATACTTCTTGCTCTAAAAATTTGGTAAAATTACGTAAGTCGCCAATATCCAGCTAGGCCCCCTTACTATGATCACAAGGCAAATATTGATGCTGTATACAACTAGCATAAAAAACGAATGTCGTAAACTGTTAATGTCATTTCGTAATTATATTAAATTTAAAACTATTTCAATTTTGAATACGTAAATATATTACATGCGTAGGTACTATGTGATGGTAACAGTGCTGTTGTAGTAAAGAAGTATTGTTTGTGGAACTCTTATTGCATAACACCTAGTCGCAATGTTTTACATGGAGAAGGAAGACACTTCCGTATTAATTAGTTCAATTTATAGAAATAATTAAATAAATGAATAAAAAAATCGAAGGGTGCAAAGAAAACAAAAACAGTATTATGATTTATTATATGTATTATAAAATCTCCAATACAAGAGATTTAAATAGTAGTTTACTTCATTCTGTGCTGTCTACCAAATTATTTTTATTCATTTACACTTAAGAGTCTTATTAAAGGTTTGTAAAGCAGACTGGCGTAATGCATTAACCAAACGAAAGGTAGAACTTTTATTTATCCCAAAAAGAAAAAAAATGAATACTAAATTGTCACGTGCGATTGAGCATGTAATGCTTATGGTCTTGAACTTTTTTAAAAGTCAAAAAAAAAATTTAAAGAACAACAAATATGTATCGTCTACAAACCACTCCTCTTGGAAAATTTTAAGCTTGCTGTCGGTAAACATTGGAGAACAAGGTAAGCCAATGAAAGGTAAATTATCTATTATGAAAAAGACGATAAGAAAAGGTAGGACGCTAAGTTGATGCAGTTGATGTCAGGTTAGCTCTTACACCGTGTATGTATTCCAAATCTATACCTTTTGTCAATTATTATGGTATATTCTGTGCATAGCCTATCGAAGACGTCTATGTGCAAAACCTTAAACCAAGTCTTGGATATAGTAACGTTCTCTTCTTAATCGAACTATATTAGTATTTTTCTTTTGTCACTTAATTCCCCTAGTCCAGATTCGCCTACTGCGTCTTCTACTCCACCCAAACCAACCTTGTCGTTTTTAAACATTCCTTCTTGTATTGCAGTAACGCAACCTTGGACAATTTTGAGTTCACTATTGGTAGACAATAAGGTAGTCATGCAAGATACTTTTATAATTTACCATGAAGGAGATAATAAAATAAGTCTAGACCTTCTTGAGGCGGGTTCCTGAGCATAAAATTAAATAACATAATACACACCTGTTTACCTCCTACTATTACTATTCTAAAAATAGTTTTTGAACACCGATACTAGAAGAAAATATATATTGTTGAGGTCCCTATTGTATAATATTTCATGTGCTTATTTAATTCAATGTCAAGTTTTTAATTTATTACAAATTATTGTTAAATATTATTGCAATTGTATGAGTGCTCTTACTCAGGGTTGGTTCGCCAAAATCTAGTAAGTTTGTAGTTGCTATTTTATTTATCTGAATTGAAATATTTTATGAAAGTCGCTTGCTGTCAGCTATTAATTCAATACCGTGTTCAATGACACTTTTAAATCAATATGACATAATAAAATTCTTTACAACGTTTTTATGACCCAATAATGTTATGATAAGTATTCAATGATATTGTAATAAACCTTTCTAATTGTCTTTTATTTTAGATAACTTCAACAGATCTTTGTATTCGCCCACCTGAGTTCCTTGTACTGTAGAACAGCTCCAACTCACCTTGGTATGCTTCTCCCCTACTATCCAAACTCCTGTACACCTCTGCTAACACCACTGGTCACCAACAAACCGCCTCCAACTCGTTACAACTCAAGAAGCTGGCAGACATCTGTTCCTTCTCTAACCCCAACACAGCTGTCACTCCTGCAACCTTCCTGCATCCAATTCCTCCTTGGTAAGTATACTTCCGATTTAGATAGTAAATTAACTGTGTCCTTCCTTAGCTCCATGTATCTCCATACATGTCATCAGCATCCAGCACAATCTGCAACCTCCAACAGCTCCTCCCTTTTGATGCAAGCACACAGGTCCTCGTCAAACTGGTCCTTGGTTCCTCAGGCGTGGTCCACAAAAACTCCAAACAACAATAATACTCCAATTTAATGTAACTCCTGATGACTTGTACTATAACACCAATTGTGCTCGTGTTTTAGATCTACTCGGGCTTCGCTTCGCTACGCCCTCGTTTGTCTAATCAACACTCGCACGATATTTGCTACTTTCGACGCTTGTAATGAAAATAACTATTTTAAATAGAATGTAATAAAAATGAATGATTCCATTGAACAATTGTGGCTTAGTGTATCTTTCAAAGAATAAGAACTTGCCTTTGGTGTGGTATACCGATCGCCCTCTCTCTCGTACAAAACATTTACCGCTGAATTTGAGCAGAGTTGAACTTATTGTTTGTCAATATGTAATCAAATATTATGCCTAAGAAACATGAATATTGACATGTCTAACAGAAACAATTTAGATAGTATTTATTTCAACAATTTGTTAAAGACTCTTGATCTTTATCAAACTGTCGAAGCGCCCACAAGGTTAGCTGACAATACAACAACACTCGTTGACTTAATCATTAGGTACGTCAGATAGAAATTTAGTATCACAGTCTGGCACATATACCTTGAATTTGTCTGATCATGAGCTTATTTTCTGTTACAATAGCAACAAAAAAGTTATTAGTACAACCACATTCAGAACAATTAGATGCTTCAAAAATATCCATCAAAATATGTTTTATCAAGATCTCTTACAATTGCCATTACATTATTTGATGCAAATAAATTATGTTAATGAGAAGGTTGCATCTTTAAATGAACAATTACTTTGCCTTTTTGATAAGCATGCCTCTGTCAAAACAATTAAAATTACAAAAAAGAAAGCACCTTGGATTACTGATAACGTAACATTAATGATGAAACTTAGGGATAAAGTTAAAGCTCAATATTTAAAGAACAAGGCAAATGGCAAGTGGGAGCATTACAAGTCCTTAAGGAATCTAACCACACGGGCTATAAAAAGTGAGGAAAAAGCTTATTTTAAATTTAAATTTTCAAATTAAGATTCTAAGGCTATGTGGAATGAACTAAAGTCATTAAATATCTCAGCAAATAAGAAAAATGGACTACCTACCCACCTAAGTAAACCAAATGAAATTAGTAACTTTTTTCTAGATAGTATAACCGGAATTAATAACAATAATTAAAATACCTTAAATTATTATAGAATAATACCTTTTCAGATACTGTCGTACCAATGGAATTTACTCTTGTAGATTGTGACATTATAACTGATATACTAATTAAAATAAAGAGCAATGCTAAGGGTTTTGACGAATTAACTATACAAATGATAAAATTTTGTTTTCCACAGTTAGTTCCATATATAACTCACATCATTAATACTTGCTTATATGAAAATATCTTTCCATCTTAGTGGAAACTTGCATTAGTAACACCTATACCAACAATAAAAAATCCTACTCAATACAAACACTTGGACCTATTAGTATTCTACCGACACTATCGAAGATCCTAGAAAAGATAGTTAAATTCAGTCAAAAGAGCATTTAACTCAAAACAACATCATTTCCACTAACCAGTCTGGATTTCGGTTGGGACATAGCTGTGCAACAGCTTTATTAAATGTAACCGATGGTTTTCTCGAAGCTACGAACCAGGGCAAACTATCAGTGTTAATATTATTAGATTTCAGCAAGGCATTGAATACTGTGAATCATTCAGTTCTTTTGTCTATTTTGCACTATGTTGGGCTCTCATATGGCGTAATAGACTTTTTCAAAAGTTATCTTGAAAATCGATCCCAAAGTGTTGTGCTGCCTTGTGGTATATCAGATCCACAATTTGTACCAGGTGGGATGCCGCAGGTATCTGTGCTTGGTCCGTTACTTTTTTTAGTGTATACATCTTTATTTCACAAATACATAAAAGCATGTAAATTTCATATGTACGCTGATGACTGATGCGATTTACTTACTATATCTGACCATCAGCAAGAATTTTTAAACCTTAATTCAAATCTTCAAGAAATTGCTATAGAGTCTAAAACACATTCACTTTTAATTAATCCTGCAGAATCTATTGTCGTCTTATTCGGCAATGCTAAAAAATGCCAAGAACTAAAGGAAGTTGTTAACTTACAGATAGATGGAGTTACTATACCGGTTATGGAACAGACACGAAACCTTGGACTGATGGTAGATAACACGTTTAGGTACAAAACCCAAATTATGAATAATATTAGGAAAGCTTATACGAACCTTAAACTTATTTACCTTCATAGAACTTATTTTTCAAAAGAAATTAAAATACAACTATGTGATTTCTTAGTTTTGTCTAATTTTACCTTTTGCCCCGAAGTTTACGGTTCATGATTAACTAAAAATAATATAAATCAAATTCAGAGAGGGCAAAATTGGTTTCTGACTAGCATATGGCATTAGAAAATATGATCATATTTCTCATAAATTACAAGGTGCAGGCTGGTTAAATATGGCAAATAGACTAAAACTGCTTGCGGCCACGTTTTACCACAAAATTGTTCTGTATAAAAGACCAGCGTACCTCTATAATAAAATTACTTACGGCACAGATATTCACAACATAAACGTCAGGTATAAAGGAACAATTACACCACCAGCTAATAAAACTACACTATATGAACGCACCTTTACGTACCAAATAGCAAAGGTATATAATAATCTTCCTATATTCTTGAAGGGTCTGTCTGTAAATGCCATTAAAAGAAAACTTAAGATCGAGTTGCTATGCCAACAATAATTTATTTAGACATTTATATTACTTCGACACGAAGTGTACGAAGTATTGAAATTCCCTCATATCGAAAACCACTCTGAGTCAAATATCTCTAAAATTCGTGCCAACCGACTAATGAACCCACTATATCAAATCTCCGTCTCGGCTGTGCGGATCTTTTGGTGAAGACCCCAGCCCACTAGATCGCTCCCCCGTATTGGGGGGTGCCTAAGTGTGCTGTGCGGGGTATGTATGTTCGTATGTGTACACAATTCCGGTCACCAGGAACCTTCCTGAAGTCTTAGATGGTTTTCATACGATAGGTCCTTCGAAAATGAAGGCAACATCAACTTTTGAGGTATGGTCGTCGGCAAAAAATTTTTTTTGGGTTTTAAAATTTTTTTCATGGTTTTTTTTTTGATAAATAACTGGTTCATAACATTTCATTGTATTAGCGAAACGGAGTGATGTTAAGTGTCGAAGTATTCTTGGAAAGCACGGAAGGGCGCTTTTCTTGGGTGGGGGGTACTGTATATTTTATGTTACTTTTACAACTGTGATACGATGTGTTACATGCTACTTTATTAATTATTTGTTCATAGCCAGGACTAACTGTCGTCGAATTGTATTAGTTTTTAGTGTATAGTTTTAAGAATGATGTAAATTTAAGAAAAAAAAATTTTATGCAAGGTTCGGGTGGTAGATCAAGAAGCGGCATATCGCTGCAATTGAACCTGGATCTTGGTGATTTCCTATAAATTAATGCAAATTACGGTTATTATGTTTTTAAAGTTACTTGTAATTTTTAATTATATGGGAAACAAAGCTGCTTATTATTATTATTATTATTATTATTATTATTATTATTATTATTATATCCCATTCCGGTTACTATACTCTCTGATTGCTTTTCTTTTGTCGATATGAAGGAGGATACCCACGAAAAATAATTTTTTCTGTCACCTACGTGGGACGCCTTGGAGGCAGAGGGGGAGCACTGTGCGACAGCAGGCCATTACACGACCCGGATGCACTCCGCACACTTGAGTTTCCATGGTAATTCGAGAGATGGACGCCATGCGAACCGCCAGCTTGTAGATTTTTAAAGGCGCTTACTTAAACCCTCGCGCAGGAAAAACGGTCAGCAGGTTTTTTGTTCGGTAACTCGCTATAACTCGGATTACTATAATTTTGATAATGATCGCTGTTCCGTTTGTTTGTATCTCGCTCGTGATAAATTGCCAGATCATAATTTCTCACGATTTCTAAGAAATCTTTCAGTGTTTTGATGTTTTGGACGGATACTGCCCTTGTAACCTCGGCTTCTAAATGCCTGGAAAGGTCCTGTATGATTTCTTCTTATGCTTTGCCTTTTTGTACTTTCTTATGATATACATCTCGCGGGTTCCTCCTACTTCGATGTGTTTTCCGGTAGTTACGTCCGTCCTTACTTGAGCCTACTGTGCGTTGTTCCAATATTGTTCGATGAAAAAATTTCTAAACCCTTGATATGTTTTATATTTAGGTTTCACAATGCTGTGCCAAATACCTGCATTGTTCTTTAGCGTTATGTTGAGTATCTGCATTTTTTTGTTCATTTACAACGCCCTTTATAACATCATCGAGTTTTCAGTTTTTTTCGATTTTTTCAAAAACGGCTCTAACGATTTTTTTCAAACTTCACATTTTTATTACATTTTTAATGTGTATTGATGTGAAATAGGTGATTTTCTAGATGAAAACTTCTAAAATGGGTATATTATTAGATTTTTGAATTCAGCTTAAGGTTTTAGAGAAATTTTTTCTCTTCAACTAACGCTCTATTTGGTACCGTTTTTGTAGGATTTGTAATTTTTGAACATTTTTGACAAATACTTAAACTTTAAAATCAAATTGTTGGCTAATTATAAGATCACTGTAAAAGGAAGTTGTGTGCGTATATCCCACCAGACTTGTCTTGCAACGAATACCAAGCTCTAATTTTAATTGGTTTTTAAACAAAGATAAAGCTATTCTAAAAACGTCATTCTATCATTTATTTTCATGGCCTATGCTATTTTATAAAAAATCTGAAATTTAAATTATTACGTTTACTGGACATTCTTATAATAAATATCGGCTATCTTATTAATTACTAATAATTATTATTCGAAATATTAGACTACTAAATGTGTTTATAGCATTAAATATCTATTTTGAATGTTATCATTGAGTTCATACAGTGCGAACGTTGGCTGTGGAACGCTCCAAATAAAAACTACCCTGATCATCTCCGGCCAAAATCCTCGGACACGTCGAACTTTATTTTTGAACGCGCATCTTTTCTGATAGTTGTCTATTTTTCTTACCCCTACCTCTTTCCGCAATGACGTCATCGGCATTTTTTTTAAATGGCAGCCACTACTTTTTCCTATGGAATCTAATTCTTCTTGAAATTCTGCATACAGCAATATGTGGTTGGACGATGTTCATTTGATTACTTAGCAACATTATTGGCATTTATGAAAAAACTGATTTATAAAAAATGAAAACAAAAAATCTGGTGTGATACACTCACACAACTTCCTTTTACAGTGATCTTATAATTAGTAAAAAATTTCATTTTTTATTTTTAAAAATTTGTCAAAAATTTTCAAAAATTACAAATTCTACAAAAACGGTACAAAATAGAGCGTTAGTTAAAGAGACAAATTTTCTCTAGAATTTTAAGGTGAATTCGAAAATGTAATAATATACCGGGTGTTTTATTTAAAATAGGAGTTAATAAAAAAAATAGAAAAAAAACAAAAGAAACCCACTTTAGAAGTATTCAACTGGAAAATTACCTATCTCACATAAATACACATTAAAAATGTAATAAAAATATAAATTTAAAAAAAATTGTTAGAGCCGTTTTTGAAAAAATCGAAAAAAAACCGAAAAATCACAAGAGTAAACAGCTACTTCTGGCTATGCGATTTTCTTCAAAAGCTTGCTGTCTCATCTACATAGTACACAAAACTTATATATAAAGTTTCAACGCCATACCTCTTTTCGTTTTTGAGATATTCTGTTCACAGACAGACACACACACAGACAGACAGACAGACAGACAGACAGACAGACAGACCAATAAAAAAAATATGTTTTTTGGGTTCAGGGGACTCTAAAACGTGAAGATCTGTTGAAAACTCAATTTCGAATTTTTGGGGTGAATCCAATACTTCCTTTATAGTAAAAGAAAGTAATTAAGTGAAATTCTAGACCGCCAGTGCCGGGAGTTGAACTCTCAATCGCTCCGGTCCGAACGATCACGATCTTCACTGTGACCTCGGCTGCAACGGCAATCGCCGCTCGCCTAC
Source organism: Agriotes lineatus (assembly GCA_940337035.1). Taxonomy (NCBI): domain Eukaryota; kingdom Metazoa; phylum Arthropoda; class Insecta; order Coleoptera; family Elateridae; genus Agriotes; species Agriotes lineatus. The sequence goes on from CALNHX010000026.1 coordinate 612,663, forward strand.
CGAGGTCCCTTTTAAGCAACCACTTATCCATTGTTTACAGACAACACAAAGTTAGGGTTATGTCAGGTTATGTTTTTGCTTTGGTTATAAACGTCGACGTAAACGCTATTGTAAACTAAAAAATCTGGTGTGATACACTCACACAACTTCCTTTTACAGTGATCTTATAATTAGTCAAAAATTAAATTTTTAATTTTTAACCATTTGTTAAAAAATTTTAAAAATTACAAATTCTACAAAAACGGTACAAAATCGAGTGTTAGTTGAGGAGACAAATTTTCTCTAGAATTTTAAGGTGAATTCAAAAATGTAATAATATACCGGGTGTTTTATTTAAAATAGGAGTTAATAAAAAAAATAAAAAAAAAACAAAAGAAACCCACTTTAGAAGTATTCAACTGGAAAATCACCTATCTCACATCAATACACATTAAAAATGTAAGAAAAATGTAAAGTTTAAAAAAAATCGATAGAGCCGTTTTTGAAAAAATCGAAAAAAACTGAAAAATCACAAGAGTAAACACCTACTTCCGGTTATGCGATTTTCTTCAAAAGCTTGCTGTCTCATCTACATAGTACACAAAACTTATATATGAAGTTTCAACGCCACACCTCTTTTCGTTTTTGAGATATTCTGTTCACAGACACACACACAGACAGACAGACAGACAGACAGACACACAGACAGACAGACCAATGAAAAAAAAAATGTTTTTTGGGATCAGGGGACTCTAAAACGTGAAGATCCGTTGAAAACTCAATTTCATTTTTGGGGTGAATCCAATACTTCCTTTATAGTAAAAGGAAGTAAAAATCGAGATAGCTGTGGAATTTTCATCAATTGATATTTTATTTATTTGACGTTCTGTTAAATTCTTATTCATTTGTTTCAAATAAATTGATAAAAATTCCACAGCTATCTCGATTTTGTGTTTTCAGTTTTTCATAAATCAGTTAGTGTCGCTAACTAATCAAATGAACATCACCCAACCGCATATTACTGTATGCAGAATTTCAAGGAGAATCAGATTCCATAGAAAAAAAAGGCGATTGCATTTAACAAAAAATGGCGATGACGTCATTACGGAAAGAGGTGGGGTAAAAAAAATTGACAACTATCAGAAAAGATGCGCGTACAAAAAATAAGGTCGACCTGTCCGAGGATTTTGGCCGCAGATGATCGGAGAATTTTTTATTTGGAGCGTTCCACAGCCAACGTTCGCTCTGTATATTAATTGCGTATCACGGGTTCTTTCTCACTAAACATATAACAATCTAAAATGTTAAAATAGCATTACATTAGCAAAACACGTGGAAATAGGTTTAATACAGTAAACCGAAACTTAGATCACACGACTATTGTGTGTTAACAAGTCATCAATATAATTGCGAAGTCACACAGGAAATAACAAATTTGTCAATTTAGTATACACCTTAGAGCAAAAGCCATGCCTTATTTGTAAAAATAACGAATACGTTAACTCTTTTTTTGTTATTTGAATACTATAAGAGCTAGATACATTTCCGTTTACGAGCTGCCAACTTCCAGGGACGAAATATGTTAAATAGGCATATAAGCGTTTTTTAAAAATTTTTATAAAATGCTGAGAAAAAAAACAACAGTTATCAATCTTGGATTAAGCCTCTCGACTTCGTGATCTGGTGAAGTCCGACTATCGATCGAGCCAGTGACTCTTTCTGTGCTTTCTTGTGACTGGATATCTCCCCCTCGGCGAAGACCTATGTCTCTAACACTTTGACCTGAATTTTTTATTTTGGATACTTGACTTACTTCGCATTTGAATTTTGAGTACCCACCTTAATTTAGATTGTAATATAGTACCTACTTCACTTAATTTTCGATATGCATTTTTGACTTTCTGGAACATCGCAATTGAATTTTTGAATGATAATGAGGAAATGCTGCCTCACACTGTTGTCTCATTCCCAGAAGATGGGTGGTGTAGAGCAGGTGCACCACCGAGCCTAGAAGAAAGGTGGTAAAAGACGAACATCCAAAGGTGATGGAAGGCAAAATACTGAAGGTGGTCGAAAACCTTTTGACGTTAAAACAGTTGAGGATGGTCCCTTCCCCTCTCCTCTTATGACGGGCGTGTTGGCTAGTAAAATTATGTAAATAATTCTCTGGCAGCATGAACATACAGAAATTTCCAAGGAGGAACGTAAAAGATTTGTTCTTGTACGTTTACGTTAAAAAATACATTTGTGTAATTAACATAGTCTGTCATTATACCTTATACTATTCAGAATAAATGTATTATAAGGGTGATTAGCTCAACTTTGTATGCCAATATTTGTTATGTTATAATTACATTTTAATCAATTTAATTGCCCTATTTATTTAATTTTTTTTCTGCTAGCTCCTGTAGATCCACGTAACTGGGAGAGGGTCCTTTTTATCTAAATTGCTTATTCTGAAATTTGATGTTCCTATTTTAATTATGACAATTCAAAACTTCTGTCAAATGGTACGTCAAACTAGTTTTTGAAAATTCAATTACAAATACTTCATCGTTACATTTGCTACACGACAATTCCAAATAGTAAGTACTTCCTTAATTAAAATTAATTAATCTATATCTTGTTTCAGTTCTTATTTAATACCTATATTTATTTACCTTTTATTGGACTTAGCACTCTCCTCTGATGAAACCAATTCGTCTAACTCTGCAACTGATTACACCACAACTGCTCCACTCAAAGCCAGGGCGAAAGCCTCAACTGACAACCAAACTGCCGAAATGTCGAGAATTGGGGTTCAAATTAACACAGAAACCTATTTTGCCCCAGGAATCAGCATATACAGCTTCACCAAAGTACAGATCCAAATAGACCTCAGTCGTAGTTGCTTTACTTTAATATTTAATCCAAATTACTCATTTGAAATCCGTTACAGCTTAGCACCAGGAATCCTGGCCAGAGACAAGCCCCACAAACATGCTCACTCTGCCAACGACTTCCCTGCGATCTTCTTCTCTTGTCAATCGTTCCTTACTATTCAGTTCAATCGATGCAAAATGTCAAATGTAATCTTAGGATAAACTTAATTCAGTATTTCTTTCCTTTTATTTGCTTTTGTAGTTTATAACTGTTTTAGTTTGGAATTCTCATCACATTCTTTATCTTCCTCCATATAGTCTGAACACCTTCCATCCTTTTAACATTTTATATTTTATTCTTTGTACACCACGCCAATTTTATTTTCAATATTAACCCTTCTATTCACCAAACTCGCTTTTAAAAACTTTTAAAACGGTTTATTTATTAATTTCCAATTACAAAAGTCTGTTACATGATTTTCGTTTAAAAATTTTCTATATCAACAAAAACATTTCCTTAGCTATCTAGCTTAATTTTTTAAGTCAACACACTATAAAAGCTTTATTCTTTGATTAATTCCTACTATGTTCAATAGTATATTTCGAAAAAGTATTTGTCATCAATTTCCACTTTCATTTTAGATATTAAATTAAGTTATAATCTTTCTGTTTCTCAATCAGCTTCATTTAATTAAATTATAAATTCTATTTCCTTTCTATTCTAAATGTATCTTAATCATTTTTAATATTCATTTCACATCTACATTCATCCCCATTATTTCCAATTAGTGTTTTCTTTTAATCTTATTAATCTGATCTTTAAACCCCTGCACCATTATCATAACAGTATATTTGCCAGTAATATTATTCGAGTTTATTTGTTTACAGGTGCACCTGATAGCTCTGTATATTTACTAAACAATTTTATTTACTGGCGTTGTATAAAATAATTTATCATCTGTGATTATTATACATTGATATTATTACCTCGTCTAGTTTATGTTACTCCTACCTCGCACTGTGTGCTTTCCTTCACAGGTTTGCGCTTTTGGGACTGCTTATACGTTAAAGCTTAAAAGATTCGTTGGCGCCCCTGATTGGTATTTTACTAACTTTAGTACTTTACGTTAAACTCAGCACCGTCTTCACTGTGGTAATCGTGAGGCAATTGTATCCACGTAGTCTCTCGATTTTGTGGAGATATAGCCTACGAATCTAAATTTGGTATCAATATGTTACTTTTAACACGCAACAATATATTGGCTATCTGTGTAGTGATGTTGGGTTACAGTTCTTAGTGGTAAGATGTTCCAAGTTATGTCACCCACTGAGTATATACATTTTCACTGTGGATCGTTTTACATTTTCACAATTAAAAAAGTGTTATCAGGGGTACTCATTATCGTGTGATAACACTGTATTTTCACATTAATTAACATATCTATACTGTATCTGTTGGGTCTGGCTATTATGGGTAATATTTCTAAGCAGTTTTGTTTCTTTGAGTATACGTTTTGGTTCAGTATAGGCTGAAGGCTCTTATGACAGTTCATACAGTAGTGTTGTTTCTTGTGATTTAACGGATAGTATTTGAGGACTGTTGATCTATGATCTTAACATATTAATACTATTGTAACCATGCTGATAACAGCGCATGGTTCAAATATTTAGTTGTTAACTATACATTTATTTAGTAATTATATTGTATCAGATTATGTATTTTATTATTTTATTAGTAGTTTAAATTATAGACGAACAATTTTATTTACATTGAAGTAAGGAATTATTCAATATTACAAAACAGGAATTATTTATACAGGTTGTCTCTCCTGATTTTTGAAACCAAAAGAAACGTATTTAACCAAATCTATCTGCATCAAGAAGTTCTTCGTTTTAAGAGGAAGACTGATTATTTGTTTTTTTTTCTATTAATACAAATTTATTAATGTACTTTAATCGATTTGTTTTAACCCCCACATAGTTTGTACCTTTTTGTAGAAGTAATTATAACACCCTATATATACAAAACACTATACATGCACCTATGCTCATAGAACGCAGAAATTGTATCGTTCTCTATAGCAAAGTTTTAGACGTTTTGTGACATCGCTATGTCGAATGTTACCAAGATTATAAGATATTTAGCTCCAGCTCCAATTATCTGAAAAAAAGAATACAGAAATAGTGCAAGGTAAAATAACCATAAGACTCTTTTATTTCTCCCCGCAGACAGTGTACGCTAAAGCTTTTTTATTTCGAACGAGTAGATTGTTTTGTGTGATTGAGGTTTGCGATCAAAGTGTGCGATCTTTTATTTTTATTGCAACGGTTATATATGCAATAAAAAAAGACAATGATCACCTGAACCACTAGAATTATATGGACAAATTTTCATAAACTAATTTCATAATTTAAGCTTTTACTTTCTCTGTCCACTGAACTACCAGGAAGCCAATCGCTCAAACAGACATTTAAAATTCAACTGGAAATACACTTTAGACTATAAAAAAGTGAATGTTAGTTAAAATCTTACAGAAACAATTAAGGGCATGCAGATGATAAAGAAGCGTTCAGCTATAACTCTTGGCTGGTTGTGTAGAAGTTGCAAAGCAAACGTATGAATCTGAAATAAGTATGCTAAGAGTAAAGAAAACTGACGTAAACAAGTCATACTTTTCATTTCCTCTTGGCAATAATTTGGATGCTATCGCGTTCATTAGGATACCTTTCACTGAATTCGCCTGAAAAGAAAGTCAGTTTTCTTGTTTGCAGTATTAATAAACTTATATAATGTGAATAACGACGGACTTTAGATTGAATTGCTGCATTGTCGAGGTAGAACTGAACGTGTCGCCCAATTTTAAAAGGAACTTTATCAAGACAGAAACAGGCGATTTTTTGCAAGGATAAGGAATAGAGGAACACGATAACTAAAACGTATTTATTATGCCAGAGGCAAAACTTTTCTGCCGATCGGAGAGAGAAAAGAGAAATTTATAGTTAAGAGTCGTTCGCGGTTGCGTGAAGGGGGCAATATTTTGACGGACATGATGATCAATTCGTCCTTGAGATCTTGCTCGGAGGTTTAAACGCCGTTTGATGCTTTGTTTTCAAAGAAATATTTCTATGCTCATAGTAACTGTTGAATTACGACTACAGGAAACGGGAATACAAACTTTAGTAAAAAGAAAAGTTACATTAATCCTCACAAGAAACTCTTCGTATTCAAAACTTATAGTGGATACAGGTTCGATGGAATTTGATGAATTACAAACATGTTATAGAGACCTGATAGTGAACTTCGTGAGTGAGCGTGAATCGGTAAGAATTAACTGCTTTTAAATGTCAGTGGAAAAATCTGAAGCTTTTAGGAAATACGTGGCGTAGTCGGTACTATGGAAATTAAGGTTTTTTTTAACAATTAAAACAATTTTTTAGTAACCAGCTGAGATGAGTCACCATAAACAGCCAGTTTGTGTAATCTTCTTCTTCTTCTTCTGATGGGGCTTTGTTGTAAGCTGCACTGAGACCTATTGGTCCATTGTGCTCCCACCTAATTTGTTATGGGTCTCGTTTGAAGAGGCCGGTTTCCAACGCGAAGGAAAGAATCCTACCCATAGGAACGTCCCTTATTGCCTGGGGTTCCACCAGGCCGGCTCCAAAATGTTTATGTCGCAGTGTTAGGAGAGGCACACATTGACATAAAACATGAATTGAGGTTTCTTCCTCCAACTGGGACTTTCTGCAGGTGGCATCATTTACGATTCCAATTGTGAATAAGTGCTTCTGTAGGTGACCGTGTCCTGTTAGTAAACCAGTCACGATCCTAATGTTTTTCCTGCTCATTGACAGGAGAGTAAAGGTGTTGGTAGGCGACATTTCCCCGATGAGGAGTTTTGCCTGACGTAGCCTTGGTACCGAGGCCCAGTTGGCGCTGGATTGGTTACTTAACCAGCGCTCAACTTGTCGCTTTGCAGTGGCACGGGTAATTCCTAAAGCCGGCTCAGGGCCGATGAACGGCTCTTGAGAACCTCTTCTGGCTACAGCGTCAGCTTCTTCGTTACCCTCTATTTCACTATGGCCTGGTACCCATAGTAGTTTCACCCAGTTTGTTGTACCGAGTCTGTTCAGTGTCTGGCAACATTCCAGAACCAACCTGGAGTTGATTCTGGGTGAACTCAATGCTCTTAGTGTTGCCTGACTGTCTGCGCAGATGTAAATATGCAGATTGGAATAACCTCTTTGAAGGTTCTCCTGAGCACAGGTTAGGATGGCAAATACCTCCGCCTGGAATACAGTAGCATGTTTTCCTAGGGCAACGGTGAGTTTGACCCTCGGCCTACAGCCGTAGATGCCAGCATCAGATCCCCCGCCATCCTGGAGCCGTCTGTGTACCAAACAAGTCCCCTTGGAGTGAGAAGACGCTGTTGCTGACACCAATCGTTCCTATCAGGGATGAGTACCTTAAATGCTTTATGGAACATGTAAAGCGGAGCCATGAAGTCGCTCCTTGTGTCCCACTTGTTTCCCTTTCATGGCCCACATCTGGCCTTGGCTTAGTCTGTAGGCTGATTTCCTAGCCTCCGCCTCAATCACTAGGTGGAGGGGCGGAAGCCCCAGAAGCACCTCCAGAGCTGCCGTAGGAGCAGTGCGCATTGCTCCAGTTATGCCTAAACAAGCCAATCTCTGTAGTCTGTTGAGGCTGTTCCTGATTGTTGCCTTGCTGGTTTCTGGCCACCAAACAAGAGCAGCATATGTTATTATTGGTCTTGTAACCACCGTGTATAGCCATTTGGTGACACTTGGCTTGAGACCCCAGCTGGTTCCAAAGGTCCGTCTACATCTCCACAGAGACGCAGTGGCCCTTTGAATTTGTCTCTCTACATGAGTCCTCCAGTTCAGCTTTAAATCCAGGATAACTCCAAGATATCTAACCGATTCGGAGGGCTGGAGAGCTTTTCCGAAGATTGTGGGCTGTCTGAGACCCTCGATTCTCCTTTTTTTGGTGAAGATGACAAGTTCTGCCTTGGTAGGATTAATCCTGAGCCCTTGCCTTACACACCAATTTTGTACAGTAATGAGGGCTTCTTGCATGATCCCACTTACTGTGCCAGCAAACTTTCCCATTGCTAATATTGCAAGGTCATCAGCGTAACCTAGCACAAAGATGCCTTTTGCAGAGAGCTCCCTTAGTAGCCCGTCCACGACCAGACACCATAACATTGGAGACAAGACTCCACCCTGAGCACAGCCCCTAGTGACCGTCGCTCTTATGGAGAACTCGTCTGCTGAAACGATTACCTGTCGGCCCGACAGCATAGAACCGATCCATCTTATCAACGAGGGTTCGATCCCGTGCCTTTCGGCCGCTACACAGATATAATCGAAGGAGGTATTATCAAACGCCCCTTCTATGTCTAAGAATGCACCGAGCGAAAGCTCTTTGTGGTGCAGGGTTTTCTCTATCTTTGAAACGATCGCATGGAGTGCCGTCTCAACTGACTTGCCTTGTTGGTAGGCGTGTTGTGATGGGTGCAGCGGAAAAGCCACCAATGCTCCATCCTTAATATACCTTTCAATCAGCCTCTCCTGCACCTTTAGCAGGAAAGAAGTCAGGCTGATAGGTCTAAAGTCCTTTGCGGTATCATGCATTGCATGTCCCGCTTTGGGTAGGAAAATTACTTTGACCGTCCTCCAGGGCACAGGAATGTGTGCTAGGGCCAGGCTAGTACGAAAAATGTGATATAGGGGCCGTAACAGCACCTCCAATCCATGCTGTAGCAGAGCCGGAAAAATTCCGTCAGCACCAGCGCTCTTATATGGTTCAAAGGTGAACAGTGCCCACTTCAAACGATTTAGACTCACTACCTTTGAGGCCGTCTTCCAGTCCATTGCGGTGTGCGCGATGCGTGGGGGCCTCTCAGCTAGAGCTTCTTGTACAAGACTGGAGCCGGGGAAGTGAACATCAATGAGATGCTGGTGTCCGTGAAGGTACCCGATGGGAGCTTCAGCATCCCCAGCCTGGAACCTGGAGTTTTAGAAAACACCTTTTGCAGTCTAACTGCTTCTGGTAGGCATTCAATACTTTCGCAGAAGGCCCGCCAGGTGTCTCTTCTACTTCTGCGTATGCAGCTTTTGTATAACCGGAGGGACAGTTTATAATTGTCCCAGTCCAGTTGAGACTTTGTGAGTCTGGCTCTATTAAAGAGCCTGCGCGTTTCTTTGCGGAGGGACTGGAGTTCAGGGTTCCACCATGGAGTCCTTTTACCATCCCTGCATCGCTTCACAGGACAATTAGTCTCGTATGACTCTATGATGGAGCGGTGTACAAGATCAACGCTCTCTTCTAGCTCGTCAGAATTTTTTGGAATGATTCTAACCAAATCTAACCTATTTCGGAGGTCCTGTTTATAGCCTTCCCAATTGGTTGCTCTGGGATTTCTAAAAATATTCGACGCTGGTGGTCGCTTTAGATTTAGATTGAAAGTGATATGACGGTGATCCGAAAGGGAGGGTTCCGTCGATACCTGCCAGTCTTTGACTAACGGAGCGACCGTAGCGGTGCCCACTGTTATGTCGATGACTTCTTGCCTTCTGTCGGTGACAAAGGTAGGTGTAGTACCATAGTTTAGTACTTCTAACTTCGTAGTGTAGAGATACTCCATTAGGCCTCTACCTCGTGGGTTGATATCCGTGCTGCCCCAACAGATGTGGTGCGCATTGGCGTCACACCCTACCAGCAGAGATAAATTATTTGTGTCACAGTAGCTTACCAGTCCCTGAAACTCTGGGGTAGGTGGCAGTTCCTGTGCATCGTAAGGGAAGTAGGCAGAACTAAGAACAAAGCTCCTCCTGCTGTTGACATCTATAAGACCAATTTTGACTGCCACTAGATCCCTGGAACAGAAATTGGGCAATATATGTATATCGGTTAGTCCCGAAGAGTATATGCAAACTCTCGGTATAACCGCACTTGTGCAATAAAACAAAGAACCGCTATTGAGACATAGCCCCTGGACAGAGCCATGTCGTACCCATGGTTCCTGAATAAGTGCTATATTAATATTATCATTTGTAAGCCTCCTCTGCAGAGCATAGGAGGCTGCTATGCTGTGTTGCAGGTTGATTTGTAAGAGATGGATACTATTCATTAAGGGAAAAGCGTCCACTCCTACTCCTGCGCCTCCGTCGCATCCTCTGCCTCCGCAGCAGAGTCAGACACCTCCATGTCTTCAAGCTCTGCTACGGGCGACTCTTCTTTTGCATGTTTGGGGTCCCAGAAAGTGACCCTTACCATGCCCGCATATGCCTTCATGCCGAGTTGCCTCAGAACCGACACGGAAAGCCCGTCCACGCCAAGAACAAGCCTGACCCCTTTGGACTCGACCCGTCCGGCATGCCGAATCCTCCAGAGATCGGTCCGAAGTCCCGGATTCTGGCGTTTTAACCTTCTTAAGATGGTAACCCCGTCCTCAGGTACTCCCGGTATCCAGGCTACCATCTTACTCAGCCTGGGAACGGAGTCGCTCTCTAAAAAAACGAGTTCGACTCCTGTTCTCGTGCTGATCTTACCGACGGTTTCTTTTAACCAGGTCTTGGAGAAGGCATCGGAACATGTGACCATAATGACCCTTGTTTCGTCTTTCTGAAATTGTCGTATTTTGGGTGGGGCCCCTCATCTGGGATCCCATCCATGTATTCGCCGAGGGTAAGTTGAATTTCCCCGGAAAGCTCCACAGAAATTTGCGACTCCGGGAAGCTTCCCCGAGCAACCGCAACCCTGAGTTTTTTGTTGGCCGCTTGACTGTACGAGAGCTCGGGTCGGACCCTCTTGGCGGCTTTCTGTGCACTAGGAGGAGTCTCCTTCTCTGGGCGGCTCCGTTTGGAGCCCCCAGCAGAGAGTGTGACCTTCTCCGTGGCACTAGGTTGGTCTGTGACAGTAGTGCCTCTGGTGAGAAGCTCCTGCTGTGTGTCAGTACCTGTAGACGGGCCTGGTTGGTCACTGGTAGCCAACCTGGCCTTCGCCTTCTTGCACCGTCTTCTTGCTGCACCGCAACGGTTTCTCTTAGTAAGAGGCCCTTTTTGCGATGCAGGGTCGGTTTCTGAGGAAGGCCCCGAAACGGTTCCCTCCTCATTGGGTAGTACTGGAGGGGCTCCAGTAGAGGAGCACCCTCCTGAGGTGGTCAGAGTAGGACCTGCAGCGGATCCCTCCTCTGAAGGGGTGTTTGGGTTTTTAATAATGTCATCCATAACTAATCCCACGAGTAGTCAGGAAAGGAGGTCCGCTTCTGCAGAGCCTGTTGCAGGAGTAGGGCTAAGGGACCATGGAAGGGCGCCAGGTATTCCATGGGCATCGTTCAAGGCACTGTCACCTTGTGCCATCCAGCTCTCGGCACGATAGCTTCCACCTTAGCTTGGGGTTAGTTTATCGACTTCCCGATCTAGATCCGAAGGGTTTAGTTTAAACAGGGCCACCACGGGAAGGATGCAATCTCAGATCACATAGTCTAGGACTACCCAACGGTCTTGAAAGTCCGGAAGCGAAAAGTGCAATACTTCCAGAACTTCCCTGTGGGCTGCCTTCTGCCAGGGGACATAATTAAATGTCAGCCCTGATGTCCGGCAGCCCGCTCGACCCCAGTTTGTGTAATAATAACAGGAAAAGGAAAACAAAATAAAACGATTGCTTGAAATTTTACATTCCTTTCTGGTTAGATTTAAACATTTTCAAAGAATTTGAATATTTAACATCTATGGCAAATTATTTAAGATAACCTAAAAGTTGCCAAAGTGGGTACACGGCATGTGTGATCTTATAGTTTTGTTAATTGTTCTGTAAATGTTAAAAAGCTCAAGTATTATGTTTAGTACATTTAAATACTTTCCTAAAGTTACACAAGTGTAGACTTACCTGTGTAATAGTTGTAGCGCAAATGTATATTAATGCTATGGATTTTACCACGAAAAAAGTCATCACGCCCACATAGAAGAAAGCATCCACTGCAGGAATACGCTGCTTGCTGAATATAGTTACAAACAAAAAATAACTTTGTAACACTATCACGGAGTAACCAAGGAAGTAATGGCAGTGAATAAATCTTGTTGACGATTTCTGTAATACGGCAAAGTTCTAGATGCATTTTAGCAATGTGAAAAACTATATTTTGGTGCATTGAGTTCATCGTGTCATAGAGACATGCACTTGCGAGACTGAATCTTTTAGACAAGGAATAAAACCACTTCCTTAAGCAAGCTTCCACTGACGAGCCATAGAGGTCACAATAAAAGTTATTGCATTTATTGTTATATTTCTTGTAGATGGCGGTGCGTAACTATTATAGGCGAAACCCATTAATGGAATAAATATTCCTGCAATTAATCAAATTACAGTACCTTTTCTAATGGAATTATTATCGATCTTCAATGCAAGCTTCAATGCAGCTTCGTCAACGGCTATAACATCTTTTAAGCTATATATTAAGTCTTCTTCAAATATATTTTTGCTACAAATATTTATAATAAGCACAGTGGTAAAGACCAGCCGCTGCTACAAAATGGTACACCATAAAAGAAGCGACCTGCTTCCCAAGGGTGCTATGTCTATGATGATTCCCATGTTCGCAATTACTACTAAAACGGCAAATATATAAGCAAGTCGTTTGCATATCTTGTTGCAGCTGCCTGATAGTAATTTTTTGTTGCCCACTTCTCCCTCTACGAGAATCGGTGCAATTCCAACATTCATATCAAATGATATTTCTTATTCAATCTAATTTTTAACAGTTTCCTTACTGATTTTAAACAAAAAATGTATATTCATATGGTTTGACAGACTAGTCTGCCAGAAAAGTTCTGTTGAAATCAGTGGTTTCCAAACCATTTACATTTTTCCTTATACCTTAACCAAACATTACCCACTATTATATCTATCATTAAACATACGAAAAATTGGTCTACTTATTGACATAGTCATAAAACCAAATTTATTCAGTTTCTAACTTTAGAGGACTAGCACGGGTATATTCAATGTATGCATAAATATTCACATTTCCTAAAAAACAGCTTAAAAGAGTTCCTTAAGTTTGTTGCGTAGCTTTGAATTAAGTGTAACAACAAACGAAAATACGCAGAATTAATAGCGCAACCTAGATAATAATAACATGCCGTAATTCTGTGTAATTTTTATGAGTAATCGAATTTAGGGTGTGAGATTCTTGACTACTATGACACACAGTATTACAAACCGCTTACAGATATAATCGTAAACAAAAAATTCAGATTCGTAATTAAGACAGTATTTGCAGCGAGCCGAACCACTAATTAAATTGCTTTGGTTTCGGTCGAACCACTTGACCGAAATGACGCCCAAAATACGATCGTCCACGACGAGACCCAAGAGGGAGGCACTAACGAAACTTTGAAGGACTGACGCAAAGAAGGGGTTTTCCGGGCGGTTACCTCCAACGAGATGATCAGTGAAGTCTTATGAAATTTCCGACGAAAGTGAAAGCTTCAATCCAAATGTGGGTTACTTAAGGATTCTAGAAGACAAAAGGTTGTACATGTTCTTATCAGGCAAAAATTCGGACGTACCGTGCAAAAAAAGGCAAGATAGGACAGTTAGAAGCCCGATTCGGGACGTAGCGGTGCCACCATGTCAAATGGGTTTATTCAACGTTTCAAAAAGGCTGAACTGCTACAAAGCAAGTTTAGCTTGCCCGAATTGAAATATAAGACGACCCTTTAGCCGTTCACATAGCTTGGCGAACAAGGAACTTACGTTATTTTTCTGCCGGAACGGGCGAGAATTTATAGACAAGTGTAGTAGCGGTTGGGTGATGGTGACCGAAGTTTACTACCGCCATATTGGCCATAATGTCTTTTTTGATTACACTTCTGTTATCTGCAAATCTCTATTTTTCTTTAGCAGAAAAATTCGCTAAGCCATTAAGATTTAAAGACACCCTAATGATCTCTATCGGGACGACTAATTTTCACTTTCTGCTATGCGGAAAGTTTTAATTTCTAAATCCTGCTCACCGTCACTCAACCGCTATGACCTAACGCTTGCCTCTAAATTCTCGTCTTTTTCCTTCCGATGGATAGAAGAGTTTCGCCTCTGGCGCAGTTTACACGTTCAGTTACCATGATCTTCTATTCCTTCCCTTGTAAAACAATTATGCTTCTGGCGTGGTTTACATGTTGAGTTACCGTGCTCTTTTGGTTTTCTCTTAATGGGGTTTCTTACGAAAGTGGGCGTAACGTTAACTTCTTTGATTTCAATAATGACACGGTAGAATCCCGGAAGTTTTTTGTTATATAACAGTAAGTTAGTATATAGTAAATTTTCACTGAGGAGCGTAAATTCGGCTTGCCGCAACGCAACATTCTCACCGGGAGCAATATAATTATCTGTGGACGCTTTTCTCGTTTTACGGTAACGTAAAAATGTAAAAATAAAAATCGTGATTTTACAAAAAAAAATTAATTGTCGAATTAACAAAATGGTACTAGTCGGCCATTCTTGAAGTGCCTTTGATGTACTGCCTCTTGATATAATTCCTTGATGATTTTCTGTCTGCACGGTTTCCGACTGTCAGCAGATCGATTCCTAGGCAGCATGTTACACTTCAAACCTCTTTTGCGACATGTAACAGACTAAAGAATATACGCGAGTTGCTACAGTGGGAAATGGGCGCCGTCTTACTATGAGAGCGCTGGTGATTTCGTATAAAAGTCAATTCGGAAGAAACGTGCAAACATATTATTATTGTTACTTGTTAGGTGCCACTGAGTTATTTACTCTAGCTTGAAAGTGTTTATGACGCTGCCTACTCAGAAGCAATCGTTGCTAGGCGTCGTGAATGTTTTGAGTTCTATTTGCTGAACGGGCATACCTTGTTTGTTCCTGTTTGGAGCTTATATCATCTGTAAACGCCACTGCATAAGTAGTTACCTTACCATGAAAAACTACATAGAATGTAAATTCATACATTACATGAACATACAATAATAATAAAGTAACAGATTTTAGTGGGTAACCTTGGGCTGAAAGATGATCTTACAATATTGCGGGAAAGTCCCTACAGAGTGACATCACCGCAGTACATGCTAAGAGAAAGTAATTTTGAAGGACTGGCCGCAATTAATCCGACGTGTTCAAATGGCGTTTAGCTTTCCCAGAAAAGGAAAACTCAAACTTTGTGTTTGTTAGGAGAACAATTACGATCAACACTTATGTATAAAGCATAAATATCAATTACAAAACAAGAGAAGCGTAACTATTGTATCCACATGCAGGTCCGTTAATATTGAAACGAAAACAAAGGCCGAAATTCATCAGTGTTTACTTTTACTCGAATAATTGGATCTTTGACGTCCCGCGGTATTTCAAATAAACATGAACAAGCTTCAAGAGTTTAAAGCACTGCAAAAGCTCGTAATTAGTCCGGAATCGCCCGACATGTCACTAAATCCGACAATTAGATACCGGTTGCTATCATCTCGCAGTGTGATAACTATCTCGGGTTCGCGACAGCGGCGTGAGTTGAGCATAAAAACGCTCCCTCCATGAACAGCCACCCTGGGACCGAGTACCAGACTGAAGAGCTGTTTCCCTCATACAAGTACTACATCTCTCTCACACCGGCGGTAGATGCTGCGGCCCCCTTGTAGTCTTTCCGAGCGAATGAATTTTTGCCAAACAATGCCTGGTTCATGTTTTCAGCTAAGGCCTATGAGCTACGTAGTATGGGCTACTTAATTTAGGCTTTAGGTTGCTATCTTTTATTAAATGCGCATTGCGTGCAGCGGCATGGATGTTAAAGATCATTAAAATGGACACCTTTAAATTGCCTTACCGTACGCAAGTGCTAGCAGGTGAGCTCACATGACGTGTCGTCAATGTGCCAATGTATACGCCAGCGTGACGACATCGAGCAGGCTAGATTTTAACGCGCAGAAGTGCATCTGCATTGCATTTTTTCAAGTATTCTCGTAACTTGAACTACGTGTTTTTTACTGGAAGTAGACAGCGTTCTTTCTAGAAAAAACATAAAGCATTTTTATAAATTAAGGTAAGTATTGAACCAGCCAGACATATTTTAATGAAGCCTGGAAAAGCTTGCTACTCCAATTTTTTTTTGTATGAGCAAGTGGCGCTCAACATCTCGAATATTTTTATATTGGACTGCACCCTCCCCTCTTTGATAAATTTATGATTTTGCTTCTACTGCAACTACAGAGCTGATGCAATAATGACAGGGCAGGTTTCTATTAAAAAATTAAAATGCCAAGCATTGCAAATAAGTCTACATTATATAGCCAACAACAATAAAGCTATTAATGAACGCAAAGCAATCTCTTATTTACTGTTTATTATTAATTACCAGGAAATAGCTGCTATTAATTTGAAATACATTCAATTTTTGACTTGAGAATTTTGTATCTTTTTGTTCCTTTGTCTTATTTTTATCATTTCTTATGTGGTATGGTAATGTTACATTAATCGACTATGATCTGCAAATAATTAAATATACGTAGAAAATAATAGCATTTGTTGGGAAGGTAAATATTTTAAATAAAGATACAGATGTTTCGTGAAACTTATATGAACACACAATTACTTTTACAATTCAAATTTCATCTTAAATGCAAATCATACAATTAACTTCTGGCAGCTGCGATTTCGAACTGCACAAGAATGATTGAATAAGTAGTTCCTGCACCAACCATCTGAAAAAGATATATGTATAATGCAACACTATAGCGTATATTCAGGTTCGTGTAACGCAATGTTTGTCATAAACCGGTAATACATATTTAAATGTTTAAAGATGTTTAATTCAAAATTTTAAACAAACACACAAATGCTCATACACATATACAATTTTCATACCATTATTAACATGATGCAGAGATTACGTAACAAGCGACTTCCGGGATTGGGCCGTGTCGTTATTAAGGTCGAAGAGCTAAACATTTCGCCCACATTCGTAAGAGGCTTCATCAGGAGAAAAGCAAAAGAGCACGGTAACTCAACGTCTAAACCACGCCAGAGGCGAAACTCTTCTAACGATCGGAAGGAAAAGACCAGAATTTATAGGCAAGCGTCGTAGCAGTTGAGTGACGGTGGGCGGGAAAATTAGCGCTTTCCGCCTGGAAAGAAAAGAAAAGCAGACAGATTTCCGAGGCCATTGAAATTTACAAACACCCTAATAATCTCAACCGGGTCGATGGCTTTCTTCATACTTCTATTTGAAAAGCGCTAATTTCTAAGCCTCTGGCGTGGTTTACACGTTCTTCGATTTCAATAATGACACGGCCCAATGCTGGAAATCGTTTGTTACGTAATGACAATGGCCGTGAAAGCCTACGAAACCATGATACAGAACTCTTTGTTGAAATATTAAAAATTACATCTTTATTCAGAAACAACCAAATTATATAAGTACAGTGTGTCCCAAATTGGACACTTTTGATAGGAAACATTCATTTCTAGAGGAGATAGTAAAAAACCAACTTACATGTTACGGGCTCGTTTTTTGTGTAAAAATGAATGGCGAAAACCGCACATCGATATCTTGATCGCTTTAAAAGGTACAGGGTAATTTTCAATTTGGTGCATTTTTGACTTCCCCCCCGTAACTTGCTTATTTGTGAATATTTTGTGTTTCTGCAAAAACATTCTTGAGGCACTTTTTTAAAAGGAATCGAATGGTATGCTTAGTGTTTTTGTAAAACAAATGGCGGGGAAGCTGTTTCGCCGTTTCAAAAAACGAGCCCGTAACATATAAGTTAGTTTTTTACTATCTCCTCTAGAAATGAATGTTTCCTATCAAAAGTGTCCAATTTGGGACACACTGTACATGTCTGGACTATAAAACTTTCTGCTGTCATCATTTTATAAATTTTGTCTACTAGATTGATGTAGGAAGATCAAAATACCATTATTGTAGTCCTGTGTTTCGGAAGGTAATTTCTTAAAATCCTTGGAACGCGTATCGATTTGGTTTGAATCGAACGCCTTCAGTAGAGTAGAAAAACAATAATCACAAAAGTAGTTTATTGTCGTGAACCGTTCTTACCGTAAATATTAAGGGCAAATCGATAGTAAAGAAGCCTCCTGCTGTAATTCTAACATCGTCGTGCAATAGTTGTAGAGAAAGTGCGTTGACCTATTGACAGGAACTTTGCTATAGTGGTATATAATGATACGAGATTTATAAGAAGCATTTTGTAGCACGCACGGGTTTAGGGTACGAAGAGCGAAGCGAGGAGTGTTATAAAGAAGTAAGTGCGACAAAATGCTTTATAAACGAGGTATCATACAGTATTTTATCTACTTTGTCACTTTTTTAAACAAAAATGACTCTGTTTTTAGTATTTTTATTATAGCATCGCATTTTGTCTATTACGATACGCAAACGAGTATCGTAATAGCCTCAGTACGAACGCAACGTAGATAAATGTATTTTATAAGCAGTAGACTAAGTACCTTTTTCTTCAAATCGGGATCTCTACATTCCGCCATTAATTTCCACACTTTCCGCTTCATTGATTTTGCCTAAAAACGTCAGTTTTACTAGATAAAAATAGAAAACATCGATTGATTTCTAAAAAGCTAGAGTTAAATATTAAAAACTATATACATAAAACGTAGTCAACTTATTGTAATAGAAGTACTTAGCGTTTCAAGGTATTATAAAAAACAGAGTTAGAAAACATGAGCAATACATTAGGAAAATATTTTAAAAATATATAGAAGTTTTTAACTTCGCACTTAAATATGTTTTGTGAAGTTTTTTCATCAAGAAACCAAGAGAACTGGTGTGCTTGCTGTGCATCAAATGGTACAATTATCTGTTTTTTTCTAGTATATAGATATAGATAACTTCTATTTTTAGAAGAAGTCATTATCAAGAACAATAAAATAGTGTGAAGAGAACTGAACATATTTACAACGTTTAAACGAATTGACTATATAAAACAATGGAAAGTTCTTATAAAAATTGATAACTAAATGTTCACTTATGTTCTTCAAACATTAAGAATTGTAAAAACGTTAAGGAATTAATGGAATCCTCCGTGTTAAGTCTATACAAAGTTTGTTGCTTTTATCTGCAGTCAGTATCTCGTTAGTTATTCGGTGGGATATTTGATAGCAACCTAATCTTTCCCGTAGCGAGATTAGGTTTAACGCCCTGATGGTTTTGGAGGTTCTTTTGCTCTCATCGATAACCTTCTGCGGGTAACGATTTGAACTTTGGAATATATCCTGGTATTACCGTCTCTCTCCTATAATACTATCTTGTCAATGACAAAGAGCTATTTGTTAAATATTTTTGTGACGATTTTTCCTGTTGTGTTGACTAACTTCTTGGTTTGTTGAATTTTCAGCTCTTATATATGTACTTTTTCTACTATCTCTCTGTATTCTTTTCTAGTATTAGTTATAAGAACAAAACAGAAAAGTACTTGTACAATCATCTTCTTCGTAACAAGTTAAAAATTTTACTTACTTGTTTTGGAAGGAGTGCACACACCCTTATGATCATAAATAGATTGCTTGTAAAATGAAATAACGAAATAATCCAGATCACATTAATATTCGATATCGCAAATATATACAGCAATATGATCACCTGTATACCATCACATATAAGAATAACCAGCACAGCTTTAAAATAATTGTTATTGAACATTGTAGTTGCTTCACTGATATCTAAATAAATATTAAACAGATTACAGAAAATTACTTCCACTTCTTTTTCTAAAGTTCTAGTAGCTCCCCAGCGTTCTAGCAATGTATGAATGTATTTTTGCAAGTCGCCCATCCTTAGTGCCAGTAAAGATGCCCAGTCTCTAACCGACGCATTTAAAGAAGTCTTATATATGTTGCTTATCAGGTATATTAGATGTCCCCATGTGTACCTCCATTCAGTTCCACTTCTCACGCAAAAATATATAAACAAAAAAATTTTAAAAGTAGTGTGTAAGCAACACCACATAATAGATTTTCGCATAATTCGGCCATTTTCGCTTTGAATGTTCAGGCTCAGTAACTTCTGATCCAGATTTAAGAATCTTTTCCAGATACGAATTCGGTTACTAGTATTTATGAAATTGCCCCAAATCACGATGAAGGTTAATAGAAAATCAAGATGTACTTGAAACATGTGCATATACCAACGAAGTGGGTTTTCGTGATAGTAGGATATTAAAGCGTTGTTGCTCAAAACCATAGCACCGTTAAGGACTAAAACGAGAACAAGAAGAACCCTGATGGCTGTCTTATTTCTAGCGGTTGAAATTCGTCGGTTTCCCGGTGGTCCACTTATGTCATATGCAGCCAAACCGAGTAATCTTTCAAGTTTGTAAGAAATGAACATTGCATCTAAAGCATCCGAAAGCGCGTGTTGTTGCAACATATTGTCAAATATCTTTCACACGATAACTTTGACAATATTCATGTTTTTACAAGAAGCGATACCGCCACTGAAGTTGTGTAATCCATTTGGTGACCAGTTAAAGTAATAGGAACATAATTATATGTTACGAAGGAACATCAAAATAAGGTCTACGTAATGATATAGCTGGGTAGGGCGTAAATACAACATATATAATTTGTGCCGTAACGACTAATAGTATTAATGGATATGAGCATTGGTGTTTTTATATACAATTTTTTCTCCTATAGCTATTATCATATGATTATTACCGCATAAACTTGCGGGAGGCAGCTGGCATTAAAAGCATACACAAAGAAACTTTAATGAAAGATTTGGCAATGGAAAAGTTGGTTCAAAATGATTCCTACTACTGACAGAAATTTCACAAATTCGATATTCCTCATACGATTATTTACAGTGTTTTCGCCGTGATCCAAACAAGGTTATGCGACGATTTGTTACTGTTGATGAAGCACCACCACCATTGGATGTGTTAGACAAAAAATGGACTTACGCCAACATTCTTATTGATTATCTCGAATGGATAAACAGAATCACAGCTGAATATTACCCTACATTATTGGATCGTTTGAAAGAAGAGGGTGATCTAAGACCCAGTAACAAGAAATACCGATAGCTCAGTGACAGGGGGAAGCTTAATTGTTTGCCACATTTCAGAGTGTAATAACATACGCATCGTGAAGCAATCCACTTCGGCGAATTTTGGCGGCCCCAGACAGGTCATTGCGCTGAAAGCACATCATCTAAATACGACAAAGAAAAGCGTAATTACATATCTTGGAGCAATCCATGACTACACATTTTGGCAGACCCAAGCTAACCTAAATGTGTGCTTCTTAGCTAAATATAACATTAAAAAACCACAGGTAAAACTTTATGATATTCTTAGATAAATCAAGCAACATAAGGACATAAAACTTAACTGAATGCAGATAGGTGCCGACGCAAGTAGGTGCCAAGTCTCCAACAGCTTTGGTTATGCAGGAACAGCTTGGCTGTCATTCTTCAGCTGTCTCAGAAGAATGTTTGTTGCTATGAGTGCAAGTAAGAGAAAGAGTCGTTCTCATCACTGCGGTGCGAGTGGCCAAAGGGGCTGTAAACAAGCCAATTATCCGACGGTCGGACTTAATCAACTCAATGGAACGGAACACTAAAACTGTTAATATTATGAACATTAAACCATGCTTATTATATCCGATGGAAATCAAAATGTCAAGAAGATTGTCACCTTTGTGGCGACAAGAGATATAACTTGAAAAACTGCAGTAATAGACGTGCATGCTACTTATGCAGGTCGACTAGACATAACGCCCATTTTACCGAATTTTGGTGAAGCAAGAGCAGAGGGAGAGCGCGACTCTACTGCCTTAAGAGAAAACATGAACCAATGCAGGCACAAAAAATCGGTACCAATTTATAACAGGAGACTTTAATGCTTAAGTCCTCGAGCTGGAGCTCTACGACAGAAGATAGGAGAGAAAGAATGCTAGTCGAGCGAAATAGCCAAAGGAATTTCTGCATCCTAGGCCAAGGAGATTGACCGACCACCGATAGGTACAATGGGAAGTCATTCATAGACCTCGCGATGCGCTCTTCAGATAGCGCAAGGTACGTAGAGGAGTGGGAGACGTAAAAATGCGAGCGTTCACAATAACATACATATTTTACTAAAAAAAGAGCTAGCCAGAAAAAACCAACTGACTAGTAGAAAAGATTGGGTCTATAAGAAAGTACTAGACGAACAGCTAAGCGAAAAGATTATCAGAGAAACGGAACGTGGTGTACTAGGGGCCGACGGGCGTGCTGAAAGGGGTGTCGGAAGGTGTAGTGCTGTTAGGGTATGCGGACGGCCTTGCATTGGTGCTTCGCGGTGGCAATCAAGAAGACATCGAACAGGAGATACAATGAGCTATACGAAAGATTAAACTCTGGACGAACAAAATGTGCGTACAGATTCCTCAGCAAAAAACGGAGGCACTAGTACTGGCAAGACAAAACATTTTTAAATGTATTACGGTCAAAGCTGGAGGTTACACGATAAAGACCCAACATATATGGAAATTACCGATATGAAAAGGAAGCATACAGCAGAGCAAATGTAGGAAGCTACTTGAAAGTTTCCAAAGGAATCAGAATCGCCAGCGTCTATCGGACAGTATCGACGAAGGCAATCCAGGACGTGGCCGAGACAATACCAATACATCTGCTGGAGATGGAAAGGACATACAAAATTGAGGAAAACACAAAGGTAAGGAGAGCCCAAATAAGAGAAAAGACACTACGGTATTGGCAGAAAGAATGTTACCAGGAGGGTGCCGAAGGCACACTTCACATTCGGGAAATTGCACTGCTTGCCCTAAATTGCACATAAACAGGCTAAAACCTCGGCTAAAACGCTCAGTGAAATGGACGCGGTCCTTCTAACGTGATAAAACTTTACGAACAAGCGTGGCCACGTATATATGGTGTTGCTACAAAGGTGATACTTTTTAAAGAGGTCGCCACGAATTTCGGTTGTACAACCCCCTTGTAGAAGTTCGAAGTCCAAAGGGGTTAGAGAATAATTGCTTCGATACTCTCGTGTATCGACTGCCACAGCGCGGGAACTTACCTGTCGCTTACAGGTCTCGTCAAGATCCGCTGTACAATTCCTAAATGTAAGCTGCCACTAATGGCAAAGGCACACCAAACCAAATCATATACATAAAAACAGCAGTTAAGGAAAACACACAAATAACAGCAAACAAATGGGGTCTATCGAGTTCAGAAAAATACAACACAATTTAATTTACATGGTTTTTTAATCATTTAGAAGTTGATGAGTTAGTTAGTTATGACTAATTAGGTAAAATTCCAGCAGCTTCGTCACAACAACATGACGCGCTCGCGTTAATATTAGAACACTGGGCGAGCTTGGGCAATTCCAGTTCGCAAGCGGGCATACCTGAGGGGTTCGCACCCACCGTCTTAATAACAGTGTAATGATTCGAAGAATTCAAGCAAATGCAAGTGCTTAAAAAGGCGCACTGACAACAGGTTAATAGCAGTAACGCTGTCAATCTACACCGGGTTAAACTGGTACCAACGATGTACAAGAATGTGTCTGAAAGGCGTACTGACAAGAAGTTAATAATTTTAACGCCGTCACTGATCTAAACCGGGTTAAACCGGTACAAACGATGCAGATAAATGTGTCTGGAGGTTGCGTGGGCGCTAACTGACCTTTATGCGCGCACTTTAACCTCACGTGCTTGCAAATCACCTCTGCGCATTATGCGATAAAAAATAGCACACCATAGGGGTACAAATATCACAATACCTGAGGAACTTCTTCTGGGGCGGCGTTCCATGTAGCTGGAAGTCGTCACGAGAGCACCTGAATGGTGATACAATGGCAGGGGGGAGTAGCAGAATATCTGCAAACCTGCATATTTCAAAGGGAAATCGGAACTTCGTGGATGATGTGATTATGAAATCCACTGAATCCTTGCGTAAACAAGCGAAATTCGTGATGTTCACCAACGGAATGCACGAATTGCAATCTGTCCCGTATATATGACCCTTGTCAGCTTAATCCGTCCTAGGACGCCTTTGGGGGCCGCTTGTCCACTACGATACCACTAGAGGGATCAGGGGGACGACATGGTTGGTCGGAATTACGTCGCCTACACACACCTAAACTACGTTTGGTGTGTACTCCACGATCGTTCGAGACGAAATCCGAAATCAAGTCACGCTTCTGCTAGAAGAATTGAAGGAGAAGGCTTACTAAACGCGTTGGAAACTGCATCAGCACATTGTCAGATGTGTGGAAGTCTACATCTTGACGGTAGATTGGGATAAATTCGATCGTTCTCGCCTCCTCCCACTCGCTCAGCTTATTCGTCTCGGGAGTTGCTGACAAAGCAGGTGTTCCGAGCTGGCACTGAAAATCTTCGAGACTAGCACATGTTTTGAAATGTAGTCTTCTACTGCTTGAGTCAAAATTAGATGATGACGCTTGATAACGCGACTGTTCCTAACATACGGATCACATATCCTTGCATCTCAAGAAAGCACGGAGAGAAGGGGTATTATCTGACTGAACTACAAGTACACAGATGCTTTCAGGCTGATCTATACCGCATGAAGCGCTGCAACAGTAACAGGTGCGTGTATTGCGAATATGTTGACACTCCAGAGCATACGCGTTTGTACTGCTCAATAAGCGATGAAAGAAGTCGAATATGCACATTGGCATAGTAAGAACAACTTCAGTTTCTTTCACATTGCTTGTGGTACAATTATCATTACCATAGACCATTAGGTCGTACGGTCCTTATTTGAGAGAATCATGCTACTGCAGGGAGTGAAACAAATAGCCTTCAAACGGGCTCTTACAGCTGATGCTGCGGGTGGAAGATGCTGGCAAACGTCACTAGCAAAGCACTCAGGCGATGTGGCTTAAAATCAAACTAGGTTCTTAAAAGCCGAGGGGTAGGAACTCCTTCTTCAGTAGATAAAATCGTTTTTACAATGCCGGACGAAATTCAGCTAATTGCATTATTGTACCAAAATCGAAAATGAAGTAGTCACTGTAATCACTGTAATTACAGACGGGGGCTAGCAACTAGTCTAACAGACGTCTACGTATTTGTCGCACATGCGTGACCTAAAGCCCAGAGTCGGCATCAAACGAAGCTTCAACGAAGAACTTCTTCAAAGGACCCAAAGCTAAGGGTGAACCTGGAGCACAAAATATCACAAGAATTTTGCCGGCTAACGCCACATTTTTGAAGAGAAGTATGACAAAAACAAAACAAAGGCTTCAAACAATAGCTGCAGCCTGCCGGTAATACTGATTACTACATAGCAGGGGAGAAGAGTATAAAACTGCTTTCGAACGAAGACAGCGTTCAAATTAAGAAGCGTTTACACTGTCAACAATTATGCACAAATGAAATACTAATGCTAATTACGCTTCTTATACATAATACCGTCTCAAAGAAAGCACTGGTTGTTATTGTAGAACAGTAAGCATCCTCATCGGAGATAAAAAATTATCGATAGACATATACAACTTGGTAGAATCAGTATAGTGTATTAAAGATTTGCCTGCGGATGAGAAGATCTCCATCATTCAACCAATCCATGAAAAAAAAGTATAGAGCAAAGTGTGAAGACTATGAGATACTATTTAATATGGTAACATATAGGCTTACACCATACACAGAGAGTGTAATTGGTAACTACCAAGGTAGGTTTCCGCGAGAAATGTATTAGAAGTATTATGGAGATAGGTTACGGGTAAAATAGTTATAACATTACATCAACTGCTTCTGCATCTCAAACGGGAGTATGATAGTGACAACAGGAACCAATGATTCAAAACCGTAGAAGAGTTCGGAATACCCAAGAAGCTTCTACACGAAGAAATGATGATACTTGCAAACACCAGGACACGAATCAAAGTAGCAACTGAACGGACAGAATGATTTCTTACCAACACAGTTCTGCACCAAGGAGACATCATATCTTCACAACTATTTAACATATGCATTTCGAAAATCATATGAAATGTTCTTCACAGGAAGACAGGGGGATTCGCTAAACTGGATGAGCAATACCGAAGCACTGGTCTAATTGGTAATGATAAAACTACTAGATATATGATAAACACTAGGGAAGAACAAAGGTAGGCTAATGTCAAACATTTCGTGGATCTGACGTAAATGAAAAAATGAAAACGACAGGATATCAAATCAAGAGTGGCGTTGCAAATAAATTTTCCTATGCCTTTTACAACCCACTGCTACCACAATCGGTGCAATTCCAATCAATTTTTGCAAATTGTAGAATGGAGATAGAGCTGTACATATATCTCCAGCAGGTTTTCGTATTGACCTAAATGTAAAATAAACCTCTCTTTAGTATGAATGAGCAATATAAACAAACAAACAAGTGCTTTGTGTACGTTTTGTAATTAATAAATTGTTGATGCTCTCCACTCCAATTTTGTATACCTTAACTGTTTGAATAGAGAAGAGCGCCATTTAATCATCTAAAAGCAGCAGCAATTACATAATGCATGTAATATTTGAGTACGTAGATAAAAGGTAAGCCATACAACTGTGTCTACTGCGAGTAATTCGTTTCAGGACGAATAGTCTTTAGGAACCAAAACATAATTTTAAATTTTAAATTAAATATGCATACATTTCGTAGGCTAACTATTACATGCGGAAATACACAACAAAGGTTGACATCTGTTTCTGTATTGAAACCTCTGCCCAACGGAACTAGGTCTACTAAATTATCTCGTGTGAGACTGCACGAGACCGTTGGTTTGCATCCCTTTTTAATTCTTGCACCCCTAAGACGTATTCTGTAATTGTCTAAATTATAAATCATACAGTCCACTATAAGCTCTACCCTGAACAAATAGCAATGCTTGAAAGGTGTTTACTTCAAATTAAAAATTACTTCCTTTTAGTGTTAAGAACAATTATATCAAATTATATTTCTTATACAATCTAATTTTTAACCGTTTTATTACTGATTTTAAACAAAAAATGTATATTCATTTGGTCTGACGGACTAGTCTCCTAGAAAAACTTTGCTTAAATCAGTGGTTTCCAAACATTGTCCACTATTATACCTATCATTAAACATGAAAAATTGGACTACTTATTGACATATTCCTAAAACTAAATTTATTCAGTTTCTAACTTTAGAGGACTAGTACGGGTATATTCATTGTTCACGGGTTTCGCTATGTTGAGGCGATATTGACGCTCCAAGAACTCGTTTAATGCACTCTGTGGGAGTAATCGATACCAAAATATTACAAACCGCTTACAGATATAATCTGAAAGAAACAATTCCTTTTCCTAAATAAGACAGGATTTGCAGCGAGCCGAACCACTAATTAATAACATCAAGGTTCGACGAATCAGTAATCGTTACAACACGCACAGTTTATACTACAACTTATACAGATGGAATAACTAGCAATAATCAGTATAAAATCGTAACACAGAATGTAACTTCTAGACACCCAAGTACTGGTTTCGGAGGAACAATGGAAGTGGTGATCGATTTTTTTTTTTTGGGTTGCTTTGTAGTCGGTCCAACTACTTGACTGAAATGGCGGCTCAAAATACGATCGTCCACTACGAGATCGAAGAGGGAGGCACTCTAACGAAACTTTGAAGGACCGATGCAG
The DNA here is from genome assembly GCA_940337035.1 of Agriotes lineatus. Taxonomy (NCBI): domain Eukaryota; kingdom Metazoa; phylum Arthropoda; class Insecta; order Coleoptera; family Elateridae; genus Agriotes; species Agriotes lineatus. The sequence continues at coordinate 640,178 of CALNHX010000026.1, forward strand.
AGTAGGACTTTTCCGGGAGGTTACCTCCAATGAGATGGTCAGCGAAACCTTTGGAAGTTTCTGACGAAAGTAGAAACTGCAATCCAAATGAGGGTTACTTAAGAACCCAGAAGACTAAAGATCGTACATGTTCTTATCAGGCAAAGATCTGAACTTTCCAAGCAAAAAAGGCAATGTAGGGCGCTTAGGAGCCCTATTCGAGACGTAGCAGTGCCACCACATTAAATAAGATTTCTCGAAGTTGCAAAGAGACTACATTACCACAAAAAAATTTTAGCTTGCCCGCATTGAAATTTAAGACTTACCTTTAGCCGTCCACACAGTTTAGCGAACAAAGAACTTACGTTATTTTTCTGCCGAAACGGTGACAATTTATAGACAAGTGTGTCGCGTTAGCGCCGCGCCGGTAGCAATTATCTAAAGCTATTAAATTTGTTTCCGCTCTTATTCCGTCACAGTCTACGGTTAAATCGCTCTAACGCTCAAACAGAAGATAAGAAGACATCCACCAGCGGTGCGCCGAGTCTCATATAAGCATGCACCGCACCACCCCCACTTAATTATACCCGAAGCAACTGCAACGATAAGGAGGGCCAACAAGTATAAAAGCAACTTCTGCATTCATATAAATCACTTGAGTCTTGCGATCTGAGATCCTGATCTTAACCTCCAGCCCTAGGTCCCCCTCTTGGGATCTGGTCCCGTTTTCTAATACTTTTTTGACATAGCCCTACGTTGTGACAGAAACCTGTCTCGTATGGCATCCCCCTGAACCTCAACCTGACGCACTTTACTTTGTGACGGAAACCCGTTTCGTAGAACTCCTTCCGCTAACCTAGACCTAACAAAGTTCTAATTTGTGACAAGGGCCTGTCTTGTAGGACAATCTCTTAATATAAACCCAGCATCCGACATCCACTACGTTATGTTGTAGCAGACTTAACCGTCTTCACCAAGGTTATTATAACCTAAAAGCTTATAAAAATACTATGGCACTTATAGTAACAGCATTGCGTCCAACGACGCCACCTTAGTGGTTCACCAAACGCAGGTCACAGTTTGCCGGCCGGCGCAAGCGATCTCCCAGCGACTCCCGCAAAACCAGGTTGTGACAACAGGCCAAGTTTAAGTTATTCCTGGAGTTCCGAACTCATATACCAAGAGAACCCCGCGGCCTGCCGAGCTTAACATCCGAATTACACATATCACAAGCACCGTAAAACACTTTATTCAATCGAATTTGTCCTCCCGCAAAATCAAAACAACACCGCGCCATCTTATTGATAGCGTAAATATAGCCCGTTTCAGATCCACTCCAAGTTAGGCGGAGTTTCAACTTTATTAGAGCTTCGCTTAAGAAAGTCCAGGTGCAGCAACCGAGCCAAACTATGGTGCTAGTTGGCTTGCGGTCCGGTGAGGGACACAAAACAAGCGAGACCAGGTGTTTTTATTATATACTTAACGTACAATATTTTCTTAATTACGAATTACTTTGCATATATCTAAACACATTATACGAGTTCATTTTCTTTACATTGTGTGATCTTTGTAATTATACATGTGAGTACAACGAACACATGGGCATTTGAGCTTTACCCGAGTCAAAACCAGTTCTAAAATAAAAGTAGCGTTTTTTGGTCAAGTTTAAAATAAGCATTTAAAATTCAAAAATTTCGATACAAGCCAGCAAGATTACAAGTGTCGTAGCGCTTGCCGATAATTCTCGCATTTCTCCTTCCGGTCGTTACAAGAGTTTAGTCGCTGGCGTAGTTTACAAGTTCATTTTCCGTGATCCTCTATTCCTTCCCTTGCAAAAGAGTTTCGCCTCTGGCGTGGTTTACATGTTGAGCTACCGTGCTCTTTTGCGTTTTTACTGATAAAGTCATTTACGAAAGTGGGCGAAACGGTGAGTCCTTGGACCTCAATAATAACACGGTTTAATCCCTGGAGTCGATTGTAATATAACAGTGAGTTATATTAAACAGTAAGTAAGTATATGGTAAGTTTCCAGTGACGAGAGTGTATTCGGCTTGCCAAAATGCAACATTCGCACCGAGAGCAATGAAATTATCTGTGGATGCTTTTCTCGCTTTGCGGTAACCTAAAAATGTAAAAACAAAAATCGAGAACTTACCAAAAGAAATGAAAAGCAATTGAAGAATAATCGAAGGTCTGAAATAAATGAAAAGTACATTAAAAAACGTGTGTGCAAGGGTAAACGAATTGCGGCATACTTAAAGCTTAGAACGGCCACCGGTGAGTTGCTTTTTAAATACAGTTAAATTCTGACTTGACCAATGAAATTTCAGATAATTACGAAACTAGAATACACAAATTCTGAATTCTCTCGAAAGATGAAATCTACTATTAGAGCGTGCACCAACAGCACCTCCAAACATTCTCCCTACAGCACGAGAGGCAGTATCAAAGGTTAACCTTTCCAAAGTGGAAACAGGAAATCACTCCCCCTATAAACTGACAATTTCTAAAGAAATTCAGGTACCAATGTAAATCGAAAGTTACCAGGATTATATGCTCAACGATACCTAAAAAATCTGGAAAGTGAAGTGCAGGCAACCTAAACTACACAATAAAATTAAAATCGTATACCACCATACACAATAATTACTAACAATTCCCAAAACAAGATGAAACGAGAGACAGAAAATTCGGAATCACTCCCAGGACACAAGACATAAAAAACTCCAAATTAAGGTGAAAGGGAAAAAGTCCGGAGAAATTATTACAAGAATGCTGCGTTAGGCAAAAGACAACCTTTCCATACTCACAAGGCTAACACTAAGAAAAATTTTCCATGTAAGAAAAAATCTTGCTGATAGCTTGGATAACCACCGTAGAAAAGAAAAACTATTATGTAGCTTACGGTTTTTGAACATGTTAATCGTCGAAAAAAGCTAATTATTCTGAGTAAACGTGATGGACGAAGAAGTAGAGAATGTTGTTCAATAAAATGGGTTAATGAACCACAGACATTGAAGAAGCTGTTTTTCTCTATCGCAACTACAGTAAATTCTGAGAAACAGTTCCGACATACTATAAAAGATATAGATAAAAAAGGCAGCTAGATACGCGAGTCACAAAGCGTCTATAAAAAGCTAGTGACAAAGAAAAAAAAAACGTCTGGGTTATTCTCCGGAATATTTTATTCTACAATTTGTAGCATTCTTCAAGTTTCGGATGGTTTTTTACCTTGCTATTGTAATATTGATTTGTGGACCGTTAGTAGTACGTTATACAAGTACCTGTACCTAATGTTAAAATAGGATGAAAAAAAATCTGAGCCAACAAGCTGAGAAACATCAACGTACTACAACACATGATAAAAACAATGAACAGTTTAACAATCAATTTTTTTATCATAAACTCATACTGATACACAATTTTGTTCCATACATCAGCCTGGTTGGCACTGCAATAGTGTCGAATTACAAAAACGGTACTAGTGGGCCATTCTCAAAGTGCTTTTGAAGTACTACCTCTTGATATAATTCCTTGAGGCCTTTTACGATCGATTACTTCGGATTTTTCTGTCTGCACGGATTGCGATTGTCAAAGCATCGACCCCTAGGCAGAATGTTACACTTCAAAATTCTTTTGCCACCTGTAACAGACTAAAGAATACACGCGACTTGCTACAGTGGGAAATGGGGGCAGTCTTATTTGAAAGTGCTGGTGATTCGGAAGAAAAGTGAAAAATGATTATTACTGCCACTGAGTTATTGACTCTATCCTGAGGATGTTTATGACGCTGCGTACTCAAGAGCAGTGGTCTCGAGGCGTCGTGGGTATTTTGAGTTCTATTTGCTGGATATTAACCTTACAATGAAAAACTACATAGAATATAAAACCATACGTTGTATTGAACATACAACAATACAAGCAACAGATCTTGGGGGGTAATCTTGGGCTGGACCATGAACTTATAATATAACAGGGAAGTCCTTACGAAGTGACGAAACTGCGGTACATTCTAAGAGAAAGTAATTGTTCTCATAATAAATTTGAACTAGACAACAAATCTCTGGAACTCTACATAATATAGACCATCTAAAAAGAAATTCCACTCAGACGGTATTTCGAGTTCGAAAAAATTTTAAAGAATATTTTAATTCGCCGGTTGAAAGTGTACCATGGCAAACAGATATTGTTCGTAGAGGAAGAATTGTAGATCATAATAACTGAATAGTGTATACGTCACATAGAAATAAATAAATAGAGTTCGTCTAATATTGTATATTTACGAGTCAATTTTACTAATTTTGTTAAGGAAGTAAAAATCTAAGTAACATGTTTAATATTAAAGTAATATTAACTTACGTGTAATTTTCAAAGCTCTTCCAATTTCTTTCCAAGCTTCCAGACACATACTCTGATTTCTGTAATCAGTTGATTGAATACTGTATAATATTTCATAATATCTGACTTGCTCAATTAACGTTTCTTCCATCTTAATGCAAATTTTGATGCACTTTTTAACAGCAGGTGAGCTGAAATGTGTGTATCCTCAAGAAACACATACGTGCTGTCACGCCTGCAAGACACGATGTTAGGTGATATTATAAACGCAACTGCAATGTGTCTCTAGTAGATAATAAACAATGCAATTCGGGAGTATCGTGCAATTGCGCGCACATGAGCTTACATAACGTATCCTCAATATGTCAGTGTATACGCAAGCGTGACAGCAAGGAAAAGCTTGCAACTTCACATATCTCTTTATATCAACAAGTGGCGCGTAACACTGTCCGGAATTTTTTAATATTGGACTTTTCCAACTGCTTCTACGCTTCTACTCCAATTACTAAACTTATGCAATAATGGCAGTGCAAGATATTATTGACAAATGAAAATGCGAAGTATCGCAAATAAGTCTCAAATATATAGGTAACGGCAACGCAGCTATTAATAAACGTAATGCTATCTTTTGTTCACTATTTATTATTAATTACCAGGAAATAACTGTTATTGATCTACAATACATTCAATTTTGACTTGAGGATATGTATTTTTTTATTCCTTTGTCTTATTTTTATCATTTCTTATCGGATATGGTAATATATTATATTAACCGACTATAGGACATGCATTAAATATACGTAGTAAAAAATATCATTTCATGGCAAAGTATATATTTCAAATAAAGATACAGGTGTATAGTGAAATTTATATGAACACACAATTACTTTTACAATTCAAATGTCATCTTAAATTGGAATCTAAAATTAACTTCTGGAAGCTGCGATATCGAACTGTACAAGAATGATTAAATAAGTAGTTCCTGCACCAACCATCTGAAAAAAATATATAATGCAACACCTTAGAATACATTCGGTTTCGTTTCACGAAATGTTTGTGATAAACCGATAATACATAATTTATTTAAACGGTTAAAGAGGTTTAACTCAAAATTTTAAACAAACACACAGGTGCTCATACACATATACAATTCTCATACCATTATTAGCATAAAACAGAACTTTACGTAACAAACTACTTCCGGTATTGGGCCGTGTCATTATTGAGGTCGAAGAAATTAACGTTTCGACCACATTTGTAAGAGGCTTCATCAGGAAAAAAGTAAAAGAGCATGGCGATCGGAAGGAAAAGGCCAGAATTTATAGGCAAGTGTCGTAGCGGTTGAGCGACGGTGGGCGGGGAAATTAGCGCTTTCTGCCTAGAAAGGAGAGAAAAGCAGACAGATTCCAGAGGCCATTGAAATTGACAACACCCTAATAATTTCAATTGGGGCCAGGGATTTCTGCATCCTCCTATGTGGAAAGCGCTAATTTCTAAGCCCCGCCCACCGCCACTCAACAGCGACACTTGCCTATAAAGTCTCGCTTTTTCCTTTCGATTTTTAGAAGAGTTTCGACTCTGGCGTGGTTCACACGTTGAGTTACCGTGCTCTTTTGTTTTTCTCCTGATGAAGTCCCTTACGAATGTGGGCGAAATGTTTAGTTCTTCGACCTCAATAATGACACGTCCCAATCCCGAAGAACTCTTTGTTGAAATACTAAAAATTGCATTTTTATTCAGAATTTACCACATAATATAAATACATATCAGGACTGGAACTTTCTGCTGTCATCATTTTATATATTTTGTCGACCGGTTTGATATAGGAAGATTTTTTAAGTCAAAACATCATTATTGTAATCCTGTATTTCGGAAGGTAAATTCTTAGGATCCTTAAAACGCGTATTGATTTGGTTTGAATCGAACGCCTTCAGTAGATTAGAAAAACAGTAATCACAAAAGTAGTTTATTATCTTGAACTCTTCTTACCGTAAATATTAAGGGCAAATCGATAGTAAAGAAGCCTCCAGCTGTAATTCTAACGTCGTCGTGCAGTAGTTGCAGAGAAAGTGCGTTGACCTATTAACACGAACTTTGATATAAATGTATTTTATAAGTAGTAAACTCTGTACCTTTGTCTTCAAATCGGGATTTCTACACTCGGCCATTAATTTCCACACTGCCCGCTTCAGTGATTTTGCCTGAAAATGTCAGTTTTATTCGATAGATAAGATAAAAAACATCGATTGATTTATAAAAAGCTAGAGATAAATATTAGAAACTGTATACATACAACGAAGTCAACTTATTGTAATAGACGTACTTAGCGTTACGAGGTATAATAGAAAACAGAATTAGAAACCATGGGCAATACATTAGGAAAATATTTAAAAAATATATAGAAGTTTTTAACTTCGCACTTAAAATATGTTTTTTGAAGTAGCTTCATCAAGAAAACTTAGAACTGGTGTGATTGTGGTGCATCAAAAGGTACAATTATCTGGTTTCTTGTAGTATTTCAGGTAAAGCAAGATAACTTCTATTTTTAGAAGAAGTCACTATCAAGAACAATAAAATTGTGTGAAGAGAACTGAAATAAATATATTTAAAACAATCGGTATTATCTTGATGTTTAAACGGATTGACTATATTAAACCATGAAAAGTTCTAGTAAAAATTAATTATGGAATGTTCGCTTATGTTCATCAAGCATTGAGAATTGTAAAAGCATTCATTCAAAGTTGTTGCGTACTATTAGATTAATGTTTTATTTGGAAATATTTCACATAAATGGACAATATGAAGCGGACTATCTACATCTCTCGTCGGCAATGTTTGCTCTTACATTTACAGTTCAAGCCTGGATTGGAACTGTATTGTAAATTTTAATTTAGGTATGGGCTGCGATAAATACACCTCCAAGCTTGTCAGCGAGACGAGTGGATATTTCAGCTCCGAACCATTTTTTGTTGACCCTTCAAATTCGAGATTAGTCGCACATCAGCTTCAACGGGAAGCGCCCGTGCTGAGACTCCAGATGTGCATTATGCGAATTTGCAAAAAGGAAAATTAAATAAAAGCGGTGTGAAGCCTGCAGTAAATAGTTTGCTGCACACAGTCTTAAAGTGCAGCGAACAAGAGCTTATGAACTAAGTGAACGCATCTTTACGGGGTAAAGGTGAGTACGCAGTTTCAAAAGTACCTTTAAAGCGTCTATTTGAAGACAATTTACTCTGTAACAAAATTCGAGTAAGATGAATGTGAGTCAACAGCAATCAGGGCTTCACCGAGCACTATGTGGCAAAATTTTACGTACGTGGCGCCTGCAATCTGAGTGACGCAATCGAAGACGCATCGTTTTCAACAGTATGCAGCAACAGTTTCATGAAAAATGTATTTACGTACGCGTATTGTGTTTTTATAAGAGCCAATTACTTCAACGACATTGTAATATTTGCAGAGAATACAGCTGCTTTTGCATGTGATACCTTTCCAAGTGTGGCCACCCACAAATTAAAATTACATTTACATACTATCTCTCAATGGATGTAAAAATGGAAAATTAATGTAAATGAAAACAAATTCGTCCATATTTAGGTATGCATCTAGACAAAATCTTACATGAAAAACTCACTTAATGGAGAAAACGAAAGAACCAAAGAGCCGGGTAAACAAAATGTACCAGTAGATTGGATTCCTTAGCAAGCAAGTGGCTTGTGTGTAAAACCATCATAAAGTCTATATGGATGGTTCGGCCTTCCAAATAAAGATATCTTACCGAGATATTAAGCAAAAACGCTCTGCTTATTAGCGGAACCACCATCATTGTTCTCCAACAGAACTCTGCACGAAGACATAAAAATCTCATTGATACATTATTTAAAATTTTTGAATTGGTGTTGATGGCAATGGCGATATTGTAGTTCTGTTTGCGTGGAATTTTTATCAATTGATATTTTATTTATTTGACGTTCTGTTAAATTGCTATTCATTGGTTTCAAATAAATTGATAAAAATGCCACAGCTATCTCGATTTTGTGTTTTCAGTTTTTCGTAAATCAGTTTTTGTCATAAATGCCAATAGTGTCGCTAACTAATCAAATGAACATTGCCCAACCGCATATTGCTATATGCAGAATTTCAAGGATAATCAGATTCCATAGAAAAAAGTGGTGGCTGACACTTAAAAAAAATGGCGAAGACGTCATTACGGACAGAGGAGGGGGGGTAAACAAGATTGAAAACTATCAGAAAAGATGCGCGTTCAAAAAATAAGGTCGACGTGTCTGAATATTTTGGCCGCATATGATCGGGTAATTTTTTATTTGGAGCGTTCCACAGCCAACGTTCGCACTGTATGTACCTTACTTTACACAGGGTTAGTACCTTTATTTCTTGAATTGATTGATTTACATTAGACAGTGATCTATCGTGAGATGGTTAAGCGGACTTTTTCCACTGTCTTTCTGTATCCTTTTCTAGTATTAGTTATGAAAACAAACCAGAAAAGTACTAATACGATCATCTACTTGCTACAAAGTTAAAAAGGTTACTTACGTGTTTTGGAAGAAGTGCGCACACCCTTATAGTCATAAATAGATTGGTTATATAATGAAATAAAGAAATAACCCACATCACAACAAAAGATGTTGGAAGAATACTCATCATCACAAATGCATGTAGCAATAGTATCACCTGTATACCATCACATATAAGAATAACCAGCACAGCTTTGAAATAATTGTCATTGAACATGGTAGTTGCTTCACTGGTATCTAAACAAATATTCAACAGATTATAGAAAATTACTTCCACTTCTTTTTCTAAAGCTCTAGTAGCTCCCCAGCTTTCTCGGAATGTATAAATGTATTTTTGCAAGTCGCCCATTCTTTGTGCCAGTAAAGATGCCCAGTCTCTAACCGACGCATTTAAAGAAGTCTTATATATATTGCTTATCAGGTATATTAGATGTCCCCCTGTGTACTTCCAATCAGTTCCACTTCTAACGCACACATATATAAACAAAACTATCGTAAAAGTGGTATATATGCAACACCACATAATAGATTTTCGCTTAATTCGGCCATTTTCGCTTTGAATGCTCAAGTTCAGTAACTTCTGATCCATATTTAAGAAACCTTTCCAAATACGAATTCGGTTACTAGTATTTACGAAATTGTCCCAAATCACGATAAAAGTTAACAGAAAATCAAGGTGTACTTGAAACATGTGCAGATACCAACTAAGGGAGTTTTCGTGATCGTAGGATATTAAAGTGTTGTTGCTCAAAACCATAGCACCTTCTAGAACTAAAACGAGAACAAGAAAAACCCTGATGGCAGTCTTGTTTCTAGCGGTTGAAATGCGTCGGTTTCCTGGTGGTCCACCTATGTCATATACAGCCAAACCGAGATATCTTTCAAAGTTGTAAGAAATTAACATTGCATCTAAAGCATCCGAAGGCGGATGTTGTTGCAACATATTGTGAAATATATTTCACACGATAACTTTGACAATACTCATGTTTTTACAAGAAGCGAGACCAAGACTAAAGTTGTGTAGTCCAGTGTAGGCCAGTTAAAGTAATAGGAACATAATTATATGTTGTGAATGAACACAAAAATAAGGTTCTGCGTAATGATATTACTGAGTGGTGCGTAAACACGTTATTAAACAAATTAGCAATGGATGACCAATTCTTATGTTTACAACATTTATAATTTGTACTTTAACTATTAATAGTATTGATAGATCTCAGCATCGGTGCTTTTATATACAATTTGTTCTCTTATAGCTATTATCATATCATTATCGCCGCTTAAACTTCCGGGAGACAGCTGGCATTAGAAGCATACACAAAGAAACTTTACATGAAAAATTTGGTAATGACACATTTTGTTCAAAACGGGTGTCGTGATTCCTATAATTAGAATACATTTCACAACTTCATTATTTCTCTTACGATTATTTTCAGTGTTTTCGCCGTGATCCAAACAATGTTATGCGACGATTTGTTACTGGAGTTCAACGGATGTGCTGAAACAGGTTCAGGAAGGAATGGTGCTGTTGGGGTATGCGTACGGCCTTACATTGGTGTCTCGCGGTAGCAACCAAGAAGACATCGAACATAAGATATAATGGGTTATACGAAAGGTTCAACTCTGGACAGACAAAATGTGCCTACAGATTGCTCAGCGAAAAGCGGAGGCAGTAGTACCAATAGACAAAGCATTTTTAAATTTATTATGGTCAAATCTGGAGGTTACGCGATAAAGACCCACAAATATATTAAATATATGGAAATTACCGATATGGAGAGGAAGCATACGGCAGAGCAAATATACGAAGCTACTTTAAAGCTTCCAGAGGAAAGTGGCAATCAGAATCGCCAGCGTCTATCGGACAGTATCGACGAGGGCAATCCAGGTCGTGGCCGGGACAATACCAATACATCTGCTGGTGATGAAAATGACGTAGTAAATTGAGGCAAGCACAGAAGTAAGGAGAGCCCAGATAAGAGAAAAGACACTCCGGTAGTGGCAGGAAGAATGATACCAGGAGGGAGGAACCGCAACCTGGACGAGAAAATTGATACCTGTTACGGTATTACATTGATTTTACGATATCTCATAGCGAGGGTGCCGAAGGCATACTTCATATTCGGGAAACTGGGCTGCTTGCCCTAAATCGCACATAAACAGACTGAAACCTCGGCTAAAACGCTTAGTGAGATAGGCGGGGTCCTTATAACGTGATAAAACTTTAGGGACAAGAGTGGCCACGTATACAGGGTGATGCTACAAAGGTGATACGGGGTTTTTAAAGAGGGCGACACAAATTTCGGTTGTACAACCCCCTTGTAAAAGTTTGAAGTCCAAAGGGGTTGGAGAATAATTTCTTCGATAGTCTCGTGTATCGACTTTTTACCTGTCGCTTGCAGGTCTCGCTGTACGCTGTACAAATCCTAAATATAAGCTGCTACTAATGGCAAAGAAACACCAAAACAAATCATGTACAGGGTATCCCAAATTTGTGGGTAACCATTGGGACCTTGGAGACCGTAAGAGATACGAAAAAGTTTCAATTATGGCATTAGGTTGAGCGTTTTGACTAATTTTTGCCTCGAAATATTCAATAACTATAAAACAAGATAGATGCTCATTTTTGGAATTACGCGCTTTTTCAAAAATAAAAATAAAAAATCCAGGTTCGTATTTAAAAAAATGAAGTTGATGATGGTAGCTGGAAGACGAAACGTCGAATATAAAATCTGATAGCACCAGCGTATAGTGCATGAGAAGTGACCATGGACGTGTTAAATTGGTTTCGCATGATCTCTTTAAATAAATTCAGGAGCAAGAAAAAACGTATTTTCAAAATTTCTGTTTTTGTCGAATATTTTCGGAAATACTCGGAATTTTCAGAATTTCAAAACAGAATTTTTATAAGCTCTAAAATGCTCAACTTTTCCATACTTTAAACTTTTTCGTATCTATTACGGATTCCAAAATCCCAATGGTCACCCACGAATTTGGGACACCCTGTACATAACAATAGCAGTTAAAGAAAACACACAGATAACAGCAAACAAATGAGGTCTAATGATCACAGAAAAATACAACATAGTTGAATTTACACGGTTTTCTAAGAATTTAGAGGTTAAGGGGTTAGTTAGTTATGACTAATTAGGTTAGAATCCAGCAGCTTCGCCATATCAACATGACGCGCTGGCCTTAATATGAAAACACTGGACTAGCCTGGGCAATTCCAGTTCGCAAGCGGACATACCTGAAGGGTTCGCACCCATCGTCTTAACAACAGCGTAATAATTCTAAGACAAGCAAATATGCGTGCTTAAAAGGGAGCACTGACAACAGGTTAATTACACTAACGGTGCCAGTCTACAAAGGTTAAAACGGTACAAACGATGCACATAAATGTGCTTGTAAAGTGCGTGGGCGCTAACTGACTTTCATACACGCACTTTCACCTCACGTGGCGGCAAATCACCGCTCCGCATTATGCGATACAAATTAGCACACCTTAGAAATACAAACATCACAATACCCGAGGAACTCCTCCTGGGGTTGAGTTTCCACGTGGCTGGAAGTCGTCACGAGAGCACCTGAGTGGCGAAACAAGGGTTGCGGGAAAATGTCGCAGACGATCTGCATGCCTGCACTTTTCGAAGGAAAATCGGAACTTCCGCGATGATGAGATTATAAAAACCCACTGAATTCTTGCGTAAGCAAGCGAAATTCTTGATGTTTACCAACGGGATGCACGAATTGCAACCTGTTCGATATATCGGACCCTCGTCAGGTTAATCCGTCATAGGACGCCTTTGGGGGCCGGTTGGCCACTACGGTACCACTCAAAAGATCAGGGGAATGACATGAAGGGTTGGAATCACGTCAGTTACTGACACAAACTACTTTCGGTGTCTACTCTATGATCGTTCGAGACGGAATCCGAAATCAACCCACACTTTTCCCGGAAGAATCTGAGAAGAGGGCTTACTAAACGTGGTATAAAATGCATCAGCACATTGCCAGATGTGTGCAAGTCTGCATCTTGACGAAAGGGTTGGGGTAAATTCGATCATTCTCGCCTTTTCCCACTCGCACAGCTTATTCTTTTTATTTATGAAATTTAAGGGGTCTCGGAAGTTGCAGACAGAGACGTGTTCCGAGCTGCCACTGAAAATCTTCGATACTAGCACATACTTTAAAATGTACTCTTGTACAGGGTGCGTCAGAATTAGATAATAACGCTTTATATCTCGACTGTTTCTAACATACCGATGACAGATTCTTGCATCTCAAGAGCACGGAGAGGTACATAGCAGTGATTAGCACAAATCAATACGCAATCTAAGATCAAACTAATAAAATGTAAAATTGCATACTAAGAACAACTTCAGTTTCTTTCAGATTGCTTGTGGTACAATTATCATTACCATAGATCATTAGGTCGTACGCTGCTTATTTGAGAGCATCATGCTTCTGCAGTTGGTGAATAAAATAGCTTTCAAACTTGGTCTTACAACTGATGCTGCAGGTGGAAGATGCTGCTAAACGTCATCAACAAAGCACTCAAGCGATGTGGCTCAAAATCAAACTAGGTTTCCAAAAGCAGAGGGGTAGGAACGATTTCATAAGTAGGTAAAATCTTTGAAGTTTTTACAACTCTCGGGTGACGCTAAAACTGCCGAACGAAATTCAGGTAAATGCATTACTTTGATAAAATCGAAAATTAATCACTTGCCCTGTTATTACAGATAAGGGCTAAAACTTGTGATTAATTATTGTTATATGTTAAGGTTGTAACGTCGTTACCTTTTCAGCAGCAAATATACGTGTTTTATACATTAAAACGACTTCTTAGTAACGTTATTGTTAAGTTAAGTGTTAACGTTATAAGTACGTTATGTTTCAGTCACAACTTCAACTAGTTTTCTGCGTTGAAAGGACGATTTAATGGATACGAAATTTATATTTTATGTAGGTCAAGTAATAACTACAGAAGAATGATACCTTTCTTCTGAATAACCTTTACTGTCCCCAGCCCAACTGAATAAAATGGCGACTTCATTGGATACGCGAAATCTGAAAACAGATCAAGTAACTGCTTCAACACTATGTAGTTCCATCCAAAGTCGACAGCCGTTGCATTTTAAATGGGAAAAAATTAAACTTAGTGCAATTTGATAGCCTTATGTCAAACTGGAGCAACGTTCTAAATCACAGATTTTTGGAATTTTATCAACGACACAAATGGTGATCTAAACAGTGAATCCAGATCTGCAGACAAAGGGAGAGAACTGTTTGTTAGCATACTGTAACATTCCACAGCGGTTTGACATATCTACCAACTTGTTTGAACCATTATCATCAGGAACTATGGACGGTATCCTAGAAGATTTATTAAGATAAGTTGAATTGTTTGCTCTTCCAGCTGCCGACGTATCTTCCTGTGCCAGAACTGTAGTTAAGGAAGTATTCTTTTAGTATGGGCCCAAAAATAAAAGCACGCCATATCTGGATCTACTAGCGGTCGCTCTCGCCCAGGCGAAATAGCAGCAGGAGAGAAATAAAGACATTGACAACGCAGCCCGGAGAGAAGCAACTCACAGAAACTTCCATGGAACCAGTAAGCAGGAGCCGGTAAACCTGATATGAAGCAGGAGACTAAGAACAATTAATCAAGCTTGCACGTTTACAGGCTATCACACGACCAGGATGCACTCTGTTTCTACCTTCAAGCCGAGAGTTGGACGTCACGCGAACAGCTCTCTTGTATCTATTTTAAGCGCTTGTTTAAATTATTGCGTTGTTAAAACGGTTAGCAAGCTTTCTGTGAGAGCTTTTAGGTGTGTGTATATATACCGGGTGTCACATGTAGTACGCGCCATAGGGTGGCTGCTATTTTAAATAAAAGACACAAAGAAGCAACTACGCCTGGCATATCTTTTGAGCTCATAATGTCTCTTATTTTTGTTTCCCGGCGACGTTAAATTACAATTTTGGTGTGTTGCATTTTCAGTTAGCGGTTTCGAAGAACCACCAATATCTATTCACCAGCGGAAAAAATTCAAATGGTCACTTGCAATCTTGATGGCAATATTTTAATAAGGACGTAGTAACCCAGATTGTTTATTAGAAATGTTACCAAGTTCTCTCATATAAGTTGCAGGGTTAGCTGATCTTTCGTTTTTTTAACGTGGCAGTCACCCTGTGGTCCGTAATGTGTGGGACACCCGGTATATATTATGTTTGTCCTTTCTCACTCAGATTACTTATATTGCTTAGGGTATTTCTGGAAAATAATTGCGTATCACAGGTTTGTTCTGAATAAATTCATAACAATGGATTTTTTGTATAAAAAGAATTACAAAAAAAAAACAATAATGGGTTTGCTATAATAAACCGAAAACATGGGAAGAGGTGCGATCATATTATGTTTATAAAGCAGAGGTTTCAGGGCAAAAGCTGTAATTTTTCTGTCTCACCTCAAAGAGCCTTAGAACGTTTGTGCCGAAATATACCTACATTAGCCTCAAGAAAACACAATTACGCACTGTTAATCTTCTAGTACGCATTTTCTTTCGAAATAGCTATAGTAGTAAATTTTTAGAAACTATAGAGAAAAAATTAAGTTTTATTGTTGTGTGACGTTGATATCTTATTTTTCACTCTCGACTACGCCTCAGGACTCATGAGTTACATGTTACAGCCTAAAAGTGGTCTTTACCACAAAAACGCCAGTCTGTTACCACATAAAAATTACACTACAACAAAGTATCAAATTTTTTCATACAAAATAGGCAAATTCTCGGATTCCCCCAATCCTGTTACGATGGGCTGTAGCAAGGAGTGCTGTCTAAAGTAAGAAGTAAGAAGGTGGGGTTCTTTACGGCCTTAGGTTAGGGCTATGATCCGGTAAACGAAATGCAGATGTTAATTGCTAAGCGCCACCACTTTTGTCGGTAAATCCGTTCACTCCAAAAGTGGAAGCAAATTAACGGAGTTTAAAAGGTGATCAGCAGTGCTTGATTTTAACCAGCGGGCAACCTCAGTAAACTTACCTTTAGTTTGGTTTCTCAAAAACTCCCCTGCATTTCTTACACAAAGAAACCACACAATAAAAATACAAATACGCATGCAACAGTTGATATACGAAATAATAAAACGCAAGTTAATTACTTACATAGAATCCATTGACTTAAAAACATATGAAATATTTATGCAAACATGGACAACAAATAAATGGGTTAGTACCTTTAAAATTACTTGAGAGGAACTAAGTTTATCTAAAATAATGGCATTAGGAATGGTGAGTTTGACAACAAAATTGAGTACGGCAATTTTGATTAAAAGTGAACCAGAAAATATAAAATTGAGTGCGCGTCATACGGAAGCTTAAATTACACACATATTTCGTACATGGTCGCACAAAAGGGTTTGAAATGTACTGTAATAACTAAGACAATACCTGGTTTGCAAAATTCAGGGAGCCTTCATTAATGTCCACTGAAGTTGCTGCTGACCGGCGTAATAGCAACTGCTTGAAAGGGTGTTTGCGGAAGGAGATAACAGGGCTTTAAAACGATGATTACTACAGCCAAGAGTTGAAACGACAATAATCCCCCAGAGGGTAACTGAACGACCGACATTAAGAAACTTCCAACTTGCGAGATGTGACACGACGTTTGGTTAAGATACAGCTGGTGCCTTAGAGAATACAGTAATTAGATCCGCTGACGTGACAATGGAGGTCTCGCAACCTCCCAGTAGAGATTCTTCGACCTCCCCTAACTTATGTGCATCAATTCAACTCCGACAGCTAGCACCTATCTCGACGAAACGGCTCACAAATTCTATGAGCACAAAAACAACGGCTCCAAAAAGCACACAGTTAATTGTTAACGGTTTCAAAGCGAGCCCCAACGACCGAAGTCGCTGGGGGTAATCGAGTAATGTAGCCTAGAAATCTGCAGTGCACATACTAAGCTCAACAAGGGTCGCTACGGTTTAGAATCTTATGAATATTGAGCACTAATTTTGAAATATAAAGTGCGGGAGTTTCGAAACGTGATTCGGATTAAGTTGTCAAAATGAACCTACATGAAACGAAAAAGGGCTAAAATACAGAAAATGTTTCTTGCAAACTCCTTGACTTAAATTTTTTATTTTGAATACTTGACTTGCTTTGCATTTAAATTTTGAATGCTCACCTTGATTTGGATTAAAATACGATATTTCACTCGATTTACGAATTGGATTTTTTATTTTCCCGAACAAGATAATTGAGTTTTTGAATTTTAATAGGGAGAACCTGCATCACACTATTAACACTATCATTTTGCTCACTGGAGATGGGTGTTGCAGAGCGGAAACTTGAAAGGGGGGACCCAAATAGTAGGTGCAACATTCAATCTTGAAGAAATGCATAAGGTGGTAGAAGAAGAATTGCTAAATGTGGTACTAAACGAAATGGCTAGTCAAAAACCTTTCGGCCTTGAAGGAGTTCAGGATGGTCTTTTTCTCTCCCGTCTTATAACAGACGTGTTAGCTAGTATGTCTATATAAAGATACTCTTTGACAGCACCATCATCGCAAATATTTCTAACCATGAACATAAAGCCTTGTTTTTGTACTTATATTTTGTATTTAAAACAGCCCCATGTTTTGGCAGTAAACCGCAGAGCCAGATCTCGGCTACCGCATTCATCGTCAAGTAACAGGCAGAAACGATATCCAGAACCATAACTAAGTCTGTCGAACGTCCAATTAAAAGTTTAAACAGCACTAGTGTAACCACAGTTAAATTGTTCAACATCTTTAGTAGCAATGTAACTGAATAGCTTCTATTAAAGATTGCTACTATTTGTCCAATCTCCAAAAAAGTGTCATAACAGTCATCAAGGATTTTCATTCTAATCAGTTGTCGAGTAAAGATGTGTTTGCCCGGCGGGGTCAAGCGTGCGCGATAAAGGCGCGATAGAAGTGTAGTTATCACTTAAGAAATTTCATCTCAGCCACAATGTACAACCCATATGCCAACCTTCCCATACAAGGTACGGAAACAAATAAATTAGTTTATGATCCAAATAGTCAAATAATGAATCAGCCAGGGCCGTATTGGCCCCAATTACAACAACAAGCAGTACAGCAAAACTTTCCATGGCCACAATACGGGAACTATTGTATGCAAATGCCTGGTCAACAAATTGTTTTACCAGTCAGCAATATCTCTCAAGGACCCTCATTTATGCAATTTTCAGCTGATAAAGGAAGTACGTTTATAACAAATGACCCAAACATCAATAATTGGGCCGATTCCGACAAGGAAAACATTAATGATTTGCGTACACCTAAAACACCGTTAATTACTTCAGGAAATCATGATGAAAATGATGAAGAAGAGCCATACGAACCAAACGATTTTCAAAAAATTCTACCTAAGCGTAGTAAACGCAAGAGAAATCATAACAGTCCACAAGATGGAAATCCAGAAATAAAACAAAAAACCCACACGGGAAGCATTGAAACGAAAAATACTTACCAACCTCTAGTAGATTTGGTAGAAAAAAATCAGACATCCAAAACAAGTAAAATCGAAAAAATTCCTCCTTTTACCCTATATGGGGTAACCAAAAATATACCAACGTTGTTACAACTAATAAAATCAGTAACGGATAAGTTTACATACCAACTACTCTCAGACAACAGATTTAAGATTAAACCAGATAGCGTAGAAAATTATAAGAAAATTAAAACTGTACTAGATGAAAACAAAATCGTTAGACATACATATAAGCTGCCAGAAGAATAGTTTTTTAGGGTTGTTCTGAGAAATTTGCATTATAGCACACCTCACGCCGATATCATATCAGCACTTAAAGTACAAGGGCATGAAATTAAACAAGTGATGACGGTACTCGATAAAGTAAAAAAGACTCCAAAAATCTATTCTTTATAGGCCTGGAAACAAAAAAGAACAATGGTGAAATATATAATATCAAAACTCTCATGAACGCCGTGGTACGTTTTGAGAAACTAAACACAAAGCAGGGAATCGTGCAATGCAAGAGATGCCAACAATATGGTCATACTCGAAATCAATGCAACCAACAATTTCGCTGCGTCAAATGTGCAGAACCACATGATTATCGACAGTGTACTAAAAACAAATCTGACGGTAAACAGGCAAAATGCACTCTGTGTGGAGGAGCGCATCCGGCAAATTATAAAGGATGCCAAGTGTATTTGGACATTATTAAAAAACGATTCCCAACAGGAAACGGAGTAGCCTTACCACAAAATAATATACAAAGAAATATAGTACCGCCCTTACATTTATCAAAAGGTCCCGAGTGGTGTAGCTTGAACAAGCGTCCACGTTCGATCAGTAGAGTTAAGCAACGCTGTCTCTGGTCAGAACTTGGATGGGAGTTCCACGGCTGCCTCTCTCGGCGCCTCGTGGTATGGCTATCACGAAAAAAAGTTGGTCCCGGCGGTCATACAACATCATGACAGTCGTTAGTGGGGTTGGAAGTCCTCATAACTGCACAGCGACGCCTATAATTGGCCTAACGGCTGTTGGCTGAGTGCGAATTAAATAAATTAAATAAATAAAAATAAATAAAATAAATCACAAACACAAATAAAATCCAACCAGGTATTTCTTATGCTCAAAGGCTAATGGAACAACCTTCACAAGAACAAAAAGCAAACCTACAAATGCAACAACCACAATTGAACAACGACATCATAACCATCTTACAACAGCAAAATGTGTATCTGCAACAACAAAACGTCCAATTGCAACAACATTTAAACAAACAACAGCAAGCAATCTTTGATCTTATCACAGTAATCAAACAGCTGAGAGAAGAGCTAAAACAAGTCCCGAAATTAAGCAAATAAAATGGCTGAAATATATAAGATATGCTTATGGAATGCCAACGGCCTTCTAAACCACAAGTGCGAACTTCAATCATACTTAGCACTTCATAAATAGACATTCTATTAATATCCGAATCCCACCTCACATCCAACACGAGTTTTAAAATACCACACTACATAGTCCACAGCGCAGCCCATCCAGATGCAGAACGAAGAGCAAGGGCTGGTGCTGCAGTCATCATAAGAGAAGGCATTAAACATCATTTACTAAGCAAAATAGAAGAACCATTCCTTCAAACAGCAAGTATAGTAATTGAAGACTGGTACGGACCAATTACTATCTCAGCAGCCTACTGTCCACCCAATTACCCGTCAAACAGGGAAATGTTCATAAACTACTTCAATGAACTCGGTAATAGATTCCTGGCTGGCGGCGATTATAATGCCAAGCACACCAGTTGGGGTTCCAGGATCTCAGCTCCAGGAAGAGGAAAAATACTGTATAATGTTATCCAAGATTTACATCTAGATCATCTTTCCACATACAAACCCACATACTGGCCAACAGATCCGCGTAAAATTCCTGACTGCTTAGAATTCTTTGTCACTAAGGGGTTTGCTCGTGAATATTTGAATATTGTTCCCAACTATGATATTGCATCGGATCATACACCGGTAATAGCAACAATTCACTCACAGATAATAGAAAAGGAGCAACCAGTTAGACTTTGCAACCTAAAAACCGACTGGGAACACTTTAAAGCATTAATTGATGAGAAAACGAACCTGAAAGTGTCTCTCAAAACAGCCACAGTACTGGAGGAAGAAGTGCAGAAATTTACTACACTGATTCAAGAAGCTGCCTGGGAAGCAACACTAATTTCAAGACTGAAAAAGAACAAAATTAACTGTCCACCCGTTGTTCGGGATAAAATCAAAGAAAAAAGACGCCTTAGAAAAATTTGGCAAAGGTCAAGATATCCCCAAGACAGGATAAATTACAACCGTGCAGCAAAACAACTTAAAGAATTTCTCACAAAACTTAAAAACGATGGCTTTAAGCAATATATTGAAAATCTTTCAGCATCTGAAGATACAGATTATGCACTCTGGAAAGCTACCAAAAACTTAAGCAACCCAAAGAACAAATTCCGCCTATCAGGAAAATAAATGGAACCTGGGCTAAGACTGATAAAGAGAAGGCTGAAGTTTTTGCAGATCATCTGAGAGAGGTCGTTCAACCTTTTCCGGCGGCTGAGGAAAACGAAGATGAAGAAATAGTTGCATTTTTGCATGAACCAGCACCATCGAGTGAGTGCATCAAACTTGTTACGTCAAAATAAGTTAAAAACGTTATTAAAAACCTAAATACTAAAAAGACACCACGGTACGACCTGATCACTGCTCAGGTTATGAAAGAACTACCTAGAAAAGGGTTGAGTATGTTAACATCACTCTTCAATGCCGCATTTAAACTAAAATACTTCCCAGTACAATGGAAAGTGGCCGAAGTAATACCAATTAAAAAGCCGGAAAACGCCAAATGAACCAACCTCATATCGACCTATAACTTTGCTTCCAATAATGGCTAAGATAATAAAAAAACTATTAGCAAAGAGACTACAAGAAATTATTGCCGAACGAAACTGAATTCCAGACCATCAGTCAGCCAAGCTTTTGATAAGGTTTGGCATCAAGGATTACTTTATAAGCTAAAGAAAACTCTACCAGGGGCAATGTATAGCATCCTAAAGTCCTACTTACAAAAAAGATTTTTTAGAATAAGATATGAAACTGAAGTAACAACATTACACACAATAGCATCGGGAGTGCCTCAAGGAAGCGTGTTGGGTCCAATACTGTATCTTTTATATACGGCGGACCTGCCCACAAGTATAAATGTTACCACAACAACATTCGCCGACGATACGGCTATTCTAGCAGTACATCAAAGTATTAACGAAGCAACAAACATACTTCAGATTAATATTAACGAAATTGATAGCTGGACCAAAAAGTGGCGCATAGGAATCAACGAATCCAAATCAAACCATATTGTCTTTACGAAATGTCGTAGCGTACCATTACCTGTCACAATAAGTAACCAAATAGTTCCTACAACAGACACCGTAAAATACTTGGGAATGCACCTTGATAAAGGGCTAACATGGAGGTCGCATTTTTGGAAAAAACGTAAGCACCTCAATGACAAATTTCGTAAACATTACTGGTTACTCGGGAGGAAGTGACAGCTAAAACTCAGCAATAAACTGTTAGTGTACAACGTTGTACTGAAACCGGTCTGGACCTATGGGATACAGCTATGGGGGACAACAGCAAAATCCAACGTAGAAATCCTTGAACGATTTCAGTCAAAAGTGCTACGTACCATGATCGATGCTCCGTGGTTTATCACTAACAACGACATCTACAATGATCTTAAAGTGCAAAAAATTAGTGAAGTGATTGTGCAATATAGTGCAAGTTACATTAAACGCTTAGGAGAACACCCAAACGTGTTAGCAATAAATTTGCTAGATAACAGTCAACAAACTAACGTTTAAAACGAAAAACACCACTTGCTCTAATGTAAAAAAAATCAATTAACCACATTACTTTTAAACTCTTAAGTTAAACTAAGTTAAACATAGATAATATTGTATGTATGTATGTATTGTATGTATGTACATATTTTGATTTGCATATAGAGAGTGATGTTCAATGGAACACACCTCTTCACGACATTCTGTACTACAACTAATATGTTTATTGTTTTGTAAAAAAACAGATTACATAGTAAACTTACCACAAAAAAAAGTTTCGGTACGGCGTTAGTTCTGATTATCTTAATGGAATCTTCTAAACACTTTATGTGATGTGATATTAGAAATGTCCAGCTTTGAACCGTGCTACTTAAATGAACTTTGTATAGAGAACCTAATATGTAAGCCATAATATGGAATTGATTGCCGATTAGTGAGTTGACTAATGCACCGATAGAAAGCGTAAATACTGACTTTATAGACAACCAAATGATGGAGCAGAGTTTAAGACGCCTACTGTTTATTGGTATTCCCAAGCTGCGTAGATTCTTATCAACTCGTGTCATGTGATCACAAATTTGATATCTGGTAGAGGAAGTTAGTACGTTGTTAATTATAATTACCATAACGTACAAGAGATCTCCGTGTGCTTGATATAATTGAACGTACCAAACAACTTCCGTGTCCGGTATTATTGACTTGTTATATTGCCAGGTTATACCTCCTGTTATAGTTACAATCGAAAGTGGAATTAGAAGTTGCAGTTCTTAGGTTCTCATTCCTAGGCATTTATCTAATGCGCAGGGAAGACTGATTGCTACAACTGAAACCCTTTCTTTAAGTTTATCCTGATTTATCATATTAATGGGGAAATTCTTCAGTTTATCGAGAAGAATAGAAAATATACTAGGTCACAGTAATTTTACCATAATATTAATGACATCATGTGTGGTTATTACTATATGAGAATTTATTATTTTATAAAAGGTTAGAAAAAATCCGGAGTGGAATGGGCTTTTAAAAAAGTTACGAAGATAGACAGTTATTCACTATCCGATTAGAATAATTTCTATCAAATATTTAATTCAATAAATAGCGATGAGACACACAATAGTTTATATTTATCGAAAATAAATTCTAATTAATTTCAACCACCTGCTCATATGTATCACAAGCTATATTAGTTATTAAAGAAAAAGCTATTAGTACTGGTACTGCAGCATACAGGATGTATGATACATTTAATTTAAATATTTATATCCAGATATCTAATGGATATCATGTGTTATAACAGTTGCATGTTTAACTGGTGGAGTAGAAGGTGCAACCAAAAGGTTGTTTGTTTTTGAATAACAAAATAACTTGAATTCAGAATCTACGAGAAATAGTCACGTTAAGGGTTAAATTCCCATTAATTGTGACAAAATAATAATTGCATTCTCTACGATCAAATCTGACTTCAAGTAACAAATATTAATCAAGTACATAATTCAAGATTATTTGAATTAATTTAAAGTATTATATTCAGTAGTTATATCCCTGTATGCTTCGCATTCTCGAGAAATACTCGAATTATACAGAATGCAAGCGGGAAATATTGCAAGACCATTCCTCGAAGAAATTTCATCCGTTGTATACCACATTATTCCTTTTTAAAGAGTTTTCAGTTTTTTCTTTGAAATTTTTTGTATACCTATAGCTCGACATTGCACTGTTGCAAATATCCGGGTATTGCACTTGTGCAAAATATTCGCTGTATTCGACTGTGATTAGTTAAAATTTTTAAAATTGATTTATGGATTGGTTTATATTATCTGAGGGGAATAGTCTATTGCGAATATTAGAATACTACGAAGTTAGTAAAACCAGTGAAAGTGAGTGTTGTGGTATGCTGTAAAACTGTCTATTCAAGTACTAGAGTTTTCAACGAGCTGCAACGAGCTTTTGCTTTAGTCGGGAACAACCAGGAGGGGTTTTCTGACTAGAATCTGTCCAGTTAAGAGTTGAGGTAGAACATTCAGGTACAAGAAATAAACATTCAGAAGGTTAGTGACGATTTCTTACAAAATAATAAGAAATTATAAAGTGAGTTTGGTGTGGCAAATATTTAAACTATTGTGATTATATTTAGAAGTCAATTTTAGAAAAATTAGTTACCTAAATTTAATAATGATTTCAGTACTCTAGGTTTTCGACAATTACATTTTGAAATTTGAACATTTTAGCGGTAGAATAACATTTACAACTTTACATTTAATTCAATCAAGTTGGAAATATTAACAATTGATTAAATTACCTTTTGACAATTTGTATTTTATTCTGTAATGTCAGATCAAACTTCTATGTTTACTAACAAACTGAACGTACGAATTTAAGTTTATGAAGTACCTGAAACTTGTATTTGATTCATAAAATCAAATAGTTATTATATTTTAAAAGGAATTCAGTCTTTAGATATAGAGAAGTTGTTAGTTGCAGGTTAATTCATTCAGCTGGGAGTTAGGAGTCTCATTGCTCATAAAACTAACTAGTCGGGGCTTAAACAATAATAATTACATAACATAATTTCAAATGTTAAATTTATTTAGGAGTTACTTCAATTTCTACTTATCGCATTAAGAAATAAGGTGGGTATATAAATGAACTGTAAATGATAGTATTTCTTTATAATAATTAGTAAAAGAGTATATTTCATTTGATACTACAAGTGTGGTTGATAAATATTCCGATTAACACCGTTAGTGGGACTCGAGATATGAGATATATCACATTTGGCTTACGGCATCGAGCTTAGATATATTTTATATTACCGAATGTATAACACCTTATCGATGAGTTAGGATAGCCAACTGCCCAGACCATGTGCGAAAATGGCTTAGAAAACCGCAATCATGTAGTACTAGCCGGCTCTAAAGCCTATAGTAAGAGGAACAAGATAACATTAATATAAACGGAACCAGTAAAAATTAATGCTATTTAATAACAGGTTATTTTGCAGCACTTAATTAAAATATTAGAAATTGCAGAGTAATTTTTTCATCTAGATTAGATAAGCATTTAAAAAAAAATAAGCCTCTTAGATTCGTTTAAAATTTGACGTGGCCACTGCATCCATCACTTGGAAAGATACAGTGATTTGCTAAGATTGCCCGCGTCCCAGCGCAGGAAACGTGCTTTTGAGTGTTACCGCTTCGTATATTGTAACAAGTTTGACGTTTTGGACGTCGACGGATTTAATAATTTCCATTCCTAGAAGTAAAGCTGTTCAGTTTTATTGCAACTAGTCGTAGGTGAACGGATGGCCCAGAGAGCATATGCTCGACTCTCACGCGACCGGCCCGGGTTCGATTCCCGGTGGACTTTAGACAAATTTTAAAAATTGTAAGTTCCCCCGCTACCACGCTTACACCTGTGGTAGTCGTTAACCCCTAACAAGAAAACTCTTCCTCAATTTCGACGGGCAAGTCTAGCCACCTACCCAACTTAGGGTTAAGAGGGCTCACAAAACCACAATTATGTGGAATAAACAAGCCACTGGCATAATATAGGAAGAGAAAGAAGAAGAAGAAGTTCGGGTCGCTTGCCTCCCATACTCGGAGCCTCTTTCGCCAGCTGCCAATTTTCGCATATAAATCACATGGATTTACTCCACGTCCAAGATATTTTTTTTTACTATCGATAGCGGGAATTTCTACAGCTTCGCCCCTACCCACTGAGCTAATTGAACCTCCATTTTTTGTTGTGCGACGTTGTCAATCGGGTTCTCGCCGTGATAGCAATCATTTTAGTTTACAGTAGTAATTGAATAAATATATTCATGGAAGACTAAGGATGGAGAAAAAAAGCAGTAAAATATAATTAGAATACACCAAAATCTGTTGTTAGATAAAATTGTCCAGCTTATGCTCTTCGAATATTTTGAGCCAGCCCGCCCCTGTACACTTTCAAATAAATTCGGAACATCGGCTCGCGAGCTGCTTACAACTTTTGAAATCTAAATTTAGACTTACACTACCCTATTGTTCTAGCTAACGGTCGTCGAATTGCATCACGCTTTAATAGATTTACGGCACAGATTGTAGAGATTTGAAAACAAGCTGTGGCCTGCCTAAATTTTCTTCGAGTTGTGATCGGACGTCTGCCCTAGATTCGAAACTCGCTGCGTCGTCGAAGACTGTAGTAACCGTTACGTATTTAAAAATGTTGGTTGGGTGGGTGCGAGAGAGCGCCTGTGATGATTAGAAAGAGCTAGGTAAATACGCTCGAACAACTGCTTCGGAGAGAGTCGTGACTTCTCACCCGTTTTGACCGCGAACACTTCACTTAGTACCAGAAGTTTAAACAATTCGGACATGTATTTTCTATGTATGGTCCCAAAGCTATACGACGTGGCAACGAAATTAAAATTACCTACCAAGATATTGAAGCGTCGGGCCTCGCTATCAAAATCTAGTTCAGGCAATACGTGAAAGGTGTCGTCGCCCCGAGTGTTGTGTTGAGTAATCAAATCTTAAGGAAAAATGTTTCGAGCCTACATTGTGCGCTAACTCATTTTAATGGAATACTATGCATTTGGAGCTTACTCTGTGTATAACGGATTTAAGTAGCAAACGGGTGAAAATGTATTAACCAAGATAAACTAAAAGAAGTGAAGGAAATAGCTGAAAGATTGGTTCCAAAACTAAAACTAACCAGAACAGAAGGCATAGTATTAAGAAGTTTAAGAATTGGACATACGAAAATAACGCATTGGTGCCTTCTAAATCTACGCCAACCTGCACAACCTGCAACACTACGCTTACCATACAACACCTCATATGCGAGTGCAGATTGTTTGAAAACCACGCTTACCATACAACACCTCATATGCGAGTGCAGATTGTTTGAAAACCAAAGTAGGAAATCCCTACTGAAAAGAAAACTTCAGGACGTTTTAAAAAATAACCACGAACATATACAGAGATCGTTGAAATTGTTCCAAAGGGCAGGCGTATGTGCAATTATGTAAGTAATATAAACATTCTAGTGATAAAATTATTCTAAGGAAGTGTGGAAGACCTGAGTAGTCAGGGCCCATAACATAAAATTTTCTATAAAAAAACTTCCGGCTGTTTGGTGTTATAAGTTAATCATCTGCAAAATATTTATTTGCAGTTTTAATAATTCTTTTACGTTTCCTGCTCAAGCTCTTGATTGCTTCCTATATGCGTACCTTAGAAGGTATGAGTGATAGAAAATATTCCTGTTTTAAGATTTTAGAATCACTGATGTTCCTAAAAATAGGTTTTCTATTTTTAGCCATGCATTCTGAAGTTTTGTATATGTTGTTTATGTATCTAACGAAGGTCGTTTTCAAGCAGATTTTTTAAATACTTCAAAAAGCTAGACAATGGTAGATTTAGACGCTTTGGAATAAGCTGATTTAACAGAACATGTCAGTGCATGCTTTTCCAAATGGGAAACCACTGTATGTTTCGATTTCTATTATAGCTTTTCAATTCGTTTCCTCTTCAACAATCAACAGCTCAACCTACCCATAGAGCTGGTGACGATTATCCTTTAATAATTAATGCATTATTGATTTCAGATAAGCAATGTTCCAATTCTTGGGTATGGTTTACTTACCACCGATTTGTAATCAAGTCTGCAATTTCTTTCCACAGTATTCGCGGTTCACACTTCAACTTCCCTACCGAAGTGTGGTGGTTCTATTCAAAACTACTGTATCATCCTCCGTAATGTTTGGTGTGCCTTGTCCAACTTCAGTAGGATACTTTAGGAATTAACGCCAGGCTTTGTCGTGCACGCGAAAATGGATTGACAATTTGTCTGAGCTAAATCTCTTTAATTAATTAAGCAATGCATGTTGTGAATAACAGCCAATTGTAAATATGTTTAATGAGTCAAATGCTGCAAATTGTTAAATATTTAAGAATTGACCACCAAAGTGTACATAAGTTTGAATACATTCCCCGTTAGAAGTGCAGTAGCGTTTTTTTGCAATCTGCCACTGGCTTGTCCCCAGGCCATTAGTACATATTTTCATTTAAAATTATACTGCGGATTTCCTTATCTTTTGTGGCCTACGTGACAGTCCAACGCCCAAGCCGGTTCATCAAAATTAATTGCGATTGCAAAACGCAGCTACGAGATATGTATTTGTAAGTGTGCCTTAGTATACTCGCCTAAGGTTACATTCATGTGAAATAAATTCTTAAAGTAACGTAGCTTAATAAAAATTGCAACGCAAGAGGGTCATATTTAAGATTTGAGCACTTTTTCCCTACAGCCGAGCAGAATCCGTAATTCCAATCCCGACAAACACATCAGGTAGCGCCCACATAAGTTACACGGATTTGTCTCCGTATCTTTCAAGCTAAAGACCTTTTTATTCCCAGCTTTTTTACGGAACTAAATCGAACACAATTTTAGACTTGTTAAGTATCCTAAACGAGGTTACAAATTAATAAATTAAAGTAGTCTCTGTTGGTCTTCAGAAGGCATTGATAATGTCTAACCCATTCATCTCTACCCTAGAAATGTTATATTTGCACTTTGTTGTGGTTTTCCAAGTTTGCATTTTTAGATTCGTCTGTATTTCACTTCTTTACGATCTTTTTTTCTCTTAAAACTGTTGTGATGCCCTAGTACTTAGCCTAGCACATAGTTTTTTAATCTTTCTGGTCATTTGTTTACAACCACTTTAAATGTACCATCTTTTTCAGGATTATTGTATTTTTTACTTCATCTGTCGATCTATTATTTCAATAAAGCCGTTGCTCTTCGTTGTCTTCTAGGCCGTTGTGTGTGCCTTTTTGAAGCCGTTGACTGTGCCTTTTGGAAGCCGTTGATTGTGCCTTTTTGGCCGTTGTTTGTGCCTTTTTGAAGCCGTTGTGTGTGTAACTTTTCCGCCGCAGAAGTGTAGGATTTGACTAGGTTTAATCCATACCAAGGACGTTCGTAAAGTTACAGCAGCCGAGAATTCGTACCGCGTAGTTTGGCAAGCATTGTGCTGATAATAAATAAAATTCTCGTTTGCGCTAACCTTCTCAAAGAAGTTTCGTGTGTCTTAAATTGTCAGTCGTTCATTTACGTCTTTCATTCATCCTTTGGGGTTATAATAGCTTACGCTTCTTTGGTTAGTGACCACACTTCGGCCATTGAGGCTCTGTTCCTGCATCGCGTTTATCATCTGTGCAGTTGCAGCAGGTGCTGGTGTCCGCGGTTTCGTTGAGCATCATAAACCGGTTTCTAAACCCTTGAATGAAGGTATTGTGAAGTAGACTATACAGAGCAACATAATTATACAGTGAGATGCCTTCACGAACCTTGAGTGACGTATTTTCATTGTTTCGCGCGCTATTTTTAGACTGCTTTAGACCGGCCTTGTTTAATTTTTGTGGTCTATTTTGAATGCAGCCAGGGAGCCCTTTCCTTTACAATCAAATTGAGATATATACTTAAGGCTACAAACCCTTTGCGTTTAATATTATATATAGAATGTTGCACGAGAATTTGTATCTTGTAATGTGTTTTTTTTTGCAAGGGGATTTAGTGAACTGCGAGAAATTCAAATAAAGGTAGGTTCACAGAAGCTGTACGGTGAGCGTGGTCTTGGTGTCTGCTGAAGTCAAATTTGAAAGGTTTGTTCGCCATTTCCATTTTTAAATGGAAGTTCCTGGTTCTACCAATTAAAAAAAATGGTGGTGTCTAAAGCAATTAAGGGCTTTCTTTAGATTAACAGGTGATTGCCCTAATTAAAGGTATTGCAGCGAACCTTCCTCTTACTGAAGTTAATCGAAAAACTTTGTTAGAGTACATCGCAATGTAGTTGGGGCAACTGATTCTTGTATTTTCCCGATTTATGTCGTTTTTATCATGAAACAAACAGTTTAGTGTCGTAAAGTTGTAATGTTGTAGAAAACTGTGTTCATATCGTAATATCGAGTTTCGACTGCAACAAAATTCAACGCAGTAGTACTTTAAGACGGTAAAAATCTTTGTGTTTTTAATGGGAAACGGGTTTATACTTGCCTAATGAAAGTTTTAAATTATTTCCTACAGTATTGTAATCACCGACATGCATTCAACTGGCACAGTAGATTCTACTGTATGCTATAAGCTGAAAATGTGCAGAAGTTGACTTTAACTGCCGAAACAGCTTCAAAAAGAACATATTTATACTTAGGAACCCCAACGTAAGATGCCCTACTCTGCAAAAGCTAAGTAAATGGATTGTATGTAATATATGAAGATAGTCTCTGACCGTAGAAGCGCAACAACTATTTCTAAAGCGAAATATAGAGGCGTTGCCTTTGTACTTACACTTAACTAGGTTTTGATCCCACTACATAGGTGGTATTATTGCAATTAAAATAATTTTTGCATTTTTTTAAATCGAATTTTGAGGGCGTTGAAAATTATTCACAAAATAGTTAAAGTATCTTAATGTTCCTAATAATCTTGAAATAATCAAATGAAACGCTTAGTAAGATGAATTACATTCATCTGAAAAAATACGGTCGATAAGATTTAAACCTTCATTCCCAGCAGCAATTCTCCGACGCTTTTGCCGCTCATCATTGCTTATGGTAGCTTTATAAATGATGCGATGCGGACACGGCCGAACACACGCTTACATAATACATAGTACGATCGAATACCTTTATCCTCTAGAGCAGGGGTCGGCAACCTTTTTCGGACGGCGGGCCATTTTCAAAATAAAATTTTTTATGCGGGCCGCACATTCAAATGTAACTTAAATAGTGCTTTTATATCATATACGAGTATAAATATTATTAAAAATAAATATAGAAAAAAATTATTTTTTATTGACATGCTATAATAACAATAATGTTAGAGAACAAAAATTTTACAATTCTTAAAAGGGAAAAAAAGAAAATACAATTCCAATTAAATATGTATAAATATGTAAATATAAAATTTATAAATATAAAAAATATAAAATATTGTAGTAAAACGTCATACGGCTGTCAACATGAACGCACATATGAACATACAGTAGCAAACTGGCGAAATGAAAGAATTAGTGATGGGCCTATCCGGAATGAATAATCAGAAAGGTTCCTATTATTTCGGAACTTTTCGGAATTCGATTATTTTACTGTTCGGTGCACAAAATTCCGAACTTTCGGAATTCGATTATTTTACTATTCGGTACACAAAATGAGAAAACGAAATGCCAATTTGAACTGAACGGAATACGGAATGTTGTATTGACTCACTTGACTCCTATATGCTGGTTGGCGAATGTCGACGGGTCGCGCCGTGTGCGCACGTGTATGATACGTGAATGGCACTAATGGCAGTGGTATTTCGTAGATTAATTATTAGATAGTACACCTAGAGACTTCAAATTCAGGTATTGTTTTATACTATCTATTATGTACTTTATGTGCTATTAAACTTTAAAATATCACTACCATTTTCCGAAAGTCTATTAACGTAACTACTGTAATAATTTGAAAAAATATTTTATTTCCTCATATCCCACTGTGCGACTCAAACTCATAAATTGTTTTTTAGGATACTGCATTGCTAACTAGCGTCTACATAGTTACAAACGAGTCCGGTAGATAAAATTTACCGGCCTAGACCAGTAGTAATAGGACTACTACTGGTCTAGGCCGGTAAATTTTATCTACCGGACTCGCTTGTAACAATGTAAACGCTAGTTACCAATGCAGTATCCTAAAAAATCTTATACGATACACGACCGGTAGAATTCTTATGGCCTTGCCAAACATACAGGTCTCGCCCTACGGTTCCACCTGTAAAGTATTGGCGCGGCCATAAAAATGTTGCTACCGGTCTAATAACGTAAATAGCTATTACCGACCGTCCTACAAACCCAAACAATAGATGACAACGCAGATAAGGGCTTACGGCGCGACGGCGAGTGCTCTCATCGTAAATTTGCACGCACTTCATCTTCCTTCCGCTTGTTGTTATTTCGCTCGTTTTCCCTTGCTTGCATTTACGGAATGTAAAATAATCGGATGATATTCCGATTTTATAAACATTCTGAAATGGAACATTCCGATTATTGAAATCATCCGATTATGCCCATCACTAGAAAGAATGCTACACTTACTAAGCGAGACGTCGTATTCGCTGGGGAGTGGGGATTAAACTTGCGCAGTAAAATAGGTTTCCCACTATGCTTCCGTTTGTCGCGCATTTTTGTCACCGGCCACATTTCGGCACGCTTACGCTCTAAGTTTGTTGATTTTGCCTAAAGTTATATTGGTGCTTTGGCGGGCCGCGCAAAAAGTTGCAAAGGGCCGCATGCGGCCCGCGGGCCGCAGGTTGCCGACCCCTGCTCTAGAGGTGTGGAATTATTTGTATTCATTACAATAAAATTACCAATATCAATTCCGCAGCCTTCCAGATGATAAAAGTATTCGATCATATGTTAGGATATAGGGCTAGTCAAAATACTCACATGTTTTGGCAGTAAAGCACAAACCCAGATATCAGCTACCGCATTCATCGTCAAGTGACAGACATCAACAATATCCACAAAGATAACAAAGTCTGACGAACGTTCGACTAGAACTCTATACAGCATTAGCGTAAATAGAGTTAAATTGCACCGTATTTTTAGCAGCACACGCGGTAACGAAGTAAAACGTTCTATCGTGTAAAAATTATTTTATAGCAGATCATTTATGTTAAACAAGTTTGCCGATGTGGAATGGACGTTTAAAAGAATCATATAAATATGATTGAAGAAAATTGCCTGACTAACAAATATTTAACAAAGCAACTAACATTTAGACAAATTTAATTAACAAAAAAAGTTTTAATTTGTACAAGAGAGCATACTAAGTATACTAAGTAAGTAGTTTTCTTAAATCCATCAAAGTATGAAAAAATATACAGATATATAATTAACATAAAGCAATCCGTTTTTAGGGGCATATAGCAGTATGTTACTAATATGAGGCGTAACATTTTAAATGAAATATTAAAAATATCAATATTAAGCCTGCCCTACCAAATTAAAAAGTAACAGAACATAGTGTTACAGTATTGAATACAAATATTTATGCAGATTTATCTAATATTTTAAATACTGCACATCTTAATGAGCATTTGCTACAGTTTTGATGTAGTAATGCCTTAATTAATGACGCCAAACTGCATAGAAAAACATAATTTGGTTAACTAAGGAATTTCTGAAGCAAATAATCAAAGAAGTGGAATTGTGGTAAGAGGAACATTTGACGTAGTGTTCTTTAATTAACCAGTAACTCTTCTGTTCGTAAAGAAACTGAACTAAATTATGAAACGGTCAACCACTAATCACTATTTTATCAACGTTAATAAAGCCGGAGTTACCCAATATAAACAGATGATATTACGTCAGTTTAAAGATTTCCGCCTTCACTGCATTTTAGGCACACGCGAAAGGATCTCGCAATTCACTGCATTACTTCGCGCTGGATCAGGTTAGCGCAGATGTATACAGTCAGCTAAAAGGATGCCTGTATTTGAATTTGACGGTTACGTGTGGTATGGCATATTCAACGTTGTCGGAATTAATGATTTCAAGGCACACGACGTGTAGGTCTAAAATTTCGTTTTCTGTTTCATTCTAGTGCGGTGGTCCTATTGTCCCGCCATTAAACTCTCCTCGACCAGCCTGTATAGCAACGCTCTACACCGATGGAGGCATAAAAACCTTATTTCCATCTCCTTTCTAAACTGATGCTTTGATATTATTTAGCTGTATATTTTTTTCAACCACAAATTACGCAAATGCTTTCTTTTGTCTTCCACGTGTAACTACTTTTTACTATTGCAACCTGAAATCTTCTTCTTGCCTATAACCCCTCCCCATTCCCACGGACTGCTGAACCACCTTCTTGACTTGTTGCAGATCGTAAACGAGTTTTTTCGCGTAACACAACTTCTATTCAAATTAGATGTAAATTGCTTGTGTGTATATGCAGTAATTACTCCAGCACAACAACCAAGAATACGAAAGAGTTAGTTAATTAATTTATCTAGGATTACGAGATAAGTCAACGGCTAGTAGTGCTGTATAGAAAGGTCTACCGTTTGTTGCAAAGCACACGTATTTTCATTTATAGC
This sequence comes from Agriotes lineatus, assembly GCA_940337035.1. NCBI lineage: Eukaryota > Metazoa > Arthropoda > Insecta > Coleoptera > Elateridae > Agriotes > Agriotes lineatus. The sequence goes on from CALNHX010000026.1 coordinate 674,568, forward strand.
TCAATAAATTTAGAAAAATTGGCCTAGCCCTCTTGCTATGATCTTGTAAGTATCACCCAGTTAAGATATTGAGACATTAGCCTAAACAGGGAATAGTTATTTTCGTGGCAAGTTAAGTAAATAAATTAACCTTTATGGGCGAGCCGGATTATTTGCAAGGTGAGCGATGTAGAAGCGAGCCCTGTAATCCGGTGAGCCCCAATAAACGCTAATTGCAAGCCAGCCGCGTACAACGTTTTATTTCCTCTTGCTGAAAATCCTAAAAATTGATATTAGTGATTGATAAAAGATGTATCTATTAAAAAACAAGGTACTTGTAAAGTCGCGATGGCAGCATTTTACAGGCACCTGGCTTGTAAAGACTTATTTACAGGTCAGTTCAGACGACAGTAAATCACCGTTTAATAAGTCAAGAAGAAATAAAGTAATTGATTGATATAGGCATACTTTAATGATTTTTTAAATAATCAGCAAAATTTCAAAACAAAATGGAAATTATAGCTCAAGAATACAGTGACATGAAGAAAGAAACACATAACTAACAGTCAACAAAAGGTGGAAAATATAAAAAATTAAGTGAAGGAATTAAAAGCAGGTCTCGAAATGGGAAATCAACAAAGACTGACCGAAAAAACTTTCTTCCGCGCAGAGGTTATCAATATCTACGTCAAGTTTGTGCAAGAAGGTTAGCTGTTTATCAGCTGTCAGTTTCAGCTTGTTTGTATTTTGTGTAAATGCCAATTTTCTGTTCATTTCACAACAGTTTTTTCAAAAATAACGTTAGCATCCACGTGACAAAAGTAAGTCAATTCTTCGTTTTTATTAATTATTGAAACTGGTGTTTGCAATCATGCCATTTTCATTTGAGAACAAATTCCTTTTACAATCGTATCTCCGAAATGGAAATATAGATGAAAATGGGAGGTTCACCCAATAATGCCATGTGTTGTCAAATTCTGGGAATGATTTCCCGAAGCAGAAGTGAATCACGAATTTTATGCCGTCTCATCCAAAAGTTGTTGATCGCTTTCAAAATACAGGAAGCGTTATTAGAGAGAACAACCCTGGTGATGATAACCTCCAGGGAGGTTATTTTCAGCTTGGCAATGCCACTGCACGTAATGACCAAGCAACTTGTCAGTTTATTGAAACGTAAACGAGTTAACGGGAGAGGAATCGATTGCACACATTGGACGAATTAAAAGAAGCGATAGAAGGTGCTGTGCAAAGAATAACCGAAGAACAGCTGTAAGTATGGAGTAATTGAAATTCAGAAAAGAAGAGTAGATTCGTGTATAACCAATGATGGTGCATGTTTAGTATTAAGAAGACTACGAACTGCATCGCTATTTTTGCCCGCTTATTGTTCGTCGACGTCTGGACATTTTTATGACTAGCAGCGCCTATTTCGAAAATGGCAGACTCGAACCGATGTTAGCCTTTGTCGGTCGCATAGAATTATAGCTTTAACGTTCTTTGTACATAAACTTTTCGTTCGTGTAATTCTAGTTAAGTAAAATAGATTTTAAAACGTTTGCTACCGAAATCAAGTATTGTTTAGCATACAGTCCACTACTGAACTCTTTCAGGATCGTACAGTGCACATTTCAAGCATCAACTGTGATATATTTAAAGCTAGTTTATTATAAATAAATTTAAATCAATTTAAATAACTAGTGTTATTTGACTTGAAGTTAGCTACTATAGTTCAGACTCAATCGGTGCAAGGCGGCACATGTTTACTAAAGGCATATTTTATGAGAGCGGCCAAATCAATCATTTTCGATCTCCCGGTAGTTCTTAATATGTAATATCTATGCTATATTTACTCAACGTTCAGCATTGATGTTATATCACATGGTCAAGCTTCAATGTATTATTTTCAAGCCAGGAGTTTTTCCAGACATTTGTTTTCAATTTACGTCAAGTAACTCACTAGGTCACCATATCGACTAGAACGAGCAAAACAGGACACAACAAATCAGTACATAAGCAGTGCACCTTTATTGGAATTTTGAATGCATTCTCTAACAACGTAGGTTACAAATATCTTAAGGGGTATTTAGGTCTGGCTCCTCCATTCTCATCACACCCTTCAACCCTTCATCCCTTCATCAAGTTTCAACCCCTTCAGTAAAATAACCTGGTCTTATAAATTTATAACTTACATTTCTGACGTGATTTCAGAACGAGTGCAAGAACTCGAAGGAATTACACGCATTCATGAATGGCCACAGACATTAGTCTTTCCAGCCGGATTAAGAAGGCATCGTAGACAATCAGAGTTGGTAGTTCTTAGAACTTAACGATAAGCCAGCTCTGCAAGGTATATTGAATTTAACATAGAAGAACGACAGCAAAGAGTAGAATACCGCTATAACCTCTCTATAAAAAATGGGGAGACAAGGAAATATGGCAGTACCCCTTCCTTCTTCAGCTTTAAATGTGTGCGTTTTTATCTTGGATAAAAAACTGAGAGAAGTTGTAGAACGGAAACCATGAAGTAGGTATACAGAGTAAGTTCAGTGCGTAGTGCCCACGACCAAATAGTTACTTTGAAGGAAGCTATAGAAACAATAATATTGGAAGAAGAAAGTTCTTCTCTATGATTTATTCATACGGATTTTTGTCTCTCACAACGTTTACCCTGTATCTCTTGGGTCCCAAAAGTAAAGCCTGAACTATATGCAAATTACTGCACTTTTCTAATACCTACTTGTACCGCCGTATTTTCTTTATAGATATCCATGGTAAAGTAACATTTTAATAGTGAGGATGGCTAAATGCTACTTTATTTACTTGTGAATAAAATCGTCAATAATCTATAGCAACTAACAAACTAACAAACAAAAATTATACCACCGACCAACTCATATTTTGCGTAACACATTATTTGAGAACAAATTCGATTGTTGCACCTCAACGAGCATTTCGGAATGAATTCCAACTAGAATGCCGAAGATCCCGTCTATAAAAATAAACCCCGTAAACCCTTCAACTAAAACAAAATGTTGAAGACGAAATGAGAAGGATTCCAGCTGACATGTTAGGTAGAGCAATGAGATATTTTGTGCGGCGCCTTCAAGAGTGCGGTGAGGAGCAGTCACTTGGCCACTTAAATTTTCAAGTAAAAAAAACGTCCATGTTTCAACTTATGAACGTAAGTTTTGTTGGTTTAATATATTATGAAACTAATAAAGTTATTTAATTTTTAATACCGTCTGTACACTTTGGAACTTTCAAATATTATCTATTTTTTAGTTAAAGCAAAGATAAACAAACTGTTATTTTTTTAAGATGCTCACTCTGTATATGACTGGTCCAAAATATGACCTTGTTCGTCAAGGGTAAAACCTGCGCTATATGCAAAATATTAATTTTGTTTAAGTAATAGTTCTTGAGCTAAAGCAAAAATAGGTAGAATTTTCAATTTTTAAGGTGCTCACCTTTTATTACTTTTTCAGATTTCATGCCAGGAAGGCATATAAGCGGCATGCAAAATATTGTCTTCCTCCAACAAATAGTATTTGAGTTATACCAGCAATATACTGACAGACATATGGAATTGAGGAAACTTGTTTTCCTTCTTTTAGGGACCTTTTTCCTATTTGGCTAATGGTACAACAAATATATAAAACAGGATAAATAGGTGGTATAACAAGTAAAAGAAGAAAACAGGACCCTGAAAGGTGAACATCTGAAGAAATTTTGGATAGCGATATTTTCGCAATTACAATACTTCCTTCGTCCTTTAGACGAGGGACGTAATAACCAGGTGAGGACCATTACTAAAACTTCTAAGTAGTATGACAACCAGTATTTTAACTTTAATGTAAAGATTTTAGTGAAACATTTAAATAATTTGACCGATATTTATAAATATCTAGAAATAACAATAAGCAACAAAGTAACTCAGCGTAATGGCTTGGGAAAAGTGAAAGTTTTTTAAGCATAAAATAAGTAACGATATGGACTAAATTTGTATGAGTTGACGTAACACGGCGGTGACAACTTTCGAATTGTTGAGCTCACGAGAAAATAGTATTTCGAAAAGTTGTGAGGAATTTCATAAACTACAAACTTGCCTTGATGCATTTTCATCATCAGAGCAACAGGAAACGAGAAATTGCTAAAAGAACCGTTCGCTCCCCTTTTCCAATATGGCGAAAATTTCTCCGATCGATCAGTAAACCTAAAGTTAGACTTAGAGCACAGCCCCCCACCCACCCATTAACACAAGATGCCCTTATCAAGTTTTGCTCGTAAAAATTTTTTGGCGCCTATACTATATAGTTTAGTTTCGTTTAGGTGGAACATAAAAAACTACTTAATAATCTATAGTCTGATCTTGAAAGCAAAGTCACAAGAATAAATGTAAATGTATAACTGGCGAAAACAAGCTACAGTGCACTCCTATGAGCAAGCATCACATAAAACATTAATTATAAAGGGTGTCCTTCAAGAATGAGTGATATCCCCGTTCCTTTTCAATGTATATAGGAAAAATCCTTTTAAAGAGGCCTCAGACTGAATGGATGATGAAATTAGAATCTATAGTGAATCGGACAACACACATATGTAACTGGTTGAAGATTTAAATACAACTTTGGAAAACGACTGCAGGCTGTACCTTAAAACGGTATTAGAAGAAGAAAAAATACAAACACTTAGAAGAACCTCAACACAGAATCATTAAATGATAACTTGAGTCAACTGAAGATGGTATGATAAGCATGGAAAGAAAGAAGTAACCGTAGATAAAAACTATCTGGAATAATAGAATGTTTCAAATATTAGAGGAAAGAAGAAACAGTGTCGCATGTGTGGAAAAAACCTACTGTAGTAGAGAAATGTAGGCTTCTCTATTCTTATGATTAAATATTATGCATGTATGGGTATTGCATTTGCCATAGATCTTTTACTCAGTCTTGGAAAAGCATCGACGCCGATAATCATAGTAACTCTTTAAACTAGCGCTACGCATTCATCACATGACAAGTAGACGTAGCACTGAAACCTTTCTCGTCATATCTCGTGTAGGCAACACTAAATCCCCTTAGGCTTGAAGCTACCAACTTTGGTTTCATTGAAGCCCCCACCTCTCAACAACCAACTTTTGGCCGCCCACCACTACCGCGAACAGCTAAGTTAATATGTTTGTTATTAGTAATGCATGCATTATTTGCTGAATATAACGAATATGGAACTAAGCCTAGTTTTTCTGAGGTACATCCTCTACATTATCGCAACTGATTATTTTCAATAATAAAGTGGGTGTTTTCTTTGTAGACTATTTCATACTAAGTAGCTATGAATAACAACTTTATTACCTACATGCACACACATTTAGAGTTACAATTTGAAGTACTACAATAACCAAATGACTGTATAATAATAATAAAAATATCCTTCCGTAAAATATTTAGCATGGTGTTACCCCGGTAGCGTTATTTATACATACATTAAATAGGTCTTATACCTCAAATTTCAAATAATTAAAAAACATACTGTACTTACACGTGTTGGGAGAAGCGCACAAACCCATATTGTTAGAAACGTGTTTGCAGTAAAATGAAACAATGCAATGGCGATAAATACAGTGGTACAAATTGGTAGAGCAGTCGAGCGAGTAGCACATCGATATAGAGCAATTATAACTTGAGTAACATCGCAAGCGAAGTTAAAGAGTATGGGCATCGAATAGACTTCATTAAACGCTTTAACAGCTTTCTTTATTTCGAAATCTGTTCTGAACACCAAGTCAAGTACTTCTGAAAAGTTACAATATCTGGTCATTAATTTTCCTTTATGGCAGTCCTTAAGTTGAAGAATCCAATTCTCTAACATCTTTATCTTCAGTGCCAATGCACATGTCCAATCTCGAACCGTTGCGGTTAGAGAGATTTTGTAAATATTGCTAAAGAGGTATAACAAGTGCCCTCCTGTCAAGTTCCAATTAGTGCCACTTCTTATACAGTAATATGTAAAAAGAATGCAGGTAACTATTGCCTGTATCGAGAAACATATTATGATAGAATTACGCTTTGTTCGACTGCTTTCATTATCGATTCCAGCAGATGTTATCTTTTTGTCCAAATTAAATATGCTTTTCCAGGCAGAAATTTGACGAGTGGTGTTCAGAAAATTACAAATTATTACAGCTGCTGTCAGTAGAAAATCTAAATGAACTTCAAACATGTGTAAATACCAAGAGAGTGCTCGGTGGGGTTTGTATTTTACCAGAAAGTTATTACTCCAAACCATAGCAACGTTGGCTGCAAAAACAAAACCTAGACCCAACGAGCACAACAATTTCTTGTTTTTGTTAGCAGAGACATTAATGTTTTCTGGCGATACATTTATGTCAAATCTGGCCAGACCGAGATATTTTTCGATGGTGTAAGAGGTAACTACAGAGTTAAACGTATCTGATGTTGACGGATGTGGACGTCTAGCCAAAAAACCATACATGTTAAACGAACAGCAAATACACAACAATATTTTCGGCTTTTGCAGTAGTCAAATTGAACTATTATCAAGGGCAGAACAAGCAATAGAAACATAATTCAATTGCATGCTTGACGTAACAACTACTGCGATGTGAATTAAGGATCCCATAAGAAATTGGATTGGTTGTTAATCGACAGACCCCTTGTATAAGTAATTTTTTGACCGATAGAATAATAACTCTATAAATATTTATAGTACGTATATAGACCGTAAAATGTCTAAGTCTGCGTTTTAAAAGTTGACAGAATCAGGTTTCTATTCAAACACAGTAACGGCTAAGCCACGAACACTATGTAACACAAAGGATTATCGTTGCATTATCAAGGGGAGGGTGATGACGTTACGTAAGGAAGCAAGCCCGATTATAGAAGAAGTCAGCCAAATAGGTGACGATGAAAACGTGGCATAAGCAGCAAGCAGACAAGCTTATATATATAATGATAAAAGAATATACTTTTAGTTGATACGTGGCAACGAGATCAAAATATAAAGAACTGGGCAGATGCAGCCCTGGTTAGCATTGCGTATAAAATATTGTCAAACTGACCGGACTGACAACGAAGGGGGGGGGGGGTATCAGAATGGATTCAGACAGAGAAGAAGAGTTATAGACGAAGGTTTCATACTAAAACAAATTCAGGCTGAAAGTTACGAAAAGCAACAACCAATGAATGTTGCATTTGTTGACCTACGGAAAGGATACTATACAGTAAGTAGAGTAGTATTAAAAGCAGTAGAAGAGCTAGGAGTAAGCCAAAAGTTAAGAAATTTGGTAGGAATTACTCTACAGTACACAGAAAATAGAGTTAGAATAAATAGCAAGTCGTCCAGCAAGTTAGTATGAGGCAACACGATCTACTTTCGACCGTCCTCTGGATTAATAAAAATTATAAGGAATCTCCAGTCTAACATCTCCTGATGTTATCGCTATCTTAAAAAAGTAGAAGGTAAATGCAGGAATAGTGTCGATATTAAGATTATCAGCAAGCAGTAATGTCTCCAAATGAGCCAAGCAGAAACAAAATGCAGAACGTGGATTTACCACGAAATTCAAAGGGGCTAATAATACAAATGAAGGTAAAACCTTGACTTTTGAGAAAAAAGTCATATTTATTGTTGTACTACTAATTGTCTCGGTTAATTAAATGACTAAATCTACAGGGTTAGGTGGCTATATCTAAAATTGTATTACTAACTTGCTATTAATAAATACTAGCAGTCCAGTGAGACAAATGTCTCATTTAATAAAACAAAAAAGACCGTTTTGCAAATAGAACGCGTATTCACCACACGTACGTATATGACGTCATTGTTGGTAGCAAACTACCAGTCGCATTCGCCTTGATAAAATTTGCCTAGAATCTAACCTATAAAGTAAGGATTATAATTAAGATAATAATTAGTGTTAGAGACTGAAATTCTGTTCCTGACCTGACATGACCATTCCAAACATATAACTTTAATAACTTTTTTCTCTATCTCTTACGGTTTGGCTGCTGAAACAGCGTCCCGGACGGACAAGTCTATTATATATATGGATGTAAAGTTCTAATTACACATTTATTTGTACGTACCAAGATGGTTCCCTGGTGTCGAAAATAGGTAAACCAGTTCCGCGTTTTATTTAAATTCTTTATGTCCATGCAGTAAACGCTGTTGCTATGCGAGAAAAATTGAAAGTATACCACGTCACCAAACAAAACACTTCTATTGACGCCACTTCCAGGAGTTAAATGCAAACCGACGCCACTCGAGCGTAATCATAAAAAGACACTGTGTATGTTTAGGAACCAAAACATAATTTTAACTTTTAAAATTAAATATGCATACATTTCGTAAGCGAACTGTTACTTGTGGAAATTACAACAAAAGCTGTCAGCATTTATTATCAGCACTGTCGAATGACCGGTCGACAAACTACAATTTTGCAAACTTGCTATCTGTTTGTTATGAAATTAAATACGCAAGTGCATATTCGAGCTGAAACTAGGGCAAAATAACATGAACCTTGTAATTTACGTCGTAATTAATGCATATAAATAGGAAATATTCTAGTCAAATAAACAATACAGTTTTAACGTCTGTTCTGTATTCACCAACCTCTGGCAAACGAAAATTAACTCTTAAATTCATCTCGCGTGGGACTACACGAGGCCGTTGGTTCACAACCCTTTTAATTCCTGCACCTCTAAGACGTATCCTGTAAATTGCCCAAATTAAAATCATACAGTCCACTATTACCTCCACCCTGAACAGCTGAAAACAACTGATCTTTAGATGACTTATAAGATGATCTCGGGGTACCTGCAACCTTGCTGAAGGTCCTACAATGCTCTGGACAGAAAATCGGTACCAGCCTGCTGTTAACAAAGCACGAATCTGCTCTAGTTATCCACCTTTATATCGGCTGCACTTGGATTGCTTTTGGATGGCCTTCGCTGAAGCCGGGTCCCTATTACAGGGCTCTGGTGCATCACATGTACACTGCTAGCCTATGCACCTTGAACAGGCACTATGAAAACTGGCTGACCCTCCGTACAATGAATTCGAAATACTCTGGCCTGCATCGGATCAAATGATGCCCCGTTCTACCTGTTGCGGAAGTTCAATACAAAGGAAAACTCTAACAAATCACCCTGGGCACACTCTCAATAAAAACACAACTTGTTGATAAACTTGGGTATTTTAATAGCACATAAATATCATCTATCGGTTAGCTCAGCAAAACACAACTGAACCTTTCGAAGAAGCTACCCCAATTGTCTTGTTTTAGTTGCATGAAATGTTAAGCCTTCTTAGGGGGTAACTTTGGGCTGGACCATGAACTTACAATATAACGGGGAAGTCCCTACGAAGTGACCACACCGCAGAACATTCTAAGAGAAAGTAATTGTTCTGATAATAAATTTGAGCTAAACAAAAACTATCTGAAGCAACTTTCTGTAGCTCTACATAATATAGACCCTTTAAGAAGAAATTCCACTCAGACGGTATTTGGAGTACGAGAACATTTTAAAGAATATTTTAGTTCGCCGGCTGGAAGTGTACCATGGCAAACAGATATTGTTCGTAGAGGAAGAATCATAATAACTGAATAGTGTATACGTCACATGCAAATAAATAAATACAATTCGCCTAATATTGTATTTACGAGTCAATTTTACTAATTTTGTTAAGTAAAAATTTAAGTAACGTGTGTTATATTGAGGTAATATTAACTTAGTGTAACTTTCAAAGCTCTTCCTATTTCTTTCCAAGCTTCCAGACGCATACTTTGATTTCTGTAATCAGTTCATCAAATATTGTATAATAATGCATGACGTCTGACTTGCTCAATTAACTTTTCTTCCATCTTAACGCAGATTTTGATGCAACTTTTTAACAGCGTGTGAGCTGAAATGTGTGGATCCTCAAGAAACACATACGTGCTGTTACGCCTGCGAGACACAATTTTAGGTGATATCATAAATGTAACTGTAATGTGTCTCTAGTAGATAATAAACAATGCAATTTGAGAGTATCACGCAACTGCGCGCACGTGAGCTCACGTAACGTATTATCAATGTTTCAGTGTATACGCCAGCGGCGTGACAACGTCTAACAGGCTAGATTTTAACGCGCAGAAGTGCATCTGCATTGCCTTTTTTAAGGATTCTTGTAACTTGAACTACGTGTTCTTTACTATGTATAAACTGGAAACAGACAGCGTTCTTTCCAGGAAAAACATAAAAGGATTTTTATAAATTAAGGTGAGTTTTGGTCACCCAGACAGATTTTCACGAAGCCAGAAAAACTTGCTACTCCACATATCTCTTTATATCAACAAGTGGCGCTCAACACTGTCCCAAATATTTTAATATTGGACTCTTCCAACTGCTTCTACGCTTCTACTGCAACTACTGAACTTATTCAATAATGGCAGTGCAAGCTTCCATTGACAAATGAAAATGCGAAGCATCGCAAAATAAGTCTCAAATATATAGGTAACGGCAACGCAGCTATTAATAAGCGTAAATCTATATTTTGTTCACTGTTGATTATTAAATACCAGGAAATAACTGTTATTAATCTACAATACATTCAATTCTTGACTTGTTTGTTCTTTTGTCTTATTTTTATCATTTCTTACCGGATATGGTAATATGTTACACTAATCGACTACGATGTGCATTAAATATACGTAGTAAAGAATAACATTTGATGGCAAGGTATATATTTCAAATGAAGATATAGATGTTTCGTGAAACCTATATGATCACACAATTACTTTTACAATTCAAATTTCATCTTAAATTCGAATCTTATAATTAACTTCTGGAAGCTGCAATATCGAACTGCACAAGAATTATTAAATAAGTAGTTCCTGCACCAACCATCTGAAAAAAATATATAATGCAACACAATAGAATACATTCGGTTTCGTGTCACGAAATGTTCGTGGTAAACCGGTAATATATTTAAACGGTTAAAATGGTTTAACTCAAAAGATTAAACTAACACACAGGTGCTCATTACTAGCATGATATAGAACTTTACCTAAGAAAAGGACTTTCGGGATTGGGCCGTGTCATTTTTGAGGTCGAAGGACTTAACTTTTCGCCCACATTCTTAAAAAGCTCCAACAAGAGAAAAGCCAAAGAGCATGGTAACTCAATGTGTAAACCGCGCCAGAGGCAAAACTCTTCTAGCGATCGGAAAGAAAAGGCCACAATGTGAGTGACGGTGGGCGGGAAAATTGGCGCTTTTCCTCTAGAAAGAAGGAAAAAGCAGACAGATTCCTGATGTCATTGGAATTTACGAACACCCTAATAATTTCAATCGGGACGAGGGCTTTCTTTATCCTTTTATGTAGAGAGTGCTAATTTCTAAGCCCCGTCCACCGTCACTCAACCGCGACGACATTTGCCTATAAGTTCTGGCTTTTTCCTTCCTATCGTTAGAGGAGTTTCGCCTCTGGAGTGGTTTACACGTTGAGTTACCGTGCTCTTTTGCTTTTCTCCTGATGAGATCCCTCACGAAAGTGGGCAAAACGTTTAGTACTTCGACCTCAATAATAACACGGCACAATCCCGGAAGTCATTCGTTACGAAATGACAATGGCTGTGAAAGCCTACGAAATCATAATACTGAACTCTTTGCTGAAATATTAAAAATTGCATCGTTATTCAGAAATTAGCAAATTATATAAAAACATGTCAGGACTATAGAATTTTCTGATGTCATCATTTTATATATTTTGTCGACCGGTTTGAAGTAGGAAGATTTTTTCAAAATATCATTATTGTAATCCTGTTTTTCGGAAGGTAGTTTCTTAGAATCCTGAAAATGCGTATCGATTTAATTTGAATCGAACGTCTTCAGTAGATTAGAAAAACAGTAATCACAAAAGTAGTCTATTGTCGTGAACCTTTCTTACCGTAAATATTAAGGGAAAATCGATAGTAAAAAAGCCTCCAGCTGTAATTCTAACGTCGTCGTGCAATAGTTGCAGAGAAAGTGCGTTGACCTATTAACACGAACTTTGATATAAATGTATTTTGGAAGTAGTAAACTTAGTACCTTTTTCTTCAAATTGGGATCTCTACACTCCGCCATTAATTTCCAGACTTCCCGCTTCATTGATTTTGCCTAGAAAAGTCAGTTTTATTAGATAAATACAATAAAAAACATCGATTGCTTTCTAAAAAGCTAGAGTTAAATAATAAAAACTATGTGCATAGAACGTAGTCAACTTATTGTAATAGATGTACTTAGCGTTTCAAGGTATTATAAAAAACAGAATTAGAAACCATGGGCAATAAAATAGGAAAATATTTTAAAAATAACGGGTGTTCATAAACAGTCGTCATCCCGGTAGGTTATGACTTCAGAAACGTATGTCTATTAAAATATGAGAAAAAATGCGCTATGACAGTACTCAATGACGTTTCATTGTGTTGCACGAATTAATCAAAGACATAACATTTTGTTTTTCAAAGCAACTGGGATGACGACTGTTTATGAACACCCGTTATATAGAAATTTTAAACTTCGCACTTAAAATATGTTTTGTGAAGTTGCTTTATTAAGAAAACTTAGAATTGGTGTGATTGTGGTGCATCAAAAGGTACAATTATCTGGTTCCTTGTAGTATTTTAGGTAAAGCAAGGTAACTTCTATTTTTAGACGAAATCATTATAATTATAAGAACAATAAAATCGTGTGAAGAGAACTGAACCAAATATATTTAAAACAATTTGCATTATCTTGATGTTTAAACGGACTGACTATATAAAACAATGGAAAGTTCTTGTAAAAATTAATTATTGAATGTTCACTTAGGTTTATCAAACATTGAGAATTGTAAAAGCGTTAAGAAATTAATGGAACAGTATATCAAATATTTTATGTTCAAGCTTGTTGCGTACCAATAGATTAATATTTTATTTGAAAAGATTTTACATAAATGGACAATATGAAGCCGACCATCTACATCTCTCTCCGGTAATGTTTGCTTTTACATTTAAAGTTCAAGCCTGATTGGAACTGTATAGTGAATTTTAATTTACGTATGTGCTGCGACAAATACACCTCCAAGCTTGTCCGCAGGATGAGTGGATATTTCAGCTCCGAAGAATTTTTCGTTGCCTTCAAGTTCAACATTAGTCGCACACCAGCTTCCACGGGCAGCGCCCGTGCTGCTACTCCAGAAGTGCATTATTCGATTTTTCACAAAAGCGAACTAAATGAAAGTGGCCTGCAGTAAATCGTTTCCTCCACACAGTTTTAAAGTATAGCAAACAAAAGCTTACCAATTAAGTAAACGCAGGTGCAGATGACTACACAATTTCTTACCATATTTCAGAAGTACATTTAAAGCATTTATTTGGAGACAATTTACTCTGTATCAAAATTCGAGTAGGTCGCGAAGTAAGATGATTGTGAGTCAACAGCAATCTGGGTTTCACCGAGCAGCCGTGGCAAAATTTTACGTACGTGCCGCAATCTGAATGACGCAATCGAAAACGCGTCGTTTTCAACGGTACGCAGCAAAAGTTCCAGGCAAAATGTATTTAAGTACGCGTATTGTGTCGACCAGCGCATTTTCATGTGCGTTCTTATAAGAGTCAATTACTTCAACGTCATTGTAATTTTTGCAGAGAATACAGCTGCTTTTGCATGTGATACCTTTCCAGGTGTGGCCACCCATAAATTAAAATTACATGTACATACTATCTCTCAATGGATGAAAAAATGGAAAATTAATGTAAATATAAACAAATCCGTCCATGTTACGTTTACAGTAAGGAAACAACAATGGCTAACGTTACTTTGAGCAGTGATCTAAATAGATATAGTTCGATATTTAGGTATGCATACAGACAAAATCTTACATGAAAAACTCACATAATGGAGAAAAGGAAAGAACCGAAGAGCGGGTAAACAAAATGTACCAGTTGATTGGATTCCCTAGTAAGCAAGTGGCTTGTGTGTAAAACCACCATAAGGCCTATATGAATGGTTTAGCCTCTCAAATAAAGATATCTTACAGAGATATTAGGCAAAAACGCTCTGCTTATTAGAGGAACCACCATCATTGGTTTCCAACAGAACCCTGCAGGAACACCTAAATATTTCATTGATATACTTGTATTATTAAAAAAAATTTAATTGTGGTCTGATTTTGGCATTCTGATCGATGGAAATGGCGATATTGTAGTTCCGTTGGCGTTCATTCATTGAAAATGTGCGAAACTGTCACTTCAGTCACGCGTAACACCTACAGAGGATTAACTTCTGGCGAAGCGAGCGCTCCCAAACCGGATTTCAATTCTATCGCAAATTGGGCATTATTTCATTGGTTCTGATATTTTGTGTTGCAGTGAGAGAAGTCGCAAAAAACAAAGCGAACAGCACAAAAATAGACGTTCCTTCTTTATGTATTTTATGGCGTGCAGGTACTAATGACGTGCAGTTAAGTAGTACTACAGGACTTAACTGCGAACTGCTTAAATATATTGGTCGATTTTTCTATCATGGGTTAAAAGCAGCAAAATTTCAAGGAACGGCTGTGGTCGAATTTTCGTACAAGTATAACAATTCATAATCAGCCTCGTTGCGTGAACATTAAAGTAAGTGTACATCGTCGTTTGGGCACCACCTTTGTGGTTTACTCGAGCCCCAAGTTAAATTTCCGAATCGCTGTCATGCTGGCAACCATCCTCGTGGGTCAGTGTTGTCCCAGATCTGGAGAAAACTCACCCATCCTATCAGGTGTGTCTTCGAAGATCTGAAGTCCACTAAACTTCACTTTAGCTGCAGGCTTGCTTTGCATTCAAGTCGGTATTCTATATAGCTGCTAGTTCCTCTGTTTAAACCATTTTTTCTGATAGGTAGAGCTTACCTGTCTTTATAATTAAAAGTTAATCTAACATTATCATTACATGTTTATGTTGTTCTAGAGCACGAGTTTCGCAGCAATGTGTAGGCACAGCATAATTATTTTAGTTAAAAAACGTAAACATAACTAAAATCATAACAATGTATCGGTTCTACTAGCTACTGTTTCATATTGAGATGATAATCTCTGAAACTTCTTTGTGGCGTGAATCTATAATTCATATTCTTTTTTGGGTATTTCGCCACTCTGCAAATTAAAATGATTAAATAACGGACGTTTCGAGGGACAATCTGCCCTCGTTGTCAACGAATAACAATTAACAAGTAACAAGAAAACTTAGCTTTTTCACGGAGATTGAAAACCACCAACCTCCAATGAATTGCTTGACATTGACGTTTGTTGATTGTCTAAACCTACTTGATCTGATCTTTAAGAATCGATAGCCAACTAGTGTCTAAAAATATTGAGAAAGACGACACGCATTTTTCTTCGTTAAGTAAAATATATGCCGTCTCCTTAATTTTACGTTTAGTTGACATTGATTCTTTAGACAAGATCTTTGTGTTATGCCAGTTTACTTTATGATTATTATCCCAAGCATGTTCTGCCAGCTTAGACTTATTGAATTGATAGGTTTTCATAATATTTTTATGTTCTTTAACTCTAACTGCTAAAGGTCTGGATGTTTCACCGATTATAGCATTTCCCGCATTCACAGGGGATACTATATATACAATTCTTTGAATGTTGTTCTTCGTTGAACGGTTAGTTTTTGTAAGAACTGACCGTAAGGTATTCATCGTTTTGAATACCGTCCTAACATTGAATCTATTCCCAATTCGTGCCAGTGACTTCGAGAACACAGCTTGCTGAAAAGATTAATCGTGTTTCCGAGCATCCAGGTACGTTCAAGTTCCACAAAATTCCGTGGCGTCACTAGAAAATGCGCTTTATGCAGTTTTCACAGGAAGCCAAGACGAAAGATAGTAGCGCGTCGTTTTTACGTCACAACCTGAAACAAAACCACGTTAGATGTTGCTAGGCGGAAGATTCAATTCAGTTTACCTGTGGTTTCCTTGCAAATTTCGTTTTTTAATATCAAAATAAAACGCTGTATGCACCCGCGAACCTTTTGTCGTGTAAGTCAATTTTGTGAGGTTATAAATTATTGAAGCGAGTAGAGCAGTTGTACTGAAATTTTGAGTATTTGAGCTACTCTGGGTTAAATATTATACAGAATTCTTTTAATATAAAATTCAAATTTTAACCTAACCTGAGATATCAGTCTTGTGTTTTGCCATAGGATTATTGCAATTTGATAAAATATAGAACGGTTCCATTAACCAATTTATTGGAGAGTAATAAATACGTTTCATGTTAGTTAGCCCAAGATACTGACAGGCAAGTTTTGAATTTTTAAAATTTAATATAAGTGCCCTGAGTATTGGGGTGTTTGCCTAATAGTACATTGACTTGGCGATTGTCTAACATAACAACGTAACAATATTTTTAGCAATGACAATTCGATAATGTCAAAACGTGGAAGTAACATCTTGCACACGCTCTATACAGTTAGACATTTTATCAAACTTGACAAAATGCCTCATAAAAACATATGCCAAAGAAACCAGTCAAACGTGTCTATATGGATGCTCTACGATCAAAGTAGAAAATGTTTTGACACCTATACAGGTGCTATTGAATTACAAATTGATATTTGATTTTTGTCTTTTATATCCGTATGTGTAATTGTATCAGAATCGCACATTTAAATGTACAATGGCTTTTGGCAAGTTTTTCAGATTTTAAGGAGTACGTATTGGCTTCCGAGTTTGATGTAGTGGGGGTGACTGAAACGTGGCTGTCACCTCGCATTTCTGATGACGCTGTAAAGATACAAGGCTACAATTTCTTCCGCAGAGATCGTCAAACTACTACAAGGGGAGGTGGTGTAGGTATCTATGTTAAGAATTTCATTACTGTTTCATTGATTCATTCCGTAAAATTTAGCGATGCTATAGAGCAAATGTGGCTTACAATTAAATTACAAAAACTTAGTTTAACTGTTGGAGTTGTATATAGAAGGCAGGAGTTTTCATATACTGAATTTTTAGATGCCCTTGAAGATGCAGTATCTGTAGTGACACCTCTTTCGAAAGAAATAATTTATCTTGGCGATTTCAATATTGACCTTTTAAAGTATAATGACATTGTTACTGTTCAATTTTGTCGATGATAGATTCGTTAGGTTATAAACAAATCATAAATGTACCCACACGTATTACCAAAACTAGCTCTACTTTAATAGATTTTATAGTTGTCTCTGTCGATAAAGAAGTTATAAGTGCAGAAGTTGTCAGTGTCCATAACATGTCTGATCATCATTTAATCTATTGTGCCTATCCTACTGAAATTTCAAATTAAAAAAAAAAAATCTTATATTCGTTCCGTGATTTTTGTGAATTTAATTATGATAACTTTAACGCCGATTTGCAGTCAATTCCTTGGCATACAGTTTTTGAAATCGATGATGTAAACGATAAAGTCACTTTTTTGAATAACACTATAGTCAATTTGTTTGATAGACACTCAACTTGCAAAACCATAAAAATTTCAAAACCCCCAGCGCCTTGGTCGACTGCAAATATTAAACTTATGATGTCACTTAGAGATAGAGCTTTGAATAGGTTTAAAAGAAGTAAAAATCCCGCTCACTGGGAATATTATAAATCATTGAGAAATTTTACAACTTTCGCAGTTAGAAACGAGAAAAAAGCTTACCTTGAATTTAAACTACGCAATGCAAACAACGATATTAATTCAATTTGGAAAGAATTAAAGAAAACAGATATTTACAATAGGTCGCAACATACAGAAATTCCCCCCAATTTATGTGACGTTGATGAAATTAATAATGCTTTTGTTAACTTCAGCAACTCCAATATTATTGTAGATAAAGAGCTGCTTGATTTTATAACGGTGGTACATTTACGTATTTTAAATCTAAATTCAAATTTAAAACTGTTAGTGAAAACGAAATTCTGAAAATTATTCTAAATATAAAATCTAATTCTCTTGGTTCCGACGGGATTAATATTAAAATATGGAATTTATGCTGTCCGTTTGTAATTCCCCTTATTGCGCATACAATTAATGCATGTCTATTAAACAACACTTTTCCTAATGCATGGAAAACTGCTAATGTTTATACCGTTACCTAAAGTCAAGCAACCCAAGGAATTCAAGGATTTGCGTCCGATTAGTATACTGCCTACACTGTCAAAGGTCCTGGAAAAAATTATGTCATATCAAATTCGTCAACACTTGGTTGAGCATGATGTTCTTCCGGATATACAATCAGAATTTAGACCGGGCTACAGTTGCACCACGACTCTACTAAACATTACAGATAATATATTTTCTGCTATTGACAAAAATAACTTATTACTTCTTGTTTTGATCGATTATTCAAGGACCTTTGACACAATATCGCATAATTTACTGCTGGCAATACTTAAATTTATTGGTTTTGGGTTGGACGCCATTAAAATTATTGAAAGTTATTTAACTCATCGCTCTCAGACCGTTATACTTAAGGAATCTAAATCCAACTCTTTGTCCATTACTAAAGGTGTACCACAGGGTTCAGTACTTGGTCAGCTATTGTTCATAATATACACATTTTACTTTAAAACATCTGTAAAACATTGTGAATATCATCTTTATGCCGTTGATTCGCAATTATTATATGAATTTCCTGCTGACAATGTGGCTGCTGCAAATGTTATTGTCAATGATAATATTAAAAGTCTTGTTGAGCTATCAGAAAAACACTGTCTAAAAATCAATGCTAATAAAAGTTCAGTTCTGCTGTTTGGGAGACCTACACAAAAAAAATATTGTAAGAGAGAATATTGCTATTAAAATTAAAGATATATTACTGCCGCTTTCTGATCATGCAAGAAACCTAGGCATTATACTTGATACTGATCTTAGATTCAAGAAGCATGTATCGACAGCATTACAAAAATCTTACGTTAAACTCAAATTAATTTTTAATAATAGATATAGTTTAAACCGCAATGTTAAAATTATGCTTTGTGAATCGCTAGTGTTGTCACAATTTAATTATTGCGATTCTGTTTATGGATCATGTTTAGATGCTGTTGATAATAGGAGAATTCAGTGTATGCAAAATTCCTGTCTTCGACTGATTTTTGGTATACGTAAATATGAACATATTTCGCATAAATTAAAGGAGGTTAAATGGCTGAACATGAATAATCGTCGATTTCTGCATTCTGCATGTTTATTTCATAAGATAATTAGTACAAAGTCACCACCATATCTATACAACAAAATTAGATTTAGAACTGATGTTCATAATCTTAATATCCGTAGAAAAGATCTAATAACACCACCTTACCATAAAACTAGCTTTTACGAACGATCTTTTTCCTAAAATATTGCTAATATTTACAATTCTTTGAATAATAAGCTAAAATCTTTGTCATCAACTTGCTTCAAAAGCCATCTCCACAACATCTTATTGGATAAGCAGCTGCAATAGTATTTTACTTGATTTAAATAATAATTCTGTATTTGCTATATGATATAACCGTACTTCTTACTACTAATCATATTTGTTTAACGGGTTAAGTGGTAGAACAGATGGTATTAGTTAATACCAATCTGAACTTCGCCCTTTTGGGTTTTTGATAGAATTGCTCATACCAATGATATATATTTTTTTTACATGTATATAGTTTCTTAAACCCAATAAAGGTCCATTATTATTATTATTATTATTATTATTATTATTAGAACGGGAGATGATATCGAAGGAAATCTGGAATCGCAAATTGTAAAACTATAAATGTTATAACTATATTATACAGAGCGCCGATTATTCACTGCCAATTTCTTGGATTCCGTAAATTTAGTGTAAGAGATATTCAAAAACGAAGTGAATGTAACATAACATTGAGGGATAAAATGTCGGTACATTTGTTATCTAATTATCATGATTCTCAACTGTTCGCCGAAGTAAAGCGAAAAGAAAAATGTTATTCTATAAATTTGATAAGAGAAATATAAATGTGTTGATAGGAATGGCCACAATAAATAGCACAGAGTTATAAATACCTTCTTTTTGATACTGTTGTTGTCAACTGCTTTGTTGTCTATTGATTTCTTATGTTAATTTCGTACAGGTATACCTATAAAAAAGCACACCAGACAACGGCAATGGGGGGCATTGAGCAGAGCAAGGTTGCAAACCTCAACGGAGTGGGACGTGGAAAAACAGCCGTTCCTGTTTTACCTATTATTCGCGGTGCGAACGTACTGAGGTTCTGACGAGGCTACTTAAATGTTGATCAGTTTCGCTGCCGGTCCCCAACTATTAACTTTTATTGGATTCTGACACACACACAACAATACATTATCGGCACGCTGTTTGAACATCACTGTGGGTCAACATTCATCGTTAAGGTGTCGCATCGTTGTCGTTCTGGCGACTATTCTCGTGGATCAGTCGTGCCGCAGGTGTAGAAAAGGCCCTCCCGTTACACCAGGTAAATCTTCAGGAAGCTCTAACCCGCTGAACTTCACTACTTTAAGCTGCAGACTCGTTGTCCCTTAAATATTGTCTGTCTTTGTTGGATAGCTCCTACAGAGCGTATAAATCCTGTACGTTTGTATCTACCGTTCTACTAGCTAGAGCTTACCTTCGTAATTAAAAATAAACCTGGTGTTAATATTATTGTAGCTGTGTTTGCTCGAGTGTTCTCTTCAAGGGCACCACATTAACCCATCCCTCAGAAAAGGCCTCAAATATTGTCAATAGTTTAGCCGGATTCTGACCAGTCTAATAGCTTTGATAAAATGTAGTATGTAACCGTCACATCACCTTGGGTAATTTTTCTCGAATAATAGTAAATAGAAACTAGTTCAGGCTCTGGCCGAATATTTTGCTCTGTGGTCTGGTGTGTTTAGGGTGTAAAGAACCAAATCCCAACCCCGCCTGCACGAGAGGTGAAAAACAACCGCCCCGTAGATCTTGACGAACCAGCATCGTTGATATAAACTGATACCAGTTGTCCCGAGTTAGCAAGGTTCTCATTGTCCTACAATCACCCACTTGAAGTATAGAGATTCAAAGAAACTATGCAAACTTGGGAAAGGACAAATATATCGAAGACAGCAGGAGAAAATCAGGATGCGATTTGGTACTTGGAATATTACTCTATTAAAAGGGCAAGAAGCGGAGATCACAGAGTGCAAAAATATAAGATACAAATCTTAGGAATAGGTAGCAGAAGGCAAATAAAGAGGGAATGGCATCATGGAGCTGGCAAGGAAACGAAAAACAACTGTTTAGTAAGTCAGAATATTGGCGAGAAAATGAATAACTACAGGAGATTGACCAAGGACTCAACGCATTAAGGCAAAAATAAAATTTGTAAAAGAAGAAGAAAGAGAGGAAGCCTTTGTTACCGTTGTTCTGATGGTAAGGGGGCGGTAAGCAAGAGCAGCCGGCTTCTCAGCCAGAGGAGGGCGTGGGTTCTATAGGAGACTCAGAGCTTCAGCTAAAATAAAAGGATAGCAGATAACCAAGCTCTTTGCTAACCGCACATAAAGGCATACGATAGAATGCGCTACCAAACACTTCCTGAAAAGAGATACGGCAAGGGCATAAATAAAATTCGCTGGCCTAGGTAACGATTCAATATAATAAACAAACGGTAAAGTAAGAGGTTCCACAATTATATTACACAACAAAATATGGACAACCCGTGGGGGAGCCTTAACCCCTAAATGGCGCGTCCCCAGATGGCGGATAGGGGACCGCCCGTTAGATATACCAGGTAGGAGGAAAATAAAATACCTCCCGCGGACCAACAAATACAAGAGTAGCGTCTAATCCAGAATGGATGGCTACAAACAGCGTCTGTTTTTTAGTAGGACGGCTGAAAAACAACTTCCCAGCCCGCACTTGGCCCTCAGTCCCCAGCGCTCCCGATGACACCGATTACGGCAGCAACCGGCAAGTCAGAAGGAGGGAGGGTGCTAAGAAATACTGGAATGGATCAGGCTGCCACAAAACAAAAAACAAAACAACGCTATGGATCGGAACATATAATATACGGACCATGACAAGTGACGACAAGCTATATTAATTAGAAAACGAACTCGCAAAAATTAAATATGATATCGTTGGACTGAGCGAAATCAAACGGATCGGGGAAGATTGGATAGCACTTAAATCATGAAATCATTTCATGTATAAAGGAGATATTAACAGCGGTGTAGCCTTCATAGTAAACAAGACGATAGTAGACCTAGTAGAAACTTTTAAGCCAATATCAGATAGAGTAGCTAAGCGAAAACAATTAAAAATCGTACAAGTATATGCTCCTACATCTACCCATCCGGAGGAAGAAATAGAAGAATTTTACAACGACGTGAAGATCGCCATGGAAGATAAACCAACGACACACAAGGTAATGATTGGAGACTTTAACGCAAAAATTGGCCCCAAACACGAAGACAATGAAACTCAAATAGGGGATTTTGGAGTTGGAATTCGAAACGACCGAGGTTTGACAATGCTAAATTTCCTAAGCGAACATAATTTATACATGATGAACTCATTCTTCAAAAAGAAATTTAACCGAAAATGGACATGGATAAGCCCGAATAGATCCACCAGGAATGAAATTGACTAGATCCTAACAGATGAAAAACATATAATTCAAGATGTCTCTGTATTAAACTCCTTTGATGCAGTAAGCAACCATCGATTAGTCAGGGCAAAAGTGGTTATTGATAAAAAATTGGAAAAAAGACGAAGGTTCTGTCAAAATAGTCCGATAATAAAGAGAAACGATTTAGAAATTAAAAAAGTAGAGTACCAAAACTTATTAAATGACAAAATAAAACTAATAAACATAAACATGGATACAAATCAATCTAACAGTATAGACGAAATAAATAAACAACTAAGCACCACAATAAGAGACTGCATCGTAGAAGTAAAAAAAACAATTGGTCAAAACCAAAAACAAAATCGGAAATAGATAATAACACCAAGAAATTAAAATGCAGGCAATTAAACAAACAACAGGAAAGAGGATCAATAGAATACACCGAAGTCAAAAAATTAATTAAAAAAAATATAAGAGAATACACGACAAAGAAAAGCGAAGAAATGATTAACAATGTAATAGAAGAGAATAAAAATATGAAATCCTTAAGACCCAACTTAGGTCGCAAACAGATATACTCTCTTATAAATGAAAGGGACGAAGTGATAACAGACCGAGAACAGTTATTGAAGGTAGTAGAAAAATATTATACCAACTTATACGAAACAAAAACACCAACCTACGCAAATGACATTCCTTAAAATCGAAAAATAATAAATGTAGGTTCAGAAGAACTGCCCAATATAAATGAGGAAGAGATAAATACGCGCTAAAGGCTATGAAATCATTTAAAGCACCAGGCGAAGATGAAATAACAACAGATATGATGCTTCAAAGAGGGGAGAAATTGACAGAGATCATAACGACGCTGCTAAATGAGTGCTTACAACAAGGTAAATCCCTGCTACCTGGAACAATGCCACAGTAATCTTACTCCACAAAAAGGGTGATAATAGAAAATTAGATAATTATCGACTCATAGGTTTGCTATCGCATTTTTACAAATTACTAACTAAAGTAATAACAAATCGACCCACATATAAATTAGATGGCTACCAACCTCAAGAACAAGCAGGCTTTAGACAAGGATATAGGACGGCTGACCATTTAATGACAATGGGCATACTTATAGGAAAATCTAATGAATATAACTTCCCAGTATATTTAGTATTCGTGGATTTTGAAAAGGCGTTCGATTCTATCGAAACATGGGCGGTATTACGTGCTCTAAGAAACTGTAGGATTGATTATAGGTACATCAAGTTATTGGAAAATATAGCACATCAAGCAACCGCAACCTATAAACTTCATAAAGATACGAGACCAGTAACACTAGAGAGAGGTGTACGGCAAGGGGACAGTATATCCCCAAAATTATTTAATCTGGCTTTCGAAGATGTTTTCAAAGACTCAACTGGTCGAAGAAATGTATTAACGTTAACGGCAAATACCTGAAAAACTTGCGATATGCTGATGATGTAGTATTAATAGCTCAAAACAAAGAAGACTTACAAGAAATGTTAGAAGAATTGAATGCCGAATCACAAAAGGTCGGTTTAAAAATAAATTGGGGAAAGACGAATGCAATGTACAAAGAAGAAGGTAATATAAGGGTAGAAAATAGGTACATAGAGAAAGTCGACGAAGTTACATACCTGGGTCAAAGTATTACAATCGGACGAGACAATCAAACATCAGAGATTAGAAGGAGGATACGACAATCTTGGGCAGCGTTTGGGAAATTAAGTTTTATATTACGAAACAAACAAAAATTCCTACATCTAAAAACTAAAGTGTTTAACTCATGCATCTTACCAGTTATGAGTTATGGCGCCGAAAACTGGGTGATGTCTATGAAAAATATAAATATGCTCAGAGTAACCCAGCGTGCAATAGAGAGGGCCATGTTGGGATTATCTTTAGGGACCGAAAAACCAACGAATATATTCGAGAGAAGACAAAAGTAATAGACAGCAAGAACAGCAACATCTTTGAAATGGAAATATGCGGGGCATATAGCAAGAGGAGAGGAAAACAGATAGAATAGGAAAATCCTACAGTGGCGACCATATGCGTTCAAGCGACCAAGAGGAAGACCACCCATGAGATGGATAGACGACATAAAACTAACGGCTGGATTAAACTGGATGCAAGTAGCATCAAATAAAGAACGATGGAAGATCATTGAAGAGGCGTATATCCAAAAATGGACTTGAAGCGCTAATGAAGAAGAAGAAGAAGAGAAGAATATAGACAAACGCACAGAAAAACGCAATAGGGAGATCATATAACGGTTTAATAATAATTAAGCGTATGGCTAACCTCACCACAGAATTGCCATTTAAATTTATATAAACGTAAGAGCGTAGTTGACAAATAGATTCAAGTTAAGTAAGTAATTAAAAACGGTAAGTGATATCTTAATTTGCGACAAAATATTACTATTAAGAATTACAAAATTGACGCTAAAACTTGGCCAAATGCATTACTGAATAAATAGAAAACGGTCGAAAGCATCGTGGCTTCGACACAACTGTTAAGATTGGAAAATTTAGAAAGGCACGTTGAATGCGACCAAGCACCCAGTATGCAAGGCGTAACTTTTAATTAAATTTTCACGTCGCTAACACGAGTGACAAGATCTTGCTTCCGTATAAGACGCTATAAAACCGCGAATTCACGATAATGCTAAACAATCCGCATTAAAGAGTAGTAAGCGAACATTAAATTCAATTTTCTTGCAAAGCGAGGCGCATATGGTAGTGGTATCTAAACGTAGATTAAGTCACCACCGCAACGTGACGATTAAAAGTGAAATGAGGCTTTTCATGCACTTGCCTTACAAAAAAATATTATAGTACCGTTGGAACTAGTACGGGGACGGATGCACCACCGTACATGTGATCTAAAAGCTGAATGTCAGTTACGGAGAGCTACCACCAAATACTCTTTACAATGGCGGGTTATCAACTATATTTCAAATGTGAGTTTACCGCTTAAAATACACATTAAAAGCATTCGAAAGTTTATCGAGCACCGCCACGACAGCGCCTCCAGGAGAAACCCGAGGTTCGTAAGGTCGAAATGAAAATATCAACTAACCGACCTTTGCGATGGATTTTCTCCAGCTGCAGTGAGTGTAGACAGAGTTCGAAAGGATGCAAGGCGAAGCGGACAACCACCAGGTGACTCTCGGATGAGGTTTCACAGGCGTTCACCCGCGCTAATCCCTTTGTGCGTGCCAAACTCGAGGGGGCTACAGCCAGAGGCGTCGATTAGGCCTGGGTACGGATGTGCTCGCAGGGGGAGCAGAACATTGCTCGAATCGCCACCAGGTATGAAATGCTGCAGGTACATTGCCAAACGGGAAAAGTGTAGATACATCACCAAACGGAAACACTGTAGGTACGTCACCAAATGGGAACAGTTAAAAAGGGGAATAGCCTTAGAACCGAGCTGAATAAATTTAAAAACACCCATACCCGTTGTAGATGTTCACGGCTGCACTACGCCAAGAAGAAGAAACATGTGCTTGCTAGAACGAAATCCCCAAACGAGGTTTCGGCTTGGAAATTACCACAAATACAATTCACGGGGCCTATCCCAGACCATCCATGGAATTCACAAATCACCACAACTAATTCCCAGTCTAAGATGCCACCGAAAAAATCCAATAAATCTACTTCTCCAAGACGTTAATTTTCGGGGCAGCTGTTTTTAGCAGCACAAAAATGGCGAATGGGAAGATGGTTTACAAAAATTCTGATAACAAAAATGAAAGGGGTCAGATAAAAGCAACCCAATATGCATAAAGTAAAGTCTACACACCAGGGGCTTTCAAGCCTGTCATTTTGATCAAATGGCTTACTTAGATTGAAATATAGTTTTCAGAAGATCTGAGCGCTCAGCATTGTTGTAGGAAAAATTAAACTTGAGGAAAGATATGGCAAAAAGTTAATTTTATCCAAGATTAGGGCAAATAATTAGATGAATAGCTGTAAATCATTTTTGAACCGTAACACCTTGTGTGTATAATATACGTTATTAAGTGTACATTGTGTTTGCCTGTAACTACTCGCTATAACACTATGCATGTGATTTTAAATTAAACGTTACCAAGCAGACGCAAGGGAACTTTACAGCTGCATCAATGTCAATTACATTCCCCCTTTGGCTCATTCCTTTTGGGTTAAGAAATGCCAATAATTTTTTTGACATAAAATCGTAATTTAGTTGCTCCTAGCAAATAGTGATTATCTACTTTCTACGTCTCCAATAAATTCATTTAGACAAAAACACCCACGTTTTCAAAATAGAACCGCACCTGTGTCCTACTCTAGCTAGCCGGATGCACTTTTTGCTTAGTTGCTTATAAATTCATTTTAGAGTGAGACAGAGTATTGGACCGTCCAAAATTAAGTATGAAACCGTTTAACGGAATATTATAGCAAACCTTGCCGCAAATATGCTCACGACAAAAATTTTGCATACCGTTACGCACATTTTGTAGTGACAGATTTGTCCAACTGTCAAATGTTCGTTTTCGCACAATAGCAGGGAGATCAGTAGTTTAGTACCCAATCCTGCATTTTTACCGCGGTGAAAAGTATTGTAAGTCCCTCTTTGGAGAACTGTTGCGTTTCTGTCTTTGTCTTACTATGGAAATGTTTGGT
Source organism: Agriotes lineatus (assembly GCA_940337035.1). NCBI lineage: Eukaryota > Metazoa > Arthropoda > Insecta > Coleoptera > Elateridae > Agriotes > Agriotes lineatus. The sequence continues at coordinate 701,840 of CALNHX010000026.1, forward strand.
GTTCATTGTTGAAGTGTCTCCAATGAAAAATTACACGACCTTATATTTTTGGTAAAATTTCATTATTGCTGTGCTAGAGCAGAGAGAATTGACTCGAAACAAACAATATTTAAAAATTATGCCCTACCGGTTTCGGGTTTTTGATTAATAAGAAGTTTGTTGTCGTCAATTTTGATAGGCAACAACGTTTTTGTTAACAAACATATTTTATAGTTGAAAAAGGAGCGAGATGTTTCTCCTAACTTGAAATGCAGTGTTTGCAATGTTCCCCGAAGTTAATATGGATACGTATTACATTAGCTGCACACGAGAGAATGATATTGTTTCTGTTTACCATTTTAAATCCTTGTTTATTCCTTACTGCCTAGCGAAGTCTCTCCATTTTTAAATTAATGCGGAAAGGTATCAGAAAATCCCCTTGTCTAATACCAGCGTCTACTTTCATAAAGTTTGTAGCATTTGTAGATGTAATAATTCTCTTAGTATTACCCGATATTTTTCATCTAGATTACGAACTGTATTGAACACTTCTTGATTTAAGCTACTTAGATAGTTTGCTTCCTCATTCCAGTAAAGAGTTAAGATATTCCAAGAAACATAAATATATATGAGGTTATTATATTCCATTGATTTGCATATTAATTGTGGAAATGTCGAGCCAGTTTCATTGTTTGTTAGTTTAAGAACACTTTTTGTGTTTATGTAACTCTTGGTTTATTTTCCGTCCAATCTGCGGTGTTAAGTCTATGGAAAGTTTGTTGGTGCCGGAAATGTTATAGCTAAATGTCTAAATTTCTGTATTGCTTTTATCTGAAGGTATTATCTCGTTAGTTATTTGCTGAGATATTTGATAGCAACCCTAATCTTTCAGGTAGCGAGATTAGGTTTAACGCCCTGATGGTTTTGGAGCTTATTTCACTCTCATCGATACTGGCTTCTTGTTTCACTAAATTTCCAGCTCTTATGCAAGGTGATCATAAATGGTTGTGATTTTTTCTTAGGTTGGCACTGTACCAGCCCGTGTCAAAACTGACGCAAAACCTAACATGCTAACCTCGAATTTGACATAGACTTACAGTGCCACCAACATAAACAGTGCCACCAACATAAACACTGCCAACCTAAAAAGAAAAATCACAACCATTTACGGTTACCCGGTATATGTACCTTATTTTACACAGTGTTAATACCACGCACGCGATTTTAAAGTCTTCGTTTTAGAATTATTCTTAGGTCCTATATTTCTTGAATTGATTGATTTAGATTAGACAGTGATCTACCGCAATATGGTTAACCTGACTTTTTCCACTGTATTTCTGTATCCTTTTTTAGTATTAGTTATAAGAACAAAACAGAAAGGTACCGATACGATCATCTACTTGCTACCAGTTAAAAATGTTACTTACGAGTTTTGGAAGAAGTGCGCACACCCTTATAGTCATAAATAGATTGGTTGTAAAATGAAATAAAGAAATAATCCACATCACAGCAAAAGATGTTAAAAGAATATTCAACATCGCAAATCGATACAGCAATATTATCACCTGTATACCATCATATATTACAACAACCAGCACAGCTTTAAAATAATTGTTATTGAACATTGTAGTTGCTTCACTGGTATCTAAATAAATATTAAACAGATTATAGAAAATTACTTTCACTTCTTTTTTAAAGTTCTAGTCGCTCGCCAGAGTTTTCGGTATGTATAAATGTATTTTTGCAAGTCGCCCATTCCTAGTGCCAGTAAAGATGCTCAGTCTCTAACCGACGCATTTAAAGAAGTCTTATATAGATTGATTATCAGATATATTAGATGTCCCCATGTGTACTTTCAATCAGTTCCACTTCTAACGCACAAATATATAAACAAAACTATCGTAAAAGTGCTATCTATGCAATACCACATAATAGATTTTCGCTTAATTCGGCCATTATCGCTGTGAATGCTCAGGTTCAGTAACTTCTGATCCAGATTTAAGAAACTTTTCCAGATATGAATTCGGTTACTAGTATTTACGAAATTTTCCCAAATCACGATGAATGTTAATAAAAGATCAAGATGTACTTGAAACATGTGCAGATACCAACTAAGTGAGTTTTTGTGATTGTAGGGTATTAAAGCGTTGTTGCTCAAAACCATAGCACCTTCTAGAACTAAAACGAGAACTAGAAGAACCCTGAGGGCAGTTGTTTCTAGCGTTTCTAGCGGTTCAAATGCGTCGGTTTCCCGGTGGTCCACATGTCATATGCAGCCAAACTGAGATATCTTTCAAAGTTGTAAGAAATTAACATTGCATCTAAAGCATCCGAAGGCTGGTGTTGCAGCATATTGTGAAATATATTTCACACGATAACTTTGACAATACTCATGTTTTTACAAGAAGTGAGACCGCGACTGAAGTTGTGTAATCCATTTGGTGACCAGTAAAGCAATAGGACCATAACAAAATATTATGAATGTACACAAAAATAAGGTCCTGCATAATGATGTTACTGGGTAATGCGTAAACACGTTTTTATTTATTCAAATTAGCAAGAGGTGCCCAATTATTATGTGCAACATTTATCATTTGTACCGTGCTTTGGTGCTTTTATATACAATTTGTTTACCTATAGCTATTGTCATATGATTATCGCCATTTAAACTTGCGGGTGGCAGCTGGCATTACAAGCATACACAAAGTAACTTTACATGAAAAATTTGATAATAAATTTTTTTTTTCAAAATGGGTGCCGTGACTCCTACAATTGACAGACATTTCAGGAATTAAATATTTCTCGTATGATTATTTACAGTGCTTTCGCCGTAATCCAAACAATGTTATGCGACGATTTGTTACTGTTGATGAAGCACCACCATCACTGCATGTGTGAGACAAGAAATGGAAATACGCCAAAATTTTTATTGATTATCTCGAATGGATAAACAGACTCGCAGCTGAATATTACGGTGCATTATTTGAATTTTTGATAGAAGAAAGTAATCTAAGAGCCAGTAACACGAAATAGAAGGCACAGATAGCTCAGTGACAAGGGGGAAGCTTAATTGTTTTCCTCATTTTAGAGTGTGCTATTACGCATCGTAAAACAATCCCCCTCGGCGAATTTTGGCGGCCCCAGGCAGGCAGTGCGCTGAAGGCACTTCATCTAAATACTAGAAAGAAAAGTGTAATTACGTATCTGAGATCAATCCATGACTACACATTTTGTCAGCCACAAGCTAAACTAAAGGTGTGCTTCTCAGCTAAATATAACATTGAAAAATCACATCTTGTAACACCCCGTTCCAAATGCGCGTTTAATAATTAGTAATTACTTTTGGACCACCTTATAAGTCAATTGAGGCAAGTACGAAATACCGTTATCGCGTGCAGAGTGTGTCTAATAGATAAGAGTTGCTTGATTTTCTGGCTCGAGCTCGTGGGTCTTCGCGAGAGCATTGCTTGGCCTTTTGAATTTGCTAGCAGACGAAGCAGCAAACCCTTGTTTTATTCGACAGCGCCGTAAGGGATGTATGCTAGTCAAAGCAGTCTGCATAGCTAATTAACAATTGACAGAGCGCTAATGAGCGACTCTCCACGAGCCGCCGTTTTCCAACGTTAAGTGAGGTTTCTTTTTGGCGCTTTTATTCCATTACTAATTCCCGTGTATTGGCGTTTAGGCGGACCTCGCAATCTACTCTTCTGATATCGCAAGGCACGTAGAGGAGTGGGAGACGAAAAAATCTGAGCGTTTACAATAACATATAAATTTTACTAAAAAAAGAGCTAGCCAGAAAGACTTAAGTGACTAGGACAAAAATGTGGGTCTATAAGAAAGTACTATACGAACCAAAAAGACATCGAACAGGAGATAAAATGGGCTATACGAAAGATTGAACTCTGGACGGACAAAATGTCTCTACATATTGCTTAGCAAAAAACCGAGGCAGTAGTACTGGCAAGGCAAAACATTTTTAAATGTATTACGGGCAAAGCTGGAGGTTGCGCGATAAAGACCGAACGATATATTAAATGCCAGGGAATTACCTATATGGAGAGGAAGCACACAGCAGAGCAAATATAGGAAGCTATTTGAAAGTTTCCAAATTTATTAAGCAACAGTGCCTACAGTAGCCAGTACAGTCATTCTTAAGGGCGTTACTTACTTGAAAGATGCACCCCCAAATAAGACTAATATAGCAGTAAAGAGTACAAATCAATACGCAATCTAAGATCAAACTGGTAGAATGTAAAATTACATACTAAGAACAACTTGAGTTTCTTTCACAATGCTTGTGGTACAATTATCAGTACCATATATCATTACGTCGTACGCTGCTTATCTGAGAGATTCATGCTACTGCAGGGAGTGAATAAAATAGCCGTCAAACGGGATTTTACAGCGGATGCTGCGGGTGGAAAATGCCTGAAAACGTCACTAGCAAAGTACTCAGGCGATGTGGTTCAAAATTAAACTAGGTTCCCAAACTCAGAGGGGTAGGACGCCTCCCTATGTAGGTAAAATCGTTAAAGTTTTTACAACTCTCGGGTGACGCTAAAACTTTACCAAAATCGAAAGCGAAGTAATCACTTACCCTGTAATTACAGATGAGGGCTAACAACTTGTAATAAATGATTCGTCTAAAAGACGTGGACATATTTGCCCCACATAGGTGACCTCCAGCCCAGAGTCGGCATGAAACGAAGCTTTAACAAAGAACATATTCAAAGTACCCAAAGCTAAGGGCGAAATATCACAAGAATTTTGCCGGCTAACGCCACTTTTGGTAAGAGAAGTATTACAAAAACAAGACGAACAGTTTCAAACAACTGCTGGACCCTGCCGGTAATGTAGATTAACACATAGCTGGGCGAGCGGAGAATAAAGCGTTCAAATTAAGGAGCGTTTACACGGTCAAGAATTATGCATACATGAAATACTAATACTAATTACGCTTTGTATATGTAATGCAGTCTCAAAGAGAGCACTGGCTGTTACTGTAGAACAGGAAGCGCAGTCATCGGAGATCAAAAATTCTGGATTGAAATATAAAACTTGGTAGAAACAGTATGATGTATTAAAAATATGCCTGCAGATGAGAAGATTTCCATCATTCAACCAATCCTTGAAAAAAATTATAGAACAAAGTGTGAAGACTATGAGATATTATTTAAAATGGTAACATATAGACTTACACCATACACAGAAAACGTAATTGGCAATTACCAGTTAAGGTTTTCACGAGAAAGGTATTAGAAGTATTCTGGAGATAGGTTGCGACTACAAGAGTTATAACATTACATCAACTGTTTCTGCATCTCAAACGGGAGTATGATAGTGCCAACAGAAACTAATAATTCAAAACCGTAGAAGAGTTCGAAATACCCAAGAAGCTTCTAGACGTAGAAATAATGATACTTGAAAAGACCAGGGCACAGATTAAAATAGCAACTGAATAGACAGGATCGATTTCTTACCAACACAGTTTTGCACCAAGGAGACATCATATCTTCACAACTATTTAACATCATATGCATTACAAAAATCATAAGAAAGGTTCTTCACAGGAAGACAGAGGGATTCGCTGAACTGGATGGGAAATACCGAAGCACTGGTCTAATTGGTAATGATAAATATACTAGATAAGTAAGTTTATTTTTAATATTAATATTACATATTTTTCTTACATACAGTATAAATTAAAATAAAATTATATATCAACAAAAGTGTATAATATACGTATATATATATATATATACTTATAAACGGTATGCTATTGAGCCCGATAGGTCTTCGGGCCGCTGATGATCCCGGCCTAAGGAAGAAAGCTAGAAGAGAATGAGTTACATATTTTTGTTTCGTTGCATAACACCAGTCGAGGCATTCACAGAGGGGTAAAGATTTCTAAGAAATACAGATTTTAGGTATAAACGTGTCCCTGTGAATCCCAGATATAGAAATGGTACTCTATGGTGCCCATTTATATATTTAACTATTTTAAACGTAAGTTAGTAAGCCCGACACCGTTGCCAAACTCTGTGGTGTCGACCGCTTTCGCGTCTAAATACCGGATAACGAATTGCTGGCTGGCCCTTTTACGTATTGCGTATTTAGTAATAGCGGGCTTATATTAGTCAAATTAATATCTTGCTAGGTTTTAAAATGCCCAGGAATCGTAGCTAAAAATTCTTGTTCTTGCTCTAAAATCATGCAAGTGATATGCTACACCTTATGTTATTATTAATAACAATTAATATCCTTATAAGCAGGGGCGTCGCTGCGCTCCTCAAAGATATTGCATAAACTAGACTTGTGATGCAGTTAATTTAATTAAATGACTTATTCTATCTCAAGTTTTTATAAAAAATATATTATTTTTACTAAGCAACGAAGACATCCAAAAAACCGGTCAAAATATCAATTATTTTCAAATCAGGGCTCGAGGTGCAGTTGCAAGATATACTTTAATAATAATTAATACTTTGCTCCAGTTAGTTAGGGATGTTTTGGTAGTATTAGTAAATCTTTTTCCGATATTAAAAGCTTGCACGAAAGTATACGGCTTACTTACTAAATTTATTTTTCTATAGTATCTTCAATATTTTTAATGCCCTTTGTTCCAAAACTATTCATAATTTTAATTGAAATTTGTAAAATACAATGACGGCAGAGTGGTCGTGTTTCACATTTCGCCAGTGACTTTACTGGAGCAAGTTAACCCCTGCGCGGTTTTTTTATCGAATTATTGCACACTGTGAACGAAGTTATTGCGGTTTTGATCGGTTTATACGATTGCTACACGTACGAAAAAAATAATTACTTATTATATCCAAAATGCAAAATTTTTATGGGATATTTTTACTAAGCAACGGAAACCTTCGTAAATGTGGTCAAATATAAACCAATCTCAAATAAAAGTACAAAACCAAAGCGAGGGATTTTATTTAATAATGATTTATATTGTGATGTAGTAATATATTGATGTTTGGATTGAATTCGTTGATATGTTGCCAATATTAAAATCTTACACAGGATATAAAGCTGATTACTTAAGGAATGAAATTGTCTACACTATCGTCAATAGTTTTAATAATTTTTGTTTCAAAACTACTCATTACTTTATTTACAATTTGGAAAATAAAAGTTAATTTGTATTTCTCTAGTTTTGTTTGTTGTCTCGGCTGGAGTGTTCATGTTAAATTTCACCTGTGGCCTTACGGGAGCAAGCTAATCACTTCTAGGTTCTTTTATCGAATTATTGCACACTGCATTTATTGTTTCATCCATCGTTGGCGCCTAAATTCCAGATAACAAACTGCACGGCTGGCCCTTTTTATGCTCACTTAGTAATAGTGGGATTGTGGTATACAAATAAGTACTTTTTATGTTGGTTTCTTTCTTACTTATGCATTCTGTTTGTTTTTGTTCAAGCTATCTCATTGCCGTTACATTTAATTATGGGCCAATCCGTATAATGAATAAAGCTTTATACCTTGTTTTCAAAAAGAAATTACATAAGAGTTGGCCATGGAAAGCAAAACTAATGTCAACAGGAAGCTGTAGAGACAGCAAACTTTAGAATTTCCAAAGCAGATTAGAATATAAACTTATGACAACAACAATAACAGTTAATGAATTTTAAAGCTTACTGTTTGCTTACTTTTTGGACACACCGTATTATCCACATTCTATTCAGCAAATTTAGTTTTTTCGAATTTATTAAATACTTACAGTAGTTTTAATAGTAATAAGTAGTAATAAATATGCAGTATTGGTGATGTGTAACACTAATAAATTGTTTACATTAACAATTTAACATTTGATTAACAAAGCGTTATAAACTGAAATTTTGAAATAAACTAGTAACATCTAGGATTGAGCAACACCTTCCATATGTGATTGATTTCACTTGGCACAGTAACAATCTACTTACCTCGTACATTACGTGACTGATGACCTGCTAACTCACTTTTAAGAAAAAATGTATCATTTGTGTAAATAATCCCACCGCCAAACAGACCCAAACACCTAAAAATCATAAATTGGAGACTAATTTTCTATGAAAATACCTGTCATAATGTGTGCATTTCAACACGTTTATTTAGTGCTTAAACAGTGCTCGTTCAAAATAAATTATTGTTTTGAAAAAAATCTGTGAAGGGCTTTATTCAGACCTCTCGCAAGTGGACGTTGTCACTAAATAATTTTAAAAATCAAAGAAAACTAAGGGTAAAATGCATTAACGTTTCTAATAATACTGAAATAATAAAAGAAAACACTTGATCATCCAAATAACGTCAATTTTCAAATTAAAAGAAAAACTACCGGAGGTCGATTCGAACGGCAGCGGCTGCGAATGCTATTCCAATGTTTGGAGGGATATTGCAAGCACATTTCCCGTTCCATACATGCGTCCTTGCGTGGAAGATGTCTTAAATAAAATGCATTTTTCGTTGACCCCTTTTTCTGTTTTGCAACATTTATCCTGCATATTTTGAGTATCACTTTCGTCAACGGTAAAGCCTGAGGTATGTGAAAATTGCTACTTTGATGTATTTCTCAGTTAATCCAAACTAAACAAGATTTTATATTTTAAGGTGCTCACTCTGTATATATTTCTTCGAAATTTTCTCGATTTCATTCCAGGTAGACATATAATCTGCATGAACAATATCGTCTTCCTCGTTCCTAGTTTTTGAGTTATACAGCTAACAGACTGACAGACAGACGGAATTGAGAAAACTGTTTTTTTGTCATCTAGGAACCTTTAGTCTTTTAGACGAAGGTAGTAAAAATCTCAAATGAATATACAGCAAGTAAGATAAAATGAGCGCTCTCGTATGTTGCAATATGTTTCTTAGCTAGAAGTCAACATAATCGATTTTAACAGTACCTAGGTTAAGGGTTCAGGTAACCCAAAATTATAACATGTAGTAATAATGCTGTATTTGCTTATAAAAAGTCAGTTTCGAAATTGCAAATTTTATTAAAACCATTATTTTCTGCAAATCAATAAAAATGAAACACGATCTTCCATTACTGATTGTAAAAATTTAATTTAATTTTTTTTTAAACTACTTCCAAAAACCGTTTTTGAGAAAACTTATAGACAATTACGTAATTTATAACACCTTTTTATAACTATTTATATAAGAAGTACATGATGTAGGGCATTATTTGACGAGTTTCTTTTATAACCGAGCGAGGTCAGTAAAGGGGACGAGTCATAAAGTCATATTATGTACGAGTTGTATACAAAGCTTTATATTCACTTCTAAAATCTAAAAAAGTTGGGTTTACAGATTTGACGTCTATTCTGTGACAGAAAAGACTTGACATTCGAGTGCCTTTACAGATATTGAAAGACATATATTTTGACATTGACAGCTGATGTTATAGTTATTTATGGTTAAGCGTGTTATATTACAAATAATCCACGAGAGAAAAGAGGAGCCCTCGAGGCCGCCAGGCCAAGAGGTGTTATTTTTCGGGTGAATTCTTACAAATATGCAAAATTTTATCCAGCACAATAAATATCTAAAAAAACAAATGTTTTGTTAACAACCGTGACAAGTCATAGTGACAAATTGGAAAGTACCGAGAGGCCAAATACATTTATAATTAGAGTCGCGACGTTAATGATTCAAGTGTGGATAATAATAACTTGATCGTCGTGTACAATGCAAAATTTTATTCAATTCTTATAATTACATTAATCAATAAATATCTTAAAAAATATACATTTTGTATTGAGAGCCATGAAAAGTCATAGTGATAATTTGGAAAGTCATTCGTGTTATACGTTTGGCAGTATTGAAGTGTATTGTCAGTCTATGTCAAATATTCGAGGTTAGCAGTGAATGACCTGGCGTTTATTTCACTAGTGGGTTATAGTTTAACCCAGTAGTGAGTTATGGGCTACTTTAGAGGTCTAAAATCGATTTAGTAATAGTCTTACAACTAGGAGGTGTTGGATAGTACTAGTACGATAAAGTAAGGTACTTTTATAGTGCTAGCAAAATAATATAGGTAAACTTTTTTGTACTAGTACTATATAGAGCTACTTTATTGTCGAGAAACTATGTCATAAACAGTCCCTACCTTATAATACTCGCACATAAAACATTTTATTCTCATTAATTTTAGGCCGTTTTTTATAAACATTAGGTTTTGCGATTCTTTCAAAATCTATCCTTTTTATCACAGCTATAAAAATTTTGAGAACATTTTGTAAAAATATAATTTTGGGCTTTTTTCTAAAAAACGTTTTAAACCAAAAGCGATAGATATTTGTATAATATATGCTCTTGTTTTAAGGAATTTTGATTTAATTCAGCAATTATAAAAATTTTTAGCACATTTTTCTAAAATTTTAGTTTTGCTCTTTAAAAACTATACGTACTTTTCACAAAAAATGTAAACAAAAGTTGTAGATAAAATATATTTTTATCCAACTATTATAAAAATTTGAGGATATTTATGTGAGAATTTAATTGCGCGATTTTTTCAAAAGCTATATTTTTCACAAAAAAAATTTTAAACCAAAATTGTAGTCAATGACATAATATATGTTATTCTAGAGAATATTATTGTCAAAAATTATAAAAATTTACTGGAAACGAAAAAATGCTTGACTAAAGTACCACTTATAAAGGCCTACTTGCTAGACATAAGTTTTCTAAAAATACTACTACTACTACACTGTATTAATGTTTTATGTAGGTATGTGTATGAATACGTTTCCAAGCCCATTATGTATATTTATAATATATATCAATTCGTTGTAAAGCCCAACAGCGTTGTGACATGTCGGGCTTAATAACGAGCGTTTACATATTTTTATATACTGTATATAAAACATTCCATAAGCGCCCCCTACACTCGATATGGCAGAACTACTCCATGTATATCGACCATACTACCTGTCATTAATGAGCCCACCGCAAAAATTTGTGTACTGCCTCTTTGAGGTATTTCTAACCAATTGGTGATGATATACACTGGGGTACGTTGTTGAGCCAAACGCGGGCTCATCAGCGTTGAAAATGGCTTCGCAAGGTACTATTCATATATTCAGCGGGCTTAACTATGACCGTTTACAAGTCTATATATATATATATATATATATATATATATATATATATATTAAAGGTAAACATTTCAGGGTGTCATACCGCTTAATAAATTCGAAGATTTCTCCAACTGGTTGAAGAACATCTTGAATGGCACTTGGAGTTGGACGACGTTTCGACGAAATCACATTCGTCATTTTCAAGTCCTTGTAGTAGTCCTGGTTTGGCTTCTAGTTATGCGGCAACACGACGGACTGTCAACTTGATGTACAGCTGACTGAATAGGTTGTTTATCAATTACTGTGGCAACTAGCATCGAGGGAGCTGTACTGCTAGAACGGATGGCTGGTGTTCGTAGAGAATGGCCGGCCTTTGCTTGTAGTAACGTTGGTAACCACGATGCAGGTAATCGGCTTGTGTCGTCGCGGGTGTTCATACAATTCGGACGTTTCACGATTTCGATGGCTTCTCGTATGATGCATGCGTTTTTGTGTTCGACGCTGACAATGCTCTTGGTGTTTTCGAAATCAATCTTGTGCGAAGTATCCCATATATGATGCACTAGCGATGAAGTGTGTTCCATCTTCTTAACATAATTCTGATGTTCCTCCTTGCGTGCCTTTATTCTCCGGTTGGTGTGGCCTATGTAGCTGCTATCGCAATCCCGACACGGTATCTCGTAGACTCCTTGGTTTTCCAAAGGGATGTACTCTTTAGGATTCCTCAGTATGGACTGGATTATTCTATCCGTGGTAAAGGTTGTCCTGATGTTACATTTTCTAAGGATTCTTCCGATTTTCTCTGTCGTGCCTCGGATGTAAGGTAGGTACGCCGTGCCACAAGGTCTCTCCTCTTCTGCGTCTTGCGTTTTGGTCTTCGGTGGTCGGAACGCTTTCCTAATCGCTGCTCTGCCATAACCATTTTGTTCGAATACTCGAGCAAGGGTTGCTAATTCTTGTCTTGTATTCTCCTTGTCGGCTATCCTTCTTGATCTACAAACCAGTGTTGTCAGGACTGATTGTAGTTGAGCAGGGTGGTGGTGTGAATTAGCATTTAGGTAGCGATTGGTGTGCGTGGTCTTCCTATAAACCGTGTGCCCCAATTTGCCATTCTTCTTGGTGATGAGAACGTCTAGGAATGGAAGGTGGTTGTTCTTCTCCAATTCCATCGTAAACTGGATCTTATTATGGATGCTATTGAGATGGGTAAGGAAATCAGCAAGTCGATTCTTACCGTGACCCCATATGGCAAAGACATCATCGACATACCGAAGCCAAAGTTTCGGTTTGTAAATGGTGCTGTCCAGTGCTTTCGATTCGAAGTCCTCCATGAAGAGATTCGCAATGACGGGAGACAAAGGTGAACCCATCGGCGCTCCTTCTACTTGCTTGTAGCGTTGACCATTATAGATGAAATATGTATTCTGGAGACAATGATCGGCAAGTTTGATGATGTGTTGAGGTGGATCATACTTCTGTTTAATGACGTTTAGAGCTTCGGCAACTGGCACTTTAGTAAACAGAGAGACGACGTCAAAGCTCACGAGGATATCGGTCGGTGTAATTTTCTCCTTTTGCAGCATCTCGATGAAGTGGGTAGAATTCATAACGTATGAAGCCGCATCTGCCACATGCGGCTGCAGATGTTTAGCTACGAACGCTGCAAGTCGTTGGATAGGTGATCCTATGGAACTAACGATAGGCCTAAGCGGTGTTCCATCCTTATGAATTTTTGGGAGACCGTATATCTTGGGACATTTAGACGACTTTTCTCTAGGTATAAGTTGATTTTGCACTTCAGTTTCGATGTTACTCTCCTTTATCTTCGACTTGGTGGTCTTCTCCAAATACGTTGTTGGATCTGTGGAGATACATTTGTAAGCACTGTCCTGCAGTAAAGAAATCATTTTAGAGTGGTAGTCATCGTTGTTCCGATATCCTCGTGAGCTTTGACGTCGTCTCTCTGTTTACTAAAGTGCCAGTTGCCGAAGCTCTAAACGTCATTAAACAGAAGTATGATCCACCTCAACACATCATCAAACTTGCCGATCATTGTCTCCAGAATACATATTTCATCTATAATGGTCAACGCTACAAGCAAGTAGAAGGAGCGCCGATGGGTTCACCTTTGTCTCCCGTCATTGCGAATCTCTTCATGGAGGACTTCGAATCGAAAGCACTGGACAGCACCATTTACAAACCGAAACTTTGGCTTCGGTATGTCGATGATGTCTTTGCCATATGGGGTCACGGTAAGAATCGACTTGCTGATTTCCTTACCCATCTCAATAGCATCCATAATAAGATCCAGTTTACGATGGAATTGGAGAAGAACAACCACCTTCCATTCCTAGACGTTCTCATCACCAAGAAGAATGGCAAATTGGGGCACACGGTTTATAGGAAGACCACGCACACCAATCGCTACCTAAATGCTAATTCACACCACCACCCTGCTCAACTACAATCAGTCCTGACAACACTGGTTTGTAGATCAAGAAGGATAGCCGACAAGGAGAATACAAGACAAGAATTAGCAACCCTTGCTCGAGTATTCGAACAAAATGGTTATGGCAGAGCAGCGATTAGGAAAGCGTTCCGACCACCGAAGACCAAAACGCAAGACGCAGAAGAGGAGAGACCTTGTGGCACGGCGTACCTACCTTACATCCGAGGCACGACAGAGAAAATCGGAAGAATCCTTAGAAAATGTAACATCAGGACAACCTTTACCACGGATAGAATAATCCAGTCCATACTGAGGAATCCTAAAGAGTACATCCCTTTGGAAAACCAAGGAGTCTACGAGATACCGTGTCGGGATTGCGATAGCAGCTACATAGGCCACACCAACCGGAGAATAAAGGCACGCAAGGAGGAACATCAGAATTATGTTAAGAAGATGGAACACACTTCATCGCTAGTGCATCATATATGGGATACTTCGCACAAGATTGATTTCGAAAACACCAAGAGCATTGTCAGCGTCGAACACAAAAACGCATGCATCATACGAGAAGCCATCGAAATCGTGAAACGTCCGAATTGTATGAACACCCGCGACGACACAAGCCGATTACCTGCATCGTGGTTACCAACGTTACTACAAGCAAAGGCCGGCCATTCTCTACGAACACCAGCCATCCGTTCTAGCAGTACAGCTCCCTCGATGCTAGTTGCCACAGTAATTGATAAACAACCTATTCAGTCAGCTGTACATCAAGTTGACAGTCCGTCGTGTTGCCGCATAACTAGAAGCCAAACCAGGACTACTACAAGGACTTGAAAATGACGAATGTGATTTCGTCGAAACGTCGTCCAACTCCAAGTGCCATTCAAGATGTTCTTCAACCAGTTGGAGAAATCTTCGAATTTATTAAGCGGTATGACACCCTGAAATGTTTACCTTTAATACATATCAGCCGCGAAAACCTTCGTAATATTAATATATATATATATATATAGGGCTAAATGGTATCTTGTTGAGCCCCTTACATTATTGGGCCGTTGTTCCACCCGGCTTTAAAATTTCAGTCCGGAAGATATAAATCACTTTATATGCGGTTTTTTATCATTACGAGTCAAAGCAACCTTAGAGGGGTAACGTTTTTAGAAGTTTAGTTTTTTTATATATTAATAAGACCATGTGAGTCCGTTGATATGATTAGTTCGTTATTTAGCCCGTTTGTGTATAAATTTATATCTGTTGCACGTTGTGTAGCCCGTCGGTGTTGCCAAATGTATTCCCATGTGTTATTGCATCACGTGGTAAAATACAGATCTTCTACACAGAGTTGAGAAAGCGATCGGGCCGCTCAAAAGCATTAAGTGAGTGGTGTTTTCTTATAAGTAAAGTGGAGTGCGAAAAAATTGTTGAAGGCGTGGTAGAAATATGGTAGCGCTAGCTGCTGAGAATAAAAGAGATAAGTTTCTGTGTATTCTATCTTTCTTCGAACTGCAAAATTCCAAATAACTACTATAACTGAGTTCTTCATTTTCTCAGTTAACGCATTTAATTACATAATCCAGGTGGCTGACGTCATTAACAATACATTGACCTAAAATATTTATAAATTTGTTAAATGCACCACTGAATGGCTGGTTGGTAATTAATAGTGTTAATTGCGTTACGTATTGCATCAATTGTTCGAAGACGATTATAATACAGAAGCTGCTGCAAATACAAGAACAAGAACAAATCCAAAACGGGAGAATATTAAAATGGCGCCAAAAACGTAGTCTTGTTTATGTAATGAATTTAGTCTCATCGTAAAACCAAACCGCCACTGTAGCATTTTATCAGTGTGCTGTGCAAATCGAAGAAACGGACAATGTTCTACGGGACAAGTGCAATACTTTCAATGAGTTCAACCAAATCCTAATACAATGTATTATGATACAAACAAGCATTTCACACCTCAGCTACAACGATATTCGCAATATTTACAATGGACTTCGAAGAACCAGAACAGGGGCATTTTGAAGCCAATTAGTTTCAAAAAATAGAACCGCGGTGACCAAACGCAAATAAATATTTTTGTATCTACAATACGAAATGCTACTTTTGCATTCGAAATGACAGATTTTGTAACGAACCGAAGACGAGCCTAAAAATTCGTTTGATAATACAAAAGCATTTCATATTCGAGATACATTTTTTTAACTGCAGTAATATTAAGAAAATTATAATTAAACATTATAGAACTGCCAACATGCGTTTATTTGACAGTTTATAAATAATTAATAAACGATTGTCATAGTGATATTGAAACTTCCAATTTACATATTGAAAGAAACTAATGAATTAATTAACTATATAGTATAATAATATTGCGAAAACTAACTGTTTAAGTTAAAATAATACCTTCGTAATATATACAGTATACACTCCCCTCCAAAAAACGGCCCATTTTTTAAAATTTTATTTTTTTACGACCGACCAGAAAATATTCACTTTCTGGCGAATTTTTACGCCAGAAAGTAACGTTTTGCCGGTCAAGATCGGAAAGCGGGCATTAGGGACCGGTAAAATCTTTTGCCGGTCCCTGATGCCTTGGTTACTATGGAATCAAGTGTGTGTTATTGTTTCGATAAGTCAAATAATAGATACTAATGTCATATTTTTTTTGAGTTTTTGAAAGTTTGAGAGTATGAACTCGGATGTCGTAAAAAAATATTGTACGATACACAACCGGAAAGTGTTTTGCAGGTCTCCCCAAGCTTCTAGGACTCGCCTGCGGCTCGCCCTGGAATCTGCTTGGTTCTACCTGCAAAACACTACTTTCCGGTCTCGTAACGTAAATTACTATTTTATACAACAGATCAGTTCCAAATGTCTGAATATGCATTTTATACATATGTCAGTATTGCTTAATGACATAATGATAATAAAAATTGGCATTTTTTTTTTATTAAAAAGATGAGGAAAATGAAAAGATATGTAATATGAAAAACAACAATTTGATTTCAAAATATCAAAAAACAATTCAACTTTGATTAGTACTATGTATTTCTACCTCTAGCTCTTATTACAGTTTCCATTCGTCGTGGCATGCTGCTTATGAGATCTTGCATAAACTTTCTAAAACAGCAAACAATTAATAAATTGTTTTAAGCGAAACAAACACACATTTTAATTGTTACTAAGCGTGACATAAGGTTACTATATTATTAAGTAATACTTAAATAAATTTAAAATGCCTATTCAGACATTTAAAAAGTATCTGTTGTATAAAAATATACTTAAAAACAATGATTCAGTTCTTTTGGAGTGGAGTGGAGATTCATTTTATTTACTAAATTAGTTTAAACGTCCTTCTTTACGAAAATGGATCATTTCGCTCGTCGAAAACAGAATGAAAATGCGTGCAAGCATTGTGTGACAGTTTTCGAAAAACGAATAAAAACAACCTGCAGCACGAAAACGCCTTGAAAATCATCCAAACGTTCTCAACATAAATTTAGTTGATAAAGGTCAGCAGACAAAAAGGGTAAAGCCAAAAAATCGTTACTACCACCAAAGCATTAATTATAGACATCAAATTTGGATTGAGGTTTAAAGTAAACTACAGTTATTGTATATTTTTCACCAGCAATGTTAAAAAAACGCCCAAATACAACCAAGAAAAATGTTTTCAAGATTAAGAAGTTTAGATTTATATTTGTTTAGTATAGCCATTAAACACCGCTCGCCTTTGATTTTACCTGTTATTTAAAAATTTCTATCGCATCTGTATACATCGTAATCATAATTGAGTAGTTCAGAATTCCATACACTATGCTCAAGCTATGGCTCTGATAAGACTATTCCACCGTAATCCGTCGCATACATGTTTCTGTAAAAACCTCCCGTTTTCGTTCGAAGTCTTCGTACAGTTTGATATTAAATTGGAAGAATGTGTGTTTTCATCTGTTTCGACAATCATATACGCTTAACTGTTTATAAAGACATACCTATAAAAAATAAGGAAAATCCAATAAAGTTAATTTGTACAGAATGTATCAGTTAATCGTTCCAAGTCTTGAATAATTTTTACCGCTATAATTTTTTCCTTACTATTAATGTGAACCTTAGACCAAACGTTACCGAAGTCGTACTAATACGATGAACATGTGAGGATGTCCATTCTTGTTTTGGTTAATAGTTATGTATGCTACAAGTGAAGAAAGAGGCATTTTATCCATAAGGGGAAAATTTTAGCGCACGAGGCACAGCCGAGGGAGGTAATTTCCCCGAATTTCCTCGTTGAAGCCCCTTTGTAACTTTTATTTTATTTGATAGCTGTTGTTCTATTTTGACACGACTCGTCATATTACTATACAAGCCCAGAATCACATCATTTGGCCCAGTTAAGATTTTTCAGGTATCTTTATTTTGTACCCACAAAAGAAAATCTTTTTGGTCAATATTCGTACATCATAATTGTAGGAGTTTTTAGAAATATTTTAAACAGCTTTAGCAATAACAAATTACAAAAGATAGTCGGGAAACACGAACTTAAAAATAAATTACCGAATCATTTCATTTAGATCATATGATCAAATAAATACCATTTCATTCACCTTAACATGTTTTGGATGAAGTGAAACAAGCTGTTTGTTGTTTAATAACATATAGACAGTCTGGTGTCTGTATTCTTTTTGCAAAAATGGTACGTGGTAAAGCTATTGTCAATTGGTTGAATTTTCGTAATTCCTGTGGTAAAATTTACAAACAACTGCAATTATCGTATTATAGTGAATGAAATATACGAACTCCAAATATTACATCAGAAAATTTAAGAGCTATACTGGTCTAGCCCAAATGATATGATTCTGGGCTCGTAACGTTTTTGTATAGCCTGAATATACCGGGTGTCCATTCTCAATGTCGAACATAGGCAATTAACATCTGTGCATTCACTCGTTCTTCATTGAAATAATTAATTTTTCTGTAGATAATTTTAACAGACGTTGACAAAAAATATCTGATTTAAGCCAACTAAATACCAATTTTTTGACAAATGCTATCGAACTTGGCATAATATATTTAAAATTCCCAAGTTTTAAATTAAAATTTTAAAATAAAAATCGCATCTTGAATATTATTATTGGTATCATTTGATGCGTAATAATTTTATCTTTCCATTGATACCATTACCTTCCCTGTAAGTTGAATTGGCGAGCAGGAATCGGCAAAAACGTTCAATACAATGTTATTCGCCTATGTTCGACTTTGAGAACGGACACCCGGTAGATCTCCTTAATTTCTCTTTGTCGCACAACCTGCCATAATTTAAATAATGGGACACTGTCGTAGGCTTTCCTTAGGTCTGTAAAATACATATGGGTCTCGAGATTACATGCTAGTCGTTTGTCTGTTAGTTGCTTTAAGCAAAACAGGTTGTCTACCACAGATCGTCCAGCACGGAATCCACTTTGCTCATTTATATCTGCAACTTAATTCTCGAGCCTATTTTTTATTATTTTTCCATAAATTGTTTGTAGCGAATTTGTAACACTCAGTAGTCTATAATTACCAGAGTTTGTTTTATCCCCTTTCTTGTAGATTATAGTTATGTATGCCGTTTTCCACTCAACTGGAAGTTCTCCTCTTAGGAACAAATTAAATATGTAAGGGAGAAGTTTATAAAATTTTTCTGGTCTGTGCCTTAAAAGTCCAACAGAGATGCCACCAGTTCCAGGGGCGCTTCCATTTTTCATGCCGACTATAGCTTTTTAGTTTCTTCTAGCGTTATCTCTTGCTAAGCTAGTGGACTTTGATAAACTTGCACTGGAAAAACGAATGTGGCAGCTATATTGTTTCTGTGACTGTATCTACCTGTTATATTTTATTCAACTCATAGTAGCCGATTCCGAAATCCCGGTAAGTATTGCATTTTTACTGCGGGATTGCAAACTCTAATACAAAGTAAGGAAGACAAATATCTGTAAACTGTGGTGGGACAATGCCTCGTTGTGGTGTTATACGAGTAAAAATCATTGTTTACCTCAGTTTTTTGCTCCTATCTCTATGTAAATTTGTATACCAGGACCGTAGTTCACAATTTGTGACTTTAATTTCAAGCCATTATGTTTTTAAAAGATTTGCATATAAAATTCTTTACACACTTTTCTTTAATCGAGTACTTCTGGTCAAATTTAACTATTAAAATTGTCAAAAAGGACTTGCATAATTTATTCTATGGGTATATGCAAAATGTTTAATTAAAATATGTTCGTAAATGCTTCAGTACCTACTACAATACACGCTTGCTTTGAATGCATACTTAATGTGTTAAGTTCATCCAACTTCCTACAGGCTAGTTACGAAACTATTGTGAGTTTTTAAATGCAGTGCGACTTGAGACATATTTTCCGGAAAACCATTTTTAAAAATTCCGGGAAATACTCAAAGCATGCACTTGCTGTCGGGCTTGGTAACAATGTACTAAGCCGTGGTTAAGCATCCTGAGTTCCTCACTCTTGCTTCAAAGATCGTGAGTACAATTTCTGGGAAAACAAATGCACATAAAGAAAAAAGCAGTTGAAGAAACTTTTGGTTTACAAAGTACCGGAACGGCGGCCATGTTGTTTCAGAAATGGCATCGTTCAGTTAATTATTTCTGTCAGAATATAAGTAATGTCATTTTGACAAGTTTAGTATATAAATTGCATGGTTAGAAGTTGTCGATGTGTTATCAAATAGCAAGTAAATTATTAAAACCCAACCTAAAAGAATGATTTGCTGCTATGTTTCTTGTTGTTTCCATAAGTATAACGGAAAAAATTGCAAAATATTGTATCTAATGAATTTTCATATTCCTTTAAAGCAGCGATTCCCAAAGTGGGTTCCGCGGAACCTTAGGGTTCCACGAAAAAATTTTAGGGTTCCGCGTCGCCAACGCCGAAACCCCGAAACGCAAATACATTCGCAGACTCATTGACTCCAGAACTTTGGAATGTGTTTAAAAAATAAAAACTATTTGTGCACTTTGTCTGAAACTTTTTTAGAATATTTTTCGACTTTGCTGAATAGTAGTGAAGATTATTTGTGGCTGCAAAATCCTTTCAATACGACTAAAAAACCAAAAGAGTTACTGCCAATTGAATACGAACAGCTGCTAGAACTAATTTCGGATGAACAACTCAAAGTTAAGTTTCAAGAAGTACGGTTGGATTTGTTTTGGAGTGAAATCTTTGATGAATATCTTCGTTTAGCCAGGAACCCAGGAAGGCAATCAGTAAATTAATTCCCTTTACGACATCATATTTTTGCGAATCCGGATTTTCTGCGTATGTGAGTACGAAAAATAAGTACAGAAACAGATTGGATGCTGCACCAGATATGATAATTCAGTTGTCTGATATTCAACCAACAGCATGCCTCTCATTGATTTTTTTTACAAACGAAGAAATATTGTAAGCCCCACGTATGTGTGGGGCACAAAAATGTGTAATAAAGCATAATAAAGCATAATTATATATATCATATATAATTTTTTTTCATCGTTGGGTTCCGCGAAATTTTATACATTGTAGAAAGGTTCCGTACCAAATAAAGTTTGGGAACCACTGCTTTAAAAGATGCCATTTCTGAAACAATATGGCAGCCATTGCGGTACTTTGTAAACCAAGGGTTTCTTCGACTGCTCTGATAAAGAATAGAGTTCCTATATTAATCGAGTGCCGCAATTAATTGCGCCAGTGTTTTGTATTTTTGGAGTCAATATGGCAAATGCACCATAAATCAACAGCTGTGCGCGTGTGAAATAATTTAGTTCGAATTCGAAGTTGTGCTTATTTGCAGTGTTCTTTTCATTTTTTGTATGAATTCAGTAGGTAGATACTTCATATTAAAAAAATTAACAA